>CM036556.1:4925213-5520213 GCA_020745685.1 Tautogolabrus adspersus | reverse complement strand
CCCAATGGTGCCACCCTAAAATCCTTAAGCTTGATTGGCTATTTGCCTTGTCAGAGGTGGGACTCATGTTGAAATCCACCCCTGGCTGTAAGACAATCTATCTGTATCTATGTCGATATATATCCTTGGGTATGCACGTTGTTCCAACCTCAGCCCCCTCAGGCATGTGTTTCTTCTTCCATGCAACTTGAGAATGCATTTGAGCAACTTAAATATGGAGTAAGGATTTTATCTAAAGATGAATAACATATTCTGCAACACATCCTGCATTTTTGCAATTGTGAATACATATTGCAGCAACATAAAAAAAGATATTGCAATGTCAGTTTTTCCAATATCTTGCAGCCCTGATGATACAATGTTCTGCCTTACTGCATGTCTTGCTGAGTCAGAAGACTTCTTATGGACACTACCGGGGCTTTTCTCCCTAGAGTCTGTCCATCTCAATCAATACACAATAACCTTGTGGAGGTATGAGATGATTAATAGAACTTTTGAAGAAGTCAAAGTTATGGGAGAAAGACCGATGATAAATGTCAGGATTGCAGGATTCCAGCTCGACCAACGACCACGGCATAGGTTTAGCAGTCTGGCAGTCTCTGTTTCTATGAATTTTCTAGTTTTATTTAATAATTCTAGTAGCACTTTAAGCACAGGTTTGGGCTCTTATTGATCAAACTCTTTGCCACAACATTTCAGGTATTTTGAATAGACTTAGAGAAAATATATACAGCAAGGACTCTACCAGATCACCACCACCAGCGTGTAGACTCCAGGGGTTGGGGTGGAGGGGTGTCCTATCCTGCTGTCAGTCTTGCTACCCCTCTGATTGCATGAAGTCACCATCATCTAATCGCCAAAGACATTCCATATTTATCTTTTCCTAAACTGTTAAATAAATAATTGTTCACTCTTAATGAAGTCTCCCCTGATTGAAATTCTTCCTTCTGTTTTGGCGCATAAGAAGAAGATGCGATGTGGTTGAACTGGCTTCGGCCTATTTCAGTCTAATTCTTCATCCATTCTGTTGAGAGTACGTGAAAAGAAACAACAGATGAATTAAATATGTTTGGATGGTTCTGCAGACGTGTCAGATGTATTTATGTCTGTAAACTACAACCGTTCTTTCTGAGGCATCAACTGAATTAATACCACCCCCCAAAAATATTTCCATATTTCTGAGTTTTTAGACATCTAATTAAACACAATTACAAAAATCTGAGTTATTAGTCTTATATGTCTTGGTTTGGTACTGCAGTGGTCAAATTGCTGCTGGAGATAACAAGCTGCCGTTCAAAACTCATTGCAAGTGTTCGCAGATTGTCAGATAGCTCTTTTCTGTCCTATATTCAAACACCAACTTTTCAGTAAAGCTGCTCATATGTCCTCCCCCTAGAGGTTATACATAAACGTAAAGCTCATATTTTTAATGACAACTGATAACCATTTTTGTTTGTACAATAACTTGTCTGTGAAAGTGAGCCAAAAGCCAGTCTAGTACTTAAAGAACAGCTCTAACTGTGCTGCAGAGAAGTAGTGTCTGTGAGCTGTTTGCATGTTTGTACAGTAAGTAAGACATTATGGGAAAAAATTGGCCTCAGCAAATGTGCCTCATTGCAAAGTGTCCATTCCACAAAGCCCAGCACTAACAGGGTAGTTAGAGTGAAAATATGATCTCATGCAGAGAGTTTGTTGTAGCTCAGTATTTATAGGCTGAGATTTGAAGTGATAATAGGACACCACATTTGAGGAACAAAGAATACATGTTCTTTAACATAGGTCTAACAATTTATATAAGGATCGGCGCTTGCATGAGCACATGTTAACCATGAAACTCAGGGACTCAAAAGAACCTGTAGAAATACCTCAAAGAGTTCACTTCACGTTAAGTAATTAACTTGCTTTTCTTCCTACCTGGTGAAACCTTCAGCAAATTATCAAATAAAGCAGGAGCTCTTTTCACTTCTTAAAGGTATATTTTCCCTTTTTTGTGATTCTAAGAGAGCGACATGCACACCTCTTAGTGTAACTTGTGTTACATATAGCAGCGGTGCAAAGTCAGAAGTGCTGAGAGACACTTTCCCATCATGAATCCTGTTATTTCTCTTACCTTCTCTCCTTCTTGTCCTGTTTCAATTCCTTTAGAATTTAGCTTCTCTATTTTGCTTCCATTTCTCTCTTTTTACGTCAACGCTCACTCTTCCTTTTTCATTCTCCTACTGCCTCTTTCTCAGGCCTCAGACGGAGAGCGTGAGTGTTCAGACCTGGCTGTTGGGGGGTATAATTAAGTCTAAGACAGATAGGAAAGGGAAACTAAAAGAGAAAGAAAGATGTAGAGGATGCTGACAAAGGACTTTAAAGAAAGATGTGTGTTTAAAGAGACAGAAGGAAAGAAAATCAGTGTGTGCTATAGAAAGGCAAAGTAAGGTGAAGCCAAAAAGAAAATGAGAAAGGGACTGTTATTTGTACAGGTATCAAGGTTGTAAGGGGAGAAAAATGAGAGAAGTTTGAAGGGGAAAAGGATGTTGTGAGAGGGCCCGGAGGGGATTCTTTTACCAGGCATGAAACGATTGGGTGGAGGAGGAGGCAGTTGGGATGCAGAGATGGGAAATAGGAGGGTAAAAGTTGCTGCGGAGGAGGGAGGACAAGATACGGATAGATGAAAAAGACCATAAGATAAAGAAATGATTGTTAGGAAGAGAGAGATAATAGAGATTATGTGAAGCAGAGACAAAGAGAAAAAAAGGCAAACAGAGATGTGGAGAGTTGTGGGGAAGCAGATGTTGTGACATTTACGAGTGGTAATCATCAAGTAGGATTGAAGGTTAAAGTCATTTTCTCCACATGTAGCCAGATATAAAACACAAACACACTCGTAGGTTTATCTGATCCTGCATTCACACATACACTACGACAACAACTGGGTGCTTCAGAGTTTAAATTCCAGTCTGAACCAAACATTTCAGTTGAAAGCAAACGGCAAACTCCAGTGACGAAACATGAAGCTAGTGAGGAAGTGCAAAAAAACTGCAGTTCCTCAAGTGTCCACTAGGGGCTGGTTGCAAACGCCATGACAGCCCCATTGAGAGCCACGGAAAAAATGCCCATTTTGACAGCAAATATTAAAATGTCTACAGCCTGCGTCAAAATGGGAATTTGTCTGAATAATGCATGTCTTTATTGGTTTTAAACTGTTTATTGGGTTAATTTTTTATACAGCTAATTAGCTTTGATTATATTAAGGCTAAGAGTTATGCACAATTAGGGGCGTGGCCAATCTGACTGACATTTGGGTGTGTTGTAGCTGTTTCCTAGGAGGCTAAAAGCCCACCTCAGCTCCATAATTGAGACAGAATTTCAAAAACAGCTACCGCCAACTCAGGCTTCAAGCCTCCGCTTCAGAAACTAATGGGTGACATCACTGAGGCGTTGCCCATGTTTTATACAGGTTTATGGTTGAAATGATGCTCTTCATGACCAAGAATATCGAAAAATATGAATATAGTGCTTTTCGAGTCTTCTGACCACTCAAAGCGCTTTTACACCGCAGGTCACAGCTACCAATTCCCACACTGATGGCAGAGGTTGATATGCAAAGTGACCGTCAGAAGTAACTAATCTCATTCTTACACATCCAAACACAGAAGCAATTTTGGGGTTAAGTTTCTTGCCCAAGGACACATCGTATATGTGGCCGCAGGAGCTGGGGATCGAACCCTCAACCTTCCAGTTGAGAGACGTCCTACTCAACCTATTGAGCCACAGCTGTCCATTTTAATGATCACCCTTTCGACAAAACACTGATTTACACATGATTTGTAAATCTGTGGTTTCCACTCAACAAGCTTGGTGTTTTTTTTTGGGCGGGTAGGGTGGAGTTGATTTCTTTTGAAGAAAAGTGTAATTCTAAATCTAAGTAGTCCAGTGTGCAACTGTGCTGCTCAAAAAAGCAGCCAAAGAGTTTTCTTTCCCTCGCAGTTTTAGACAGCATGCTGCAGTAGCTGTCAGTCATTGAGTGTAAAGAGCAGGCACATGGTAAACAGACTAGTATGAATCTCATAAGTACAATATAACACAATGACTTTGCTTATATGTGTAAGGTTCAGAATTGGGTCCTTTGGGATTCAGAGTTGCGAGGTCGTTGATTCTGTCTGTGAAGCAAACATCAACGTTAGCTTAAGGAGCTACATAGCAGAGCTGAAATCTGCCACACATCCTATACATATGTGAGCACTTCTGCATAGCTTCTGGATGCTTACATATGACTCACAGGGAAGCAGCCTTGACGATGATAATGAGACACTGAATACCAGGAAGACATAATCGCACACCGTTCTCTGAATTGTGATAAAACCACTACAATTTAGTAGTGACTGTAAAAAAAGAATATTAAGTGGACTAAAACTTGAATCCAAGATTATCCCAGACAAACTGGGACTTTTGGTCACTCTTAGTCAAAGAGATCATGAGAGGTTTGTCACAACATTGTACGATATAAAACAGGAATCCTTGCTTTTTTTTTTTGCCGGTACGCCACTACAGCTGAAGATTTGTAGTTTAAAGAAAAAATCCATGAAATAAAGGATGTAGCCCAAAATGATTGAAGGCCTAGCCCTAAAAGGGAGACGTTTTTAGCTGTAATCAATGCATTTTGCATTCATTCTGAATGGTATGCTTCAATGTAAAGGCTTAATAAGAGACATTCTGAATATTAATAGAGCAAAAATCAAATCAACCACTGCACATCTGAAGGAGAACCACAGACCAAAGAAAAGCTTTTCTTCGGCCTGAAAAGACAAAAAACAACCACAGAATTAACTTTGAGGTTGCATATCGTCCTTGAAATTGATAGCAGAGTCTTCTTTTTAAAATGTTTATTAGAACTTGTCTGCCGCTCTCCATCTTAAAGACACTTCCTGATGAAACAGGAAGTGAGGAGCAGGGGAAGTGTGAAAGCAGGAGAGGAGGCGGGAGCTGAGGGATGAAGGAGGTGTGTCCAAATAGAGCATTTGTATTGGTGTGATAACCTGCTATGAAAGTTACTGATTACTGATACTGATTACTGATACTGATTAGAGTCTCAGAACGGCAGTTAATGTTGTGCCTTGCCTCTGGGCAATGCCTTTCAGCACCAGTGTGTCCAATCGGACTCAAAGCTGATCGTTCGTCCTTACTGACATTGTTCCTTTATTTTTCCTTGATCCTTGCTTGTGTTGTTCTTACTCTCTGATGTACGTCGCTTTGGATAAAAGCGTCTGCTAAGTGAATTGTAGAATTGTAGAAAGTTTCATAATAAGACCATAAATGTTAATGACTGACATAAAGTACAAGCACGAATGCCAAATTCTCATAAAAGTGAGCTAGCAGCTTACCCCCAATTTCCACATAC
Organism: Tautogolabrus adspersus; assembly: GCA_020745685.1. Taxonomy (NCBI): domain Eukaryota; kingdom Metazoa; phylum Chordata; class Actinopteri; order Labriformes; family Labridae; genus Tautogolabrus; species Tautogolabrus adspersus. Next base: position 5,514,824 of record CM036556.1, on the reverse strand, counting down.
TCGCGCCGCAGTCCGTCAGTGCTACGCACTACGCCGTAGTTAGCTGCCACTCTAGTCAATCATTATGTTTCCACAGCGAATGCCTCCTGAGCGTGCCACCAGCGCCACTACGCTCTGCTCCGTTTCAAATACGCTGCAAGTCTATTTTTCGACGGACTACGCTGCAAGCACACGTCAAGCTGTGCAGCATATGACCACTCCGACAGGAAGTCAGACAAGGACACGCACAGAGCGTCCGGTCAATTTCAAAATAAAACACAAAAATAGTTTTTTAGTTCCTACAGCATCATCTAATAACTATCTCTGAAGACAAGGCTGGCATATATAACATTTACAGTACAGCTAGGGGACAGTTGCCCAAGCATGATCAGATAAAAGAGCAAAATAGCCTTAGGAACAGTCCATTGCAATATTTGATGTGATTCTATTTGTAAAAATCTACACACTAGTCCACACACTGCGTTTTCTTAACATTGTATAGACCTAAAAATGTTCCTGTTTAAAAAGTGCTCTCCCTCAGTCTGGAGAGCATGTTGGCTCAAAAACGTCACCTATCAATAAATCCTTCTAACGGGAGCTTCTTGTTTGCTTTTCTTTACCTATTTTGTGGGTTTTTGGATCCAGCACCCACTGAGGGATGTGCGTGTCTTTTTTGATTTCCTGTTTTTGTTTAAGAAAACTTTAGAAGCAACAGCACTTAACCTAATCCTTCAACATGTTCAGTGTCAGGATGTGTGTGTGTGTGTGTGTGTGTGTGTGTGTGTGTGTGTGTGTGTGTGTGTGTGTGTGTGTGTGTGTGGTGCACTAGTCAATTGTCAGTCTCAAAAGCCTTATTTCTTCTGCTCCAGAGGTGATAGATAACTGGCGAGGCTCTCTCTCTCCATCTCCCATGATACTTTGCTTCTGTCAGAAAAGCGCCCGCTGTTTGTCTCCCCATTAAAAAGATAAGCTGTAAGTTCAGAAAATCCCACTTTTTAACCACGTTGACATTTGCAGTTCTGTCAGCTGAGCTGTGTGTGTGCTCTTTATTGGGCTAACCTTTGAAGAGCAAAGAATCTTTATGTTGTCTGACACACGCTGAAGGTGGAGAAGGTAAAAGGAAACAAGAAAAATACGATGGGAGGTTGTTATGTTGAGCTATCAAAATGCCGACAGGCTCAGCTGCTCTGTTGCCATTTCATGTAGTATTTCATCTCTGAGGTAATCTCTGCGGTATATTGTCTTTTCACGCCTTTGTCCATGAAAAACACAGAGGAACCAATCTGTGTTGGTGCGTTTGAACCGTCGCTCAACCCCCTGGGCTATTTCTGCCCTAAACAAAGGCTTGTAGGTGATCCGTGCAATAACCTTCGAGTAAGATCCGAGATCACTGTCATCGTTCATCTGTCTGTGTGGGCTCTGAACTCTAACAGCTGCTTTCACACCAGAGCAGCTTCTGTCACATGTAAGACAGGGGGGGGGTCTTCTCTGCTCTTCTGATGCCCCCCCCTTCCTTCTCCCCCTTTTGATTTTAAACCTTTCTTTTGAATTTAAATACACAATTATGATGATTGTATTATGTAATAAACAGATATGAGGATTAAAAGTAGGTCTTTTTTTTTTCAATTTGTCAAAATGAAAGCCAAATTCAAAAAATAATATTGAATTTCTTTTGTCATTTTCCAGAAAGCAGGATCACATTTGCATTTTTTTTTCCAATTAATTGATAAAAAATGAACTTTTAAAAGTTTGGATTTTTTAAAACAATTATTAAGGATAAAGGAAAACTTTTTTCCTGATTTCATTATTAACTTTTTCCCCGTACCAATTCAAAGTTCCTGTGAAGATTTTTTTTCTCCCCCTCTCATCTCAGAGCTGAAAAATAATTCATGTTTTTCTTGGAGTTATCAGGTTCTTTTGCGACTCTGAGTTGCACCAAAATTAAAAACAGAAAAAGTGTTGTAAGTTATTTGAAGAATCATTTTCTCATCTTTACTGTATAAGAAAGGGAGCGATTAGCCCTGCTAGCCCATTTATACCAGCTGTCCATGATTTTTCAATATTCTCTTCAGTCTATTACTTAAGGCATCGTCATCGGGCAACCAGCTACAAACAATAGACGCGGTGCTAAACAAGCACGTATTGTATTCTAGTGACATGAAGTGACAAACTATAGAACAGCCGTAACACGCTAGGGTCAGCAAACATTGGCCAAAAATGACCATTATGAGCATCTTGCCACATGAAGACATGTAAAGCTAAAGCTGGGAGACCCCTGAATGTAGCATCACTCTAAAGAAATGCTCCAAATTCTTCGCTGTTTTCTTCATTTCTACATCCACCTGCAGGCGTCTACCTGGTACGACTTACTTCCTCTCTAAACATCTTGACACTGATATCAGGGAAAGTTCAAGACAAACAGCAGCTCTCTAAAAGAACCGCAATCTGTTTTAAGGACTGGACTCGCAGCGTAGACTCAAAGAAATGAGGCACAAAGCTTGTTTGGAATCAGACCCTTTGCCATCTTTCCTCCCCGCCTCTGTCTAAATCCATCCTCCCCCTCTCAGGCCAGCGTTGTAAGAGCTTATTCCTCCGCGGGCTGCAGCACTGGGACATTACTAACCAGTGAGCGGATGAGGCAGAACTCCTAATGCTGACAGAGTGGAACACTGTGGGAGCGCCAAGACGGAGGAAGGGGGTAATTTAGGTCAAAGGCCCAGGAGGGACACCAAGTTGCAGACACATTTTTTCAAACTTTCTTTGTGTCTTCCTTTGGCTCTTTCACTCTGTCCCACATCTCGTGTTTCCCCGCGGTGCATATACTCCATTAAAGGAAAAGCCTGCTTTAAAAAAACACACTTGCTTACGATGAGTTATGAAATCATGAGAGATCTTAGTTTTTTTTTTACTAAATTGTCCCGCTAAGGTCGTCCTATAAAGGATCGAAATCCTGTTAAAGTTAATCGCAGAAATAAAGGAGGCTTCTGGGAAATAAGGCAGAGCTGACAACAGTGATATAACAGGAAACATGTTATTTTAATGCTTCTGGACAGTTCAATTGCCATCGCGCTCTATCAAGCCACCTCATCGCCCCCGAGCAGCATTACACCACAACAGAAAGAGTGTAATCTGCTGTGTCACCTGGAGAACAAACCTGCAGCGTTTACTGTACAAGCGAGGAGGGACCGTCTCTGTAGGACTTTTGATTGAACGTTACGAGATAAAATAACCTTGACTAAGAGCGAAGCATTTAATGGAGCTGGAACTTTATGGAACAACGTGAGCTCATTTTCTTGGGGAATGAATTGAGTTTGGGTTGAGGCACTGGGTTCAGCTTTAGTTGACCTTTAACCTTGACAGCTAGATGACCTGCAGATGATGTTGTTATGTGGATGTCAGACACGTCTCACTGCTTTCATACTTTCTTACATGTATGAATCAGTTAACAACGAATGGTAAGGAATATACCAAACTGTTATCACTTCATTCCTGTCTTTGTTCGCCTTTGCATACAGTTGACTGAGCTTCTAGCGAGCGTTATTAAATTAAGAGTGGTTCCCTGATGTTCTTTTCAGCTAATGTAGACTTGAAATCCCATCAGAAGTGGAGTCTTTTCCGTGTGCTGTTCATATGAGATCGTCCATTAATTCACAAGATAAAAGCTAAATATACGAGGAGTTGATTTTTCTCTGGACAGATCCTTCAGCCTCTTGTGGTGTCAAGACTTTAACATTGGACGGCTCTTTCTTTCTTACAGACTGAGCTTGAAGCCACTCTCTCTTTATGTTTGTGTTACGTGTTATGTTGATTTTGGCGCCCCCCCCTGTGGTCATGTGGTACATCCGATCTTTTCGCTGAAGCAACAACAACAAAAAACCTCCTGCTGTCTTTTTCGAACGCATCACTCACTGGATCTCATCCATGGAAAACGTAAACAACTGATGCTATATATAGCATAGTTTCAGGAGCACGGCTGCAGCTATATCGCGCCTCTTTCGGCATTCCAATATATCCAAGCTGATCCCTCTCCTCCCCTTCCATTCTCACATTTCTTTCTTTCCTCCTTTCCTCAGGGCCCTCAGGGGGGTTGGTCTTGCTCAGGAGCTACAGCTGATCACCTAAGAAGCTTCTCTCAACTGAAGACACCAAAATGTTTGACATCATCTAATTCAGAATCGCCATTCCAATATATCTTTTTTTTTTCATTTTGGGGGTCTTTTTATGCCTTTACTGTAGAGACTGCACAGTGGATAGAGTAGGAAATCAGGAAGAGAGAGAGTGGGCAATGTCATACAGGGAAAGGAGCCACAGGTCAGTTTTAACCTGGGCCGCCAGCTTGGAGGACTACAGCCTCTGCACATGGGGTGCACGCAACAACCATCACGCTACTGGCGCCCCCATTCCAGTATAATTGATAAATAACGATCAACTGCATCCGGCTGATGGTGTGGTCCTTGCTGTTTCTTTATTATAAACCTACCAGGTGGCAGGGGTAACAGGCATTAAATATAACAAAATAGCTTTAGTCAATCTTTCTGTTGTATGTCTTTTTTTTTTCTTTTGTTGGTAATAAAGAGGCATCACTAATGATTTCAGTTTTAAACAGCTCAAAACTCACTGGAGCTTTAATTTATCTCATTTATTCCACAATGCATCATACAATGTAGAGACTCAAATGAATGAAACATGTGGTATTAACAACTGCGCTCCACCTCTCAGTATTGAATTGCGTTTACAGCGAGTAGTACTGAGTGGAGCGTTGCACACTCAGCCAATGAGAAACACACACTAGAGAGCTTCAAATGAGATTCGGTTGTGTGAGCGCGTCAGGTCGCTGTCCGTGGTGCTGAAATGTGAGCTGACATGAGTGTGCAGTTCAAGCTGCTGAGGACAACATTCAGAGAAAACAGAGGCTTTTTAAGTGAAAGCAGAGCATCTGTGGGTGACCTTAAACTGTGTGCTATAATTCAACGAGTCTGCACCGTGTCGCTTTTTTTAAAAATAAATGTTCTTATCTTGCGTTGTAGGACGGGTGGGCGTAATAATCTGCAGCTCATTTTTCTCATTTCTACAACATCTTTTGACGTTGATTTATGGCTCTGTGGCTGGGTGCGTTCTGTAAGAACTCGGGTACATTTATTTATTTATTTTACTTAAAGACAGGAATAAAGAACAAAGTCTCTTCAGCAAAGACGGACTACGTAATTAATAAACAGAACATGTTTGTAAAGAATGTGTCCTGTGTTTGGCCTTGCAGTACACGAAGCTTTTACAGAGAGTACGTCTGTATGTGCCTTTATTGAAATCTCTCAATAAGAGCCATGCTAATCTAAACAGTAGAGAATGACACTTTGTGCCATGCTGCTTTTTGTGCAATAATCAAACAGTGTGCAGCTTTGCTTTTATAACTCTGGCCAGCAGGTTTCTGACTTCTACTGACGACCTCGATGACTGGTGATGGGTTTTATTTTGGTTTTACATTTCCTTGGTTTCCTGTTGTTACTCGATGTATAATTCATGCATTTAATGTTGTTTATGTTGTTTTAAATGTGTGAGCCCATGTTCCTGTGGTGTCTACACGTTTCATATTTTCACCTGGCTTCAACACAAATTCCCCCTTGGGGTCAATAAAGGTAAAGTTGTAATGAGAGGTGACGTCTCTCAGTTGTTTAATACAGATAGTAAGCATTATTTCCTCTCCTTATGGGCCCTGGGAGTCTCATGTTTTTGCAGGAATGGTTAAACTTCAACCAAGCAGGAAAGTGTCTCCCATCATTTTCCCCCTCAATACATCAATTAGATGCACTGAGACGTGGGTTTCTTTGGTGGTACGCTGGAAATTATAAAGTTTATTGACTGGATATCAATCATTTTAGACTGGCTAGTTATAGATTTGGGTTTTTACACGGAGGAATTTGATCTTACCAACCAGAGCTACCATGACATGAACTGAAAAAGCACACAAACAGCAAATATGATTAATTGTAGGTTGCTTCTATATGTAGAAGGTGTGTTGTTGTTTTTTTTGGATATGTTTTACAAAAGATTATTTGCATGCATGTCCCTACAGGTGGTAAAAATGACACCCTAATTAAATAGTGGGAAATCTTACAGAAAATGTTGCTATCTAGCATTAGTGTTAACCGCCCACGCTGCATAGCAACCCAAATAAGTGAGACAAAGAAAAAAAAAAGAGTACAACAATTAACACAAATGAAACAGTCAACTGTTGAAGTCCCAAGTTATGTTCTTGGGCCACCATTTTTCTCCTGGTTTAGGTAAGCTGCCAAATACTTTCAACATAGTATCAACATATGTTCAAGTGATTATCTGGTGCGACAGATCCAGCAAGATTTGTTTTAACCATTCAAAAGTTAACTTGTGGCGTACGCATATGTGATAAGCTAATGTCCAATATTGGTAGGTAAGCATTAAGATCGGAAAGTGTTTTTTTAAAGGGAAATGATTTCATCTAAGGGAAATGTAATTGGTCTTCATCGTAATTCACATACACCTTTGAGATTTTTAGGCCGATGGATATTCAACCATGTGTTGCATTGGCCAACGTATCAGAACTGCAGAGATGATAAAATCACTGGATTTCTAACTCTGAACTTTAAGTCATTAAATATAAGAGTCAGTTTGAACCCATCAGCTTCTTTTGATGTATCATGTCAGATTGTGTTGCAACAAGATATTGACTGTTCACTTGCATTAACACATGAGCAGACATATTTCACCAGAGGAGGAGGACTTACCTCTGGATAACCTCCTGCTTTTTGTTTTCCCTTCTTTTAATCTCTCCTTTTTCTCTTCCACTCTCTCTGCTCTAACCATTCAGTGCTGTGGGAGTCTCTGTGAGCAGCGGGACCTGGCAGAGGTGCTCTGTGTGAGTGTGTGTGTGTGTCTTTAGGTGTATATGTGCAGAGGGAGGAGGGGGGTAATTTGCATTCAGTGCCACTGGCCACCTCAGCTTCAGAAGCCTTGAAGAGATGGGCCTTTGAGCTGTACTGAAAGAGATGGAGTGTACATGCGTGTGCGTTTGTGTGTATGTGTTAATGTGGGGGGAAAAGGAGAGAGCGAGGGGCGGATGGAAGGTGGGTAAAAAATGCGAAAAAGCAACGTATCTCATTACGCAGAATGAGCCGTGCATGTGAGCTGTGCAGGTTTCTGTGGGCCAACAAGTGTGTATGTGTCATTTCTGTGTGGGACTTAGTATGTTCATGCAACAACAAGTGTTTTACTGGGTGTGTGTGTTTTCAAATGTGTGCACCTTCAGTAACTCAGCCTTGTGGCGAAGCAGAGCCATTATTAATCCCCAGACAGCTGAATTCTGTTGTGCCTCACAGGTTGTTTGGCTCTTTGATCTTCTTATATCTTCTTTTCTCAAGGTTACTCGAATAACAAGTACACTTCTAGTCTTAGGACCCGATCTGTTTCAGATTTTCATGGAGAGAGGGTACAAAGATCACAATGATGCTGTTAATAAGGTCCTGTGTGTGTGCTGAACTCCTTTATGAGCTTGCTTGATTTCCTTCTATTTTCAAAGTGCTTCTTCTATTAAAGTGAAATAGTTTGTATTCAGCATAAAAAGAAAATATGATTCCTATTTAAGTCTAAAATGTGTGATATCACTCTCACTCCATTCGATTCTTCAATTCAATAAATTCTTGCAAAACTGCAATACCCTGTTTCTGTACTCCGGCTTATCTCCATTTCCCAGCACAACAACACGGTAACAGGATAGCTGACCACGCTCGGCTGGAACGGCCGACTCAGCAGTTCAGAATGTGAACTGTATCAATAAACTAGAGGATTAATTATAAAAGGCAAATACACTGCGAGCCGAGGGAAATTTATGACTGTCCATTGCTGCTACACATTATATGACAAACCGGAATCCTGTTTAGCCTAATTGTTTAAGTGCAGTGTTAAAGTGAGCCGAGGCAACGCTACAGCAATACACACATACAACAAAACCAATACATCAGTGGAAGAATACCACTTAGAAACAAGGGGGGGTTTGTTGTAACACACAATGCACAACGACAATACGCCTTTTAGTTATACTACAGCGTTCTAATTCAAAGGTACAACCCATTTTTTTAATCATGATTAAACAATAACAGAGATAATGGAGATATTAGCTGCTGTCTCATTTGTAAAATATTTACTGCCTGATGCTGAGAGGTAAAAGTCTCAATGTAAATAAGGTACTATAAATAAAAATGTGAAATTACCTAAAGGGGTCAAACATTGTCAAATGTGTAAACAGACAGGCACAAAAACTAGGTAAAGCTATTTTTTTATTTGCATTTTCTTATTGATTTTGATTTTTAGAGCATTCTGTATGGATTGTTTTAACCGCAATGTAAGTTCAACATTGAGTCCCTTTTTAACTCTGATTTGATTTCTACAAATTCGAGAGGGACTAAATCTAAATCGTTGGCTAACAAATCTTCCAAACATTACGACCAAGTAGCTTCAGTCAATCTATCCAGTGATGGAAACAACAAAACATTTTTTAAAAGAATACCAATCCAAACAGAATGAAGGAAACACTAAAACTTTGTACTGGACGTACATTTGGAGCATATTGTTTACTGTTGTGAAAGATTGCAGTTTGGTTTAGGCACCACAAACATTCGCAAAGTTTAGATTGGTGATACCTGTTTCAGTTAAATAGTTAACCCTATTGCAGTAGCTTTTTTTTTGTTGTGTCTTTCGTGCTGTTACTTTCGTGGCGTTACTTTCGTGCCGTTACTTTCGTGGCGTTACTTTTGTGCCGTTACTTTCGTGGCGTTACTTTCGTGCCGTTACTTTCGTGGCGTTACTTTCGTGGCGTTACTTTCGTGGCGTTACATTTGTGACGTCACATGTGACGTTAATTTCATGACCTTACTTTCGTGGCGTTACTCTCATTATGTTACTTTTGGGACACTACTTATGCTAATTCTGTGCCGCTGTTTCTGTGATGCTACTTCAGTCAAATTTGTTTTGTGACATTAATTTCATGACGTTTCTTTTTTAATGTTCCTTTCCTGACGTTACTTTTGTGAAGTTAAGTTGGTGACATAAGACACAACTGTTCCGTGTGTGAGTTGCTAATATAAGTCACGGCATGCACAAACTTAAATAAAATAATGTCACGTGCCTTTGTAACTTTGTATGTGATATAACTTAAACCAACCATTTCACAACATTAATCATCAGTTCTGCTTCTTTGTCCATTACAAACTGTAGCAGTAAGTTCAAAATTGTAAAACCTGGCCATGTTCCTGTGCATGACTCTGACTGGCTGCCCCGCTTGTGATGTGGGGCTTTTTTAAAACGGAATGGTTAATTGAAAGGACAGGGTACCTCAGAATGAATCAAATCCCATCAGATGTACTTCATCAATCCCCGAGTTAAATCTGATGATATCCCAGATTGTGCAGGAGTGCCGCTACAGAAGCCAAGCCAAACGAACATGGATAGTCAAAGCCTGAGAGCTTATTATTTAAGTACTGTTGTAAAGTCAATTCATTCTCCTGAGGCTAAAGCGATCATTTAAATGGACTGTCTACAGCTAAATCCTATTTCTGCCTTCATTGCTCATCCACAGCATACGGTGCTGACTGGGAAGCTGTGAGAACATTTCACACAGGAGGTGGGGGATACGCTTAAGAGAAAAGGAAGGGAGAGGGAAAGAGAGGCAAAATGGTGGGAACATATAGGGACAGAAGTAGGATGAGGAAAATGGAAATGAATGAACTGAGAAATCATATTGGCTGAATGAGATGAATAATGAAAGAGAAAGGGGGAGGACAGGAGAGTGGATCAAACCGATGTCCCATATGAATGCAACAAAACGTATAAAAAACCCAGCAGGGATTATTAAGATCATGTGATGTTCATGCACATGCATACACATATGTAGAGACACCCACTGAATACTAAAACCAACCAACGCGTGCATTCATGCACACACTCTTTCTTCTTAAACTCCCTCTCTTTCTCTCCCTCTCTCCGGCTTACAGGCTATAAATAGCTGGAACTGAGCCCTTGCTAATTCCTTCATTCAGAGTCTAGTGGAAAGGCAAAATGCACGCGGCCTTTGATGCGCGCCCTGACAGGAAGATACAGGAAGTGCTGGATGGTTGCCAAGACAACCCCTCCGCCCCACTTCCCCCTTTCTTGTGTCTTCAATCTAAATTCTGCAGTCCTTGAGCATCCCTCCCTCCTTCCCTCCCTGGTTCTCATCCTCTCTTTATTGCAGTGTCTCTCACTAAGTATACTGTTGCTTCTCAGCCTCCTTCTTCAGAGGATAAGTGAAGGCTTCAAATGGTGATCAATATCATAATCTGGCAGCCTTCTCCGTCTCAGTCATGTAATCGCATCATAAAACCGCTGCTTTTTGCTTCATCCACAATAAGTAAGGATACCGAGGGAAAGATGCAAATCGTTTCTTTCAGTCGTCGGTGATGTCCGCAGAAGTTATTTCAAGACAGATTTTAAATGTGTTCAACATGAGGAGACATTGTTGATCCATTCAGATTGAATGGGAGTTACGTCCATGATTATTGCAAGATCATGTTGAGTCAAAGTCTGTGTACTGATTGATACAATGGCTGGGGCTTAGAGGAAGATGATGGATGAAGCTAAGACGAGATAAAAAGCAAACCGTTGTGCTAAAGATGCTAGCAGAGTCAACAGACGGCTTTGCCACCCCTTTGTTTATCGACAAATGCACGTTATCTTAGAGGCAGAGTTGTAACAGCACTATATAAAAGGTAAAAGGTAAATGGACTTGAGCTTGTATAGAGCTTTTCTAGTCTTCTGAAAACTCAAAGCTCTTTTACACCACATGTTACACCTACACATTCACACCCTGATGGTAGAGGCTGCCATGTAAAGTGACCATCAGTAGTAACTAATCCCATTTATACACATGCATACGCCGCTGACGAAGCAGCGGGAGCAATTCGCAGTAAAGTGTCTCGCCCAAGGACACATCGTACATGTTGCTAGCAGGAGCTGGGGATTGATCCCCCAACCTTCCGATTGGGAGACAACCAACTGAGCCACAGCATATGTGTGTTTTACGACAGTGAAGTTGCACTTAGAGACCTTTGGTGGGCGCCAAAGCACATCAAACCAAATTCTTACTTATTGTTGCTTTACTTTTAAGACCATAACTAATTATCAGACTGGACAAAAGAAAGTATTCCACAGGAAATCTGTGTTGAAGTCCACACACAATTATGAAAATGAAAAAAATGAAAAAAGTCACACACACTCGACAATTTTAGGAAGATCTACCCCTGACAGAGCTCTGACACATTCACCTATTCTCACACCTGGTGTAGGCTCACCCTAACTCTTCCCTTTTGTCTGCACAGTTATGATTTGCCTTGTAAGACACGTCGGCCTCAGTAGTTCTGGACACATTTCTAATAACCCTTCCTTCATTTCAACAGTCCATCCAAACCCACAGGCTACACCGGCTTAGCAGTCAGCAATTTTGAAATCCTCTGCTCCTCGCAGCTCACGTCTCATAGTGGATATTGTAGGTGTGAGTTGAAAGGAGAAATGTAACTGTCCAGATTGAAGCTTTGACCTTGCAAGGGAACAATCCGTATTTTAAATGACACAGTGAAAGTCTCTAAAGTTTAACTTGTCAATCATTTTGATTTTCATCTAACTACATAATCAAACAGGAAATGCACATAGTATAGTAAATAGTATTTTAGCTGCACTACAACAAAGGCAAATATCTTTGCTGTCTTGAAGATGTTTTTGCCACTGATCCAAGAAGATGCTTCATCAGTTCCCAGGGGTATGTACAATATAATCTAATTATGATGGTGTAGTGGCCAATTTTAACAAACACAATATTCACTAAAAAATGTGGAAGCTATTTTGGACGCGTGTTCAGCTTGAAGGAATAAACCAAGTCTATTGTTGTTCCAATTTGGATCTCTTAATCTGTATTACACAATTTTAAATAATGTCAAAACAGGATGCAAAAGCAGAGCAACGTCCACAAACAAAATAATCATCAAAAGAAAATAAGCAGCAGGAGCAACTTGTGTCTTGCCCAAGGACACTTCGGACATGTGGCTGCAGGAGCTGGGGATCGAACCACCAACCTTCCGGTTAAGGGACAACTGACTCTACCAACTGAGACACAGCTGCCCCAACATCTGTGCAGTAAATAGTACCTATAAGAGCTGAAAGGAACCAAAAACATATTTCTCTGGAGAATACTCTACATGGGTATACAGGGCAGTATCAGCAAAGAGATGGAAATAAGATAGCTAACTGAAGAACTAAACAGCTGAAAGGATTGGTAATGGAGCATGGTAAAAACCTGAGTCGACCATTCAACAGATGTAGAGGAATACAAGATATGAAAATAGTCGAACAGATCAGAATATTGACAATCTTCCTCCCAGATTCTTCAGAAATATATCTGTTTTCATTTGAGAAAAGGCTGCACATACATTAAAGGGCATGGTTACAGCAGAAAACTGACTTATTATATAACATTGTTGGCCTTGCTATTGAGCTATTACTGGTTTTGCTAAAAGAATGACTGATTCTAAACAGAATGAAAAATGAAAAGCCTTCAATAACCAAGGCTAAACACAAACAGGTAGAAATCTACACCTGTAATTTCTTTTGGATAATGATTGGAAAATAAACACATTTCGATGCTGAAATGTGTTTATTTTCCAATCAATATCCAAAAGAAATTACAGGTATGCAATTGTATTTTTTCACGTTTCTCGAAAGCTTTTTTTAAATGGAAGACAGTCAAAGTACTGAATTATGGTTTAATTTGATACAGAATACTGATGTGCTTGGCCATGGAGGTTGTGCAGACGAGGGATTGGATACAAATGGGTCTCCTTGAGATACAAACGTCATAGGACCCACGAGACTCGATAGCAGCATCGATGAGCCCAGAGCTTAGATAGATTTTCCAGTTTTGAAAAATGCGTACCTGGGTCCTTAATAGAACCAAGTTTTGACCCCATCTCCACCTTCAAAAGCCTTGATTGGTCGACTATTAAACTCTTAATTTAATTGCTGAGGTGAAACCAAGTCCAGTCCAATAAATGTTTTTAGAGAATTCAGTTCAACGCCCAAAGGGAAGATGGAATCAATAATCTTTGAAGACCAGGAAACTTTTTTTTTTTCAATTTTTGCCTTGTCTGAGTTTTTTGTCATCTCACCATGACCCGTTGAACTGTGGCTGCTATTGGCCTTTGGGTATGAATAGTAGTAACTTTGATGAAACGAAAAGTTCAAAGTGAGTGACTGGGAGGTGGTGAGGGTGAAGAGAGAATTAAATCAGCCAGGGTCAGAGTAAGACAGAGTCTAAAGACAAGGCAGGGCCAATTCTGTCTTCAGTTTATGTCTGCTCCAAAGTGCCTCAGGATAGAGCAGATAGGAGCAGACTGAGGAGGAAGAGGGAGAAGGTGAGAAATGAGAAAAGGCACACAAGCAAAGATGGACTCTGTCAGATTGGGTTTGTAAGGGTTGGACCACAGGCTGGATGAGGGCTTCTGTTCTGACCTCCATTTTCTATAAAATGACAAATACCCTGATATGCCTTACTTCAAACCTGACTTTGCTATTCCATCTCTCCTTGTCTTTTTTAATAGGGGCTCTGCTTTTCCCTCCTCTTAGTTCTGGCGAGCATGCTCACATCAAAGAAAACTTCTGTGTAAGTATGCACGGAAGAAAAAGGGCAGACTTCTCTCCTGTCCCTTTGGATCTGCAGGCACAGATACCATATGTAACAGCAATTTTTCACTCAAAGGGGAAGTGAAATCAGCCTGCAGAAAGATGCTGATCTATTTTTCTCCAATTTCAGTTCTAAAGAGGGGTATCAACTGGGTTTGGCAGGAAAAAGAGATGACATAAAGAGGAGATGGAGCAAAATAATTAAGGCTTTTTTCTGGCATCAGAAGCAATATATATCATATTTCCACTGCAAGGCGCTGGCACCTCTCTCTTGATCCATTATTTATCTGTTTATTTTTATCTCTTTTATTTATTAATTCATCTCTGGACCTATGGCGATGCCGATGTCGCAGCACAGCCCAGGCCCGCCATGCGTATTATTGTGTTAGTATTGAACCCTTCTTGATGAATCTCCTCAGAAAATTGAAATATTGCAGAATGGGGAGATGTGGGAGTTTGAGTTTGATGCATGGAGATAGATGAAGTATCGGTCGGAATAATTTATAAACCCCCTGCTCGCACCCTGCAGCTCAGCCAAAAGAAGCATGGCGCTGACAACGCTGAGGTTAGCGGTTCAAATCTCAGAGGATTATCTGGCAAAACCAATGCGTGCCCTTATCCTACAGGACTAATTGAACACAACTGGAAGCTTAAAAGCACTTTGCAACAGCTTATGAGGGTAAAATTCAGCCTACCGCCTATAAAGTACTTTCAAATGTGGTGAATTCTGACTTAGTTTGTTCAAGACCAATGCTTCTATGCTTGTTTTGGGGAATTAGTGAAGTTAAAAGGCTGTCTCCACCAGTAGCAGGCAGGTTTGCAGTATATCATGACAAACTGGAGGGTGTCTCCAGACAGTCACTGACTCAAAAGCCAAGAAGAAGCCTAATAGGCCCCAGTTACAGTTTTCTTTTAGGGTTGATATTTGAAAGAAATGAAAAAATGAAATGAAAATGAAAATCTGAAAGCTTTTCTCTGGATGGAGGAAAACACATTAACTAAGTATTGGTTGGGTAAAAGGTTAACTGAAGGACATTAGCTTTGGTGGAAAGGGGTTTAAAAAGGGTCAGACTGATACAAAAAGTACATTCAGGAAATGATGCAGCTCAGGTTTGCTTTTTTGATTTCTGAAAATAACCATGGCAACACATAGAAAATATAGTTCCCTCAACTATAGTTGTTGGAGGGATGGGCTGTACTGTTTGTTAAGCAGTAAAATGCTTTTGTCAATGAGCAGCTGTGGAGGACTGACTCTGCAGTGTTTCAGACTGAAGAAAGTGATGACATGTTGACAGATTGTCCAGTCAAGTACGGGTAGTTTTGATTTTACATACTAGACTTACATACACTCCATTAAGAACATGTAGACAGGAAGAAACCCATTGGTGATACAAACAAAGAAAGTGCTGGTTTGGTTGCTACCAGGTTGGTGCTGGTGCCTTTACTGATGTAAAGCAGTAAAACGCAGCGTTCAGGAGTTTGAAACTGAGCATTTATATATGCAGGAGGGAAAAGGTCATGGTTTAGAATATAAAGAGAAATTTCAGCAAAGCAAGCGTGGCTGTGCAAGATACCACACAGTCAGTAAAGACGCTTCGTTGCCAGTGAGGATGCCACTTGGCTCTCCGAGGTCCTGAGCTGTTATTAAAGGGGCTACAGCGGGGGAATATTCTACTAGGACGGGGAAGGTGATGTTATGCCAGATTAAATGTGCAAAGAGTATATCTACTGTGAAGTACTGCACTTTGGTACATATTGCTGTATATTGCTCCATTCTTAAATGTGTATGTTATACAGAGTTAGTGCAGTGATTAGTGCTGTTGGCTCACAGCGAGAAGGTTCCTGGTTTGAATCCCCGTTGCACAGGAACCTTTCTGTGTGGAGTTTGCATGTTCCCGTGTATGTGTGGGTTCTCTCCGGGTACTCCGGCTTCCTCCCACAGTCCAAAGACATGCTCGTTAGGTGAATTTGAGGCTCTAAAATTGTCTGTAGGTGTGAATGTAAGTGTGGCTGGTTGTCTGTCTCGTAATGTCAGCCCTGTGATTGACTGGCGAACAGTCCAGGGTGTACCCCGCCTCTCGCCCAGTGGCACTTGGGATCAGCTCCAGCCCCCGCAACGCCAAACAGGAAAAGAGATTTAGATAACGGATGGATGGATGTATAAATGGTTCATACTGCTTAATGTATATAAGAGTAGTTGTAGCCTCCAAATTTCCCCCAGGGGACAATGAAAGCATTTCTGATTATACGTTGAAGAAGACACTTTGCAGTTCATGGTAAAAACTTGAGGCCATAGAAGGAGTTATGCAGCCCTGCTACCTGAACAGTAGCGACACTAAGCAGCTGGAAGTCGCTGCATGAAAGGGGAGGGGGGGAACTAGCCACAGGTGAAAGTGCTATGTGGTTTGTGATGGCATAAAACTCTCTGTCAGGGGGCTCTATTGGGCCAGAGAAGACACTTCTCAGCTCGTAGATCTACTTTGCAATGGATGGAAGTGCAATGTGTCATCTAATTAAGCTGTTTCTTCTGAATAAAGCGATGGGTTTCTCTACTACTTTTGTTCCTTCTTGGAAAGGTGCAGAGAAATAAGAGCCTGTGTGTTGGTTAACAATTACAGCATATTCCTATTCTGGGGCTGCTGAGTCCTGCTACTCCGACTTATTTACCATGAAAGTCTTGTTGCTGTGGCTGTTGACTGCTTGGAGGAGCATGTGGTTTGTCTGTGCGCCTGAGGCAGCAGCAGCGGCAACAACGACTAGTCCTTCCCTCCCTTTCCCTCGTCCATCGATCCACCGTGACTCTGCAAGGAGCCAGATGAAAACCTCTCGCTATGATTTATGGGATGTCATCTCCAGGGGAACTGGTGGAGGCCCTCCCTCCAAGCATTTGTTTGAGGGAGTAGCTTGCCCCAGGGCTGAACCTGTTCCCCTGGGTCCTAATGCCCGATATTCGATACTACACCAGGGACGAGGAAACAAGCGAAGTTTATGGCAAACACTTTGCATTATAGTGGAATTCCAATATCCATGAATATATTTTATAGGGTTACTTGTAAAAGAAAGCCAGGAACCATCAATTATTTAACTGAGGTGCTGACCCAGACCCAAGTATTGAAAATATTCTCTGAAGTTGTTAGGCATGAGGGCCAAAGAGTGTGTTATGTATTTGCATGTAAAAGTACAAAAAAGGTGTCTCAATGTACGGGGATTGAGAACCATGTTGAAGATTAAGATTGATTCAATATTATCCCCAGCTCTAAAATATTCATACACTTAAAGTATTCAATCTAAAAGCACTAAAACCATCATTTGCATATTAAATTAAGCTTCTGTTAATTACAGAGTAACAAGCGTAATTGTACATTATTGCTGTACCATGATTGGCTTGGTGTAATTCTTTGTCGTGTTTTTCTCTCACTCAGAGACACATTTATTCATGAATGCGATGGAACTAATGAAAAAATGACAACAAATGGCCAGCTTAGCAACTTAATAAGTACTTGTGTAATAATTAAGGAGCCATGCGTAACCACCAAATGTTACCGTATTTGTTTATCTATGAAGGAACACACACACACACACACACACACACACACACACACACACACACACACACACACGTCCATGTCAGTGTCCCACTTTCCTCCATTTGCACTCATGACAGCATTAAGAAGTAATTCGGAAGGCTTAATCCACTTAAAATTAGAGGAGGTTTTTAAGGATTCAGTCTTAAGGGTGCCCTAAAAGAGAAAAAAAAAAAAAAGGATACAAGTTAAAGGCCTCAGGAGACTCTGGGAGATGTAGCGTTCATGTTTCCAAGTGAGAAGAATAGAAATGGAATTAACGTCACGGCAAGAGAAGATGGGAGAGGATGAGCGTGTGTTACTATGCGAGCATATTTAACAACACTGTGTTGTGTTTTGTGACGATGACTTGAGCTGACAGTCCCCACGGACAGAGAGTTGTGGCTGAGTTTTGATCCGCTGCCCGAAAGCTCTTTTTTCTCTCTCCACTCCTCTCCTTACCTCCTGTGTATTTTGTCTCCCTGTCTTGATTCTTCTCCTCCCCTACCCTCATCCCCCCCCCACCACCCTTATCTGTTTTCCGTTTTCCGCTTCTCTCGTCTCATCTACTCTCCTCATTTCTCCCATTTCCCTCTCGCCTTGCTTCTGCTTGTTTCTTGTTTCCTCTCCTCTCTTTTCTCTTTCCTCCCTCACCAGCAGCTCATGTAAAAAAAAAAAAAAAAATCCCTGAAAATCGATGATGGAGGAGAAGCAGGGAAAAGGAGGAGCAGAGAGAAAGATAACCCTGGGGCTATTCCAAAAGTGCTGAGGCTAGCGATGTCATGAATGACTTGCCCACCGTAAATATAGCAGCAATGATGATGAAAAGGGATGAAAAGTGGTTCCCACTACATGATGATAAAAGCTAATGAAGTCATATTTATCCTAATCATGCATATTTGGAAATGTTGGTGCTACATTATAAATTCATTCAACATTTGCTCACACCCTCGCGGTTCCAGTGAAGTATTATGCTGACGATGTTGTGTGTTATGCTCGTGTTTCAAGATGATGAATGAAGGTCAATATTGGGAGGTATTTCACACCTGTGTGACATTTCCAGAGACTGCACATTACACCAAGAGGACAGCGTGTAAGTGAGAAGGTGGAAGTGTGTGTATATCTCTCTGTGCCATTATGGCACAGCATTCCCACCAAGTCGGAAAACAGTGGGGGGGGGGGGGAAAACAAACTGTGTGACAGTGTGAAATGACTCAAGACCTGATGTATAGTGTTCTATATGTGCCCGAGGAGCTATAAGTGGCAATGACGGGATGTTGAGGGCTGAAGCTGCAGTGTTGGAGTGCAGTAGAAGGCGGAAGGAAGGGTGTTGAGCTGTGAAGGGGCTAAAAAAAAAAAAAGAGTCCAGTCAAGTGATGGAAGTGCTGAAAAGGAAACTCAGATGTGTTAGATTGAAGAAAATCACTGCCTCGCCACTTCACTGACACTAATGTGCACAGGTGGACAGTAAGAGAAACATACAGGGATAAAAAGAAAAAAAAGGCACATATGCATTGATATTAATATTCCTAAAACAGAGTCTATCATGTTGCATTTGTACGTAGATGCTTTGAAAAAAAAGGGACATTTTATCAGCAGTAATGACGGTGTGTTAGAAAAAACCTCTTAAATGTTGCTCCAGTTTTGTTAGGATAAACCCAGTAAAAAAACATGATATAAATATATATGAATTCTGCATGTGAAGCATGGTTCTGACTTCCCTCTGTGAAGTATGCAGGCTTTGTGCAGCTTATAAAAAAATGAAAAGACAAACGGGGAACACGTACTACAATACCTCAGGCAAAGAGAGAGAGAGAGAGAGAGGGAGAGAGAGGGAGAGAGAGAGGGGTTGAGGAAGCCTCTACTCTTCATATCAAGCCTTCTGATGAAAATGGGAATATTTCTTTTTTATTGCTCACAGACCTAATAGTGCCGAGACAGACAAAAACATCCGCAGTAAGATCTGAGTTTAGAGGAGAGGGTGCTCGACAGTAAAAAAAAAAAAAAGAAGAAAAAAAAAGGAAGAAAAGTCAAATGTCACAGAATCCTTTTTTCTCATGAAGCACCTGGAAACTGCTCCTTTTTTGGCCTTTGTAATTTTTATTTTTTGTATAACACCTTGAATGGAATGTGCTGTAAAACCAGGGAAGGGTAAGGGAAAAATTGCAGATGTGTTCTTTTGAAAAAGGCGCCATTACACACAGTATATTTCACCCTTAACACAATGATCACTATCTAAAAAAAAAAACATGTGCAATATACTGGTGTTTGCATGAACCTGGAAAAAGAATTCAAAGATTCATATTGGTTTTCCTCCCTTCCTATCAGTGACTGTTTGCTAAGCCCCTCCCCTCAACAGTCTTTAGCCAGTCATAGCTTAGCACGCCGAGACTTTCAAGCTTTGGATGTTGATGTTTGTTGAAGCGGTGTTCAAAGGGGAGTAGTAGAAGCCATATTTTGTTGAGAAGGTGTGTATATGGTTGTTTCTTTTATTTCCTCTCTTTCAACCACAAACAAGAGGAACAGGTTTGCAGCTTTTTGGTCTGACATAAACTACTGTCTCTTGTCAGATCTGGCATACAAACCTATAAAAACCGATGTTACTTCAAAGGCCAACAGCAAGACTCCTTTACAGTTCAGCCTGACAGATAAGCTGTAATACGCCTTTGGTCAATATAGGCTCATATCAGCTGTCATATTTGTGTGAGTATGTTTTCCAATTTGTGCTGATAACAGCAAATAAACATACATGTGCAGAAACAACTGAAAAAATGTCTATATTCATTACAGAGAAAAAGTCCTTAAACTGTGTGAATGTGTCATAGTTGTATTTAAGTATTTCAATACAGAAAATATAAGTTGCCATATCAGTGAATTGGATTTTTTTCCCGATGTACCGGATTCAGAAATTCTATATCCGTTAGGATCTACTTTGAAAAGTCTTTGTAGTAACAGAGGCGTTACAAGATGGACAAGATGGTCTCAGCTGGGCCAGAGTGGGAGGGCAGCGCTGTGTGTTTGTGCATGTCTGATTGTGTGTGCATGTGGAGCTCCCGCTTTGCCGTAACGCATTGTGAATTCACAGACTGGGCACATGAATATAGGCCATCGCGGAATAAATATTAATGGACAAAAACGTAAAAGTAGCTGAGCTTAGTAACGGTGCTTTAGCGGAAACACAGTCTGAAAAGCATTAATGTTAAGGGTTTCCTGCCTGAAAAGCTCCATGCCGTCATGTTTTAATGGTGAGTTTGCGTTTTAGTACAGGAGGCGGGGCTAAGCAAACAGTCAATTATCTCCTTTCTCAAAAAATCTTTCATCTGTCACTCTCCACGTGCCCTTAATTTAATAATCTTTACTCACCGTCCTCTGTGGGCACATAGACATTGAGGTAGAGGCAGTCCTCACTCTGGTTCTGGATGTAACCCGCTGCAACGTCCAGGTTGTCGGTGAACCACACCGGAAGCATAATCTCTGGGAGCACGCCATGGACGTTCTGTGGGCACACAGGGGCAAACTGGGTGGCATTACGAATCTCCTGCCAGGATCCCGGGGCTTCGGGTGGTTGAAAGCGCCTGTCCCCAATGGGTGCTGTGGCGTAAGGGACACCGAGGTACTGCTCTACAGGGCCAAGGATCTCGTTGTTTAAGTCCTTCTTAATGCCTCTGATCTTGCCATAGTTGGTGGTGACTATGGGGTTCTTGGAAGGGTCCATTTTCTGGCTCGAGGCCAGGCTGAAGAGCAAGATGAGGCCTAGTACACCCATTAGACACCAGTCTGTCATGAGACTAAGGGGGCGTGTCCTGGGTAAAATACCCCGCCGACTTTGTTTACTTCGGGCAAGTGGTAGAGGGTACATTACTGGATTCATACTGTTCAACCACCTGCTTCCAGTTTGGAGTATTGGAGTAGTGTCTTTTTAAAACGGACGGGATTTATCCAATAGTCTTGAATGCAAAGCATAAAAAGGGTACTTAAACATAAAACGAACAAGGTTCGATAAGACCAGGAGTGCTGAGTGACGGTGAGATGAAGGGTAAAGCAGGTGCTAGGAGAAGAGAGGGTCCTACGGGTGCTGGACAAGGAGGACGGACCACGGTGCCAGTATCAGTGTTGATTCTCAGCAACAGCAATCCGAAAACGCTTCCCAAACCATGGTTCTGTTGCGTTCCATCCCTATGGGTCCTCTATAATCCAGATCATTTGATTTGATCAGCCACTGAATTCTGCAGAAGGGAGGACAGTCAAAGAGAGTGGGAAAAACAAAAAGAGAGAGGAGAGGAAAAGATAAGAGAGATTATAGTTTATCTGTAACAGACATATATATTCCATTAAATGCTGCCAGTGCTGTTTTTCCCCTTCAACTGTTGCCAAGTGCAAAATATTCCCTGAATGAAAGCAGTGGAAATGAAGCGAACAATAATCAGTATTGTAGAGATCAAGTTGCCTTGTTTTGGAAACATTTCAAGTGATAAGATACGGGTTCGGCTTCACATGATAACATAACGGGCTGCATGTAGAGGAAGTTTAAAAACGCAATCCTCGCGATCGCGTTTTCCTTCCCCTGCTTTGTGCTACATAATCTCTCACCCGCGGAAATCTCATGTATACTCCATGTTGAGCGCACATTTCTACATGACTCTTCCTATCTATTATGGATGAAAAGCTTAAACTGGACTTGTTCAGCTTGTCCTGGTCTGACCTGAGTAAGGACATGAACCAATTCCCTCTCATTGAACTGTGTGTATCCCTGCTAGCCTTCCCCTCTAACACGCTAACGTCTCTGCACAAAGCTAATGTAGTGCATCTGATCTAATCATATCTTCCTTTTTTTAACAACCGCACGGCTGATGTCTCAATATTTACGGTTATTAATACCCTCGAGGCTTCAGGGCTGCCTCTATAGATGAAGGTACAGTAGATAAGGTAGACAAAGAGAAGAGGCTAGAGATTAGGGCGAGCCTTTCACTGCCCAGTAAAGTCAAAGGTCAGTAATGTGCGCCTGTAAGCAGCTTATAACAGCCCGGAACACTTCCGCGCTACATGCAGAGCACAAAGACCCACACACATGCGCACAATAAACCCTAATCGACCCACACATGAATCAGTGCCCACCCACTGTACACTCATTCATGTAATCTACTGCGCAAATGTGCAAATCCTCATGGAACAGACCCAGTCAGAAATGCATGAGGCATGCAGGGGATTAAACCGTCAGAGCATTGTTGGATGGTGTTATGTAATGTTAGAGCACACACCTCCTAGAAGTAATGACTGCGGAGGAAAATCTATTTTATGTTCACTCTATTCCAGTCTTATCAGATTTTTTAAAATTCACCATTTCTTCCTCCTCTCTTTCACGCTCTTATTTGCTTTATCACCATGCTGTAATTGTCCCATTAAAAGTCATCATTAACCGTATTATTGCGTCGCCTGCACCCACTGAAGCGCCTCTGTGTTTTTGTTGTCCGTCTTTCCTTTCTCCCACTGGCAATAAAGCCATTTGAATTTAAAAAAGTATGGGAGTGAAGAATCCGGAGGCAAGACGGCAGATAATTAGAGTCTATAGGCTGATGAGCAGGCGAGCAGTCTGACTCTGATGTAACACATACAAATAATGAAGCTCATTCATGTGATGATTACGTTTTTAATGTACAACAGACTCTTTGAGGCTTCTTGAGGAAAAAGTGTGGGAAGAATAATTTCTTTTATAAAGCGCTAATTGCAACTGAGGTTATACAGCTTTAATTCAAAGAAGAACGTTTTACAAATAAATAAAGCAGAAATCCAGTATATCCTTGATACAGTCATGACTGTGCACAATGAGTGAGAAGCCTGAGTCCTGCCGGATGTGTTGTTGTTTACATGGACTTGACGGCCGGCTCCTCCCCTTGTGTCTAAAAGCTGTTTTAGTCAAAGACCAGACAAAAGAAGAAGAACATACTCGCTGCTTATTTTGCTCGTTAACATTTTTGGATCCCGGTCATTCGGTGTCAGTTTCAAAGTGAAGCTACAAGCTAACTTAAGTGTGCTAACATTAGCATGCTAACAGAACAATGCACGCCACAGGCAATTGCAGCTTGAGCCAAGGACAATTTTGTCCACCGTATTGGGTTAAACTCGCCAGTGCGAACTCGAGTGGAGGAGGGTTGGAGGTGTGTCGCTGGAGGAGAGCGGAGGATTTTTTTTACAATGGCGGAGGTGCAGCCAAACAGCAGTTTGTTTTGTGTTTATGCTGGTGCTCAAAGTCGACATCTACTTAATCAAAAAGTTGCACTTTTGTTTTGTTTTTTCTATTGACTTTTTTATCCCACTTGTTTTAAAACAAGACAATCCCCATTATTTAAATTATCGACAGTATTGGGAAAAAAAACTACGGATCATGTTTAACCCAAAGAGAGAAAGAGAAAGAGAAAGCGGCCGTGTCTATTCAAGTTCACAGGTTGGCAAATACCGACATTGAAGTCCTTTTGGGACTGAAGAACCTAACGGCAATGTTTCATTACGTAAAGTTATACCAACGTATTTGTGCAGTTTAAACAGTGTGCGGGAAATTGATTGCAATTTTTTGAAATAAAAAACCCAAGACTACTTTTTTTGTTGCTGCCGTATTGATATAAATGACTTTTACTTGTGTCGTATCAAAGTTTAAAATTCTGGCATCGTGATCCCTCTTTGTCTTCTTTTGCTACAGTGCGTTCAGTCTAAATATATTGGAGTCTGCCTTTGTTCCTCTCACTGTGGACTTTGTTGTTCTGCCCACGCACCTGGGTCTGCATCTGGGAGTGTACCCTCTCACAGAGAAGTGGACAGCACGGTTTGTGCTCTAATTAAACCATGGAGAGTCTGGAGGCCGGCCTGCTATTGCACTGCAGGCAGGGACTAGCCCTCCACAGACACACACACACACACACAGCTACACTGACGCACACACACCGACATCTACCATTAAACTTTCATCCTCTAAAACACATAAAAGAGACTGGGAGCTAGAGAGGCAGAGATAAAATAGAGCGAGGAAGAGGGAGTGAGAGACAAATGCAGATGAAGAGGAAACAGGTCCTGGTGTTAATGAAATGCTTCTTTCTGGTCAGCAGAGATCCTTAAGGGTACTTGAGTTAAAGCAACAGGAGACACTGCATCATTAACCCTGGAGTCTCTCAAAAAGTGGAGCTCTAATAGACCCAGGGAGGGGGCCAAATGCCCTAAACTTGCACCTCAAGCCTTTGCAGGCGCATAGGGCAGCAGAGGCCTACAAAAGCCAGCATCCCTGGTAAAAATCCAAGACCCTGGCAGGCAAGAGTTTGCCTGGAGGGACCTCCACAATTTCGGGGGGGTGCATCTGAGTGTTTAATTGCTAATTGGCTCAATTAGAGCGCCTAATAGGTCCGGCTTTGCTGTGACCAGTGGGAGAGCTTAAGTGATTGATGAAGCAGAGAGGGAGAGATGAAGGGGCCCCCCCCCCCTTCATCTCTCCCTCTCTGCTTCATCAACTGGTGGGGGACTGGGGGGGACTGGTGGAAACAGAGTTTAGCATGGCAACAGAGCCATATGAAGCCTTTTTCACACAGACACCCATAGCATAAACAGAATTATGATGAAAAACGGGGGACAAAGCAACAGAGTCTGATGCTATGATGACATGTGACAAGACAGGAGAAGAACGTACAGGAGACTCGTGGCTGGCTCGTCGCAGGATTTACGTCATCAACCCCTCGCCAAGCTTTTGGTGAACTTTCCTGCATATTTCAGTTTCTCACAAAGACTCCCCTTGACTTCCTACGGAAAATTTCCAAGGGGGCTGGCAGGACAAATTTCCAGGTTAAGTTGGAGTGAAAACTGTGCACAACCCGATCATTTCAACACGTTTTCCGAGGTTTTTGTGCACATGCATAGTGATTTACATCCACAGGAGTGTATGTGGTATTCACACAGACGTAGCACACGCTATCGGACTTGCAGACACAGATTTAAAGGAGCATGCTCTCCTGATGTACTGTATCTGCAGTGCTATCACACACATGCACACTGATGCACACTCATCCATGATTCATTCTATCAGGAGGATGTGTTTTTTTCCGCATTCCCTGGAGGCAGAGAGAAAAAGAGGACCATGCAGGCCGTGCGGTGGCAACCCACAGGATAAACCTCATCTCTTGTGCACCTTTCCTTCATCTTTTACTCTTTCTTACTTTGTCATCTGAATAAGCAACAGGCAGAACCTCTAGGGTACAATGCAATACAAACATTTCTATTTTCCCATCTTGACCAGTCGGTTTCCTGCAGGCTGTATAGCTAGAGGGCTGCATGAATCTATTGTTCCGAATAAGCCCCAAAAAAGGCAAAATAATGTTCTCTACGACTAGGTTTAATTTAGATTTGGTACAAACCAGTCCTTTAACTAATAATCCGCAGTTACCTACAAGGTACGAGCACAGAGGTGTTAAGCATCATGCTTCAGCTTCAGGACGCCAACACTGTCACTGCTCTCATAGACTGCTGTGCCCTTCATCAGGCATGGGTAAACCAGGACCTCAGGCTGTGGGCCAGATGCAGCCTGTCAAACACTTTAATCTGACCCACAAATCTGTAAGTGATACAATTTTGTTGCTTAATCTGTTGACCTGAAACGTCTCCTGCCTGTGAACAAATTCTGATAGACGGCAGAGTAATGCTCTTATTATTAGGCCCACAGCAAGGCTATAACAATGTCACCATTGCTCAGTACAGTCGATATCCCTTCTACAGCTAAAAAAAGGGAGCTGTGTAAAGAGGAAAGTCGACAGTGAATGCTGAGCATATAACACAGAATGGACAGCTAAATACTTTTCACTAAGCTAGAGAGGAACGCAGGATGACTGAACTGTCAGGAGTCTTCAGAAGAGAACATCACGCACCATTTTTCCAGCATCTATACACCAAAAAGAGTGCCTTAAAAGTAAAAGACAGCTTACCGTCTCATCAGTTTGCAAGCTCAGGAAGACAACACAGTTTTACAAAGTACTGTAGAATCCAGAGGCAGGTATGAATAACAGTCACATTTTTAGAAAATCACAACAGTGTGTTCAAATGGTTTTTTAGAGAAACAGCTTTGGAGCCCACTTTAACAGTTTCACTTCATCATACCGTTCAGCCACTTAGTGCGAGATGACTAACATTGACATAACTATTTAGCTACAAAATAAATCTCCCTTTGAGCTACTGCTATTGGAATAGTTTGACATTTTGGGCTTCATTTGCTGAGTTTTAAAAGATACGTGAAGTCAGTGTTCTTTCTTTACACAGTTAGTGGTCGGCAAAGGAATACTCCAGGATGTAACTTACTACCTTTAAACTGGTTGTTGTGTATGGCTTTGATGCAGATTAATCAAGCAAGACAAAAATGTTATGTAGGACGTTTTGTGGTTTTAATGTGTATGTGAATTTTGTTCCTTTTGGACGGATTCAAACTAGCCACCAATTTGTTTTCATTTTACTGCTTCCTCATTGGAGCTCCAATATACTGTATATCTGCAACACACATTTGACCTTTTTCTCCAGTTGATTTGGCAAATTCAACACTAAATAGTTTCATTGTACCACATCCTACAGTTGCAGAAGTACTGTATATTATTAATCCAAGGCACAACTAACTTTCAAATATAGTAGCCAGCATGGCAATTGGCATCACATATTGGTGGCCATTTTTACTTTACTTGTATTTCCAGTAATTAAGATACTCCACAGTTACATGTTTACTCCATTTTTAAATGTAAACAGCAAATTATGGGTTTTTTTCTAGTCTTCCTTCCCAAGATCACTTGGGAAATGGAGATATGGAGTGCAGGAACTGGGATCAAACCAGCAACCTTCCAATCGAAAGAAGACTAACTCTACCACTGAGCCACAGCTCCATTATGTGACATAAGTGGTTTTTGAAAAGCTGTGGATTAGATGATGTTGTGTAATTGCTAGGTAAATCTCAATGTTTTCTTGGCATAAAGGAGACCAGTAATGTTTTCTTCACATGCTTATCCAAGAGCAAATGTATCAAACCCAGACTAAAAATGTAATTTTATTTATAAAGCTTAGTTTTTTTCTGTTCCTTTTTATGTTAAAAAGTGGTTGCTGCTGACTGCAAACCAACGCCAAGTACTGGTATCCAGTTTTTAAAAATGCCAATGGCAACCTGGCGACTGTTAATATGTAGCACAGCAATCAGTTGAAACTGTGTTTCTGTCCTTCTGATTAATGTTCCTCCAACAATCACTCTTTATTTTCGCCTTGGTTTTTGTCCATTCACTCTTAAGGGACAAATCTGGCTCCTAACCTGCTTAAAGGTTCCTCATATTTCACCAGCTAGCTGCTATCTAATCTGTTTGGTGATGTGCAATTGAGAAACAGACTTTTATCAGAGCTTTTTTAATTATTTGATTTCACTGACATTTGTAAAGAAAAACCAATCAGCCCTAACCCCCGAATGTGTTTCTCTTTCTTAAGGTAACAAACCACTGCTGGATGTAATACTCCACTGATTACAATTGCCCGTGTAACGGAGGAACCTGTTGCTTTGTGGAAATTAATTCAGGATTGGACTTGTTTTATTTAGTTTGGGAAAACATGAATCCTTAGTGGGATTGTTTCACGACAAAGGTAACCAAGCCTATAATAGAGATATCACCTTTTGTAGAAAATACAAGACAGAAAAGGAGATTTGACTTTACTGTGGTATTGATCAGGAAGCGCTTTTAAGAGTTTTAAAGCTTTGCCTTTAAGTCAAGGTGTTTGTGAGACTTCAACATATGCATTGATTGAAGTCAAAAGACACACTGTGCAGTAACATATCCAATACGGGGGGAAAAAAAACTATAACTTCAAACATCTGAACGACTTTTCTAGCTCAAATTAAGTGTTCTGAGCTCTGCAATTTGCTGCATGGGTAATAAAAGTGTATTACACTCTGCAGGTGTTATTTTTATTGCGTCTTTCTCTTGTATGTGTGAACAATTTTCTCCCTCATTAATTACAACAAGTCTCACCAGAGATCATTCCCCACAAATTAGAACTTGTCCTTTATTCTGTGGATCTCTACTTCAAAAGTGACACCAGACTTTGATGTTGTTGCCATGAGGGAGGGGAGCTGCTTCACTGCTCATATTACGACAAGAATTACACCAAGTGCTTGTGATTTCATGTTTTCAACAGCAGGCCGACTTTGTTATCTTTAATTGCTGTGAGGGATGTTTCAGTACCACTTTTATGTGCTGTAACAGAGGCTTCCTCCAATTAACCTGCTGTTAATCTTCCATATGAAGGTCACGTCTCTGCTCGTGGTGAGTGAAGTGTGATCAGTGAGTGTGATGAATGTGGGTCTCATTTGGGAGGGAATAAGCACTATTCCTAAAGGCTGACTGTGGATTCGGATAAGATGATGTTGTGTAATCTACTTGTGTCCACATCAAGTAGGACATGGTGGTTTGCAGAACATGATGTAATGATTGAGCCTGTTTTAACTGTAACATGTTGGTCGTTGGATGACACAGTCGTATGGAAATCACATTTTTAGTGAAGGTGATTGGTAAGTAGCCTAACAAGGACAGCTCCTAATAAACTGTCCAAAACTGCAATTTTTTTATCCAAAGATGGTCACAATCGGGCCATATGATGAAGAATGGTTTATCACTAGGGATGTAACAATTAACTCAACTCCCGATATGATACGATTCACGATACTGGGTTCACGATACAGTTCTCTCACAATATATTTTACAAAATCAGACTGAAGACAAATTATGACTGAAAAAGATTCCTTTAATTTTTCATGAAAACACCAATGCACCTCGTAATCTCTTTGGCTCTTACACTTGTTTGGGCGAGCGGGGCTACAAACCCGCTGGTTAGTGTGGTTTGGCGTCGCAGCTGCCATGATAACGCCTGCTCGTTACAACCAACCGCCTCTGCTCTACAGCTGCTGACGCTCACCATATACTGCGATTCATTTTTCCAGAGTACGGATGTGAACCTTGACTCCTTTGAATTGATTTTTAACTGCCTCACGATTAATCTTTACATCCCTACTTATCACATAAACCATTCTTCATCATGTGAACATTTCCGAGATGCAGAGCTGCTCTAAGGCCAATAGTTCATAAATCTATGAAAATATGCAAATCAGCAATCTGCTCCAATAATATATCCAGAGATACAAAACTACATCAGCATTATGTCAGGATATGGTTTTACCTACCAAAGCATCAATATCCCAATTTTGCATGTACTCGTTTATTTAGTCTTCACGGTAACACTTGATCATAATGCACAAATATTAAGCATGGCAGCTTATTATCAAAAACATTTGTCATAGAAAATGTGTAATCATGAGGAATTGTTTGTGGGTTGGATCCCCTAATCATTCGAGACCATGGTAATTTGTTAAATATATTTCTGTAAGATTGTAAGATAGATCTAGTGTTATCAAGATCAAAATTGTAAGTAGTGAGTCCGACATAGATATTGGTTTGGTGTCCCGTCCGGATATTCAACTAGCGTTTTCTTGGTCCACGCTACTCTTCAAACCAACTTACATGAAAAGCGGTCACAGGTTTTTATTGTAATCCTGTTCTTATGGATAAATATAAACGACACAGGAATTCTTAGGTTTCAAAAATGAGTCCCAGTCTGAAAGGCTGAAGACCAGAGACCCCAGACAAATCTATGGCTGACCCTGAAATTCCCAAATCTGACAGGAAAGAGTTACAGTGTCAGTTCCTACATCATTACCCACCAGTTGGTATGTGTAGGTGTCAAGTGGCAAACTTCAGGTGTTGAAAAATGAAGCCAATGTGGAAGTGCAACGATGTTTACAGCCTGGTAAAAAAAGAAAACAGTTTTGGGCTAAAATAGAAATGTATAACTCATCTGTTTTACTTATATTAACAATAAGAGTTATACATAATCAGAGGCGTGGTTGATCTGACAAAGAGTTGGGCACGTTGAAGCTGTTTGCCAGGAAGCTAAAGACCCACCTAAACTCGGACTCTTAGCCTATCGCTTGTCTGACCAAAGGTTAGATTTAGACAGCGCTTCCAATTTAGTGACCACCATCATTGAGCCAATGGATGACGCCACCAAAACTATGCCATGCTTTATAGTGTCATTGAGATATCTATCCATTCAGGCTTAAGATATAATCAATCCCTAGCCTGAGACCAGTGGTAATAATGGAACACTACTTTCCTTGAATCGCTAACACAGAAGAAAATGTATTTGGCTCATAACCTTGGTTATGTTTCAGTAACAAAAGGACCATAAAGACCTCAAACAAAGCTTTATTGACAACATGATGTACTTGAGAATATTACTTGCTACCCACACAGTTTGGGTTTTTGAAAAACATTTCAAGCTGAATTCTTCCTTACACTAAAACTAACCCTGATACAAGATGACAAGATCATTGTTTGGCCTGTTTATTTGGTTTCAGAAGTTTATTTTCTCTCTTCTGCTAAAAAGTTTGCCAAGTCTTCCTGCAACGGACAAATAAGTCTGGAAATTACAGCCTTAGATCAAATCATCACCATTTTGCTGGATAGATTCTGAACTGCACTCTAAATCCCACTAAAACCAATTCCACCCAATTCTACTCCAATTCAGTGCCAGTAGCAGCCAATACGACCTCCCCAGTAATTGCTTGCCACCTTTCCCTTTGTGTTGTCTTGCCAGTCAGTCTGTCAGTACACTGGGTTAAACCTAATGATAGATAATAACCTGACTATACCAGGCTGGTGGTGCTGGCTAATAGCTGGAATCCAGTGTGCTGGATGGTTTAGGTCAAGAGAAGCAACGGCCCTAAAATAATCTTGCGGACAGGGGAAGAAAGACAGAGGGTGGATAGATAACAGTTGCATGTTTAAAGACCCCACGTGAATCTTCACAGGAGAATTCGAAAATGCAAATATATCCGCTCACATAAAACCACCCACACAAATGCATTTCTGTCATTATCATATTAAGGCTTTTAAAGTCTAATAGCATGGCACGTTTGTTTTTACATTTGCTAATTAATACATGAAAGCTCAAACATAGTAATTGGAAATGTGAACATCAACATCCCGTGACGTCTGAGTCCATGAGAGATATTTTTATCCTTCTGAACAAAATGTAAAAACGTTGTTTGGAATATCTCTGGTGAGTGTTTCTTTATCCCTGTGACAGCAGTTTGATGTGTTGATCGCAAAGTAATTTTGAAAGCATTGTGGACGTAGACGGTGAGTGTTCGAACAGAAAAGGGGGCTATTACATCTCCTCAGATGCCATATTAATGCCTGTAGATGTGTTGGACTTAAATGTGTGTTTGTGTTTGTATGCTTGCCGCCTTGCTGACAGCACTCTGTGTAGGCTCTGAATAGAAAAGAGCCGGCGGGGAGGTCAGTGCTCACTCGGGCTACTGTTAATCTTTTTCTTTTTATCCTTCCATCTCTCTCAGTGAGGAAAAGAAGGAATCAGACTAAGGGCCGGAGTTCAACAGATAGAGCTGAAGGGCATGTATGTTAAGATTATGTAGAGGAGAACAATAGATAGATAGATACTTTATTGATCCTGAGGGAAATTCAAATCAACTTACTTTTAGTACTGCAGGAAATTTAAAGGTTAACAAAAAAAAAAGCAGACAAAAAAATCGAAGGCCATGGCCTTGACCTGACTCTAAGTCCTGTAGAAACAGTGGAGTTAAACACCATGCTCTCCTTACTGCCACAAGGTTTGAGTATCACATGACCCCTTCAAAATCTGAGGCAGCTCATCATCACTCTATGATATTTCACATTTGTCAATATAGGGTTAGAGAAAGGAATCATTCATTTGTATTGCTATTGATACCATTATCTGGACTCCTTAACACTGGGAGTCTTTATAGATACCACTATCAGTAATGTGGCTCAGTGGTAGAGCTGGTCATCTCTCAGCTCCTGCAGCCACATGTCCGATGTGTTCTTGGGCAAGAAACTTAACCCCAAGTTGCTCCTGTTGCTTCATCTGTGGCGTGTGAATGTGTATGAATGGATACTGATGGTCACTTTACATAACAGCCTCTGCCATCAGGGTGTGAATGTGTAGGTGTGACATGCGGTGTGAAAGCGCTTTGAGTAGTCAGAAGATTAGAAAAGCGCTACACAAGCGGTATTGGTAAATGGACTTGAGCTTGTATAGCACTTTTCTAGTCTTCTGACTTCTACTCACCGCATGTCACACCTACACATTCACACCCTGATGGCAGTGGTTGCTATGTAGTGAGACAATCAGAAGTAACTTCACACGCCACTGATGAAGCAGCGGGAGCAATTCGGGGTTAAGTGTCTTGCCCAAGGACACATCGGACATGTAGCTGCAGGGGCTGGGGATCGAACCCCCAACCTTCCAGTTGAGAGACGACCAACTCTACCAACTGAGCCACAGCCGCTTGTAATGCCTTACAAGTGACTGTTTCTTGACAGAAAGAAAAATCCTAGACTTCTCATCCATAGACCTTAAAATAAACGCAGCTTATGTGAGTTGTTTTAATATTTACTTTCAAAAATCTTGGTATCAGTCAATTTAAAGATGTATTATAAACAGATTAGAGTTTGTTTGATGCCAGTTTCTTATGCTTTGACTCATTGTCATTTGAGGAGAATGACTGTCCCCAATCAGAACCCACAACTGAAAAAGATTTTTCAACCTGCGGACAAAGAACTGTACTTTAGTTTAATTTGATGCACAACGCTGATATGCTTGGCCGTGAAATTGCACGCATCTTACATGAAACCAACAGAGTTTGGCTAACTTTCTGACAAAAGAAAAAGTATTTTATTCAGAGAGTACTTGATAAATAAACGTCATACTTTTTATCTTCAGAAAAAGGAAGACAATTGAGGCAGCAGAGCGAGACATTTTGCTTTTATTCGACACATTCTTCTTTCTTGTCAAAACTTGGCACCAGCATTACCCACAATGCATCTTAACCGTTGACAGTTCACTCTAATAATTGCGTGTTCCGCTAGTAGCAGCTTCATGTAGCCTCGAGCAGCTAGCCCCGAGCAGAGACCAGAAATGGAGCCACAGAGGTCTTGCAGGCTGACTTCTTTTAACTTCACACCCCCTGTTTTTTTTTTTCTCCAAACCTGTAGTCTTCAGCACTAAGCGACACTGACTCACACTGAAATTACTTGAGGCAATTTATCAGATTTTATGCAGCTCCCTCTGCAGCCACAAAAGGCTTTCAATACAACTTTCTTCACATACCCAGAACTACTGCATAAGACTACCAAACAGACATTTATTCGTATTACTGACAACCCTATTACACCTGGGCTTAGATTTCTTAGATTACTTTAGATTTACTTTCTCAGATTCTTTGAGGCATCAGTACATATTACCTGGAAAAAGTGGTTGAACAAATGACTGCATGAATGCACAGATTTAAATGTATAATAACAGAGATAACATTTCAGCCTCACAAGAACATAAACTTCCCTTTCACGTTGAAGAAATCCTGTCAATATTTACAGTTTCTATTCAGCCTTTCTATCTTTAAACATAATTGTCTTCCCTCCCTCCCCAGACACTATTCACCCGTTATAGAGATGAGACTGGGCTGACAGAGAAGGAGAATAGCCTGATAGACTGCCAGCTACAATACAGACACAATGGGAGGATGCAGAGACAGAGCGAGGGCTAGATGGAGGAGGAGGAGAGTCTAGGGGCTGTCAGCAAACTTGTTGACAACCCAGAGATACACACATACACATCAGTGGTTGTAGCGGCAGTTTGACGAGTGTGGAGTGTGTGTGCGTGTGTGTAGGAGAGGGGGGTGTTGGGGATGCGGATCACCGGAGCGCAAAATTGGAAACAATGTGTCGGCAAGAGTTAAAAGCAAATATTTACAGGGCTTTAATTTGCATTGGGAGCACTGAGTTTCCGGTGTGGGTCAGCGCGTCTACGGCAGAGCGGAGGAACACGCAGGGGCACGGGTGGTAATTAGGCAGACAGTGGTAGATTAATCACAGGCTGACAGCAGAGCCTCACAACCACACATTCAAAAGCTATCCGCAGCACCATCACTTAGGCGGGCTCGTCTGCCGAAGCACTTTGGATGTTTCCCTCTCACCCAGAGAAGATGAGTGCATCCAGCTCGCCTTATTTTCTCTTATATTTTCAGGTTTTTTGAAAAAGAAAAAAAAACACATCCACATGCAGACTCCCTGCCCCGCCGTCGTGCACTGATTACCTTACCTTCACTTCCCCTGTCTACTCTATAAAACGGCAGCTCTAAATCTCCCCCCCCTCCCTTTGCTCAAGGGCAGCTTCTGAGTGGCTCAGCCCCTGCAGATCCTCCAGCAGGGGCATCAAGGAGAGGGAGAGGACAGCATGGGACTGCCCCAGGGGGAAGATCTCAGTTGCTGAAGGAATAGCTCAGTGACACTTGTGAAGAAGGGAGGGAGATTCAGTAGTTGGCTGTTAGCTGCGGCATTTTACACATTCCATGTGTCGTGAATATTTTATCTACTTCTAAGTGTCTCTGACCTTGGATCATGGAAGTGTAGGTTACACCACAGTATGGGAGAGTATTTACACTTTAAGGAGTTCAATTCGTAGTAAACTTGGGACTATACTCCTGTATTCACGGTCCATCAAACATTGGGCTGTACAGTACAGCGTTAATGATCAGACACAAACTGAAGAGGTCTTCATAATAAAAATGTGGAAGTTTTGAGTCAAAAAAGGAATTTATCTTGCAGGACCTTTAGAATTATTGGATTGCAAAGAAACTTTGATATTTATTTAAAGGTTTATAAGCTCGACTGCTTTACAAATCTTGCAGGTAATCCTTTTTTCATACAAGTTGTATTGTCCTGTTTGTGGGTAGCTGAGTGTGTAAATATAGGAGGTGGAGCTTGTGAGGAAAAAGGCAGAGAGTGTGTATATGTGTTACGTGGTCATGACTGGACAAAGAAGGTCGAATGTACAGATTAAGCTGTGTGTGCAACATTTAATGACCGAACTGCTCAGGACTCAAGCCGGGCTCCCATGTCTCGCTTGCTGTTTACTGCAGAAGATTTGACGGGGTTAGCACCTAAGTTAGCGACACATTTGGTCCTGGAGCTGAGCAATAGGTTTCCATTGTGCTCTCTGAACACGATCTGGAAGCTGAAGCAGGAACGTTTAACACTTTTCTTTGCAGCTTTGAGGGTGAGATACTCCCAGACTTAATAGGTTTTAGGACTAATGGTTTTGTATCCACTAATGCCATTATGCTATGTTTCTGTTGCTTCCCAGTTGCAAATTGTCATAAACAACTCTCAGCAGAGATAGTTAAGATGTGAGATGTCTCACTCCTCAGCAACTCTGCGAAACAATGACATGTCCGTGCACAGCATGAAACATGAGCGATGATATCGACATTACACATCAACGATCAAATTGTTTGGCAAATAATGATGTCACTGATTTTTGTTGACAATATTGACTACTTCTTGCCCCCACATGACCAAGCTTTCTTTCCATCCTGAATTACTGATCAGCATAGAACACAGAAAAAGGTCAGCTTAGCAAAGTTTACCACATAGACGGGAGGAAAAAGAAGACGCTTAGAAGATATTGTTACTGACTAGCTCTACTTCTACTGGATGGAAATGCTTGTTTGGTTACCAACAAAGGAAAGTAATCAAATCATGATCACCAGATTTACATGAAATACTGGAAACATATTCAGAGGTGTGGCTCTGTTCAAAATTGATCATTTGTCAGTCAGACAAAAACGTTCGCCTGTATCGACCTAATAGTGTCTGTACTGAGAGTTCCATACCACATGGATGATATTATTACTTTTACCCTGCAACCCAACCATACAGCTCTGATCCATGGAGTATAAAATATTTTAAATGTTGGCTATCAGTCAATTTGAGAACTTTAAGGCAATGTTTGAAGTAGTGGCTTTGTAAGATGTTTATCCCCACATTGTAAGTAAACATAAAAAGTCTGTATGGGCCAGTTTACGCCACTTCACAAATGCAAAAGTTGAACAATAGTTCAATGTTTGGCCACCATGTCAAATTTGCTTGGTAGTCTAAATGACAAAAATAATATTGCTTTGGCATTTCCTGGTGTCGTTCATGTGAAATTTCAAACAAGACCTGAACTAGGGGTCCTCGGAGGATTTATTTTAAACTGGGTGATTGGGAAACACAAATGTACCAATACAGAAGGTTTGGCCCAAGGCAATGACTACACTGTGTTTGTGAGGAAGGGTGAATGGGGTCTAATTGAGAAAATTAACACTGCTGGAAGGAAAGTGACACACAGAAAATAGCGGAGAATAGAGGGTATGTAAGGACAAATGGTGGAAGGCGGGGGGGGGGGCGGGTTTGTAAGAAATACCGCTCCCCAAGCCAGGCTAAAGTAAAGCTGATGAATGTCAATTGTAGCTAACAGCTGCTCACTTGACAAGCAGGAAGGCACTTGGACTTTGTTTACAGTCAGATAGGGACCCGCAACCTGGGACAGATAAAAGCCTTCCATTAAAATATTGACTTAGAGGATTAGGAAGGTAGAAGAACTTGTGTAAAGTGACAGAACTCTGTAATTTTCCAACTGGGATGACACTGAGGCTCCAGAGAAGAGAAATTAAGGCATCAAATGATTAATAGAAAGTTTAGCCTACATTTGTACCAAAGTGGGTACAATACAAGAAATCTGGAGATCATGGCTGTACTTGTACATGTTTCTACCACTGTTACTTTGGCTATGATTCAAGAAAGGGACACGTGTTTATACAATGTTCAATCATTCAGTAGTCTGTTAAATTACTTTTTGACCGGGCTGGGGAGAACCGCTGCTACTGTGTTGATTTACGTACTGATGGTCAGAGTATGTAGGCGTATGAGCATAGCTATATTCCATTTATCTTCAAACTCACACCTCATAACAAAACATTGATGGTCCAAATGAAACAAACTTGTAGGACAGAACAGATCCAAAGTAGGATGGAATAGCTTTGGATAAATTTGTGTTTAGATGCACGGGCATGTTGGGGAATTGGTCCGGGCTTGCATGGGCCCCTCCTGAAATAAAAATGACCACCCTAGGTGCCACGCCATAACCCATTACTGTGACTGGCTGTCTTCCTGGTCAGAGGCCAGTCTTATGTTCAAACCAACACCTTAAGAAGTATTGATCTTAAGCATGGCCGCCACAATGACAGAGCCGCCATGACAGACCCAACATATTTATTGTTGCCATGGAAACACAGGATTTACATACTGTGTGTTTAAAATACATAAAATCTGTAGACAGGAATGAAACAACTATGTTATATGCTAATGTCAGCAGCAACAATATATGATTAGAAAGAACAGAAATGGCAAATAGACGCAATTAGGAAATGTTTGTGTGTGCATACATGCCACTCCTGCACAAGTCAGAGCCCCAGTTAGATCCGGATGTCTGGACACAGCCGTTGTTGTATAGCTGCATGTAGATGTACATCTACTTATACATTCACCACTTTCTACAACAACAGTTACAGGAAGGAAGGATGCTGGGTCTCTCTAAGGTCATTACACTGAGAAATGAAGTCAGTGTCACTTGACTGGTAATGACCAGCTATGAACCTTGAGAAAGAATGATATACATAACGATGAAGAGAGAGTGATAGAGAGAGGAAGTGGGAGGGTTTGGAGGGCTGCCATGCTGATCTAGTTGTCCCTGACAGATGGCCGGTGAGACATGAGCAGCTGATGTGTGTGATTGTCTGCTTCCCAAACAAGAGGGCATGTCAACAGTTTCTGTTTGCCTCACTCTGCCTGTCCTTTGTTGATGTTGTTGTTGTTGTTGTTGTTGGTGTCCTCCTCTCTACACACTTTCTATTTTGGTCTACAATTAATTGAATTCAATGCAGAGTAGGACTTTGTGATGCATCCTGCTAAAGCCAAGGAGACGATGAGGGATGAATATCAAAAGGAAGGGCAATGTGAGTATAATCTCCAGATCATAATCAGCGTTAGAAATACCAAGTTGCAGCAGCTAAATACTCTACCTCTCTCCCTCACATCTTCCCCCTCACTCTTTATTTTCCTTCCCTCAACTGGCTATTAACATGAGCGATGAATATTCATCCAGTGCTTTAATCTATAGCTGAGCTGATCTAGAAGAGCGGTGTTTGTTTATTAATAAGGAGCGAGCTGGAGGAGGAAGATGTGCTCATAAATATGTCGTACATGATCTGCTTGATAATATGGATCATAATTGGGAGGGTTTCTGCTGGATTTGATGTGTATGTAGATGCTGGCATGATGCATGCACAGTACTGTATGTTATATATATATAGGGTTTACTGGTAGCAGCAGTCAATGTGTTTAGTTTTCTCTTAGAAAAACTCAAACTTATTCCAGCTACACTCGTGAAGAGCAGAGGAAAAACAACAAATCCTCACATTTGTGGACCCAAAATAAAAAAGCTGCAAATACATTTTTGTTGGTTGACAAATGTTGCACTTCGCAAAATTCAACACACTGAATGTAACTAATATTACATTTGTAATGCTTTATATTCTTGCATTACATATCATCAGTTTACAACAATGATGCAGTGATGAAATACACCAAACAGGAGCAAAGCTGAATGCACAATGGTCCTATTTGTTCCAGTGTCCTATGTTTAAAGTGTCCAATGTCTCCAACGTCTTATGTTCAATGTGTCCTATGTACCCAGTGTCCTACTGCATCCTATCTTTCCAGTGTCCCATATTCTCTGTGTCCAATGCTACTAGTGTCCTATTTTCCCAGCGACCTGTTTCCAGTGTCCTATTGCCAGTGTCCTATGTCTCCAGCGTCTTACGTTTGATGTGTCCTATGTTCCCAGCGACCTATGGCCAGTGTCCTATGTTTAATTTGTCCTATGTTTCCAGTGTCCCATTCACCCAGTCTCCTACACACACCATTTTACAAAGGTAGGCAATTGCCAGGAGCCATGTGCACCAAGGGGCCTCAAGGCGTTTTGATCCAGCCTCAGTTATAATGTAAAATGTTAAACTATAGTCATATTGTAGACTTCACCGCCTCCTTTCCCTCTCCTCTGGTCAATTTAGCATAATATCGCCTCTCTCTATCCGTTGTTCTGCTTCACCACTCACTTAACACCGTACTTACCCCTAACACAAGTTACAACAGCAGAAGGAGTGAGATGTTGCAGCGTTCATGATCTTGTGAGAAAAAAGCACAACTCTGTTTCATCTGATCGCTCCAAAAACAGAAGTAAGGGTAAGAAGTTAGACCCTGAAGTAAACTAAAAATGTCAAGTAGCTAGATTATGTACGTTTCTCTTCATCGTGACTGCAGTGCTATTGTTGAATTAGTGTGCCATGCTTTTCTGTGATCGAGCATCAAATAGAGGTCAAACTTTTTCCTGAGAAAGAACCCATACCCACCTAAAGTAGATTTTTCTAGAAATATCAAATCAATGAATTATTCGATTACTGTGTGTGGTAAAAGTGCATGAAATAACACAAAGTATTTATAAGTAACAGCTGTTGTTATGATGGTGTGACTTTTAGTTGTGTTGTTACTCTTTGAAGAGGTAATGAGCAGTACTGGTGGGTGTGCATATTTCACTACTTGTTCTGTGGCTTTGTTAACTGAACTGAACTAAAGAGATCACTCACAATATTTGTTGGTCCCTCACGATGATTGCCTTCAGCAAAATGGGGAAGGGTTTCACTTTGGGTCTTTGCCTGGGGCCCCCAAATGTCTAAAACCACAACTGCTCCTACGCGTTCAGTGTGCTTCCCAGCATCCTTTGTCTCCAAGGTACGCACTGCACCTACTTAATGATGCTCTTGTTTGCTGGAACTTGGAGAAGGTAGATTACAAACTGATTGCTGTGCCACGATTCACTTTTATTGTAAACACTGACGATAGGAGGAGGCGCTGCCCTTTGGTCAGTGAGCGTGTGAGACCGCTGGCTCTGCTCTGTGTCATAGAAACATGCAGAAGACCGGAGGACTCAATCGTGTTACCTCGTTTGTTCACTATAACCAAATGTGTGTAATTTAACAGTAAATTACTGTATTTCAAAAATCCATGTCGTGGCAGAAAGTAATATCCGTGTCAGTATTGAAACCAGTTTACCGACCACCCCCAAGCCGAAACCAATTTTTGTTGGGTAGGTTCAGTGAATGGTGACTTCAAACCCTAGCTAAGGATTTGAGCACTAGTGTGGCTAACTTTGTGTGCAATCATGATGGTATACATGAGTGTAAACTATCATAGAGGAAATAAATGTATACCAACAGGTCTTATTGACTGAATGAGGTCTTTAGGTTTGGACTAGTTTGAGCAAACAGACAGACTTTTGTACTCCTTCAGCTACTGCAGAGTTTTTTGGAAAAATGAAAAAAGTTTTGCTCGGTTCCTTCTTATTTGTCATTCTCACACACTTTACTGTTGCTCTTTCCTCAGCTGATTCCTTCTCCCTCTTAGATTCCCTCTCAGACATCCCTCCTTGCCGTCTCTGCTTTTTTTTTTCGCCGCGGAACAATTCCTATAATGCGTCGTCTCCTTTTCTCCTCTTACTTCTCTTCATCCCTCCTCCTCTGCTGCTACTGTACTTCAATGTGTGTGTGTGTGCGTGTATGCGCGTCTGAGAGATGTTTGAGGTGTCAAGGCAGTATGGTGCAGCACAGTGGGATATCGAACGCTGCCTCCTCTCACTCTCTATTCGTCACTCTTTTTATTCTGTATCTCTGCATCTAAGGAACCCTGAGTCTTTGCCCCTCGGCTCCCGGGGAAATAATGAGGTGCCAGCGGAGAGTGGCAGCTCCACCACTGAGCAACGTCTGAAGAGCGAGGTGCAAGGAAGAAGAGGCCTGAGGGACTTGTTCCACTTGGTGCGGGGGGTTGTGGTGAGGGGTGGGGGTCATACTACTTCCTTATTGGCATCTTGCAGAGGGAGAGAGGTGTGTGCATGTTGGCGTACTGACACAGATTTCTTTGTCTTTGTATCTGAGCATGAATGGTTCTCCCACCTCTGGGATCTATGATGCACCATTCCTGAGCACTAACTGGAGATATTGCAAGAAACGTTTTTTTCATGTGTGTGTGCATGTGTGTGCCGCTCATTAAGCTTCTACATATGCGCACACAGACAAAAAAAAACTAGGTCACTATTTTGTGTGTGTATATATTCCCTCAGCCTTTCCCTTGCTTCCTTAGTAAAGCAGCATAAAAATGAATAAGACAATGCTGCTTGTTTGATCCTCTCTCACAGCTCCTGCTGTAATTTGAGAAGGGCTTTGTGTTGGGGGGGGGGGGGGGGGCCAAACATAAACTCACTTTTTAAGATGATGCAAATCTAGCCACAGCAACTGCAGCCATAAAGCTCTCTCTGTCTCCCTTTACTTTCCTCTCGTAACTGCCTTTTATGCCTTTCTATTAGTTGGCTTCCTCCATTTTGCCTTCTCTTTAGCCATCACTTGCTCCTTTCTGTCTCCCTTGGGTGCAATTTTCACTGAGCTATATTTAAAGCTCAATACTCATCTACTTTTTTTTTCTCCCAAAATCTTGGCGCCTGTG
Source organism: Tautogolabrus adspersus (assembly GCA_020745685.1). Classification (NCBI taxonomy): domain Eukaryota; kingdom Metazoa; phylum Chordata; class Actinopteri; order Labriformes; family Labridae; genus Tautogolabrus; species Tautogolabrus adspersus. Next base: position 5,472,970 of record CM036556.1, on the reverse strand, counting down.
TGTGAACTCAGTCTTTTGCAATGTGTGGGCAGGCAGCAACAGCCCTCAAACCACAAGGACAGGACAAATCCACCCAGGAACTGTGTAGCACTAAACCAGAATAATTTACCTTTCAGGCCAACGGTAGACGCTACCACTGACTAAAAAGTGTGATTCCCATGTTTGACTACTACTAAATCAGTCATTCTTGGTCCTTATGCTGGTCGACAGACTTTGCCAAATCAAGACTGAGCAGTGGTGCTTTACTGCAAAGTGACGTCTTGGTGTTAAACTACACTGTGTCCTTTGTGGAGAAGCCTCTCAAATGCAGCCACAACAGTACAGTCCAAATGTACCACTGAAGTCAGGAAGTGATCCTGGATTAGGTCTACCGGCTTCTCTGAGGCTCTGTAATTAATTACAGTTTCCAATAATAATTAGGGCTGGGCACCAGTGAGCAGAATGTGGAAAACTGGCAGTTGATCTGGTGTCTGTCTATGGCCTCTGAGCCCTGTGGGCGCTGACATGCCACGCTAGCACCTGCTCTCAAACTGCTGTAGCTCACAGCTTTCAGTGTGTGTGTGTGTAGTGTGTGTGCGTGTCTGGGTGTTGGCAAGAGAGCCGGGTGACACGGGCTGTTAGGAAAGGGAGGGAAGAGGGGCACAGTGTGCTCTGACAGGGTGGTTGATTCACAACAATACGCCACTACCCTCCCGGGCTCACTGAACTGTGGAGCTATGATTCATTTGCTTTATTTCACTGGAGCTGGGTAGCTTTCAACGAGAAAACCGAGCATTTTTTCTATACACACATGATGAGTGAACAGGTGTGTCAACAAATGATGCATACACAAGGGTAATAACTGAACAAACAAGTGCACACTAGCATACATCATGTTCAGATTAGGGAAGCCTCTGTGAGGAGGTTTACCACTGGTTAATAAACTGATGACAACAATGGTTGACAGATTACACCAGAGATTCTACAAGGAAAGATATTCACAGATGATGCTCTTCACCTTTGCTGACTATCAGATCATCGCCCTGCGCCTGTTTGCTCCAACTCTGCTGCCAATGCAATATCATCTGTGCAAGAGTTGCTAGATGAAATGCTGGTTACAGCTGTAACACAAATGCTCTTTTTTTGTTTCTTACTGTATATTGAAACACACAGGCCCGATATACACACTAGGCTTAAATGGGTCCGGGGCTGTATAATGCACATCTGTAGAGAGGCTTGGAGCCGTTACGCACGAGGATGCTAGTTTTTTTTTTCCCGAGTTGCGCTTGCTTGCTCCATTCAGAGAAGAAACTTTGTTCTCGACAGTAAAACTCATTTAACATTTTTCAAGTCTGGCATACAAATAAACCCTAAAAAGTTTCCCCTCCCCTTTTTGGTCGTCATCTTTATGTGGACAAAACAGCTTCGTCAGCATGAGAGCTCGTCTCTGCGCAGAGTAAAGGTGCAGATGGCTTTTCTCCACATTAAGACACGAAACAAGAGCACGAAGCAGAACAACTTTGTGGGCGTAGGCTTATCATTAGTGCTAAAGCGTGGCAAATTGTGGGTGCTATTTTCTTTGTGGTGTTATTAGCTGGCACAATCCATTCTTACTCCGAACTTCCACCAGATAAGTGTGCATTGCGTGTCCGCTCCGGTGCGTTACGGCTCTGTGCACACTCGTCCGTCAACACCCACTGGCTGTATGCTCAGTCCGCAGCACGGAGAGCACAGCCGGTCAGGTGGGGTGCCAAGACAAAGAAATTCCCGCTGCAATTTTACAAATTCACTCACGACAGCGCGAGATAATACGATGTATGTGGTATAAAACTCGATTTAAACCTTATAAACACATAAACAAACACAAATAAGGTCATTTTTCTGAACTGTCAAAACGGAGTGTTTTATTCTGAAAATAAACCAGATGTTTTAATGTTGTTTTCGGTTTCTGACTTCCCGTCCCACTTGTTCTTTTCTGTGCTAAATTGATGCGTCGTGTTCCCGCATCCGGCAAAAATAGAAACCTGGCGTATCTGCTGCGGAGGGCTCTGGTCTGCCGGAGCTGAGACGCAGCGCAGCGGAGCCAGTGGAAGCACACAAATTGAATAAAGTTAAAAACCTATCAGCTCCGCTGTCCGAACGGAGCGGAGATGGACCGAACACGCATCTGGTGGAAGTTGGCCGTTAGTGGATCTGGCCCTAAGAGTATGAAGTGAAAAGTTGAAGTTTCCCCATTACAGTCTCCTCTATTCATAAAACCCCTTTAAAAAAATGCAAAACATCGGTGCAGGGAGTGTGCAAGTACTGTGATCTGTGTGTAACAGTTGTAATTCTAGACGCAGACTACCACAGCTAAAACGGTTCAGATCACAACTCTTTATCGTTCACAAGCACTCTTGTACAATGTGATCTGGATTTGCTTGTTCTCACACAGAGGCAGACCTGAGAATGTGTGACAACTGCACTAAACACACGCACGTACACAACAAGCACACACTATGCATTAAACATGAGCATTCGAGCTGCTCATTCAGGCATAATGAGTACATACAGACAAGAGTGTGTACTATAGCAGTAGAGGTTTCAGTCAAGTTGTTCCTAGACTAACCGTGTGCTGAGATCTCTGAGATCATCATAGGAAATGTGTGTTACATGTTTGCTGTACTGTACGTATTCTTTAGTTTTATGGGCCAACGCAGAATTTTAAAGACAGTCTAATGTTTTTATCTAAATATTTGTATTCTCCATGTGATCTAGTGCTTGCTTACTTTGCAGTTTGCACATCTGCACATGCTTCAGTTTATTCTTAATACTCCATCTGTGCAGTTAATTATGTGAAGGGTGACTAATGCACACTGGCACATTTTGCTGTTAACCTGTAAACCTGTCAACACTAGGCTGGATTTTTTTTAATGCTTTTTTTTATTTGCTGTATTTATTTCAAAAAGGCTTGGTTGTTGTTCGAGCTCTGCCAATTGTTTTCTTGGGAGGCTGATTATAATTAGTATTTTTTAAGTCTCTGTAGCCTGGCAATCATCAATCAGAATTCTGATTAAAATAATGCTTTATACTTTTTGGACTGATACCCTATTAATAATGAAACAGAGAAAACTACACAACAGGAAACTGCAGCCAATCATATTTAACCAAAAGAGTAAATTCTTCTGGGTTAAGATTCATCCAAGTTAAAGGGATACTTCACCTATTTGCTCACTGCCAGAATCTAAAAGCAATGTCCGCCATCTTGCTAAGAAGCTATGCTAACAGGCTCTGTGGAGAAAGCTGAGAAGAACCGACAATGGCGAAAAAAGTATGTTTCAACGTCAAACTGATATGGATGAAGGGGATTTTGAAGGTCTTGCGCTCGAATCGGATGTTCGTGGCTATCTCTACGAGCTGCAATATAGCGGCGAGCAGTTGAGGCTGATAGAGGAACGGGAGGCGGCGGCTGCGCAGGCTGCTGCGGCCGAGGCACAAGAACTGTGCTGTGCATTCTGGGAGTTGTTGTATTTCATCCACATGAGCCAAAAAGACACTTTCTGCCTTTTCTCTGTCAAGAAGGCAACAACTTCAAAATGTATTTCACATTTCTACTACATATATGACCCAATGTCAATACAGATTCATGTTTCAACCGGTGAAGTATCCCTTTAAGTACCGTAAAATCCAGAATATAAGTCGCAGACTGTTCTTGGAGGTCTCTCATAGAGAAAAAAGGTTTAAACTTACTTCCTGGGTGATGATTTCCAGTGCGCTCAGCACAGTTAATTTTCTTTGCAGCTCTGTAGCTCTTTAAGTACCATCTGTTTTCCCTTTGTGGAGTTTGCACTCCTACTAGCTTCAGTACGGTAGTTGAGCTCTCAGCCAACGGTGAAAGTTCTGAAATATCAACACCCCGCGAGTCACGCAGCCCACCTTTGCTGGTCACTGGTCAATTTAATTGAGGGGTTTTTCAATCAGGGTTAGGGTTAGGGTTAGTGGCGCTGCAAGGCTGGTCTGCAACACTGTGTGTCCCCACAGCTTGCAAGCAACAATGAATGGAGGCAAATTTTCAAACATCTCAGGTCGCATTAAGTATATGATGGTGGTGTCTGCACTCTCTATAATGAGGGCATGTTTGTCAGCATTTCATACTGGTATATTGGTCGATAGGACGCAGACAACTTTTTGCACCAGTGACCACTATATTCTACTTAAGCTGTTTGCTTAGTTAAAGGTCATGTTTTACAGAAATGAGCTTGCAGGGACGACTTACATCTGATTTGTAGGTGTCTACATCCACATGGTCCAAAAGAACTTTTAGCATCACATGTTCTACATTATGAATGACTGGCTGGCTTTGCGCTCCCTGTTAAATGTACCTTTCACACCTCATGCCAAACTAAAGGCAATGCCAAAAAAAATTCAGCGCTAATCGCTCCACATTTAAACACCTCCACCCCTTCCCTGCCTCTCTCTGTGAGATCTACCTCCAGAACCCCCCCCCCCCCCCCCGCCAGGCTGGGCTCTCTAGCGTCTGGCAAGCTTGCTCAAAGGCACATGGAGCGCTGATTTGCATATCATTCGCCTGATGTGTTTGCAGGCGCAAGGATGCTCATTTGTTTTGCCAAATTAGTAGCTTTTTTTTCTGGCTGTTTGGATTCTGTTTTTAGCTGTGGGATTTGCTCCCCCTTTAAGCTGTGATCCTGCTGTGGAACACCAAGTGAGAGAGAGAGAGAGAGAGAGAGAGAGAGAGAGAGGGAGAGAGAGAGCAAGAGAGAGAGAGGGGGAGAGGCAGACCCAGACACATTTGGAACATTTGGTTCGCTCTGTGAAAGCACAATAATCTAATTCAGATAGTTCCTGAACAGCATGGCCTCCTTAACTTATAGTGAGTGTGTGTATCCATGTTAGCATTTTGCCATCACCTCGCCCACTCACACATGGCTACCTTCTGTTCTAAAAATCACAGCCAGGACTCTCCTCAGCGTTAACATGCAACCATAAATATATCATTTCCCTGTAAACAATGGAGTTCCATTCGACCGCCTTTTGTTACAACGCTCCTCTATGGACTTCCTATAGCTAAACACAGCTTCATTAATATACATAAACAAAGCCAGGGGGGAGAAAGAGAGAGAGAGATTTAGAGATCCTACAGTGAAGTAAAGGAAAATGTGATTTCAATTAACCACTCAAAGACAGTTTTGTGTTGTCTGTGGTGTTACGATGACACTGCTGAGTCTTTGGTAATGGGCTTGGGAAATACAGCTCTTATCAACATTGCACGTGCACACTTTGTGGTGACTAGACCTGCACTCAACAAAGAGTGTATGAAATGATGAAATGTACACAAATGTTGAGATGTTTCTGTAAGGATTTATTCAAGCTACTACAAAGGTAACCTTGGGATAAATTAAGAGATTAAGAATATTTGGCCTGTAAGGTACAGAATGTCAGCAGGTCAGATTTAGACGAGGGCTGTGCAAAAAAAAAAAAACGACATAGCGAAGTATTGTGATATTTGTTTTCACAATATTACATCGATTTCCTACCTACCCCGAGAGTACAAGTTTCCTGAACAGAGGAAACAATTCCTCAACAAAATCGTTTCTGTTAAATCTTGTGATTTTCTGCACCTGTTTGATCTCATCTCAGAGCTTCTTGGTAATTTCCAGGCGACTGTCATTTGGTGCGTTTGAGACGTGAAACCAACTCTCTTCTCTCCCCTTTTTCTCGTGGAAAACTATAAATCTTTGACACAACAACTGAATGAGCCTGCAAGAATAACAATAACCCAGATAACAGGGATTAGCATGTTATTAAAGAAGCCGAGCTTTTGGAGTGCTGCTGAACACAAACGATAAACTGCACTCGTGAAAAGTGCTTTCATTCAAACTGAGATGTGACATGCACCATTAAATTAAGTGAAGATGTCTTTCCATTTTCGTCCAATTAAAATACAGTAGGAGATTCAAGTTTTGTCTGAAGACAAAGTAAAACTGAAAGAAAATCCTGGTTAAGCAGAGGTGAAAGGGAAAATCACCCTGCTCTCAATTAAGACCTTAAATACTGCAGCTCATGGTAATTAGTGTATGACTAGACTTTAATTAACAAGAGGACTGCCTTGCATTAGTCAATGTCATTTCTTCTCAACTGTCTGCAAAGGTGGATGTGTTAGGACGCTACATAGTGTGCACTTTAGAACGCCAGGTCACCAGAACGCTCCTGAGGGTGTGTTGTTTTTTTGTTTTTTTTCCCGTCCTTACTTAAAAGTCATCATGCCTAACCAGGTCAGGGCTGTGAAAACGCGTGTCTCTTTTTCACATGTCTAGCTGTGACGGCGTATGTGTGTGTATAAGAGTGTGTGCGTCCGCAGCGTGGGGCATAACGGACCAGCGCTGAGAATAATTAACTCCGATGACCCAGTCACTGCAGCGACGGGCCAACCGCTGTGACTGGAACGCCTGTCAAATAGACTGGTCATCAGGCTCCTCAGGCGGCACCAGATAGAGAGGAGACTTCACACACTTACACAGAAGAATATGCACACATGCATGCAGAAGTACTGTACAAATACACACACACACATAGGCAGGCAGAGGCACATCCATAACATAGAGCTGTCATTTATTCATTAACACATTTACACCCTCTATAGGCGGAATAAACACACACACACCACATGTCACACCTGCAAGATTGTCTCTAAATCCCTCCACACAGCAGCTCTATATATACACATGTACTTGTCTGTTTAGTACACTTGGCACACGCTCATTCACACCATGCTGCAGTCACAGTCCGGATGTGCTCACACACACACACGTAGGCATATGGCAAGACGCTGGCTGTTCGTTAGCACCCTTGACATCTCTGACAAATTGACTCCTTTATGTGAGTGGAAGTGTGCGGCGGAGTGAAGGAGGTGGGGGTGAGCGTGGACGAACGGAGGCCACGAGAAGGTGGATCATCTCCTTCACACGGTCCAGAGGAGAGAGAGATCATTCTGAGATACACACACATACACACACACACCTGTGACATCACTTGCATGCAATAAGAAAAAAAAACTGCTCGCACAGTGACAGAGGAGCAGGAGAGGGAGGGAGGGCTGGAAGAAGAAGGGGAAAAGAAGAGATGCGCTGAGGGAGGAAGATTTGGAATGGAGGGAAGGGGGCAAATGAAGGACATGAGGAAAAGAGGAGGAGGAGGAAAAGGTGCCAGAGAGATGGATAGAGTTTTGCAGATGAAAGGGAGCAAAGACGCAAGAGAGTGAATAGAGAAAGTGGTGGAGTAAAGTAAACTGATAAAGAAGCCATTGAAAGGAAATTAAAGGGGGGAGAGCAGAAGTGATGTACTTGAGTGCGACTCCATCTCGGCTCTGTTTACCACGCTGTTTTGATATGAAAAACAGTTTGCCTTTCGTGGCTGGATATAAACCCTCATGAAAGAATTTCATTGCATGAGATACAAGAAACTCTAACTTGTTTCAAGATTTAGAATATCCTTAGGGCGGTCATCCAAAAGTTATCACTCTACGGAAAGCATATATTTCAATAAGAACTGTTTTGATGGTTTCTCATGTTGTGTACGCGTTTACATTTTACAAATGGGATAACTCTGCAACACTCCAGATTGATTTCTGTTTTTGTTTTACCTTTAGTTTTAATAGTTCCCCATTGGGATCAAAAAATCACTTTTACAAGAGGTCAAGGTGGCAGCTGTACAAAATCACAAACGCATTGAAAACCAACTTCAAGAACACAACCTTGGGAAGATGACACCATTTAAAACTGTTTTTTCAAATACACAGTGGCCTTTAAGAGAAATGACCACAAGCCTCTGTCACCACATTCTTTATGATAATTTAAACATAAGAGATATCAATGTTAGGGGTGGGTCGTGATTTTCGAGTATTCGTATAGTTGTTGATTGATTTAAAATCAGGGTCTGCATGCTCATGTTAGCCAAGCAGTTATCAAAAAAAAGAAATCGCACACGAACATACAGTACCATGGCATGCAGTGGACTTGCGTAGGGTGTTTTATTACTGCCACCATTTCTACCATGACACCACTCATTATCAAATTGGATATAAACTTGCCAAAGATTGTTGCTCCTTCCCTAGAAACTGCTCAAATGGAGGGTGTTGGAAAGACTGTTAGTGGCAACTAAATTAGTTCATCAGGGAACATGTGTCGCCACTATGTGCTTTTGGTTGCCATGCAACAGTCATCTCCACTGAAGTAAAAACCCAGGGAAAGGAAATCCATCCCTCCAGCTACAACTCAATTTCTCCATGTCACACTGCTGTGGCATGCAGCTGAATATAAGGTAAGGTCTGTTTAGCTTGGAGCATGTGCAAAAAAAGCAACAGATCTAAGAGATCTCATTTTCGAATCACAGTGTCATGTCTGCTTTGGTCTTTTTTTTTGTACTCATTATCTCATCTTCCTCTCATAATTAGCTCAGCCGTCTGCTTCTCCTCTCTGAGTTGTAATCCGCGTCTGTTTTGAAGTGAGATGTACGTTGCACCTCTGTGATAATGACAATAAATATGAGCGTTTAAAAAAACAACCTGCCGAAGACAGAGATAAATGAGACGGAGGAAAACGGATGAGGAATGGGACAGCCTCACAACTCTTAACTAATTCCTTTAGCGGGGGACAACACAGAGAGCATGATTCATATCCGGCATTATGAGGGGAATGATGAATCTACCGCCGTCAGCTGGGTTTTGTCCTCAGCTCGCAATAAAAGAGACGAAGAGTATTCCCAACATCCAAAACAAGCTGTAAGGTGTATCACACAAATGATAACACACTGTTGATACAACACTGTTGAATATATTTGGGTTAAAAGGGGCCACATTTAAAATGGAAGCTTTTAAAGGAAAATGACGAACAAAGTTCACTACATGTCAACCATTTGAACTGGATATTTTACTGTGAGTTGCTCATTTAATTACTGCAGTGTTAATTAATCAATATCTGCTTCATCTAAAAAACACTGTGCCATGAGCATTTTTAATCAGGCAATCTGGTTTATATTATTTTGTCTACATAGAAGTTAGCCTAAAGCAGGGCACCATAATGTCCCTTCCAAGCTCGTAGGTTTTCAGAAGCTCGCCAAGAGGTTAACAGACTTTGTACGAAAAAATCTGATTGCAATAAATCCATCTTGAAAGCGTCTTCGCACTTGAATCCAAATCAAATACACGGGGGTCCCAACACCCCTCCAATACAATACAATAGGACAGCTGTCAATAAAAAAAAGTGATGCTCCTGTCAAGTTTGTCACGTCTGAACTTAACCAATCACAGCAGTGTAGCAGCAGCCACCATCAACACGTTGGGTCAGTTACCGCGTACGCTAGCTGAGCTACAGTGGGGAGCTATATCGTTTCTATTGGCAAGCCTGTGTGACCAAGTTTATGATGGACCAATAGAGGGGCAAGAAAATTCAGTAATGATACAAGTTTCTTTTTTCCCCCACAAATGTGAAAAACCAATCCTTGTGTCTAATCGGTAGAATCCAGTGCAAGTTCATGGTCAGAATTTCCCTACCAGCAGCATGCTACCATACTACCCACCTACCATGCTGTGATGGAAGCAATGGCCACAGTAGCCCGAGAATTCATGGACCATGAAAGTAAGAGTGAAATAATGTCTGCTATTGCTGATGTACAGATGGGTGCTAAAACAGTGGCGCCAAGGATTTTGACATTTGACACGTGCATACAAGAAGAGGTTAATTCACAATGTTCATTTATTTTGATATATCACTTCATGTCAAGTTATAACAGTTTCTCTGTTGCAACCTTAATTAGTTTGGTGTGGCTATTGTTAGCTAATGTAAGCTAAGGCTGGTTACACACTAGATGATGTTAGGCCTGGTTTTGGGACCAGTTTGCACGGTCTGGCCGAGTTGTCTAGTGTTTGCATTCAGAGGATTATCATGTTAAAAATCGTTTGAAACTGTCCTGATCTGGTCTCCGAAACTCTGGAAATCAATGAACGTTTGAAAATGCTGAGTGTAGCCAGCCTAACATTCTCTGGCCAAAGATTAAGAGACTTCTCCCTTTATCTTTACTGAGACTACTCTACCACTACAAAAGGTTTCATCATCTAGCTTTACTCAATTACTGTGCCTGAAGAGGATTTTGTTTATTGGAGAGCTGTGCATGTGCGGAGTATTTTAACAAAGACCAAAGATAACAGTAACGAGAATCACAATCGTTATTTCATTTTCAAAGGGATTTCTTCACAGCAAAGAGAATAAAGGAGTATTTCAGTCACAATTTCTGTAAGTCACATACACATTTAGACTCTTTTGGAAACCCCCTCCTGTTCATCTCCTCTAAACGCCCTCTCGTATTGTACTGTAAAAGCAGTAGAATAATGATGCAATGCCAAGAAATACCTTCATTTATTTGTTCCTTCATCTTCCCACTTTTACACTGTACTTCCTGAAGAAATCATATCAAATATCACAAAGTAAAACTCAAAGCTCTGTTAGAGAACGTTTCTTGATTAAGTGTGTGATGAAGATGCGGAGCAAAGTCAACCAGGGTACCGTTCGACATTTCCAATTTGTCTGAGCTGCGTGTGTCGCTCCTCCTCCTCACCTCCTGAGGTGGCCCCACGGGCTGCTTGGCAGCGGTTGGTGTGGAGCCAATGACTGGCTGGAGAAGTGTTTGTTTGTGGCGGTTGCTTATTGCTGATGCTGTTTGATATCTTGGCTGGTGTCTTATCTGTTTTGTTGCCGAGGTGCTGCGGTTGCTCTGATATCTCAAAAGCGCGGATTGGGCAGCTGTCAATGTGTGCTCTTTCCTCTTGATCTGTATATCTCTCGCTCTATTTCTCCGCTCAATCTCCCTCAGTCTTTTTTTTGATCATTTAGATCACAACAAGGAGGGCAGGGATCTCAATTCACAGTTTTCACTATTAAGCTCAATGTGTCATCACAATATTGGAAAAGACTTGGCACACTAACACATTCTTAATTGGAGATGAATCTTGTAATTAATTTGTCTTTCTACATTTTGGCTGTATGATGTTTTTTGATTCCTGATGTGTGTTTTTCCGCAAAACTGCCTGTTTACTAAATTATTTATTCCCCTTATAACATGAGCTGTTTACAAGCATATCAGGCTTTATCTGTTTGAGGGTATTGTTTGTGTTGTATCAGGGCTTTGTGACAGCTCCAGGCCTGCAGGGACACCCAACTGTTACAGCCTCTCATAAAACCACTATTTATATATGAAGCCTTTGATTGCCTTCTTTATGGTGAAGTTGCTTTTAAAAAGGTAAAGAGGATGGATGATGCAGTTCTTGTCGTGCTCAGGCTGCAGCATAGCCTATACCTCAGAGAACGACGTTAACTTCATAGCACACTGACGCTAACAAATTGATGTTAAACTGCAGGGAGCTAATGAAGCATATGCTCCACATGGAGGTAAATTACCAAGCATGTGGTCAACTGGAAGTGACTTTCAAAAAGACTGGGATCAGATGCTTTTATTGCAGTCTTTTTTTGGTGGATAAATGGATGCTGTTTCGTTATAGAGGAACTGAAGGTGATTTAAAGATCGGGGAATTGTGGCTGTGATTATTGGTGCCAGTGACGGACATTTAAGATTGATGATTGGATGTTTCTTGGCAAAATGCTTCTTACTTGTCATAGCCAACTCGACAAGTTAGAGGTTACAACCTTGTAGCTTTACAATTTTTTAAGCATTTTAGCTTTCACTCTTTTGTTTTTTCTTTTTTGAATTGGGGAAGATGATTGATGGTTCAGCTGTGTCAGAGCTTCAACTGTAGAAGGGTCACAAAACATCACCAATGAGGGAAAAAACTGGAATTTGACTTTCAGGACAATCTTAGTTTAGGGTCTTTAGTGTCTAAAACTTGCTGATGAGCACTTAAAAACAGCAAACTTTGTATTGAGAGTCTAATTGAAATACAATTACTTTAGAAGTCATGAGGATGTTTACCAAAGTAAGAAATTGAACGCTGATCAGGTACTAAGTAACTGGAAGTGATCACCAAAGTTGATGCAGTTCATCTGAAGGGACTAAAATTCATTTGTACCTAATTTTGAGTAGAAATGTTGCTCAAAATCTAATGTCCACCTCATGGTTGTCTGAGAGGAAACAGTAGGGTATCAAAAAGTTTGTAGACTAGAACTAGGAATGCTTGTACAAAATGTAATGTCATGTATCCAATAATTATTGAGATATTTCAGATTTTAAAAAATCAAACATTACCATCTCGTTAGCCAAGCAGCCAACAGACTTTCACACATGCACAAAAAAATCCCTTGAAACTTTCCGGGTGAGCCTCATATGAACCCAAAAAGACTACCTTGATTTGTTTTCTGCAAACCCCCTTGTATAATGTCCATGTGAAGTCGGGTTTAGCTAGCCATGTGTGAACGAAGCCGGTAACACAAAATTCACCAAACAGATCAGCGCGATCTTCATGCAAGTAGCTGATTCATCCTATTTTCCCTGTGGAAGTTCTTTACCACATTGATACTGTGAATTCGTCCAACGACATGAAGCATGAAGAAAAACTGTCATCCTACCATTGGTTGCTTCCTCTGCAATATGTGCGCTGTCCTTTTTACATCATGTCCTACCACCAAAAACCCCCCTCCTGTCCAACAGTAAAAGTCTCCCACCTAGCAGGGATCTTAGGGGGATTTCGGGGGCAGCCTTTCCTAAGATTGATTAGAAATTGTGTGCATGTATGAAACGGGGTCCAGTTCGCTGGTGCACTACAGGACTAAAAGAAATAGACCACATTATACAAATCTCCAAATTGCTGCTTCACATTTTTATCAATCCATCCTTTATTTACATGGCAATTGCAGTAAACACCTGGGCCCATGCAAAAGATACAACACCTAAAATCCAGCCAGAATGATTTGATGGACAGAGCCTACATTAGCGTAACATTTCCAGGCTGCAGTGTCAGACTGGGCTCTACACAAAGCAATCGGCTGGTTAAACGTTATCACAGCACTTTGAGAAAACGAGTGGCAATGCCCTTAACATTTCTCCCCTGATGTCTCTCTCCAGCTGATCAAAATACAGTCACGCCCCATTGCTCCCTGTAATGTCTTTTTTTTTTTTTGTCTGGACACCTTGGTATTTAAATGAACAAAAGGACCAGACTGCGGCGGTGTCTTGTCGTGGGGACTGCACACTCACATTCAGGTATGTGTGTTGCTAAAGCAGCAGCCTAATTCAAAGATTGACTCATCCAGATGAAGAGAGACAGGCAGACGCAGACAGAGAGGGAGACGCCATGGACAGGGTGACTGATCAGGACACATCAATAATTATCTGTTTACTTGCTGCAGCCTTTGAATTTAATATAGCCGCTTCTTCTTTTCCGCTCTGCTTATTATTGTTTGTGTGCATGAGAGACAGAGGAAGAATATGAATAAAAAGCTACTTTAAGTCAAAGCTTGTGTAGCTTACAAATGAGTTAGCACAAACACACCCAGGTTGCTGTTTTTGTGTCTGTGTGTCACAGAGCTTGTTCCATCAAAGAGTTTCTATAAATAGCAGCAGCACGGCTTGCAAGCTACGCAGCATGATGTGTTATATAACCTCGTCGAAATGCATAGTGAGAGCACATCAGCATTAACAACTAGGCTTCTACCTGTTCTAATGCTGCAAGGTTTCTCCCTCTTTCTCTCTCATGCACCAACTCACAGATTACATTCACTTCTTTATTATTCATGTGGCTTTTCTGCCTTTACTAGAAAGTATACAGGAAAGACGCAGTGAAACAGATAGATGTGCCGAATCACGACGGTCTGCTGCAATAACTCTGTCACAGGAAATACTTAAATGAAGTTATTTCTAACAATTTATTTCGACTTAACTGCTCGTTTTGTTAAAGTAATTCTCTGCTATGACAGTTGACTTCAGAATTAGAGCGGCCTCCTTTGAATCATCGCTTCGGAAAAGACTGAGTGCACCTACATTTGTCTAATTGAATCTCTGCACTTGTAATTTCCTTTTTAATGCAACAATCTTGTGTCAAACAGGATCAACAACATGAACGGCAGTAACCTTAACAGATCAGGTCGTAAAATGAGTGTTCTTTGTTCACAGTGTTCTCATTGTGTGGGATTATCCACAGAGTTTTTGTCCTCTCTATAAAAACACTTTGCCCAGTGATTAGTCGGCGAGTTGCAAACATCCATTTATAAAAGAGTTAAACATCATCATCCTCTCTAGTCGGTAACAGAAATACTGAGTCAGTTAAACACATTAGTAATAGTTTTATATGTTCACCCTCAATGCTGTGTTGTGCCCAAACTGTAACACAGCCACCCGCCACTAGCCAGGGCTGCAGCTCCTCACTCTACTACCTGGATGTAAACAAGCACAGCTAAAGGTTAGCATATCATTGAAGCTGTGCTGTACTTAGATAAAGAAAATGGAGATACATTTATATTTAGGCTGTGCCGGGTACTGTAAAACGGACATATTGACGGAAGCAATGCAATTACCCATTCAGTACAGGTAATTAGGCGGTGACCTGCATTAAGGACTGAAGGCTGGTGGCGCTAGCACTGCTAATGCTAGCCACTCTCAGACACGCAAAACAATTTGACATTGTTTACCCGCAGATGCAGTGATCCTACTCGGGCTGAAACTTTTAGGTCAGTAGGCTAGTCTAAGTTTGAATTTTTTGTTTTACCAACAAAGAAATTCTCTGCTAGGAACATCCCTATTGTTACCAGTAATATCACTGAAAGAAGCCGTCTCACATCTGAAAACACAGGACGTCAGGAGGGGCTGCGTGGTGAGCTGCTGCTCGTTTGTAAGTCTTCACTTGATTTTGGTAAATGGTAAATGGACGTGAGCTTGTAGAGCGCTTTTCTGGTCTTCTGACTTCTCAAAGCGCTTTAACACCGCAGCTCACATCTACACATTCACACACTGATGGCAGAGGCTGCTATGTAAAGTTACCATCAGAAATAACTTATCCCATTCATACACATTCATACACCACCTTCGAAGCAGCAGGAGAAACTGTCTTGCCCGAGGTCATCACACATGTGGTTGCAGGAGCTGGGGATCATACTCCCGACCATCTGGTGAAGGACAACCGACTCCACCAACTGAGCTACAGTCGCCCTTTTAGGTTTTAGATTGGTTATCGTTCAAAAGGTTCAACCCAGGGCTGAATTATCTGCAAAGGGGTCCTCCTCAAGGAACCAACCTGTTAATAACAACAGAAACAACCACTGAATAAAGCATTTTTTCACATTAACAAACCGGTCTTTATGAGGACACATAACGTCAGGAGGGACTACCAGGTGAGCTGACACTAGTGTATTCAGGTAAAATTTAAGATTCACGCACACTTGTATCAGAAAACATGAGTGGCTTCATTCATAAAGTCTATTAATCAAACAGTCCATTCCAATTGGACTGCCAAAAATTCTGGGGTGGGAACATCCCTTATAACAATACATCTTTACGATAATCCAATGGGTTTATCTAGGGTTTGTTTTTCCTAAAAATTGGAAAGACTTTCTCAACCCATTAGGGAAGCTTAATCCTCTGAATTGTGTGAGATCATTTCCCATTCTTTCAATTATTTCTTTTTCCACACATCGCTTTATTTATTAAAATAACCCACCAGCAACAAGAGATTGCTTGATTTTCAATTGCACAAGAATAATCAGAACAACAATTTTCCAGTCCAAATCCCTCATCAGTTTTATTTCTCATAAAGAAAAACATTTTGAGGAACATTTCAGGATTCAGTGACTTTCATTTGATGTCCTTAGTGAGCCAACACACAGTATGTTGATTTATTATGCGCATCCGAGCAGCCGGCTCCTCACAGACATGGGGTGACATACACACACACACATGCTCGTTCACATCCTTCCCCCGTCTTTTATCACACCATTGGTCGCCGCATGATTCCCTGCTTACGTTTAATCCAACGAGGTGTGTAATGGCTGCAGTGACTGAGGCTGTTTAAAATGACTGCTGCGGTCACGGCTCGGGAGAATATGGCTCATCTGCAGGAGACGCAGGCTTCAACGACAGCAACATTCCTCTTATCTCTAACCACTTAGCACTGATCTGAAAGAGTGTGATAGGGGGGGATCTAATTGGAGTAAATGTCAGCACTGGGTCATTTAGGAGCTACAGGGAGCTGAGACTGTGTTTACTGTCACCGACCTTTCTC
The DNA here is from genome assembly GCA_020745685.1 of Tautogolabrus adspersus. Lineage (NCBI taxonomy): Eukaryota > Metazoa > Chordata > Actinopteri > Labriformes > Labridae > Tautogolabrus > Tautogolabrus adspersus. The sequence goes on along the minus strand of CM036556.1, from coordinate 5,456,778 downwards.
CGATAACATATGGAGAATGTTTGTGTGTGTTTCAAGATGCGTCTTGTGTCTTTTTGGTAGAATTTTCATAAACTCTAAGTGTGTTATGAGGAATGAAGATATGCACTTTGAGTATTTGGGTTTAAACTGCATGTGCACGCAATCAATGTCCCTTTGGTCAGTGTTGTTTGGACACAACCAACAACCCCCCACGCAATGTCTGACTGGATGACAGGGCCTGCTGACTAGGCAGTTTACACACACACACACACACACATAGAAACACACACTATACAATCATAGAAGAGCAAACAGAAGGAAACCGCCTCATAACAAGAGTGTGAAGTGGATGGATTATTGAGAGTGTGTGACGTCCTGTTGGGGAAAAAAATGTCTGGGTAGATTCAAGGGCATGTGTGTGTGTGTGTGTAGTTTGTGAGTGTGTCTGTTCTCTTATCTTAATTGTGATCTTATCAAGTTCGATCTAAACTAAAAACTGAAGCTTGAAGCTTCCTTCTGTTTGAAGTGAAAAGCTCATAGTTCCTACTTTGTGTTGTGCTGTGTTTTGATGACTTTTGTTCCATGTGGTGTAAAATAGATGCGACTGGCTATGGATGGGAGGTCATTACTTTTAAGATCCAGTCTAAATTGAGCTATAGAGATAAACTTACATCACATGACTGAAACCCTTAGGTGGTTCAGATTTTAGGGATTTGAGAGTTTTAAGATAATCTTAGGAACTTAATCACTGTTAATAAAAAAAAGCATGAACAGAAAGTGTTAAAGATGAATTGTTTGTATTTTTTTCCAAGCAGAATTGTTTAATTCCATAAACTGATATTTGAAATGTTTGAATCAATTACCATAAAGCTTTTAATAGAAGACCCAATTTAACTACCCTGGTGTTGCTGCACGTTTTGACAAATATAAAGGCAGGTCTTTATTAGAGGTACCTTTGAATTTAGTGTTGAAATATTTTCGCGGATGAATGGGAAGATAAGTGACAGGATAAAAATATAAAGATGAACTTCAGCATACAAACTCGTAACTAGAGGACGCTTCATGACGACGTATAGCTGTACGTGTTGCATGACGACGTGATGATACAAGAAAGGCTCCTGGCCCCGGGTTGGACCTGGAGCGATGTGAGGGCAGGCCATGGGGGGCTGGAGAGGGGGGACAATCGTGCTTCGGCACAATACAGGGCATCTTGGCCTAGTGTGAGTGCGCCCTAAAGCTGGTTTTAGAAAATACTCTAAATGATGACATCCCAATAAGCAGCAGATGAAGATGGACACTGGGGGTCAGGTATTCTAATGTTTGTATGTTTTTGGTTATTTGTACTGCATGTATTGCAATTGTTGAACAAAATGCTAGGGACACATGAAAACCTCTCCAGACTGGACTTACAGGTGTAACTTTATCTGTCCCCTCTCAGTGTCTCATCTCCTGTAATTCCTGAGTGCTTGGTGCCCTACTACCCTCTCCGCAGTCCACCTTGTAGCGTATTGTAGCCTTAAATCTCTCCGTGACCACTTTCATCATCCTCTACTCCTCTTGTCAACCCTCATGACTGGCACCTCCACCTTTCCCAATCCCCCACCTCTGCTCCGTCTCCCTCTCTTTTTTTCCCCCTCTTCCATTTCCCTGTCGCCGTGGTTCAGCACACACATAGAGCCCAAACCGCTGACCGCAATCGCTTCACTGCACGTGGTCATGGCCCGCTACACACACGTTTCCCAGGAAAAACACACCTTGACCCGAATTCTCCACCTAAAAAAAGACTTCACTTGCTGTTGTAGCCATAGCAACCGACTTGAAAAACACAAAGCTGACTCTTGAGCCTTTAATCAGTGCCATAATAATAATCCACAATCCAAAATACAACATTAATGTTTCCCCTAGAATTAAGAATTATTTATAAAGGCTTTTCTTGTGAACTACTGTAGGAATAGAACTGAACTGTAGGAATCTTAAACAAAAAGAAAAAGGTAAATTATTGAATCCATAAATTAAACATTTAAAGTCAGAAATCGCTGCTTCCGATCCTTCTCTGCTGGTTATTTTTTAACAATCAGCTACACAAATTCAACACATGCAGCATAATGATTCAGTGGAGATTAAAGGTCTTTTTTTAGTTTGTTTAGCTTTGATAAGACTCAGCATACAGACAATTAAAATACAACTTTGTGCATTCTTACAACATGGAAATGTCTGAAGCCTGTAGCATTAATTCCTAAACATGTACATACATTACAAATGGCAAACCAATCCCACCAATTTTTCAAGATATTATTTTCACATCATTGAGATCAAATACAGTACCAAGGGAATGCTGCGATTACAAACAAAAGGGTAAAGAGGGAGGTGCGAATGAAAAGAAACCCCACAGATGAGTGCAGAGACGATCAATAAAGACATGTGTTTATTAGATTGAAGCGAGCTGTGACAGAGCATGGCCCAGGAGTGGAACACTAGCGTGTAATCTTGTACTGTTTTCTCGTTCCCTGCGGAGCGGCAAACTCACTCACTCTGCCTTTGGCCATAAAGAAGCATGCAATAAACAGCCATCAATCCAGTTTGGGACTATTGACTAGGAAAGGGGAGATGGAGGAGACCGGCTGTAGAGTTTGAATTATTCTGCAGATGATATGCAGTTAGGCTGGGCTGCTGGGTTTTTTTTATGTTTGAATCCAGATTGAGAAACTACAAGCACGGGTAGAGTTCAATTCAGGACACGATCTGTTGTTACACTGAAACTTGCAATACTTTCTCACTTCCACCATGTTTAATACTACAGCTTGGTCAACCGCCTTACACTCCAATATATTACTATCTAGGTACCCCTCTAGCCTTAGTTACACATGCAGAGCTTTGCAGTCAGAGTGTTATAATGTGTTAGCTAGATATGGTTGAACTATTGAAGTAAAGTGGTTGAGTTTTTGATACTTAAGGAAAAAGGTCCAGTTAGAAGTTAAGAATAAAGCTTTTTGATTTGTTTTTAGATGGCAGTTTGGTTATGTTTGTGCAACAAGAAAAGTATATGTCAAACAGGATTGTTTGGGTGGTCATTAGAGGTGGGAAAGAAAATCGATTTATGTAAAAATCGAGATTCTTCTCTTCTAAGATTTAAAATCGATTCATAACTTCCAAAAATCTTTTTTTTGGGGGGGGGGCAGTCTCACAGATGACTGGAGTAGATCCTGAAGTATGTACTAATTCATAAATATAAATACCTTGAATCCATGGATCAATGAATCCAGGATCGTTTTGAATCTCAAATCTCAAATCGAATCGTGACCCCAAGATTCGAAATTGAATCGAATCGTGAGACACCCAAAGATTCCCAGCACTAGTAGTTATAACTAGGGATGCTCCAAGCGACTTATCTGTCTGTCAATTAAACATAAACTTAAATTTAGACTATAGTCGACAAGTCTTAAAAAACAGTTAAAAAACATCTGCTTGGGACTGTGCTGCTGTTACATTACATTTTAACCTATTAATTCCAAGAGTAGCAAATCGTATTTAATAGTTCAGCTGCCAAATTATTGCACTGATACATTTGTTTGTTGATCTCCATTGGCCATTAGCCTTGATGCCAGTATATTTTGTTGTGATTATTCCTCAGCTAAATGCACCATTGGTGAATAAACACAGCCAAAGGAGCCATTTGTAAAAAGGGTATTTTGGCATGCGGAGATCTCACATTTTATTTGTGAAATGAATATGTGGAGTATTATTCATTTGTTATGCGTGGTACCATTCCCAAAAGTAACTGAGCTGGAATGATAATAGAAGAATCTGGTGATTGAGACAAATGGAGCCCCAATGCACAATGGAGAGACGCAATACATCAGCCACAAGCAGCAAGCATGTTGTTCCAAAGAGGATTGATGGAGAAAATAGTGTGGAAATGGTTGTCTTCTTCAGTGCTAGGCTCATTCTACACAGCAATATGCCAACATGTCTGACTCAGAGTGAATAAGGTGTCTGAAGAGTATGGAATCAGGCCCACTGGACATACAGATCTACAGAAGAAACTGTCGCTTGTGACATCTGCTGGCATTCACAATGGAGTCTTAAATAAAGGTTGGCTACACGGAAAAGAAAGAGGAGGATCTAACCTTTACAAATATCTTTTGTTTGTTGGTGTCTGAGTCTTGAATTCTAAATGGGAAGGTGCTTTAAGGTAAAACAAAAACTTTATTGTTGTTCATTCCTTCTTAAATACAAATATGAAGCTTTATGCACTGAAGCAGTTACATTTCTCAATTTCAAAAGTTAACTTCGGGACTATGTGCCATCTATTGGAAACACACACAATGAAAATACACAGTAATGTGGAAAATGTCTCAGATATAATATTTGGAACGTTATAAATGTCCTAGGTTGAGTTTTGTCATACGTATAGAGCAGTGGTTCTCAACTGGAGAGAGGGGCCCAAAAGTGGGTTGCAGAGGAGTTTTCAGTGGGTCTTGAATAGGGCTTGACCCACATGGGATTTTTGGGGCCGATACAGATATCGATGTAAGAAAGAAACAAATGCGATATCGATAAATCTGCCGATATCTTTCCTACAGCTACTGTATGTTCGATCCGTAGAGATATAGATACACATTTATTGCGTCTATACCTCAAATGCAGTTATCAAACACTTGTGGAAAATATAGACGAAGACAAGATGGTCACTCAACTGGAAAGTAACTGCGCATGTACACTACCAGTCAAAGGTTTAGACACACAACAGTAACAGTATCTGTTACATATCTGAGATCAAATCAGCCAATACTGAAAACTACCAAAACTGCACAATTTTACATCTAATAAATCTTACTGGCTAAAAAAGTATCAGACATTTGGGTCATGATTTTTAATGATGGAGTTGGTGGTTTGTCCCAAGTCTAGACCAGTTGAGAACCACTGATGTAGAGTCTGATACTGGTTTACAGTTGATCTGTAACCAATATCAGACTCTTGATATTGAAATAAGAAGCAGGCATAAATGATCATAGATAGCGGGCTAAACTCTTTTTACTAGCACAACGGAAAGCAATGACTTTGGTGGAACTTCTTCAGTGTTATTTTTCTTTTTTCAAATATCACAACCCATAAGGGATGCCCGAATTAAAATGCAAATAAATGGAAAGAAAAAAAGCACACACTCTACTTCCCCTACCTCCCCTTCCCTTATCATTTACAAACCACCACCTACATAAAAAAGAATTTCACATGCAATGGGACTTAAAAAGATACAGAAATCATGGTGTGTACAAAAGAAAGACAAAACAATTACCCATCTTCAGCAACTATTCCTATTTTTCCCTATATAAGCAAAGAATGTACCACCAAATCCATTCTCATTAGTTTTAAAGAAGAAATGATTGTATGTAGCTCATTGTGAAATTAGGTTCTCTCATACTGTAAGTGAACACCTCGAACAAAACGTGAAAACGTGTGCAGCAATTGGAAGAAAGAAGAAGCTACATTTATTTAAAGACTGACACAATCATAGTTGGTTAACAAGATTCATTACCGTGCAAATTCATCGCAGTTATAAGGTATAAATGTGTTAATTGTATTCTCATTATGGACATATTGACTTTGTTTTAGCATCACTTATTGAGATGATAACATTTGTGCAGTTGTTTGACTTTGATTTCCTGTGTTCTTTTTGTTTTACACGACGAATACAAAAAAGAAAAAAAAAGAAAAAGCCTCACAGCTTCGTGCCGTTAGGAATTCTGCAATTATCACAGGTTTGGTATCAAGTTGGCTCCGCAGCACCAGTGATCCGGGTCCATTCAGCATCTGGTTTGGCTGTACAGATCTGTCCATCTTTGAGAAAAACAGGACGTGACCCAGGGACACAGCCATATTGTTGTTTATGTAGGTTAATGGGCTTTTTCTTCTCTGTGCACCTGGACAGGTGCCTGAGAAAACTCCATCTGCCCTCTGTGTACCTGCATCTGTTTGTAGGTGTGCTGTTCTATTCTTTTTTTCGCATGGTGAATGATGATGGCCTCACGCAGATACACATACAAACTGTGGCCTTGATGAGCACAGAGTACTGTTGTACCAGCACAAGATCAATGTAAAAAGCAGAAACCTGTTGTACAATGATGTCGACTCTTTGAACTTCTTCTTCTTTACAAAGATGTAACAGAATGAAGAGCTACATTTACTTTGTGCTACGATCCTCACACATTGTTTTATCTACCCAAGTTGAAATGGCTGAATAATAGACTATAGTACCTAACGCTGCTCTAGTCTTCTGTCAAAGCATTTTAAACATCTCATTCACCCATTCTCACACACATCCATTGACTGATGACAGAGGATGTTTGTAGAGTTGCCACCAGTATTCACTAACTCTATTCAAACACATCTACACATAGCCACAGCTGGCTATGCCACTCTGCACAATTTGGGGATCAGTGTCTTGCCCAAGGAAACTTGACGTGTAGGCTGCAGGAGCTGAGGGATCGAAACACCAACTTTCAGGTTATGAGAGAAGTGACTTTACCACTGAGCAATAACAGATGTATGGGCTCGTTCAGATTTTTTTCTATGTGTACTAATTGTGGTATTTGCGAGATTGGACTGAGAAAACAAGAAGTGTGCAAAAAAAGCTTAACAACTCACAACTAGTAGTTATGTTTTGCGCCCCATGTAGACTATTCTTCTCATCTAAACGGCCGTGGATTGGAAGCCAATCTGGACCCATTGCTGCTTTCGTCACCCACCCTCTCCTTCAAACATTTCCTGTCTCACTTCAGCTGTTTAATCTAATAGAGGCAAGAATGGCCAAGCAATTAACTTCACAAATTATCTTCCAGGAGGCCTTGATTCAAGCCCAAAATAATTATTGTTAAATGCTGTTTTGTACTAGACAACAATTACTAATAATTATATTATATAATATAACACAATATTCCCCAAATGAGCTGTTAAATAGTAAATGGACTTGAGCTTGTAGAGCGCTTTTCTAGGCTTCTGACTACTCACTACGCTTTTACACCGCAGGTCACACCTACACATTCACACACTGATGGCAGAGGCTGCTGTGCAAAGTGTCCATCAGGATTAGCTAATCCCATTCACATACATTCACTCCACGGTGGAAGCAGAGGGAGCAACTTGGGGTTAAGTGTCTTGCCCAAGGATACATCAACATGTGGCTGCAGGAGCTGGGGATCGAACCTGCGACCTTCCGGTTGAGAGAGGACCGTCTCTACGACTGAGCCACAGCCGTCCCACTAACTATTCATGTTTTTTTTTATATAGATTCTAAATGTGATTAGTATTGATGTGAAATCCTGCATCCAGTTGGATTTGAAGGTGACGGATATTACAGCAATTTCAAAAAGGCTTAAGGTCTGAAATGTTATTCCAGTTATCACTGGCCAGGTGTCTCTTTAAAGCTCTAGTGAGGAGTTTTAAGCTGGTTATGAAACAGACAGAAACTAATACTGATGACTGTATAAGACCTATTAAAGAAAACCATACCATTAGTTAGAAGATTGATGATTTCTACACAGGTATTTTGTATACTTTTCATCCCATCAGCAGGGTAGGTGTCAGACGAGGTGATTAACAGCCACACATAATTCCACACCAAAGTTTCATTGTTAGCGTGAGACGTTTTAAAAATAGAAAAATGAGAAATTTTGTCAGAAAACATTGCTTACACATGCACAGAGCAACACTCACAAGGATATAAGACTCATCGTTTTGCACCCAAAGGTGCCAAAATTGCCAAAGTTTTAGATTGTTGGTGTTTTTTAAGTTGTACTTTGTAGATTTGATTTGGTGCACTGTGGTACATTTTCAGAAAGTGTGAGTATTTAAGATTCCTTTTTCCTGTGATTTCATCTTTGTGTTTTTTGGGCCTGTAGCGTGTGGTGCGTCATTGGCAGTGCTTTTTCCACTTTAATCAGGTGTTATTCTCACCATGCCAGTTCATTTGCTGGCTGTTTATTTTTGTTGATGTCTAATTATTATCGAGCAAACAGTTGTGTAAGTCGTGAGTCATTTGAACATTTTATCCAAACAATTGTTACAAGAGCTGCAAGAGCAATTAAAAGTTTTCAGGGCCGCTGCCTTTATGATACACAGAACTTCACAGTCTCTGTAAGAGCACTGATGTCCTTGACTACCAGGGTCAAACTTAGATTAGTAGCTCTATTAGCATAAGCCACTCAAGAGGCAGCCTTTAATATACGTGCATGTACATTCACATTCACAAATACACAAATCAGCCCTGGAAAGCACACATGCACACGTTCATATATCTTTGTCGCCTGCTCACGGCAAGTACTCAAGCAAAGTTGCCCTTTCGCCTGCTCCCATACACGTCGGCCCAAAATGTCTCATTGAATATGTAATATGTGCAACAATCTAATGATGGCAGAGACCCAGAGCATGGCTCTAATTATACAGGTTTCCACGGCTGAGTCATCGAGGCCACCAGAGGGGCTGTGGCTGCTTCCGAAGAACCTCCTCACCTCTATCTCCCTCCTCATCCCCCACATCTCTGCTCCCCAAGGTAGTTGGCACTTTAGACCTCTAGTCCTGGCAGGATAGTCCAATCTTCCTTTTGCACTTCTTTTTCTCTTTTTTTTTTTAAGTCTGTCTGCCTCCCAATGACATTAAACACTCATTGCGTGTCTATATATAGTAAATTGGTGTAGGCAGAAAGCAGTATGTGAGAGCAGTATTTAAATGAATGTGTCACCCTGCTGTTAGATGTGGAAAGCTGCCATGGTTTGGCACAAAGCACCTCCATGAATATTCAAAGCAACTACACGTCATGTGTAATTTAAACATAATGTTTGTGTGCGTGTGTGTACAGTTTGTGTGTGGTTGTTTACAGGCAGGAAAGGGGCAGTGAGGAAGAACAATTTTCTGGAATCATCCCATTCTCCTAAATCCCGTTGGTGGAGAGCAGCTCGACTATACAAAGTGATGCTGCGCTGAAAATAGACATATAGAGCTGCACTGAATAAAAGATGACAGGACAGCGCAGCCATTCCCCCACAAAAGCCATCCTGAGTGCACACGTGTATAGTGTGTGTGTGTGTTCGCGCTAGCATGCTAGCACTTAGCATGTCTAAGTGCGTGTTCCACATGTAGTCAGATGCCCTTGAGCTAGGGGCTTTTTTCTCCTCTCTTACATTTATGCAGAAATCTATAGTGTGTAAAAATAGACAGGTAGATGTATTAAAGAAGCCTTTTCCGTCCATATTAGTACGCATGAGTAATTCCCTTTCATCTTCAGCTGACCTATCAAGTGCAGTGAACTGAGAGAGGATAATGACAATAAAGGAGGAGTTCATTATTTTTCCCTTTAAGCACGTGTACATTTAAAGCTACAAAGAAAAATCTTGTTTGTACTTCACCTACACTTCATTTGTATTCATATAGAAATATTTGAAACTATTTTCCTCGACTGAAGTTGGACCTTGCGCTCAACTTTTCTTTTCTTTTTTCACCTCTTGGTTCCTCCACTCTCCAGGAGCCATGGAGAACGCCATTACTATGTTTATCCATTCCCCTCCACCCATGGCCAGCTCAGAGTTGTCCATGCAACAAACTTGAAAAGCAGCGAGCTGCAGCGGCTGCCTCCCTCCTGGCTCATCTGTATGCCTTCCAATAGGGAGGCTTAAATCCCCCAGTCTGCCTGCGTGCCAGGGAAAACAAAGCCTGCACCTAATAACGAATCCCAGCCATATTTCACACAACACTTTGATTTCACTTTTGCTACCCGAGCACGAACCGGTTGGCTGCATTGGGGATTGAGGGGGATTGGAGTCAAGGGACCGAAGGGGTTTGTGTGTGAGTGTTTGTTTACTCTGCACAAGTTAAGCAGGAAATCATCTCGATGTTTGTATCCAGCAGTTTGGGTGCCTGAATGTTATAACTTGTACTTTTAAGAGAAATCATTTGGAATTTCAGGCTTCATGACCCCAATTCGACTTCTCTACAAAACAGTTTAAATGTTTCTTGGCGGGGGGATTGGTAAGGTAACAGAAGGGGTTAATCATTACTGATATTATGACCTCCAGCAACTTTTAAACCACTGGTGTGTGTGTGTGTGTGTGTGTGTGTGTGTGTGTGGGTGTGTGTGTCCAGGCTGCACACTCGCCCACATCTTCCAGCAAGGTTTCATTTGTATGATACTCTATCAAGCAGCGGTGACCTTTGGCTCAGTGGGAGCATCTTTCCAGACATTCTCAAGGCACGGCTGTGCCTCTTGGGTCCCAAAAGGTTTCCCTGCATGCTTCAAGAATGCCAAGTTGGAATAGTTATCCACTGGACCCATGCTCTTCCAGCTAGGGATAAGAATTTTAGACATTTAGCTGGTGGAACTGACGGCAAGTACTTTTTACCAAACTCTTTCTGTAGGTCGACAGTCCACATCAGAACAAACACTGTTTATGGACAGTTCAATGACTGTATTGTTAGAATTTGAGTTACTCTTGTCTGTACTACCCCTCTATTCTGCTTATCCGGTTGAGAACGCTGCAAGGAGCTAGTGGTTGAAAATGAAGCTGCGTGAACACTTTGACATAAATAAGCATGTCACTCTTAAGTAAAATGTGTCGAGCCTCTCTAGCAGCTCTCTAGGAGGTGATTAACAGCCTTTCCAGTCACCAAATCACCAAGAAGCAATAATGTTTACAACTGAGGCTGATGGGAATGCAATTTTACAGATATTTGGTTCATACGCCGAAGTCTTTAGAAGAAATTGGGACCTTAACATAGCAGAAGATGAAAAGTAAAGTGACAACTAGAAGTGTATCCTCTGAAGAACAATGTAATCTGGAAACCCATCCAGTAGCTGGTTGAGGTATGTCACTGGTCAAACAATAAATGTTCATACAGTGGGGCTAAAGGTAAAGTACCCCAGTTACCAAAGTAATCAGAACCAATAGTCTTTAAAACATGGTTAACTGAATTATGAAATACAGTACTGTAGAAATGTTTCAGCAAGGACCAGAGAGCCGTTGTCCAGGGTTGCTTCACACGTTTCCAAATCAGGAACACTTAATTTTTGCACATAGTAGCGCTTTTCAGATTTCATGTGGGACTCAACGGCTTTACCCCACAATGAAAAACGTTTAGGCATATCTTGCAAGTCGCCTCATAGTCGTTGTTTGCCCCTGATAATCCCTGTATTTCTCATCTTGAAGCAACATGTCCTTAAACTTGCATTTCCCCATCTTGTTCTCCTCCCCTCCATTAACAGTTTTCAATTTGTCAAAAGTACACTGATAAAAAAGCTGCTGTAAATGCAGCAGTATGCTGCAAGTTGTCACGTTAAAGAGCAAATCCACAGAACAGAATACATTTTTATTATGACGCTGACTAAAGGGTTAAAAAATGTCTCAGTGGAAGCCATCTGAAATGTAAGACCTCTCACGTCTTTTTAAGACATTTTGGAAAGTTTGATTCTAAAAAATCTAATTCAAGACTTTTTAAGGAACCCTGTTATGATCCCTGGATTGCAATGTGGCAAAACTAATGTACTGTTTAAAAGCCTGCTAGATGGATTTTCACCCTCTTGATTACTTTAAACTGGAGAGCACATGTTGACATTTTCTTAGTTCTCCAAAGAAATCATAGATAAAAGCAATAAATATGTCTGATTTGTTTTCTTCCTAACAAAAGAAGTCCTAGTTTGGCACTACAAGATATTTTCTTATCAAGCTGTAGTGTAAAAAGTACGCTCCACACATTGAGGATGTGACTGCTGCAGACAGAGAACTGAAATAACCTCTTCTGCTTTCAACTTCTCGTTTTAAAATTCCTCTATCAATTATTTAGCCAGCAGGATGTTCCTTAACCTTTCAAGACCCGTATCAGCGAGCAGCTGCTGGATTGTCCTTGAGCAATACACTGTATCCCTGCTAGCTTCAGGGTGCTTTTTCTACAGCTGATGGTGACCTCTGTCCTCACTGTGGTCAGATTGTGCCAGCGAGACAATTTCCCTAAAGCGATCGATACAGCAGGAGTGTTCTTTTTAAAAGGTTTTTCCACATTCAAAGCGTACAAGGTTGATATTTCCCTCAGTCACAAAATCAACCAGGTTATGTGTCTCACGTAGTGAATGCAACTTTAACATTTAATGTCGTTCATGGCTATCCAGCGGGGATGTCAACGTGCAAAACCCTCCTCACTTTAACTTGGATTTTTTTTGTCTAGGTCTCTAAATTCCTCCACTTTCAAGAATCATGTTTCAAACTTAACTTCAAGATGAGTTATGCATTATTACTAAATACAATACCTGTTAAAAAAACATTACATTCCTAGCTAGCACATGCAGTACTGTACTGTAAATCCATTTTGGAACAGTAGCGAGCCGAGTTACATTCCCCTAAATATAATCTGTGGCTGTGTAGCTAGAAAATAAATACTTCAACGTCTTTCTGAAAGACTTGCAGATCAATTTATTCATTTCCATTAAAAATTATGCCATCAATATTACAAGACGTTGTCTAAGATCTCAAGGCCTCGTTTAAACCTATAAGGAAACTGTTTGTGTCTAAATGGGAAAAAAAACATCCTCTGTGTACTGCAGCTCTTTGTAGTTTGGGAGAAAGCCATGTTGAAAAGAAAAGAGTGCATGGTGAATCAATTATTCCAGGAGACTTCAAATCTTTCGCCTGGGGCAAATGTGACTTCGCAAAAGCCTGTTTCGAGAGAGGCTGGCCATTCTGTGCTATTTTTAGTTTCTGTATCCCCCTCCTAACCCCTCCTTCTTCTTCTACCTCCTCCTCCTCTTCGTGCCCTTCTCTTCCTCTCCTCTTCACCCTTGTCCATCCTTTTATTATTCTGAGGAGGACTCCTCTCACCACTGAAACAACCCTGTGCACACAGGTATTACTGAGGCCTCAAAGTTCACCTCAACACCCCCCTGGTGTATGTGTGAGTTAGTGTGTGATTGTCAGAGTCTCTCAGAAAGAGAGCAAGAGAGATGGAGTGATTCAGCCTGACAGGCAAGTTTTGTAATACACTACTTCAAATTATATTCCCTCCACACCAAACTGCCCAAGCCACTTATTCACAGGTGCTATTGGTCTAATGGAGGTTATACCCTTGGCTCATAAATTCTTTTACTGAAATGGTCAAGTTGTGTTCACTGCCAGAAATATCTCCTTTAGCAAGGGAATATTCTATCACATATAGAAATGTAGCATAGTACAAGTTACCAAGAGACCATACTGCTAAAGCAGCACTGTAAGGTTGTACTTGAGCGCAGCAGGGCTCTGAGCTGAAAGTTTATATTGACATCTCCACAATGACAAGGCAGGTATAAAGTTAACCCAATCAACAGATGAGTTCAACCACAAAATGTTTAAAGAATGGACACCGCCAAACCTCACTTTAAGTAAATCAAAAAAATTGTAATTTAGAGATGGATATGGGTAAAACTAGAAAATCTAAATTCATGTCAAGTCATTTTTCAAACCCAGTTTTCACTGTGATATTTAGCTATTATCACACTGATCTGTGTTGAAGTCCTCATCCATTAATTAGTTATTTGATACTATAAAAAGGTTTTAAATGCCATGATTGACAGCTCTGTTGATGAATGCGGCTCCTGCGGCGCCGTGTAGCAGAGTAAAAGGAGAGACGGTGAGAGGAAACGTAACCAACACAACACAAGAGTCATTGCATACCCTTAACCATGAAGGTCTGCTTCAAACCGACTTAAGAATCTGTTCTGCCGTGGATCGTGCTGACCTGGCGGATATGTGCCATTTGATCGCTAAGTCAAATCTGTGTAGGCGTTAGTGTAAGCAGTGTGACGTTAATACCGCAGTTCTCTCAGCCAATCCCTAAGCACGGACTCAAAATGCGTAATATGCCAGAACCCATCATGGGGGTATTTTGGCTTCATCCTTGTACAACTGGAGGAGATTGAGGGGCGATGTCCATTTTATCATACAGTCTATGAGTTCAGCATGTTAGTGGACTAACGGTTGCTAAGAGAAGGGGGAGGGTGTCATTATTTGACAAGAGTAGTAATTATTAATTAATAACATTAAATTATGACTTAACATTAACTATGACACTTGAATAGACCTCCACTAAAGACACAACTCCCCATTGAAATGTTAATGTATGTGCCAAATGTCATGGCAAAAAATAATATGTACAATATAGTGGCCTCATGGGGGATGGAGGTCAAGGGGGGCCGTGGTTTTGAAAAATGAAATGACTCTTCTGTTGTTGTTTTGGTAACTTTTCTTCTTGCTGTTCGGCCTCTACTCTGCTAATCGGTAAGGAACGCTGCCGGAGCTGCATCTGTCAACAGAGCTGTCAATCATGACGTTACATCTGCTCTTTTTTCCAAATAATTTAGTAAAACCAAAGTTCTCAGAAAAGTGAACAAACTAATAACAGGAACCATGTTTGAGAAAAATGTACTTGACGTGTATTTAAATTTTAAAGTTTGCCCCATGGTTCATTTGTTAACATGGCGGAGGCAGGGGTTAAGACCTATACTGCAATCAGTCAACAGGGGGAGCTCTAAATCTGTTGGCTTCACTTCTCAAGGGATCTTGTGTTGTCCATTTTTTATGCAGTCTATGTTTGTCCAACAGAGCTTGCTCTCCTTCCTTCTAAATTCTGTATTAATAATTTTGTTTTTGATTCCTCTCTTTATCAAAGCTTGAATTTATACACCTGAGCTCAGTGTCCGAAGACCAGCCCCTTGATTCAACGCAATAACAGCATACTCCGACTAAACAGGGATCCTGGGGGGCAAGCTTTGTTTTACAGCTCTACAGACAGGACCGTGTTCAGTGGAAGAACAGAAGGCTTGCACTGGGAAACAGGACCCCAGTCATGACTAATTTAGTACGAATGTCTTTCACATTGTCAATTTATGGTTTAATTATCAAACATATTTAACCTTACTCAGCCCTGCCAGGGACACAAGTGTATGAAATCACCAGTGAGGTTTTGGATTAATTTAAGTTTAATATTCATGAACTGAATTTAGTACTTCACATCAATTATTTTATATGGAAGCTATGACGATAAAAAGTGGAGTACTTTTGAGGCTGTTATATTTCTTTGTTGATGTGTTAAAGGAAGGGGGTACAGCTGAGAGAGTGGAGGGGAAGAAGAGGTGAGAGGTGAGAGGTTCGGAGGTATGGAAGAAGAAACAAGGATAGGGAGGGCTGAGACAGAGTAATTGATATTAAAGAGCTGTGTGAGGGAGTTGCATTACTGGTTTGGGAGTTGTTTAGAGGAGCGTGGAAGCTGGATGTGGGAGGCAGGGTCCAGGTGTTGAGATTTGGTCAGGGCCTGCTGCATCCTAACCCGAGACCCCCACGATCCATGCCACCTGAGCCAATCAACAGCACGTCTCTGCAGCACAAATCCTTTCCCTCTAAATAAAGCAGTTTGTGTGTGCATACTCAGTTCTGTCCAGTGCAGTGAGAGACTGCTCTAAATAGCACCAAACCCATAAATGTTTGGCCGAGGTACATGGAGCTAATAATGAGAGCACTGATTTAAACCCTGAAGAGAATGTAATAGAGTTTTGATACACGTCCTTTTGATGTGATATACTGTTTGTAAAGTTGCATTGTTCTGGTTGTGTATTGATTTTAATGTTTGTATTGTAACATTTGTTTTTTTAACATCTTCCTGCCGATGGGACCATAGACGTCTATTAGCTTCGTAGCTAACTCTAACCCAACAGTTGTGTTGTGCATGGCCCAATAAACTCAACTAAACTGATTGTTAAAAACAAATGTATAACCAAAAACTGTAAAGAACCCAATTTAACGCAATTAAAAAACCACAATCGGACACCATGTCCAGTTAATGTGCAAGTATCTCCCCGGCCCCCTCAGTTTTTTTTTTGTACTTTACCAACCTCTTCAATTGTTGGAACTGGCGGCTACATGTTTGGCGCAGGCTTGCAGGATGGGAATAACGCACTATGGGCTGTGGGGCCTAACAACGGGTTATATTCGGGCAGAGATCATCGCACCGAATTTTATCTTAACCTCTATCATGTTACCCTAAATCTAGACTTTTGCTGAAATGCTGCCTATCAAACATGATGGTAAACGTGAATATGAAGTGCAATAGCAGCAGTTATATTCAGAAAGTCAGATAACTTATCATAATGGGGCGGCAGTAGCTCAGTCTGTAGGGACTTGGGTTGGGTCGCCGGTTCAAGTCCCGTTGCGGACCAAATCTGGAAATTGGTCTGGTAGCTGGAGAGGCTCCAGACCACTTCCTGAGCACTGCCAGGGTGCCCTTGAGCAAGGCACCAAATCCCCCCCCTCCACCAGCTCAGGAGCGCCTGCTGTGGGCCGCTCCATCACGCCGAAATCTCTCCATTAGTGCATGTCCATAGGATCCTGTTTGTGCATGTGTATATATCAGCCTATGTGTATGTTGCATGATTTAACAGAGTGTAAAAACAGAATTTCAATAAAGTAAATCTTAATCTTAATCTTAACATAATAATTTCTGCGTTCAAGTTTGCATAAACGAGCTGTCGGTGGCTTACATCAATTATTGTTCAAACCCTTTTAAAATCAAGTTTTTTATTCAGAAGATAGGGTGTGTAAACACGTTTTTTGTAACTTATAACAACCTTCACATCAGACAAACTAATGACATCTTCTGTTGAAAGCTTTAATGAAGAGGCTGTCAGGTTTGCAGCTTTTTCGTTACATTTAAATGTGTATTTTTCTTAACGGAGGACATTAGGATGCACAAAAGCCGAATATTTAACAACAGCACTTCATTCTTTCAGCTGTTCTTGGCTTATTTTTATTTTAAAGAATTAAGTTATTTTTCGTTCATGAAAGAAGGAATCAGAAATTGGTAGTTAAGTAAGAAGATATTTGATCAGCTCAGATCTGGAAAAAGTCAACATTTTGTATTAGTCCATAAGTCGTGCAGCAGCTGTCCTTGCTCAATCCTTCCATCCATTCCTCCTAAACACTCATTTACTGCCTCTAAGTCGATCCGTCTCCTTCTGTTTGCTGTCCTTGGTCCTCCTTCTCTGACTCACTTTCCACTCATCTCTCTGCTCTTCTCTCTCTCTTTTTTTATCTAATCCCTCTCCACATGCACTGCTGCATTGGCTCCCACTGCAAGAGGGTAGCTAGTGGTGGGGAGATGGAAGAGACTACACAAGGAAGAGGAGGAGAGAGACTGAACTAGGAGTAAAACAAAAAGACAGAATGATTGCAGTCTGTCAGAAAGAAGGAGGGAGATAAAGCAGACTAAGACAGAGGCTGGATGAGAGAGGAAGGTTGCGTCACAGCTCCAATCAGATATGACGGAGAGAGAGGAGAGGGAGACGGGGGGGGGAGAGGATTGATGGGTTTAGTAGGCGGAAAGCCATAAAGAGGCAGAGGTCTATTAAAAGTGGAGTGTTGGGACGTACGCGGGTGCAGCGGTGATTTAAATTAAACTTGTGTGTGTGTGCCTGGCTCTGTTCGTATTTGTTACCCTTGGTTTGTTTTTCTGAAGGTATTTAACGTACTCCATAATTTCTGATGTTTGCATATGCACAAGTCACTCTCTCTATATATTTACGGTGTGTGTGTGTGTGTGTGTGTGTGTGTGTGTGTGTGTGTGTGTGTGTGTGTGTGTGTGTGTGTGTGTGTGTGTGTGTGTGTGTGTGTGAATGTGATCAATATTTTAAAATTAAAAGCCTGGGATTTTGAATCCTTTGTAGTTGCTTTTACGAATAAAAGTGACGTCAGCTAAGTGACTTCTCATTTAATGGTAACACATTATTTATTCTCTATTGAATTTACCATAATTCATGTCATAATCTTTCTAGAATACAACCAGTTGAAATTTGACTTTTAAAGCTCCAGTGAGGAAATTTCAACTGGTTGTGAAACTGAATAAAATGACCACTGGTGCTTCTAAATGACCTACAAGAGTAAACCACAGCATCGAGAAGAAGGGTGAGTATTTTTTTACCGTTCTTTTTAATGCCTGAAAGTGCTGCGAGCGGCATTTTGCATGAAAAAGATTCACTAGCCCTTTTCAGCTTTTTTAGCAAATTTACCATTACTAAGCTCAGTCGTCATCATGTCCTTGTACATTCATAATGATTCCATGGCGTAATATTGGTGTCCCAGTCTGTAAATTCACGTTGCGTTATGGCGTTGTGGAAGCACAGCACAGCAGGAGCTCCACATAATCACAGCCCTTGTGCTACTGTCTCGCCCCTGCAACGCCTCTGTTACTACCTCCATGATTGTACAGAGGGGGGGGTCACTTGTCCCCCAATTACGCCTCCACAACATTAAGATTGAAGGCGAAACGTCACAGGGGCATGTGTGTATATAACTCTCCAAACACAGTGTGGGAGAGAGCATTGGGTGAGTAAGAGAGCTGATTGAGGAAAGGCGGTGATGGAGGAACTGCAGACCAACACAGTGCCACTCAGAGTGGCTCCCTGCCAGCTGACCACAGCTTTTAGTCTATTTCATCCACCAGTGGCAACTTTAGCAAGAGTAATGAGCCTGTTTGCATGCAAACGTTACTCTGTCAAGTTGTTCTTATTCTAATTTATTTCTTACTTTGAGTCGTTTTTATGGGCACTCTAAACCTTATATATTTTTTAAATGTAGCCATCAATATCCCATGCACACAAATAAACATGTTATTTAGATTAAAGCAAGACGATTACATTTGAAAGACAAACTATTTACCGCCCAACCACAAATTAGTATGTGTCAGCAAAATGTATAATGCTGTTTATAAGAAAGGGGAAATAGCTGTGGAAAAGGTTTAGTGTTTAAAAAGAGCTTTTATGTGCAAGGACAATGGAGAATTTGGTCATCGTCTGTCACTTCATTTTCTGGATTTCCTGCCAGAAACGTAACTACTTTAGTCCTCCTTCAGGGGTTATTAAATTTGATCCGAGATCCAAACAGCTGACACATCCTGCTCAGCAAAAATGGCAGACAAATAGTCAGCATAATGGTAAACGAAATAGAGCATTTAAAAATGTAAAAGTTAAGTCCCTTAAAAGCGGTTCTGTGATTGACTGGAGACCAGTCCAGGGTGTACCCGGCCTCTCGCCCTAATGACAGCTGGGAGCAGCTCCACCCCATGCGGCCAAACAGGATGAGCTGTACAGATAATGGATGGATGGAATGAATCATCTACCGTCTGATATTTGTCTCTTTTTTTGTTATTTTTTAGGCATTTTTGTCTTTATTTGCCAGGGCAGCTGAAGACAGACAGGAGACGTTGGGAGGGGAGAGTAAAAGGGATGACATGGTAAATGGACTTGAGCTTCTCTAGTCCTGACTACTCAAAGCGCTTTTACACCGCATGTCACACTTACACATTCACACACTGATGGAAGAGGCTGCTATGTAAAGTGACCATCAGAAGTAACTAATCCTATTCATGTACATTTATATGCCACTGACGAAGCAGCCCAAGGACACATTGGACATGTTGCTGCAGGAGCTGGGGATCGAACCCTCAACCTTCCTGTTGAGAGACGACCGACTGAGCCGCCCACATGAAGCAATGGGTCGAGGTCAGATTCCAACCCTGGTGTTGAGCACAGTAGCCTTCGTACATGGGACAACGGACTGCGTTCCAGTTTACCTCAGAACCCGGATCTCGGAGCTGGGAATGACGTCACAGCCGAGTTGAGCGTGTTCCAGTTGCAAGCGTTGCAAGTCGGAAAAGCAACATGAACTCGGAATTTCCGACTTCCCAGTTCAACTGGAACGCACCAATAACCAATAGGCTATCTAGCGCCCCTTTGTCTATTAGTTATGCCTAAAACCATATGAACCTCAAAGGAACCCTGCTGTTTCTGGTGTGACACATTTTTTTACATTTTGGAAAGGTACACTAAAATGAATTTAGAACCATGAAATCAATGAATCTGCTCAACTAAACAACCGAGAAACATGTTATTGTTGTACACTACTAAAATGTAGCTAACCAACCATTAACATAAACTATAATGTCTTGAATGTCTTTTGATAATTAGTTTAGAAATGAATTCTGTTTAGCCTTCTAGTCCCATTTTATTTTTATACTGTGCTTAACAAAAACCTGTTCTTTTTAGTTAATATTCTCTCTTCTAGGCTGATTACTTCTGCATATGTGTGATTACAAATATTGATTTTCTGAAATCAAATTACTGCAGCCTCAGTATGACAGGCAATCAATTTCCTTCAAAGCCTATGTTGGCAGCAGCAGGTCTCGGCTGTCCTCGCCCGTGTCTGCCCTTCAGTGCCCACTGATGCCCAGCCAAGCCTTGTACCAGTCCACTCCACTACCGGTCCATTCTGCTGATGGTAGGACTGGCTCATATCTGCAAATCTAGCTTCCCACACAGTGCTCTGACATGGGGACTACTGGTAATATCTGGATAGGGGATGCAGAGTCAGGAGAAATGGATGCATAGGGGAGAAGGGGGGCTGGCAATAAAAGAGAGTCATGCAGAGAGCAGAAGGAAAATGCTGCCTGTCACCAGAGAGGAGAGACAGAGTGGAGTGGTATGGCTTTCAGTGTTCTCACCCTATATTGAGTCTTTCTATAAATTCATGAGATGTCTGTCTTTTAGGGGGAAAAAAGTGTCACCTACTCCTTCCCATTGTTTAACCACACCATACGGAAACATATCTTTGTTTGCTGGATAAAGTGCAACTGGAAAATGTCAGTACCTGCTTATCAGAAATAAGGGTGAAAGACTTCGATTCTCTCTTACTGCATCTCCAAATTCCTTGGCCCATCCAGTGACTCATGCTCACCATGAGTCAAGTTTTTCTCAAGGTTTCTGCCTTTTAAAAGGTAGCTTTTACTTGCCACTGCGGCCAAATGCTTGCTCATGATAGGCCTATGTTGGGTCTGTAAATATCATAACAGAGAGTGTGATGTACATCTGCCCTTTTGGCAAAGTGTATTGGTCTAAAACCTGTTAAAAGCTGGTTGATTGGTTGATTAAATTGACAGTGGGATATATTTTAGTGCACAATGACCTCTGTTGAATGTGTTTGGTGTAACCGAAGACATCATTCCTGAGGTTGTTTTTAATTCAGTTTTTGAAAATCAAAGTGAGGAAATGACAGGTGTTTGTTAAGTTGCACTTTCATTGTTACAAACATTAAAAAATATCAAATCTTAAAGGCAGTTGAATCAAAAGATATTTAATCCAGTAAATGTTGCTGTATCATAATTGTATGACAGGGAGTGAAAAAGCCTTCTATTCGTTATACACTGTTCAGCCATAACATAATTACCACTGACAGGTGAGGTGAATCACATTGATTACCTCTTTACGATGGCACCTGTCATTGGGTTTGATATGCTAGGCAGTAAGTAATTATTTTTGTCTTAGTTAATGATTTGGAAGCAGGAAAAATGGGCAAGGGTAAAGATGCAAGCGACATTAAAAAAAAAGGACCAAATTGTGATTGCTAGATGACTGGTCCAGAGCATCTCCAAAACTGAGGCTCTTGCTGTTGGCTGCAGCCTATGAAATCACACATCTGCACATTTGTTCAATCAACGACTTTTCATTTGATGTGATAAAGTATTCTTTACTTGTTGTAGTATTAAAAACAATAAGCACAGTAGGCCAGAAATGCATCCAAGAGAGTCTGCGGTGTAAAACACAAATAATGAATCTGCCTCATTGGATTTTCATCAGATTCCACTCCTCTACTCTCCATCCCTCACTATTCCCAGGGCAGCCCTGGACAACCCAGAGCTTGTTAAAAAATAAGTTCACAACTGGTATCACCGAGCGTCCTTCAACCTGAAGAGCCATACCTCTGCCCACCATCTACTCCAGTTCCTCTTCATGGCCCTCGAAGCTGGTCCGCTGTGGCCGAGGGGATGCTAGAGATGTCATTATCATCTTTACACAAGGAGGTAAATGCCGGCTACTTCCTAATCAGCTGGGGCCATCTTCACTCCAAGCCTCTCTTTCTCTTTTCTCAACCACTTGTGGGCTAAAAGGTTTGGTGTGAAGAGTAAGGTAAGAGGTTAGAGTGTGTGTTTTTAGTGTTTGTGTAGGTCTTTGTGCAGGTCTGTGTCACCGTTTTCTGTTCCTACATGTTCTTAGATTTGTGTGTCTTGTGCGTACATGCACCCTCCAGGGGCTCCCAGTACCTCTCCGAGAGTGTGTCAGCTGTCAGAGCCGAGCACAACAGAGCTCTGCTTCATTTAATGAAGACTGGCAGAGCTAGTTTCATTTGGGCCACCATGAGGGCACTCCAGTTGTCGCACCAAAGTGCAGGCACATCTGTTTTATGTGGCCCTGCTTTAAATCAGACACCAAAACACTTCAACATCAAACATAATCAAGCTGAGGTATATTGTCGAGGAGAAGCTAAAACAATGCAACACACTTTGTATATTTGCACCTTCAGTTTGATGTGATCCTTAAATACCATCCTCCTCCAGGTTTCAAAGCTCAAAGCTCTGTGATCAATGGTAAGGTTATTGTTGGAGCAACCAGCATTTGGTCTCCAAGGTGCTGCAATGATCATGAGCCTGGGATGACTGCTCCGCCAAAACACATAAAAATAACACACTGCTCAATTACTTTAATACAGCGAAGCCACAAAAAGCTGTGCAACTCATAAAGAAAGGCCAATTAATATTAGCAGTTCTAAAGACGCACCTGATGAAATCAGAACAAATGGTGCCTTTTCCTTTCATGTGTTCCAAATCATCAGAGAGTTGATGCTATTTTTATGCTGAAAAGTGAGAGACATCGCACAAAGTCATGGTTTCTTATAACAAAACAGGGACTCAATCCCAAGCCTACATTGCATGGCAATCACGCTTTTATTCTAAGCTGCATCAGACTGTTCAAATAGCAGCTACACCAGGCTAATAAACAAGATGCTTAAAAACTACAGCATTTAAAATCTGCTGCTTACTACACTCTGCAGTTTTGCATCAGAAGAATAATAAACAGCAGCACTCTGGACCATCAGCAATGTGTTTCATGTGCAGTGTTATCTAACCTGCCATTAAAGGGAAGCACTCGCTTCATGCATTCTGTATGGCCTTTCACATTTTGTACAAGCACTCCATTTGAAGGCTATATTTATTTCCTGATAATATTTACACCTGTTCCCTCTGCAAAATCTGCTGTTGCCCCATAATTATACTATAGTTTGTTTTTCCATCACATGTGTTCATGCACTTTCAAAGGCTCGCTCGCTTCCCTAAATCAGTGTTTTTCAAAGTGGGATTTCCAAAGCCCCAAGGGATCGCCAAGTGTGCTTGGGGAGTTATGGAAACTTGAACGGAAAAGGCGGGGTGAGGGTCAAAAATATAAGTCATCTAATAACATTATTTGTGACAATGACATTTTAATATAGGTCTCCTTAGATGTTTTTTACTGCTACAATTACATTTGTTTAGAAGGAATTACGACTAGGACTGGGAATCTTTGGGAGTCTCACGATTTCAATTCAAAGTCTTTTTGAATTAGTACATACTTCAGGATCTACTCCAGTCACCTGTGAGACTGGCTGAATTTCTTGCTGCTCCATTTGGCATTCTACTGAGTTAAAGAGCTAGCCTTAGCACCTAGCAGGGAGTGACTAATTAGGGAAACCCCTGCCCTATTCCACACTGCTTTTTTCATTTTCCTTAAAATGTTTGTAAAATACATTTTTTTTCCAGGAAATAGGTAAGTTGAAAATGTATTCAATGATTTGTCACAAGTTGGACACAATAGCACTCCAGTTCAAAAGACAGACCTGAGTTGAGTGTAGAAGACTGTTGATATGGCCATGCCCCCCTGATATTTCATAAACAATCGTAGCGTGCAGGGCGCACGTCTTTTCAATTTCCTTCTCTTAGCACCCTCATATGTTTGTACCCAGCATTCCTCTAAAAACTGCCCACTATGTATTCTCTTTTGTGCCTCTATTATCCAGTGATTGGCACAACCAAAGAATCTTACTATGAAGCCAAATGGCCGATGGCTCCCCAACATCATCAGCTTCTTATCGACTGACTCTGGCCCTTTCTGCCTCTGCGGGCAAAAAAAATGACAAATTCTCAACTGGCTAACATGCTTTAGCTGGAAGGGATAATTTAGAAACAAATTAAATTCTGTCATTTTTCTAAAGAGTCAATAGAGGCTGACAGCAGGCACAAATGGCATCCTTATTTGCAGTCACTGGACTAAAAGGTGACCTATGGGTGTTTCCTTATTAGTGCTACTGCTTTTACACAAACACAGGTCTTTGTAGTTCAAGGTGCAATATTATTACGAGGCTAGCGTCTGGTGTTTTTTTAGACACTTTAGACTAAAAAAAAAGTATTCTCTGAATCAGAAGTTAGGTGTACTTGCTTGCCAGCATTATATTGATAAGATACCATACTGTTACCATTGGCTGCTGACATCAGTTTATGCCATTGGACGATGATGGGCCGTTGTCTGTCAACATCCGCCGATCCGATACCTAAGTTAGACTGATGCGTCGATGCAACCCTACAATGTACTATTCATGGACTGTTAGTGTGGACATTAGGATTTGCGATGTCTTATACATTGCCAATATACTGTATATGATTTGCACACTGTATAAGAATACTGTTGTAACACACAGCATGTTGTGCATTCTCTTTAATAGGTAATGAAAACCTACTCTTTACTTCAATAATGTGTATTACGGGTTGTCGTGTCTAGATGTCTAACCCTGTGTTTACTCTGTAAGGTTATTGCCGGGCTAGATGCATTACCTTCTGTTGTCTACTTTCTAAGGATAGACTAAAGATGTTGTAATACACGTTTATGATTCTGTAATCTGCCATTCTGAGAGTGCCTAAAAGCTTTTGTTCTTTGAAAGTACAGTGCTCTCTTTCTGTTTGGAGTAAACGCCAAAATGCTTCTAACATGGTGGCTATTTATAATAGCTGAGTTACCGGAGGATACCATTGCAATATCAGTAAAGTTTAGGATCAACATGGATTTAAAAATGTACAAATTCTTTCCCACCAGACACAAATGTGAAGTGTTGTGTTGCACAGCTTCAGTGGCTCTCCAGGGTAGATCTATTATTATAAGTTCTACAAATGTTGTCCTCTTTTTTTCTAAAAATAATCTGGAGAAGGTTAATGTTCTATGTCTCAATGACGTCATAGTTCAGGAGAGATTCAGCAGCTTCCACAGTGCTCGTATTCACACATATTGGCAAAGCTGCAAATCACAATTCTGTCATTGTGCTTATAGTTAGGAAAATGGCCGATGACATCTAACACTTTTAGAAATGTAACTCTTTGCCAAACCTTTAATTTACTTTTCAGGTTTTTTGAAGCTCAATGAGCTGTAAGGAAACATTTTAGATGGTCCTTTTACTCATCTCCAGAAATCTTTGAGGAAGCGTAACAATCAAACTCACAATGAGTATAATGATCAAATGCACCTGACTGCAAACATATTGAATCAAAGTGTCTGTGATGTTAATTGCCTCTTCCGTTAACACAATGAAATCACTTACTTCCACTTACTTGAATTTTCTTTGTGCTCTACCGACTCTAAAAACCCACCTCGCTCCCACTCATGTCTGGGTGGCAGCTTTTATTACTTTCATTTCTCAGGATGTCATAAGAGGAATGTATGTGTTTTCTTTCCAATTCAGTCTGTTTTTTCTGCATTTGATTCAATTGCATTCATTTACAAACAGCATTTTGCAATACAGTTTAGCTGATAGCTTTGTCTCATAGAGGCAAACCTCAAATCTAAATAAATCAAAGAAACTTGGATAGTTTACCAAACAGCTTGTACCAGCACATCTTACACCCCTAATGCTACCACTGATGGAGATGTTCTTGAAAATGGTTCAGACAACAAATATTTAGAAACAACCCGTGTTTGTAAAGAGACACCACACTTTTGGAATACTGCCCTCTTGACAAGCCAACCCCAGGAGTTGGAAAGCTACCACCATAACTACATATTTCAGGGTTGTTGTTTTTTTTTTTACAAGGATAAACACTCTTGTCTTACACATCAATGAGCGTGCATCGACTGCTCCTATGGTTGCAAAACAACATGTATTGAAACACACATTTTTGCTGTCAACAAATCTACAGTCAGTTTGGAACAAGGAATATGCACGATCTGCACCAGATCTATCTTCAAAATGGGACATGTATCAAATTTTAGGGCTCAATCAACTACCAATCATCTAGCGCAGTGTTTTTCAAAGTGGGGGTCCAGACCCCCTGTGGGGTCGCCAGAGAGAGCTAGGCGGGTCGCAGAAACTTGGAGGAAAGAGGGAGTAAAATGAAACAAAATTAAATTGTAACCTGTATTTTTAGATGATTGCTGCACCACTGAAAACTAGCTCCCTGCCTCCTTGTTATAAGAAGACATTACTAAAAGAATAGACCACCGGGAAACCTGACCATGACTGACCCCCAAAACCACAGAACATGTTGGCATCAAACACTTGTCATTATGAGCCAGTACACATAAAGTATGGCTTTAGTTCTTGGTCTCAAGATGTCCAAGGAATTTAAGAAATGGTGCAAGAGGGGGTCCCCGTCTGAGGTTAATGCTATATGGGGGTCCTTGGCTTGGCAAGGTTTGGGAACCCCTGATCTAGCGCATTGGTTCCCAACGACCCAGGATCTCTGGGAGGTTGAAGGGTCCTGAGTCCTGTGGGGACTCAAGCTTTTCTTTGATCCAAGTAGGGGAGGGGGCTTTAAGGCTGTGAATCACTGATCTAGCTGTTAAGGCACAGCTTCCTGTCCAAAAACCAAGACCCAAAGCTGCCTTATAGGGACAAGTCAGACCAACGCCAGAGTGGGGGTGGGTTTGCACTAGTTGCCAAATAGCTATTAAAGAAACAGGCATACATACCTTAATGCAGCTGATACTGTGAGATGGTTGAATTTAGCTTTTTAGCTTATAGCAATATCTATAATAGCATATAAAGACATAATGAAGTACTTTGTAAAATAAATCCTTGAGCTTTTACTTCATACTATTATACAACCCTAATTTACCCCAAGCAGAAATTCTTCCACGCAGACAGCCCTATTCATTTCCTAAAAAGTAGCCAATCCCAATGCCAACCATCATTTTATACTTACAATGACTTAGCTTTAAGCTATAATGGTTCTCTCAGTGATATTGTGGTACTAATGAGACACTATCATTGACCGTATCTATCCATGAAACATTTTAATTGAAACATTTATTCCCCATTTCAACTAAACTGCTTCGTAAAAAAACTAAGAATTGTATAGGTCATACTTCAAATAGGTCAAAGCCATCCCTATGAAATGTTGGGATGTTTGTTTGACCATGTGTTTAAAGTCTCCTAAAGGCCTTCTGTTTGTCAGCTTTACTTAGAAGCAGCCCTAAATTCACCAAGCGAGGATGGCAGATAGAAGGTTGTGTCTTGCAGTATGGAGACACTCAAGGGCAATGTTGAAGTCAGGCTGTAAACCACAGGGCTGTATGTGCGGCTGTGTGTGCACGTGTGTGAGCGTTGATGCTGTACCTAGAACTCGTAAACAACAGGCCAACACAGGAGCAGACAGGATCCCAATCAAATCAATGCAGGTTCAACGTCCATTGCTCCTGTGTGTGTGTGGGGGGGGGGGAGCTCGATCACTGGATCAATCCACAGGGGGAAAGAGGTTGACAGAATAATGACCTGTCCTCTGTTTTCATCAGTCTCTCTCTATGTAGCTATATTATCTTCTTTCTTACATTTCCCCCTGTAGCTCTCCTTTCTGCTCATATACACCTCACCCTCTTCATTCACCTTTCTCTTATTCATCTTCCTGTCGCACCGGTCCGGGAATGACTCCTCTCCGTTGCCTCCAATCTCACATATTTCCCCTTCGTTCCATCTTTTCTGCGTCCTCCTGCCATCCGCAGTAATCCTCCATTTGCTCTTTTGTTGCCAATCGCCTTTATTTTCCCTTTTTATAAAATTCTCTTTTCAAGCCAACCCCCTCTACCCTATTCCCAGCCCCAATAACTCAAACAGCCCTTTCTTTGATGCATCATTCATGGTTTTGTTCCCTAATGCACTCTATTTCTTTCACAGCCACACTATCAAATCTTCATCACCGGCTTTTATCTAGTGTTCCAGCTTTCTCTTTCTCCCCTCCTTGTAATGTCTTGTCTTGGTTTCTCTTCATGCTTCTGCTGCTTCTTCTTGCCCCTTTCTATTTCTATCCATGCAGCAGAGCTCAGCCTCTCACTTCATCTTTGCTCTTTCAACCCGTTCTTTTATGCTCCCCCCTCTCTTTCCCATTTTCTTTCTCTTCAATTCTTTTCCTCATTCAGCCAGCCCTCCTCATCTTTTTCCGCCGACGACAACCCCCCTCTCCCGTAATCTCACATGTCCCCTGGTTTTCTCTCCTTCTCTTCTTTTCTGTCCGTCTGTCATTCCCTGAGGTAAGTGACTGAGTGCTAATGCCGAGGTCTCAGTAATGGGATATGGCTTTACATCAGAGCAACGGCATCAGTGAGGCTACACGTCACTCTCTAAAAGCCAACCCTATCATTGAAATAGGGCTCTAATCTCAGCATCACACACTATTCACTAACAAAATGTACACCTACATACAAGACCAGATGTGTCATCGTCAAGGCCGGGACGCGCTTCAGATCCCATTTTGTGTCTTATCGGTTATCATGGGGAATGTTCCTGCGCTGCATTAACCTGCATATAGCCTCTAGGATGTTTATCTTCTACAGAGCAGTTATGAGCATGTATGTTGTGTGGCAAGATGGCGCAAAATGTATTTGCTGCAAAAGTCAGATATCCAGTCTGAGGCTATTAAACTGCTGTCACACGCGTCTTTAAGCACAAAATAAATGTATTTGTGATAGATACAATCAGAGCATTGTACCGCCTTACACTTGTTTATCCCCCCTCAACGTCAATGTGAAGCACTAAGAACACTATTACTGCAGTAATACCTGCCTTAATACACACACACACACACACACACACACACACACACACACACACACACACACACACACACACACACACACACACACACACACACACACACACACACACACACACTCACACACGCCAGCCACACACATACGGATCTACAGTAGTCCTGCCATCGCTGAAAACATCTGGGCTCCCAAATGGTAGGATTGTCCGGGGAGCGTTGATGTGTTGCTTTGACTGTCCATGTCCACCTGTGACCAGAAATAGCTTGAAAAACACAATCTCTCAGCAACACCTGCTTTAGGGCCTTACATAAGTGTAAGCAGAGACCACACAGATACACGCAGCTAACATGGAGGACGAAAAGAAAAAAAGATTGTGAATTTCCAGCGAACGTGAGTATACATTTGTAAATGTCTATGTTTGGAAGTCTAAATGTGTGCATAATCTGAATTACAGAACTGATTTAGTTTCGTCAGACGAGCATTGGCTCAAACCCTAATGGCATGTAACACCTCCTTTCGGGAAAATAGATGCCCAGATGAGAAATCTCTAGCCCTTGTGTGAGTAATTTAGCCTTTTTGAAAGATTAGATTGAGTGTAATGTTTACTTCAATTTATTTAGTTAGTAAAACATTTTAGGTCCCTGATAAATTGCCAACCCACTGACTGAACAAGGTATGAATAAATGACCACATGGGATACCTCATGCTATTAATCAGGATTACTGCAACAGAATTATAGTGGTTTTTGACTTTTCATTTATATTACATCTAATAAGTGCAAACTGTGTGTAAGTACGCTTGGTTTGCCTGCATACACTTACTCTACTTGTTTTTCCACAAACTCTTTGTATGTTATTTACACTAACTCAACTATGCATGTCCCCTTAAAGACAGCCTAGTGAAAATGATGAGACTGTGTGAGTGCTTTGGACATGTTTGTAAGTATACACAGGTTTCTGCTCAGCCGTGTAGACTTACACCTTCACACTGAAAGTTTTTGGGTCTGTGCTCAGACGTGTCCATCCTACATGATTCTTTTGTACATTCTTCATAGCTATTCTCCTTAGTCATAGCAAGAGCATTGGTTTCTCTATCCTCATACCATCACACAGTCCTACCATTGTTAACACGCTGTAGTCAAGACTGCCAACATCAAACTGCTCATCTCATTGAATAAACTACCAAACGCAAAAGGAACACGTTTTAGAAAACATCATTGAGGATAAAGTGGGCATGATTTACTAAACTACACTCCTTTCATTCTACACTCTGTCATTGTATTAACATAAATACAATCTCCTTTTCTTTGTCTAATGCTGTTACAGTATTCCGTATCCTCATATACATTTGACAGAGAGAACCTGCTGTTCTACTTTTTTTTCCGCACCATTTCTTTCTTTAGTGAGTTCCCTTAATTCTGGGTTGATCTCAAATTCATGACAGTCTGCTTTGAAACGGCTGTGTGTTTCTTAATCACTTGCAGAGTAGAGTCATGCAGAGTTCAAGAGCGTCACAAGGATGATCCTTTTTGGGCAACGTTTTTTCTTCCAGCTGTCATAAATGAATCTTTGAAAATAGATTTTAGGACTCCCCTGGTTATAAGGGTTTATCTTTTGAACATAAATTGGTCGCTATATGATCAATACAAGTCAAATATGTTTTGAAAAATAAATGTAATTTTTAAACTGATAAGATACAGGTAGAGTTTAAAAGATTGCTACAGATAGTGTCACATACTGCTATCAGAAATACTGTATTTATTTTCTCAATTCTGGTCTTAATTCAAAATCTTAACAGAGAAGACACATTTAGAACTTAGTTTTAGTGAATTATCAATGAAATTATATTTCTATTTGTGTTTTATTTCCATATATGAACATTTAAGAAGTGTGATGTCCCCATGTAATGTGTAAGGTGCACATGCTATTTTGACTACCACCCTGACCCATCGTTGTATAATTTGCAACAAAGACGTAAGCAGCTCAAAATTTAATTTGATGACTGTATTCCACAATAACTAAATATGTACATGTTCTAGACATTGTAATGATCACAAAAAAAATATTTGAGGCATTTTACTTACTTGAATCTAACAAATCCAGCCCATTGAAACAAAGAGATGTTGCTTGATCGAAGATTTGGAGGTTGTGCGAGTTTGTGACCAAAGGGCGGGACCTATAAACATATTTACTACCCAAAAACCTTGTGAGGCTGAACAACAGGACCCATTGACTATGTCAATGTGGACTTAAAAAAAAAAAAAACATTTACTGACTTTTTTAGGATAGCCTAAAGTGATGTTGTAAAATTACAACGTGGGGCCTTACAGGGTTAAAGTTCACGGAGTAACATATTCCTGTCAATGATTAAAAGTCACAGGTGAACTCCTGCACACTGTTTGTTTTTATCTGATGAAGGTGAAGCGTCCAAACGTTGCACATTTATTAAGTGTTTGTTTGCAAGTTGGACAGTGTGCAGTAGCTTACCTGTATGTTTTTGATGGGCACATTACTCGTACTCTCATAAAATAGGTGTATAAAGGATTTTTCTACTTTGAATGATTTAATCTCTAAAGAAATAAATCACATTATCAAGATCACCAGTTTTATCTTACATCAGCTTTGCATTCTTGAGTCTGCAGTAAAATTCAACCCAACAGGTTCCAAATTTGCAGGCCAAGCATTTCCTAACCATTAAGTCCAAAGTGGACTTACACTTGACTGGCAACATTGCACTTCATGCTGACCAGCCCGTCCTTCTTTTCCTCGAGCTTCTGACAACACCAGTCAAGTTCTCTCTTTGATGCATCAAGCTGTGTCTGAAGTACATGAAAGAAGCCCCAATCTCTTCCTTCATTATGGAGCATATCAAAGCAGACAACTCGGAGTGGCTCACCTGCAAAGACCTGGCACTTTTCTCTGCTGCTTGTCTTCTTTTGGTCTCTTTAACTTCTGATAGACTGCAGAGCAGATTTAATAACTCCCCAGCAATTCACTTTGATTCCTTCAATGGTGATACATGGCCTTAACTTCATTTTTCAATGGTTTTTGAGTGAGGGATCTAATTATCACATTGAAACCAGACTTCATATGATTGGGACTATGATGAAGTAACTACACTTCATAAAACTTTTCCTTCTACTCTGCGCATGCTTCATCTATTACTTCTGAGCTCAGCTTTCAGCTCCTTTTTTCTCTCTCTGCATTTATCTTTCCAAGCTTCTTTCATACATTTCTCAATGCAGAAAAACCTGTTTATATATGCGAACGGCGCCTTGCCTGTCATCTATAATGGGGCGCAAAGAGCCCACAACAGTCCTGCACCACAGCAGGGCACTCCATCACAGACACCGGCAGCGATCTGAAGGATGGTTTCTGCTTTGTGCCAGGGTCTGTACCCATCATGCATCGGTTGTAGATAACGTGATAGACTGGATGTTTGTTCTGATTTAGTGTGTCACTGTTCAACACAAGGATCATTGGCAGCAGGGGAATTGGTACCAAAACTCCTGAACCTGTCTTAAAAACACAGAATTTAAATTTGACTTTGCAGAAATGAAAGTCCTCCACGGAGAAAACTAAATAAAACATGAACAAAGATAAATTAGATAACACATGAAAGGTGATTCACATAGCTTGGAAGATTTACTAAATACAAATGATACTGCAATATTCTGACGCTGGCTATTACAGCTGCAGTTTCAAAGATTACATCAGCAGAACAGAGCTGTACTCTGACGACAGACAGCGGGTCATAATTTACCACAACTTCAGTGCTTACAGGTTAAAGATAATTGTGAGGATTAAGGTAAAGTAGGTGGATTGGGACGGTTTTTAAATAATCACATAGTCTTGGAATAAAGTATACCTGGCTTATAAATCAAGTGAGGTCTACTTACAAGAATCACGGCTCTGATGTAAACACTAAGATACTATATAAGATCGATTTCTGCTCGATGTCACAGAAACAAAAACATAAATTTGAGTTACCAAATATTGGATGATTTCTTGTTTCTAATTCCCAAAAGCAGCACCCACACTCCTGCGTACTGTACTGTCTAAATGCACAAATACGTGGCTAAGGTTTATGTGCACTTCAGACAGTCCTCGCTCTCATAAGTTCTCTGCAGCTTTTGGTTAAAAGGTTGGCTGAAGTTGTGGTATTTAACGATTCTATTGACCTTTAACCTAATGGAGATTATATATTTTTTAAAACGTGGTAACAGAAATGTGTTGAAGTATTGAAAATGTTGACATCCCTTTTATGGATCATCTAGCAGTTTAACAGTAAAACAGATCAATCTGGTGTCTTTAGGGACATCTTAGAGCATTTCTTTTCATTAACATACTATAGATGTTAAAGTGATACAAATCAATGTTTGGGTATTAAATTAATCAACATATTTGACCTAGTTTCCGTTTGGTGCAGAACTCCTTGTCCAGTTTTGTTCAACATATAGTCAAGTTATAACATGAAACAAATTAGCTCTTTATACAGGCTGACCAGAAGGGCTCAACCAAGAGTCAGAAAACTGCCATGAAGAATTCAGGTAGAAGTCACACTTTAACTAGCAGAAAGTGAATTTCCAGGATGTTTAAACTTTTTTCTGTTCATGCTATGTCATTGACTTTGACTCTGTCAGTGAACATGGTGACGCCAAAAGTTGAAGTTCTGTGAACCAGAAAGCTCTGATGTGACGCTTTGAAAAAGGCGTGGAAAAAATGGGAACAAAACTATTAATCAAAATGGTGATTCCCCTTTACATACCAAACGTGTGAGTAACACCTGTACCAACACAGCCTGCTCATCCATAGTTCTGCAGAGCAATGACTCTCTCTGTCAATCCAGGGATAAAGTTGGGTGGTACTTAATATTGCATTCCCTGTCTCGCTGCATGTGATAGTGGTATCACTGACCTTGACTTTTAGAACCCATGAGAACCATTTTACTCTAATGCATAAAACCACAATATTAAACTAGTTCTCTGCTTAGTTCTGACACTAAACCCGTCTATTGCAACTGACCTTGAAGTCTGGCTATGACTAGAGTAAATGTAATAGCATTACAAGTGTTGTACAGAGAAGACTTGTGAGCTAAGGAAGGCACTTGGCAGATCAGATAATTCCCTAAACATATTTACTCTAATGCTGCAGTGACAGCTATGGTGAAACATGCCCGGGGCTATTAAACCTGCATGTGTGTGTCCTTGCATATGAGCAAGTGCGTGACAGGCTGAGCCACAGGAGAACACAGGAGTCAGCAATCTTGCAATATCTAACTCAATGTGGTCTGACAAACAAGAGGACACGCACCTCACCAGAACTTGAGGCTCTTACATTTCCCCAGAAAGTAACAGCAGGTGACTGAAGCCATTACTTTGCCTCATTGTGTTTATATGCTCAAAAGACATGTTTATTTTGATGTACTGGCCAACCTCTATAGGACAAAGATAGGTAATCCCAACGCAGGCCCCCTGAGTCGGATCTCCGGCAATAACATCTTCTGCAGAATCTATTCCCTCAAGTCATACCAACTGTAGGCCACCACATTGGCAGGGAGGAATCCATTCATCACAGCCACGGGCATGCACAGATGTTCCCTGCAGGCACCCTGCACCTTTGAATCTTCAATGCCTTTGCCGTTTTCATTTGCAGAAGACCACAAGGGATGGTGAAAGCTCCTGAATGCATTTTATTACCAATGCAAGAGTTAAAGTTCAACAGAAATACGGCTTGATAAGGTCAAAAGTTGTCTAATAACAGCCCTAGCCATGGAAAGAATTATAGAAGAGCATCTTTCTTTTGGTCCTAGAAAATAATGTAAATTAGCTTTATCGCTAACTCTGGTGCAACAGTTGAGTTGTGCATTGCCCAAGTCAAATAAACCAATAAACAATGGGCATCACACAATTGGCCTTTTAATGTCTTTGTTAGAATATCGGAGAAGTCTGCAACCTGCATATCAGGTCCAATCCATACAAAAACTTGTGGTGCACAAAAACTGCATAACACGTGAAGGCCAAGGTCAATTTTTAAGGTTGACACCAAGGTGGTTAGGTCCACTTCTAATACACAGTCTATAGTTGAGCCTCTGCTGTATTGCAGAGAAGAAAGAATTCTTGTGTGGCTCCCTCCCAGCTGCTACTTGCCAAAGGTGTTGATGAAGCACCCTGTGTAGCTAGACGCACCAAAGCTGAGGAGTAAACCCAGCTCACAATTGTGGCGGATAAGTATATTTCCTCTGTACCCCCCCCCCCCCCAATGTGAGTATTATTGTGACAAAGTTCTTGTTGCTACTCTCTTAACAGAATATATTTCTCTTATGCGTTCCACTCTGCAGTTTGCCAAATAATTCTATATTAAGCAAACTCTCAGAAGGGCACACAGCTTCTGGCTCAGTAAAAATTCCAATTCCTGGCTGTGGCCCCAATAGGAGACCTCAGGATATGCATGAATCATGTACAAATGGGCTAGGCTTTTAAATCAAATCATCCATCCACCCGAAATCAGACAATATATAAAACACATTTCTAGTTCAGATCCATTTAGTATAACTTATCTTCTAGGTAAGGATGAAAGCTGAAAAGAGGGCGTAAGGTGTGATGCACCACAGGGCAATGCGTGTAGCATTACAGACGTAAGAAAGGGTAATGGAAGATTTATGTGCAGTGGGAGTAAAGCAAGAGCTGGCAAAAGAATGATTGTCATGAGAGTTAGCAAAAAAGGAAAAAGGTATACTGATAAAGGAAATTAAAAAAACAATAATTATTGCTCGTGGTAGAGAGTTAAGATGGAGCTGATTAGGCCGGTACAAGCAATGTTAACAGCAATTAAGAGTGAAGAGGAAGGACAGAAATGGAAATAATAGCAAGAGGATGTCGAGAAGTGGGTGTTAGTGGGGGCCTCCCTCCATAATGATGCTCTGAGATTCTCCTAATTGGGCAAATCTCTGAGCAGGCACCCCGCACCCTGCTCTGGAGAACAGGTCAGACGGAGAGAGCAATAGAGAGACGGAAGGGGAAAACATTTACAGACACAAGGGGGGTGCCATGAAAAGGTTGAGCTATGTGCGTCTAATGAATTGAGGGGTTGTACAAGGGCAGCATTGACCTCTAGCCAACTCCAAGCTCCCTACTTGCTGTAATTCCCCTTTCCACGATCTTCAGATTTTTGCTCTCCCATTGTACAGCTATGGCCAGCTGAATCAACGGAAATTTTGAAAATACATCTGGCTGCACATGATGACACCGCTACAGCCTTTGACGGTCCAGGGACCTTGTTTGTAACAGTGTGGCCAAGGAATTAATGGGTGTGGGGTGTGGGAGAAGGGAAGGAGTGCTCTATGAAGGCCTCTCCAGAGGGCTAATTTATGAGCATCCTGATCAATGGGTTAATTAAGTGAAGAGAGGAGAAAATGGAGAGGGCAGAGGCTGGCCTGAGTAGCAGTGGAAAAGAAAAAGGAGGAGGTATGGAAGGGTAAATGGGAGGAGGTTAGCAGGTTGACAAAAGGAGAGGTAGGACATGGAGCTAACTATCAAGCCCAATTCCCTTGTGTACTTTACTAAATTGTCTTGCACTATCCAATAAGAATGACTGGCATTCCTTAATTTTAGTGATGATTATGAGCTATCGGGGCACCTACATGAATCAATGGTTCTCCACCTCCTCAGATTTGTCAAAGTCTGGCAAACGAAGATGTCAACTAACACAATCCATAGGGCAGTCTTTCAGAGACCTTTGGAAAATCAATTCACACATTACACATACCGGTACAAAATCTTGAAAGGGAGAAAACACATCAAAACGTACTGTTCTGTATTCCAGAGTACAAAAAACACGTTCAATTCGAAGGGTAGAGCTTTTCATTTCAAATATGTTTATTCCCTTCTAAAGGAGAGAGAAGTGAGGCAGAAAGGAAACAAATAACAGGACCAGGAAATCCTGCTGACTTGAAGCCTTTTAAATCGCCGCCCCCTTCTCCTACTCCCCTTCTTATTTCCAAGTCCCTGGTGTTTGAACCCAAACGGAAAGAGGTTGTTTCATGTAAGCACCAGGGGAGCTCTGGGTGCTTTCTTCCCAGCTCTTGTCTTTGCAGAAACACCTCCACCAGCCATTTTTCAGCATTGAAAAGCAATACACTGAATACACACAACACATATCTAGGCATATACCACCACTTATTAACTGTTGGTGCTGGCATGTGATCAAGGTTACATCCTCTTACTTTAGCTAATTAAGGTGACAACCCAATATTTCCTCCTGTAATAGTGAGCTTCCCCTCCCCCTTTATAAGCTACCTGTACATCCTTTGTTTTTCAATCCGTATAGTCCATGCTTTCTATGCTTGTGTTTCTTTCCTTCTATATTACTATTGTGATCACTTTCGCCTCCTTACCTAAAAAAACGTTTCCCTTTCCCTTTCTTGCACTTTTGGTTAAGTTCAGACCCTCCAAAGGGACGTATGAAGGGCACTGCACAGGGAAGATGAGTCATTTTCACCAAGATACTGAGGCCTGAGGGTAGCAGATAAGTGCACTCAATAAAGTTCAGTAAGCGCCAGAACACTGACATTTATGTACCTTGTGCTGTTTGATGCTACCTGTATTTTCCACACACAAAAAAATCCTCCCATGCAGAGAGTTAGGCCTAGGAGTGATCCACACAGATTGGAATTTAGCTCCTTTTTCCTGCTACCATTTGTCAGCAGAACAATTGCTCCAGCCTTGGGAGACAGTGTGAAGAGCCACAGATGAATGATTCAAGAACACACATTGTTTTCAATGAAGGATGGAGGATACACATGCCGCATCCTTAAATATTACAAAAAGAAAACAAAAAAAGAAAGTGCCTTTGGTTAAAACAAATCAAAGTAGAAAGGCGTGCCAGCTTGTGGTTGTGGGGCATTTTGCCCTCTAGAATGTGCACAATGGCAGAACCTTTTCTCTGTTGGGAGTGTGTTCACATGCATGTGTCCGTTTTTCTTCCAGAGGGTTATTGTTTTCTTTGCTGATTGTGACAATAACAACGAAGATCATTGCCTGTTTGGCATCATCGAGCGCGGAAGTGTAATGCTGCCATTCTGGCACTCATTCATCACTGTCTTGCCTCTGCTTTTTTTTCCCTTACCAGCACACACACACACGCTAGCATATCCTGAATCTTGCAAGGGCCTGTCAAGGAGGAGACATCCTAATTCACTATGTAAGAACAGGCTTATTCTTTTCATTAGCATCCGCCATAACGACAGCTAAAGCCCAGCAGCCAAACAATGCATCAACCGGAGCTAGACAGCACACGGAAGTACTTGAAACGCTCCATTTGCTCAGAGGTGGAGAGGTTGAGGCACGTATAGCTAGGCTGAAGAGGTGACACGCAAAGTATGTGCACTCCCACAGTGTACAATAAATGTCTTAACAGTAGAAGAGATAGCACAGATGGTACTGAAAAACAGCTCAACCAGAGCTCATCAAGGCAGCACTGTTAGCAGCATTTACCCCTGGGAGACTGACAGCAGCGACTGGTATCTCAGCATCCCCAAGTGTTGCCATTAGCAGGCAGCTCTGGCCATGCCTCAAACTTAAGCACTAGAACCATCATCACTTATGTCAACAGATGGATATCAAATAGGTAACGGCCTTGCCTGTACTAAGGGACAGCCACTGGCTATGCTGCAACAGAGGCTCGTTATGTTTGACTGACTTAGGCTGGTAGTCAGAGTGGTGTGTGTGCCGACAGAAGGGAATTTGTGTGTTTTATAACAACCCTCATCATTATACAGTGCAGCCACAGTGGTAACACTTCAGCATGTTGGCCAACACATCCGCAACTGCTGCTGCTTCTTTTGCCAGCATAACGATTCAACAGGTCTTTCTCTGGCTAGTTGTTAGTGCTCCAACTGACAGCTCATACTAATATGTGTGGTGGTGTGTCAGCCCATACTAATGTGGCTACAACAGCAGGGAAGAGGTAGCGTATAGCAGATGTTAGGTTTGCAAAATAGAGATGGTGGTGTTGTGATGTCTCTTAGCCTATTGTTTGCTTTGCTTCTTCACAGTTTGCTTTCCTGAAACACTCTCCTGTTTGCTCTTCTTCCTTCCTCTGCTCTTTACGGTTTCTCGTGACATCCAAGGTCACTTGACTTTCAGAGCACATTCTCTTCCCCTCTCTCTCTTTCTCTCTGTCTGGGGTAAGAGGGTAGAAATAGCGACCTGCCTGCCTACCTACCTGCCTGTCTCCAGACCTGTTGACCCTGAGCTTGTTTGCGATGCTGAGGGTATACTGTGGAGTACTCGCAAAGATGTGGCTACTCCTGACCTTGAGATGCTGTCAATCCCATAACTCACTCAATTTATCTGCTTCCCCATCGATGGCAAAGTGTAACATGGCGTGTGCTTGTGACACACAAATGAAATGTAGTTCTGTGTTAAAGAGACAATGTAATAAATAACATGGGAGATTTTTCTTAAACACATTAATCTCCAAAATGATGTTGCACTGAGATTTCTGTATAAAATCCCTAGACTATGAAAGGGATTGCAAAGGGGTATTAAAGACTAAAACAAAGCTTGCAGGTGAAGACAATAAAGGGAAGTCAACCAATTGCCAAAGGGATGAGCTGCACTACTCAGAGGAACATGGATTCCAACTGTCAGTCAATCTGATTGGCCAGAAAGCAGGATGTATTTAATCCCAGCTGTTGCTGACTTGACTGCTGTCGATTCCATCAAATCTGTTTCATGCCTTCTATTCAGGATCTTACTCTCCAACACAGAGGCAGGAAATCCCATCGTAGTCTCACACTTCTGTGATGAATTGAATTATTTCTTTAAAAATCACGGGGGAAAAAAGTATCACTCGATAGTGGTTTTAATCTCTGCAGGTTTTACACTGTCAAGGGGAATGTAGAGCCATACTGGGGTCCACCCCCGGAGTGGAGATGGGTATTCTGGGAGGTTTCATGCCATGTCTTTGACTTTCTTGGGCTTTTATCTCTTTGAAGTAGAGACTAAATGTCCATTGATCTTGAGCGGTGGTCAGCCTTGGTTCCAGCAGGAGATAGGAGGGGTAGGGGATATAAAGGTTGTTATTGCAGCTGTTGGCTAGAAAGCACACATCAGGTTGTTTTTATCAAATGTGTCATAGTGTTTGACCTTGATTCTCACCTTAATAAGCTAACTGGGGACACTACAGAAAAGTTTGCCTGAGGATGACAGACAACATGGAGGTTTGAAGACAAGGTGAGGAAATTTAAAAAACAGATGTGAGGGAAAGACAAGAGAGACCGAAACAGTGAGAGGGAACAAATGAAAAGAAGGCAGGACGCAGTAGAAATGTAGAGAAAAGAAGGACGACTAAAGCTGAGAAACAACGTGGGAAAATGAAGACAAGTAATAGGTTGAGTTCTGTCATGATTCCATCTTGCACCCCAGAGAGCAAAGATCTTATTCAACAGCCTTAGACAAAGGATAGAGAGTGGCCACTGTGGAGGGACTGTGGGAGTCCAGCACTCTAAAGAGAACCACAACAAAACAGAAAAGACTACGCTCGGAAGATGGAGGTACTTGCCTCAGAGAACAATCATCAACGATACATAATATAGTCATTTATATTTACTCCTTCAATTACTTAATAAGAATATTGTCTGGTCAACAGCAGACAGGCACGCACTGCCTGGTTCTACAAAATTGGACATTCAACTTTGCAGGTCATTTTATACCCAGCTGTAAAAGAGGGGTGAGTATGACATGCTAATGCTTAATTCAAAAATAGACTTTGAATCCAGAATCGTTTTGAATTGAAAATCGATACTGAATCGAATCGTTACCCCAAGAATCGAAATCGAATCGAATCGTGAGACACCCAAAGATTCCCAGCCCTAATTTTTAATGTTACAAAAATGTCAGAACAATATTCGATGGCTCTGCACAGCCCTAGGAAACATGGTTCCTTGGCTGTATCATTATAGAAGAAAAAACAGCTTCCAGCATATTGAATCCAGCAGCAGCTGATATTGAAATGTGGTTTTTGATTATTTTAAAGCCTCTAGAAACAGATGATGGATGGATGCCACAGAATTCAAAGTAGTTTAAAGAAAAACAAAAAGCTTCCTCCCAAGATGCTGCATAGTAATATCACACTTCTTGCAAACAAATCGCTGTGTTCCCTTTGAACCACATGAATGAGTCCAACACATCTGGGTAGCAGAGAAACAAATAAGTACAATGAATGAGGAATAATGGCAATAAAAGAGTTTAGCAGGTCTATATGGTCTTACAAAAGCAGAGAACAGATTTCATTGAAAAGTCGAAATAATCCGATGAATAGAGAGAGGTAGCCTGCTCTTGTCAACAAACAAATATAAAAGACTGGGTGATTACACGGGGAGGCTGGTGCTCAAGGGAGGAGAGGCTGATTCCCATTGGGAACTGCTTGTTATCAATTATCAAGCCAGGCTGTATGAAGACAGAGCATCCATTGTTGAGCTACTCCATTTAATCAGCATTATTATCTACAAAAAAGGCAGAGAAAACACCATTTTTTGGGGGGGTACAGTTTACGTAGATGATAGGGTTGATCAATCGTGGAAAAAATGATGACAGTGATTATTTTATTTGATATTGAGATCCAAGTCAAAATCATAATTGAAATTGAAACGATCAAATGCCGGACACAAATGATAACACAGCAACAGGCTTTTGTTATCGCAGGGAGACATATTTCTCTATTACTTCAATACAAGAAGTGTTCTTTAAAGCCACAGTACACCCACATCCATCTTGGTCTTTATGTAGATTTGTATTAGTGAGCGCACAAACTGGACAAATATTCAGAATATTGCCTTTACGTTTTTGTAAGCTTTCTTTGAAGTGAGTTTAATTGAGCTACTTATTACAAAAGAAATATGACCGTAATATGCATTTTCTTAAGAGATACTTTTGATATTCTCAACTTCTAAGCAATCAATGTTCTGCCATCTGGTAAATAGTAAATGGACTTGAGCTTGTATAGCGATTTTCTAGTCTCAAAGCGCTTTTACACCGCATGTCACACCTACACATTCACACACTGATGGCGGAGGTTGCTATGTGACCATCAGAAGTAACTAATCCCAAACGTGTCCGACGAAGCAACGAGCAATTTGGGGTTAAGTGTCTTGCTCAAGGACACATTGGACATGTTGCTGCAGGAGCTGGGGATCGAACCCTCGACCTTCCTGTTGAGAGACGACGACTCTACCAACTGAACCACAGCCGCCCATATACTCATATATCTACTCAAGTTAGCCTGAAGTACAAGACGTACTTGCTGTTGGGGAAACAAAATGATGCCAGCAGTCCTGAAATAAATACTGCACCTTCAGAGCAATGACTGACAAATTGTTCTCCTTCATCTGCTTCTCATAACAGACGGGAGATATGAGCAACAGCGCCTCCCTGAGGACTTGGTGTTCAGCCAGCCTTTGCTTTACTAATTCATTTCGCCTTTACTAAACAAACATTTAATTTCACCAGCATTCATCAGATGGGTCCCCTGTTCTCCAGTCAACATGTCAGCTGCCATAATGCTGAAGATTTTTTACACTGATGACATCTCTCACCTAAAATTAGCAGCAACTGCTGTCACCCAGTCAGGAAAACATCCCAGCGCACAGGGGGGCCTGCTGTCACTGATTTATCTACACACAGAATAAATAGTGAGGAAATGGAGTGATGGGGATTTTAAGGACTGATTGTGACGACTATCTCAACCCACCTTGTCACCACACTAGGTTGCATCTGTTGACTGCTTGGCGACCCGCTCTAGAAGCCATCAATCTACCAAACAACATCTGCCTCCAGCTTTGCCGCTCCTTTCCAATTTGAAAAGCATTGAGCAGGTTTTCATGAGGCCTTGCATATATTGGTTCAGACACACAAAAGTGTAAATAAAATTCAATAAAAGAGAATATAGTGTAATGCACTGCTGCAGAAATGCTCTACAATGTCTCATCATCGCTTTCATTTTTCTCCCACAAATGACTACAATCCCTTTAACAGACTGCATTAGCGAGCCTTCTTTATCCCCCTGAAACATCTCCATAGGTCTTCAACATTTCCAACTAGCCAGTGAGATAAATATCAACTCCTCCGTGGCAACATTAATTTAACACAAGCACCGTTGCACATATTTTCCCCTCGACTCCATTTAAATGTTTTCTCCCCATAGAGTAGATTTCACTATCTGCTATATGGGCAGGCTAGCTGCCTAAACCAAGGAGAGAAGCCGAGGTGAGCTGAGCAGAGCAGAGCCGCCTTCCCCTTCCTCATCGTTGCAGATAAGAACAGAGGTCTTCTTGTCCCTGCTGAATTCTATCATCTAGCAGGCCCTGCCGATCCGAATGCCCCA
This sequence comes from Tautogolabrus adspersus, assembly GCA_020745685.1. Lineage (NCBI taxonomy): Eukaryota > Metazoa > Chordata > Actinopteri > Labriformes > Labridae > Tautogolabrus > Tautogolabrus adspersus. Next base: position 5,413,467 of record CM036556.1, on the reverse strand, counting down.
CAACACCAGCCACAGCATATAAATGCACCCCATTCTTCGTGCTGTGTGTGTGCGCATCAATTTGTGTGTGTGGAGGGGGGCATTAGGGGAATTTGTCCTCATGGTCATGGCATTTCTGGTCTTTTGAGTATAAACACCCCATGAAAAGATGCTCCTATTAAGTTCATTAACATTTTTAAGGATTTTAATGTAGAATGGAGACTTTTGTTTGCATCACATCTGTCTGCAGCACAGACTAGTTGGCCTTCAACATTTTCCTTTAAATCTTATTCCTTTCAACTCTTTTTCAAACACTACTCAGATAAAACAATGCACAGTTAACAACATATGACCAATCCAGCATCGATGAAATCGCAGCAAAGCACTTGGATTAAAAAAGCTAAATTCTGCATGTTGCGAGGACAGAGAAATTAGCTCAGCCTCACTGAATAGCAGCCTCTGTTTGTCTCATTCCACCAAAAGGATCTCTGAGTCCAAGACCTCATCATTGGTATAGTCAAGTGGATACATCTTCTCTGTTATGAAGGAGCAGCTTGCCTGCATGATGCATTTACAAAATGTTGGAGATTGCCTTACTGCAAATGCACACACATTCCACATACCAAAACATGCAGCAGAAAACACATTGGCAAAGAAAACAAGATATCTGTCATCAGACATGTTAATGACAAGTGCTTTTTTTTGCAGTTTACGTTTCCCCCTTTTTTATACATGTTTCAGAAATTACATATTGCCACCAGATTATTATTATTCTGTTTTAATTCCCCCACAAAAAAAAAATCTTTTAGAATCTTTTTTCACTACAGATATCAAAGCCAGTGTGCAAGCTCACACACACACACACACACACACACACACACACACACACACACACACACACACACACACTCTTTGTACAATTGTATAATGACAGTAAAGGCTTTCTATTTCTGCACGCGCGCACGAAAACACGCGCATGCAATTGAATATGTAAATTAGATGCAAATTTAGAATAATACTTAATTGAAACAATATATTTCTGTGTGTAGATCTGATTTTCAGAGAGAATAATTTTCTCAATTGAAATGAACAGAGAGCATGTAAAGCAAAGCCTACCTGTTAATTTGGGACGCTCGGGGCTGGTTGGGAGCCAAATTCCTACCAATTTTTGTCAAGATGATTTCGTCCTCCTCTTCCTTGTCCTTTTCACAAAACCTTCCTCCAACAGCGGTAAATGCCAAGCGAGCAAAAAGTGCTTGGTTAAAAACAAAAACAATAAAAACAAAAAACAATAACAACTGAGCCTCGTTGAATCCAACTAGGGCTGCAGGTGGTACTTCATGACTGGAGACAATGACAGTGGAGTGAAAGGCGAAAAAAAAAATTACAAAAATAAGGCTGCACTACTGCATCACACACCAAATACAGCAGGATATAGCATGATTCCCTGTCCAAGCAGGCACGCTCGGCTCAGCTCAGTCCCTGTATTCTCCAGCACGGCAAGATAAATTAATTAATTTCACCTGTCCGTTTTACCTCAGGAAGGGTGTCTTTTTAACGACGCCTTAAAACGGCAAAATGACCCCCGATAACCCGGACAGCTCTGCGGGGTCTCGGTGAATTTGACAGCCGGGAAGTGTCATCTGTGTTGACCAATGACCGCAGCTACTCAGTTTTTGAGCTTTTTTTTCTGAGACGTCGTCGATAAATCCTCCATAAATCCCCCCAAGGAGAAAACCGACACAACTGCTCCTGGTTCAAGCCTCGGCTGGCTGTAGCTCGTGTCTGTGACGGCGGACATGGACTTTTTCAGTGGCCCGGGTAGTCTTGTGAGAAGATGCTGCCTCTGCTGCCGCTGCCGCTGTGTGGATGCCGTGACCGTCTAAGCTAGCTCTCGCACGCGCGCGCACGTGCGCAACCTCGCAGGCACGCAAGCTCGGTCCCGGCGCGCGCCGCAGTGTCCTCCCTAGCAAGCTGGTTGCCCTGGCAACGCTTTCCTCTGACCTCAATATTGTCGCTTTTCTACTAAAAAAAAGTGTCGTGTATACTGCAGTTTCTGTCGCGTTGACGGCATAGTCACTCAGAGGTGAAACGCGTATTAATCCGCTCTTTGTGTGCAAGGTGACGTAAAGGGTTGCACTCCATCTTCTCCTGTAGAGGGATGTGAAAATTAGTGCTGAGGAGTTTCATTTTTACGGCATCACTCTCCTCTCCTCTGCTCTGCTCGCATCAAGCCGGGCAGATCTGCATCAGCATGACGTCAGAAGACGTTAAAGGGATACTAGCCCATTTATTCACCTCCTCCCCTCATCCATCCCTCCACCCTGTATCCTCCTTTCCAATATCAGTTCACTGTTCACCCATCGACTTTCAGCATCCCTCCATCCTATATTCAGTTATTACGCTTTATCTTTCCATCTATTTTATAGAGATTACCCTTTTTCACCTTTGGGAAAGGAATAACTCTCCTAATTTCTTCCTGCACTAATCCCTGTAGAAGACCAACAATGGTAATCAGAGAGGGTTAAATATCACATAAGCATTTTGAGTGCCAAATAGGATATTAAATGAATTGTATAGTGATACAACATAAGGTAAAAATGATGTAGCCTAACATAATGCACGATGTGATTTGGATATGCACTCACTCACTAATCATCTCAACAAGTCCCATTGGGAAGATTTTACACATTTTTTTAGGGTAGGATTGCTGACTTTACCAGCTTGCACATTTATTTATTTTATGTTTTACTTTAGGTGCAATAACCATCTAGTATGCTGCAAGGCTGAGTCCCTGATCTCATCAATGCAGATGGTAATGGCTGTGCTGTGGCAGCACCTGCTCCTCTGGATGCAGGACAGCCACATGTCTGTCCTATTACCAGGGTCATAACACAGCCAAACATCTGCCTCCGTCACTCTCCCACTGCAGAGCCATGTATCCACAGTCGGTGGGCTGGGGCCTGCCAGGATTTCCCAGCTCATTTGATAAAACTTTGAATTTTGCTCAATCTCTGCTTATTTTCATGCTGCTATCTGCAGCCACTTAAGCTGAAATATAATGAGTGCTACCCCCAGTTATATCTGAATGATGCCGTGTGCTTTCAGGCAGCATCCAGATCTCATTGAAGAGAAGATTTACTGCTTAACATCCATGTGCCAGTGCTCATTCGGTTCCTCGTATAAACCCCAGGCGGGGAGACAGGCTGTTTCTCCACTCATGTGGGGAGCCAGCCTGTCGTCAATCAGCCAAAACATCATGTCAGCCAGTCGTGCTTTTTACCTTCGGACACATCCAGCAACCCGAGGGACACAGATGAGGCAGAGAGAGAGGAACAGAAAGATCGCTATGGGGCTACGATCTCAGCTATCAAGACAAATTGTCTTTGGTGGTGGATGTACATTCCCCCAGTGATATCCCATCAGACCAAGGTGAGGAGGTAGAGGGCCCAGTGTGTGTGTGTGTCTTCATGTACAGGGGTGATGTTGATATCCGACACTTGATAGACTCTAGCCAAGCATCAGCGTTAATGGTCCACCAGGGAGACCTGACAGCTGAGCCCAGGATACACACACAGCACACACACACACACGCACACGCACACGCACACGCACACGCACACACACACACACACACACACACACACACACACACACACACACACACACAGACACGAGCACACACCTCAATGCCTATCTGACACAACTTCTTGTGGTTTGTCACTGATGGGCTAAACTGATACAGGGGTAGTAAACACATGTATCATGACACACAGTCCCTCTTCCTTTCCCTTAACACAGAAAAAACACACACTATCTACACATAGACACTTGCAGCTGTGACATATGTGGTTTGAGGTTAAGTTTGCCACTGCAGAGCCCCAGGGGGAGCTGCTGGTCTGTAGAGAATTCCTCCACAGTGTTTTAGACTTTTATGCTTATAGAACAGCATTTGTGCCTCATTAGCACTGTTTAACGTAAAAGTGACCATGCTAATGGCCCCTTTCATGTGGCCCCTGAGTCTTGAGCCCCTGAAGACACCAGGGTAGGCTATCTTTTTTTATTGCTTGGCTTTTAAAGGTTCTGAAATAAAACACACATAAAGGCTTTTATTGTAAGAAATGATAATGCATGCACGAATTGTTTACCCTTGAAAAATGTCGAGGAACAATCACAAGAATGATATGACAAGGTTTCCTCCTTTCATGTTTGAAAAAAAATGTGGCCTTTGTGTGCTGGAAATTTCTGTTATCAATGCAAAAGAAAGTATCTTGAGTCAATCAATGTCTTTGTTTGGTTTAATTCTTCTTGCAAGTGGAAGGAACAAAGCTTCAGAGAGTCAAGACAGTCTGAAGGAGAGCTCAACGTAATCACAATATGCTTGGGTTTTTATACACATGCTTCACAGAAAAACCTTCATGCCTAAATAAGGAGTGTCTAAACAGGCGCAGTCAGAAATATCAAAGACATTTTGTCATACATTTCAACACGTCCCACAACAGTAATGTCAAGGAAACTTCAAGTCTGGGTATCTTTGACATTTCGCTATTTGTGAGAAACCTTTGTCCATGCAGTGTAGACTAAACAAGAATATTACTTATTAAATTATTGTTGCATTTCTCACACGAGCTGTGAGAAAAACGTGTCCTCGACAGTAAACAGATTTTTTCCATTACACTTGACAGATCTACAGGTTTTCCTCTGCAAACAAAGAGGGACACCACTCTCTCACACAAACATACTTTACAACGTATAGCCTCTACAAATATGTACAAACTCTGTCATGTTCCCTTTACATGGAAGCAAGCTACATAGACAAGTTGCTCAGTGTAAGAACGAAACATACCTTAACAATGGGGAGAAAGGGTTACCTGAGTGATAAGGTGACATTTCCTCAAGGACCATGGAGGGAAAAACTGTCTTGGTCCAGAAACTTAATAAAACATGGAAGTGGTCTTCTTTGTGACTTCACAGACTGTTTTCACGAAGAGGTATTGTGAAGCCCAAGGATGGCCTTCAATATATTGGAAATATTGACTGCACCTAACTTTCAGCAAATCTAGAAACAGGCAAAGGGATGGAGCTGAGGCAGTCAGTCAAAACAGAAACGCTCCTAAATTCTGCCTAATTATGAGCAAATGAAATGAGCTATGAAGACCAAACTGTTTTTTGTACCAGGCTTTCAATACGTTTATTTTTGCTGTAAAAGTTGACATTTTAACATGGGATCTAATGGGGATCCTTTGGCTTTTGGGGCCAGCTTTTGGGGCCAGTTGACACTTTAGAAACTGTTGTTCTTGGCAAAACCAGAAGTTCAAGGTTTGTTTTTCGCCTATACGTGGGTTGAGACAGAAGCAATTGTTTTCAGGCAAACAGATTTATCAGAATGCTTTGCAGATCACATCGACTCTTTTGTAGTTTAAATAAAACAATAAGGAGTTGGAGCGTGAGTTGGACAGACCGATTGGTGCAGCGTTGGCAGTATTGCAGGCGTTGTGCCTGACCATTGTGGTGGAGAGGGAGGAGATCTGGGAGGCAAAGCTCTCGATACACAAGTCGATCTTCGTTCCAACCCTCACCTCATGGTTCTGAGCTTTGAAAGAATGAGATTATGAATACAAACCTCTGAAATAATTTCCTTTTTAAAGCTAGGGTAGGTAATTTTTAGAAAACTAATATGATTTTAAAAGTAGCATTCTCTCCGTGCTCCGTCTTCACCCACCCCCTCCCCTCTGTGCTCCCTCAAAAGCCGCGCCCCTCACTTACATGCACTAGCGCCATAGGTCCAGAAGCGGATTTCAGCTCATGCTCTGAGTGTGGGCTCGTGCATGCATGGGGTAGAGAACGAGCAGGGAGACAGGGAGGCATGATTGGTTTATAAGACTCAAACCGAGTGCAGACATTGGTCGAAGTTTTTACGAGTTTACAACTGCTACAGATGACGGATTATCTTCGTTTCTATTTCAGAGCACATGAGTTATTAATTTCTGTCAGGACCTAAAGACAGTTTCAACCAAAATCTTAAAAAGTGTATCTGGAGGAAATTACCTACCCTACCTTTAAGGTTGGCTGGGTGAGGAGCTTGGACATTGAGCGGGAGTAGAGCCGTTGCTCCTTCGCATTGAAAGGAGCCAGTTGAGGTGGTTCGGGCATCTGATTAGGATGCTTCCTAGTTGCCTGCCATTGGAGGGCTTTCAGGCACCTCCAACTGGGAAGAGACGGGGGAGTAGACCCAGAACACGCTAGAGGGACTATATATCCTTTCTGACCTGGCAATGCCCCAGGAGAGCTAGTAAACGTTGTTGGGGAAAGGGACGCCTGGGGCAACTTGCTTAGCCTGCTTCTACTGCAACAAGGCCCCGGATAAGCAGAAGAAAATGGATGGATGTAATGAAAAAAGAGACTAACAATGGGTCTCTGTCTTATCGATACATGTATGATATTTTAACCTTAAAACAGATTTAAGCATCATTTTCAAAATTAAATGTACTTTACCTTTTTGAACTTGTAACAGACTATCAGTGAATCATTGTTTAACTTGTCACATACACGCGTGTTCATATTGCTGTAAGCCATTATCAAACATTTAAACATGCCTGGGGATTTAATATTCCATTAACAAAAGGCTGCAACGACTGCTTTGCGAGATATTTCAATCAAATTATTTATTTGCCTGGAGGTGTTTGCAGTAATATGTCATTGCAATCTCATAAAGCCATTAACCTTTCTGTCTAAGGCAGAAAGCCCATTTTCTTTACGCCTAATTTACCTTTCCTGCATCCTGACCTATTGAGCATGCCCACAAATCCCTTCTGTATGCAGACCGTGACTGCTTGCATTTCCACAAAGCAAGAAAAATAGAATATCAGAGAAAAACTATAATTTGTTTGTTTATTATTGTTGTACACTTTCACCTGTGCACACCTATAAAAAGCCTGCATACATTTACTCCAAATATCTGAATGAAGTCAATCGGATGCCAAAAGCGTTGTATTCCGAAGCTCTTTTTGCAAAAATAAATAAAAAAAGAGAGACTGAATGTTAGCACAGTTGGATGCTTGCATGCCAGGAGAGGAAAAGGAACTGCATGGTAAACACGCTTTAAATGAAATGTGCTCGTGTGCTCACGCTCCTACACTGGAAGTTCAAAGTCTCACCCCTCTCCTTCTCCCCTGAGTGTCCTTATCTTGTAGTCCTCATTCTCACCCTCACACCTTTAAACCTCTTGCACATCGCACGCTGTCTGCATTCCGTACACAGATTTACCCCTCTTCACTTCATCACTGGTAATCTTTCTTGACTTCCTTGTACCTTTGCATTTATTCCCACCTCTCTTTCTCTCATCTCACTTTATACCTTCCTGCCCACCAAGAGGTACCTGCCCTCTGGGAAGGTAACTGGTGCTCTTCCAATCTCACTCCCACCTCCTTTCCTGCTCTTTAACTCCTGGCAGCGTGTTCTGTTTCTCACATACTCACTTATCACTGTTAGCTTGGATTTATGTTAGAGCACAATGCAATGTAGTGGAGTATTTTTTTCTTGTTCGGCGAAGCGGCCCACCAAGAATGTGTTGTATGACTCAATCTCTGGCCTTGTGTAGTCCAATGGAGCGCTAATGGAATGAAGCACATTGCTTGCCTTACCTTTCTGTTAAAATTTTAATCATTTTGAGGGAAAATTAAACTTTTAACAATCATCATTACAGATCCTTCTGGTGAATCTGTGGAAAATATCTATAAGTAAAACAGAAAAGAATGATGCATTACTGCCCTCTACACATTGACGTATCCCGCCTGGTCTCAGCAGGGGATGATTTTGTCTTTTGCCTGACAGTGTTGTTCTGTTTTTCTGTTGTTGTACTCAGATGACTGCGTTTGATTAAGGGTCATTAAGGCCAATTGCTAACCAAGGCTGGCAATTATACTTGGGCTATATGAAAAATGGAAGCTAGATGTCACATTAGGTTTGTGCTCAAAGAACAGATAAGATAACATAATAATTTATCAAAAGTAGGTTAAAGCAAGAATGTGTCTGAGCTTTACACATAAATATCGCAGAATTTAGGTATATTCTACGTAAATATCTCTCTGAGTCATGACTGTCTACGAAGAGTTTGAAGCCCGAGTCCTGCTGGCTGTGTTGTTGTCAGAGCTGTGTTTACATGGACAGGACAGCCGGCTCCTCCCCTTCATATAAAAGCTGTATTAGTTCATGACTAGAGGAAAGACCTGATTCGAGGCTTGTCTTAACCCATTATTAGTCCAAATAATCTTCAAGTGTGTGGTGTCAATGCCATTATTTTACTGCTCCCTATCGAGTCAGGGCCAACCTTATCTTGAATAGTATTAACTTGAAATTCGAGATTGGGCTGCCTCCCTCAGAAGTGAGGGGGAGAGTGAGAGGAAGAGGAAGAAGCGAGAGGAAGAGGAAGAAGACGAGTGAGGGGAAGAAGGCGAGTGAGATGAAGAGGACGAGTGAGAGAAAGAAGACGAGTGAGAGGAAGAGGAAGAAGACGAGTGAGAGAAAGAGGAGGAGTGAGAGAAAGAGGAGGAGTGAGAGGAAGAGGAGGAGTGAGAGGAAGAGGAAGAAGGCGAGTGAGAGGAAGAAGACAAGTGAGAGGAAGAAGACGAGTGAGATAAAGAGGAGGAGTGAGAGAAAGAGGAGGAGTGAGAGGAAGAGGAAGAAGGCGAGTGAGAGGAAGAAGACAAGTGAGAGAAAGAGGACGAGTGAGATGAAGAGGATGAGTGGGAGGAAAAGGAAGAAGACGAGTGAGGGGAAGAAGACGAGTGAGGGGAAGAAGACGAGTGAGGGGAAGAAGACGAGTGAGGGAAAGAAGACGAGTTAGATGAAGAGGATGAGTGGGAGGAAAAGGAAGAAGACGAGTGAGGGGAAGAAGACGAGTGAGAGAAAGAGGAGGAGTGAGAGCGAAGAGGCCGATTGAGATGAAGAGGACGATGACAGGGAAGAGGAAGAAGACGAGTGAGAGGAAGAAGACGAGTGAGAGAAAGAAGACGAGTGAGAGAAAGAGGAGAAGTGAGAGGAAGAGGAAGAAGGCGAGTGAGAGGAAGAAGACAAGTGAGAGAAAGAGGATGAGTGAGAGGAAGAGGAAGAAGACGAGTGAGGGGAAGAAGACGAGTGAGAGAAAGAGGACGAGTGAGATGAAGAGGACGATGAGAGGAAGAGGAGGAGTGAGAGAAAGAGGACGATGAGAGGAAGAGGAAGAAGACGAGGAAGAGGAAGAGAAAGAAGACGAGTGAGACTAAGAGGACAAGTGAGAGGAAGAGGAAGAAGACGAGTGAGAGGAAGAAGACGAGTGAGAGAAAGAAGACGAGTGAGACGAAGAGGACAAGTGAGAGGAAGAGGAAGAAGACGAGTGAGAGGAAGAAGACGAGTGAGAGGAAGAAGACGAGTGAGAGAAAGAAGACGAGTGAGGGAAAGAAGACGAGTTAGAGGAAGAAGACGAGTGAGAGGAAGAAAATGAGTGAGAGAAAGAAGACGAGTGAGAGAAAGAGGACGAGTGAGAGAAAGAGGACGAGTGAGAGGGAAAAGGAAGAAGACGAGTGAGAGGAAGAAGACGAGTGAGGGAAAGTGGACGATGAGAGGAAGAGGAGGCCTAGCAGGACGCGGAGGACATTGAGGACGGGGAGGAAGACTTTCCTCTTTCCTGAGCAGGATCAGAGACGGGATGCTGAGGGATCTGTGTCTTCACATTTTTGCACAACTGTGGTCGTCATCATCATCATCATCATCATCATCATCATCATCATCATCATCATCATCACCATCATCATCACCATCATTACCATCTTCATCATCATCCTCGTCTGTCGTTATCATCATGCTGTGATGAAGAGTCTAATGAAGTTGATCTACCTTTGATCTCTCTGAAAGCAGACCGGATGTTGGATACTTTCATAGCTCACAAACATGGCAGCGAACATGAACACAACTGTGCCTGGAGCCAAGTGGAATATTAAAAAAGAAGATCAGCTTGTGTAATTATGGCAACAACACAAGTGCCTTTTATGCAAGACATACCATTTGATGATATCAATTGTCCTCCATATTTGTTTTTCATCTGTAGTCACGCTTGATCATGCAATCTGTGAGATCTCTACAAACAGCCTCTGTGTGGTCTCGCAGCCCGGCCGAATCATCTAGTGTGTGCGTTCAGAGGATTATAATCCTTACTGTACGTCTGTGGTCTCCAACATTTTTCAAATCTGTTAAGATCTGAAATGTGTCTAGTGTGTGGCTTTTTTGCTAATAGTTTTTATTTCCCAAAGCAAGCCAAAGTGGATGACTTCATCTCTCTAATCCACTGCATTTTAAGATGTGTGCCAAGAAAATCCTCCTCTGTGTAAACAGCAAAGAGACCAAAGTTCATTTTCAAGAGCTTATTTAAAACTCCTTTGAGGAACTTTCAGTTTGGCAGCAGCTCCTGTGTCGAAATCAGTACCTAATATGTCTTTCCTGTTTTTTCCCCTGTACATTTGCATGTACGGTTCACTGAGGAAAAATCTCATCCTGCTTTATTTCAACAGTCAAAGACATCACTCACTCTGTGAATCTTTGCTGTGAAAAACATAAACTAAGTCTGTTTTGGCAGTAAGCAGTTCATTACTTAGCCTGACACCTACCCTGCTGTAGCAGCGTCAGGCGGAAGAAAATCAATACAAACGAATAATCAATCTTGGTGATAATGGTCTCATTCACTTTTGTAGCTCATATAGAGGCATCATTGTCAAATTCAGCCCATTTCATAACCTGGTAAAAACTCCTAGCAGTAGCTTTAAGGTGGAAATGTTGTAGGTTATTTTCCAGCCTCATGTTCTTTATAAAATGTACTTGATGGGCACCAGCAGAGGCAGTGAGAGTAGAAAAGACATCACATCTGATGAAGTGTGGGAGATTTAAAGAGCAGCCAAGTGGAAGCCTCCAATGTTGAAAAGGGAAGCCAATGCTAAGGTGCAAAAATCTGCAGTCCCACTAGTGTCCGCTTGAGGATGGCTCTTTTCTGGCTTTTTAATACTTTATTAAATAGACAGGACAGTTGGAGATTTGGTAGAGAGAGAGAGGGGGGAATGACATGTGGGAAAGGAGCCACAGGTGGAGCGGAGGCGCACAAACTCATCAATATTCCACCGGCGCCCCTTGGTCTTATTACTTAATGTATTTATCAGCACACAATGTTTGAGGTTTAATTTTTTTATAACTCATCTGTTTTGATTTTATAAAGGATACAAGTTATGCATAATTAGGGGCGTGACAGATCTGACTGCAACCAGCAGGGTTGTAGCAGTTGGTCCAGAGGCTGAAGGCCCTCCTCAGCTCTGGTTTTTTGCCTGTCGATAGGTTGACCTTTGTGAAGTTTGATAGAATCAGCATTTTAAATCTGGCACCCACCATGGATAGGCTTCAAAAACAGCCTTTCAGAAACCAATCGTTGACGTCACTCAGGCTTTTTCCATTAGTACAGTCTATGAGAGCAACCAGACGTTAAACCAAAGAAGAAGTTGAAGTTTGCAGCAGGTGCTCAAAATGTACAAAGTTTGCAACGACAGTTAGAAACCTCCCTAAATGGGCCCCATCTGGTCGCACTCACTCATAGTAGTAAATGACTGAATGTTGCAAGTCTAACCCTAAATATGGGAGAGACGCTTGAATAAAATAACTTCTGCTCATGTTTGTTATTTGATTTAAAAAAAAAAAATGTTTTAGAAAATAACACTAATCTGAACATCAGGGAAAAGTTTTAATTCAGCAAATTTGATGTTTGTGTCAAGTTATTTACAAAATAAAGGTGATGAATGCTGGTTGGAGAGGCCCCCTGTGAATTTTTGCCATGGGCCCGACAACAGAGCGTGGATTCCCCGCTGTGCTTCCCAAATATTTCATGCTACTTAACATTCAGTTCAGTATAAAGAAAAGTTATGCCTGTTGACTAACATCTTCTTTCAAGCAATTTTGCAGAATCTCAGTTCAAGAAGCTTACCCCGGATGAGACGGATAGTTTTCCCTTGTGTCAATGAAGACCAAAATCAAAGGAAAGTTAATTTATGGGTTGATATAGCCAGGGCTGAAAATAAACCCCACTATCAGTCTTTATTATAATTTTTATATATAACCAGAATTTCCCCTCAGGGATTAATAAAGTATATAAAATAAAATAAAATGTATTGGTGGGTTAGCTAAAGCGTTTATCCTTTCACCATGATGTGAAGGGTGTTTTGTTCTTGGCTAATTACACCCCACTAGTTGCCACCAAATCACTGAGGCATTAACTAGCTTTACCTTTAAATCTATAAATGGTAAATGGATTCTGGTTTGTATAGCGCTTTTCTAGTCTTCTGACTACTCAAGGCGCTTTTACACCGCAGGTCATACCTAACCATTCATACCCATTCACACAGTGAGGGTAGAGGATGCTATGTAAAGTGTCCATCAGTATTAACTAATCCCATTCATACACATTCATACGCTGGCGCTGAAGCCGGCGGGACCAACTTGGGGTCAGTGTCCTACCCAAGGACACATTGGACATGTAGTTACAGGAGCTGGGGATCGAACCCCCAACCTTCCAGTTGAGAGACGACAGACTCTACCAAGTGAGCCACAGCCGCCCCTTTACTATTGCAATGTATTTACCACAGTCTGGTAAAACATCAGCAGCAGCTTATGCAGATGCTGCAGGACCCCAGTCTTCTCTGGAAGTACAGACAGCTCTGTCCCTTTCAACAGATAGTGTCCATGTTTGGTGACCAGTCCAGCCTGTCATCCAGCTGCAGCCCCAGACATCTGTATCTGGGGCTGCAATTTTACACAGCTTCCCAATGTGTGGTTTACTGGGCAACATTTTCAATTCTAATCAAAGGTAACCTCTATGTGAGAATCAATGTTTTTCATTGATGTTAAACAGATCCAATAACTCATTTTCCATTTTCCTCATTTTTATGGACACAGTGAGGTGGATTTGGACCATAATGCTTAGTCGTTGGAATCCATGAATAATTGATAGAATAAAGTGAAGTGAGACCTAAAATTTACTTAAGTTTACCCTCAACTGGGTGGCCCAGGCTACAGTATTTCTTCTATTCCATGTCCTTGGTTCGTGAAGAACTGTTGTACCTTGGACAGTTACCACCTCTTTCCTCCAACCCTCCCCCCTTCATGTTTTCCTGTATCTCTGCTCCAAAGCAAGCCCTCAGCCCCTTGGGGTTGAGGATCATATCCTTCCTCTCTGATCTGTAGCAGCAGGAAGCCTACCCGATTAGTATTTAAGTAGCTTCCCTTGCATTGGTTCCCATCATATGCCACCCCCTCTCTTTCTGTCTATATAACCAAACTATTCCCTACCACACACAAACAAGCAAGCATACATACACACCCTATTAGCTGGAGAGGCATCTGATTTTAATTGTCCCCATCTGAGCACTGGCATAGCTTCAACATCGATGAATCGCCCACTGATAATTGCAGCGCCAAATGTCCCATCATGCAAGCTGCCACGGTGAGGTTTAAAGAAAGAATGTAATAAAGAGACCTTCACAGTATGACTTTGCATTTTTCATTAGTTCCTCTGCCCCGGAAACTTTGGGTTTATGGCCTTATGATCATATATGCACATGTAGACATTATTAACATTAATAGGTTGGCATGCTGCGTACTAGTGCCTGTGCCGGTGCCTGTGTGGCTTGAGTGTGTGCAAGTGTGTGTGAGTGTGTGGGAACCTGCTGAGAGAGCTGCTCAAGTCTGATGTATTATTCATGGTGTGGAGAGTAAACTCACATAAAGGGAAAATGTGCTTATTTGATATGAGCACGGAGGTGGTCTCAGTGATGGATGGTGTCAAATGTTAAGTGTACTCACATATATATTCTGCCTTACAAAACATTTGTATTGTTAATAGCTGGACTAGTCTCACTTCAAATAAAAAATAGCAATTTCCTGTATGCCTTCTGTTCAAGATTGGAAAAAGAATAGATTTATTACAGTCTATTATGCCTATAAGGACTTTTGATATTTCTAAGTACATCACACACTTACTCTTTAAAATGAATACTGATGAGTTTCCAGAGCCACCTTCCTGAGTGGATGTGTCCTTGTTTGACCATCAGATCCTCCACCTTCATCTATTTTATGTTGTCATAAGTTTTTGCAACAATTTTACAACCCTGTTTCCCAAAATGTTTGGGAAGCTGTGTAAAACTGCAGCCCCAGATACCTATGGATATCTGGAGCTGCAGTTGGATGAAAGGTCACCAAACATGGACACTATCTGTAGGGAGGGACAGAGCTGTCTGGACTTCCTGAGAAGGCTGGGGTCCTTCAGCATCTGCAAAAAGCTGCTGCAGATGTTCTACCAGTCTTGTGACAAAATCATCACTGCAGGCAGATCCAGATCAGCACCTGGACTCTGTTCACTACAGTGCCATGATGTTGTAGAATGTGGTTTGGTATTGTCTTGCTTAAATAAGCAACGCCCTGCCTGTTAAAGATTGTAGAATATGTTGCTCCAAACCTGTCTTTAAGGTACTGCAGATGATGAAAACCTCACAGTCTTTGCAGTTTCACATTGAGAAATATTGTTCTTACATTTTTGCAACATTTGATGAACACCTCCCCATCTTTACTTCGGAAAAGACTGAGCCTCACTTGGATGCTCTTTTTATACCCAATCATTTTACCTGTTGAGAGATGATCTAAGTATTTGTCAGATGTTCCACCAGTTGTTTTTAATTGGCACATCACATCTTTTCCAGCCTTTTGTTTCCACTGTCACCCTTTTTTAAATGTGTTGCATGTATCAAGGACACCAGGATGACCAAACTACTTCCCCAATTTGAAAGCAACAATATGTAACTTTTCCACCATTTTCAAAGTCAATCTAAGAGGACAATAACTTTCAACAGGCAGAATGATGTCCGTACCATTTCCAGACAGCGCCCCCGTCGCCAGCTTTCAGCAATATGTAACTTTTGGAAGGGGTTGCAATTCTCCAGTGAGAAGTGCGTACGGCTTTATGGCACTGGATCACTCACCAGCCTAAAAGACACTGGTTAGGCGATCTCGGTACTGTTTGACACAATGACTAGGGCTGAGTAGAGAGTGTTGACAGATGAAACTCAAAGAGAAAAAGAGAGCGGGATATAGCAAGAACACAGACTAGCTGCAAGTCCTACGTCAAACCTTCTAGGTCAATACACAATGTGTGTTTCAAGATAGTGCAGTTGCACTGAGAGGCCTTCAGTAGGCCCCAAAGCACACCAAGCCGAAATTCCTATATAATGTTGCTTCCCTCTCTCCATCTTCTGGAGGCAGAAAGATTGTATCAGGGGCAGAAGGGCTTATTAGTTGAATAATTTATTCCAGTTCACCTAATTCAGGTTTTCATTATCAGAATTAGATTTGTCACAGTAGAATCTATTGCCAGAAATACAAGTTTCCTGACTGCCCTGTGTATTCATAAATCCATGGTGCTGAATTATCAACAGATTTGCCTTTTTCCCTTTTCCTGATCCCCTATCCTTTTTGTCTTGCATTCTTAATATCCTTTAAACATGCTACTCTAGACTATATTGTAAAGAATTAACACTTACTTTAACATCGTTACACATGTTATCAACAGTGTACATGTTATGTGGGTGTGGAGGATATACAGTTGTTTAAAGGAACCTTTGATGGAGCTGGAGTGAGTAATGAAAGTGATAAGAGACAGTTATAAGTAATTTATTAGATTAACAGTCTTTTGACTTTGCTGCCATCAGACTGTTTAATGAGCAGGAATACAATTCAACAATGCAGTGGCTGTGGCTCAGTGGTCAGAGTCGGGATGTCGAGGATTCTATCCCCAGATCCTGCTGTGACATGTCGAGGAGTCCTTGGGCAAGACACTGAACACCAACTTGGCTTGTGAATGTTTTAATGGATTAGTTAATACTGATAGAGACTTTCCATCGCAGCATCTGCAATCAGTGTGTGAATGTACTTTGTTGGGTAAGTAAATGATAAATGGACTTGAGCTTGTACAGCGCTTTTCTAGTGTTCTGACTACTCAAAGCGCTTTTACACCGCAGGTCAGACCTACCCAATTGACACACTGATGACAGATGATGCTGTATAAAGTGGCCATTATTATTAACTAATCCCATTCACAAACATTCATACGCCACCGACGAAGCAGCGGGAGTTAAGTGGGTTAAGTGTCTTGCCCAAGGACACAATCGGACATGTGGAGCATGCAGGAGATGGAGCATCGTATCGAAACCACTGACTGCCCGGTTGAGAGACCACTGACTCCGCCAAGTGAGCCACAGCCACGGTGTGACCTTAGGAGTAAAAAGCAGTGTACAAGCTCAAGTCCATTTAACATTTAAGACCAAAACAACGAGCTGAAAGAAGCTAAAAGACTCTAGTCTAGGAGGCACAGACCACTCTGATGATTACTTTTGGTACATTTTTCATTAATGAAATTCCTAATCATTTTCATAGTAACATCACGTTCACAAAATATTGTTTTGTGCAGCTTTAAAATCGTTGACAGCATTTTTAAACTCTTGTCAGGGTTGAACAGCTTTTGCAAATAATCAAATTAAACTGTCAGCCATTATGCTCTGTTGTACATACTGCATGTTGTATTAAATTCAGTACCTTCTCTTAGTTTAATTCAACATCCTCTCTCTCTGCTGCTGCATCAACACACCCAGTTTCCCAGTGGGAACCATTAGAGTTCATCTAATCATCTCATCTAATAACGCCAAAGTTCAAGTGTTCTAAGGAGCGCTTGTAAACTATTGCTTAAAGCTGGACTGTCATCATTCCAAGATAACAATGTTGCTTGTGATAAAGTCATTGAGGTGCCTGTCATTTGGATATTCTTCCCACTGGAGCCACTTCTACTTTCATTATGTTGATTAAGAAATGCTCCTCATGTTGTCTCTACATTTCCAAATGCTTTGCTCCCAAGGCAGCAAGTCGGAATTAAGAAAAGGAGAATCTGAGCAGCGGATGAGTTAAATATATCGAAAACAATTACAGTCAATGAAACGTAGGGCCAGTATAAGCCTGCCTAATAACCTGTAAAATGAGGTCTCTGCCTGCTTATTATTCATAATATAGTGAGCAATGAAAACACAAGAAATGTGCATGTGGACCCTTAAACACTGACTGGGGAACCAATGTGCGTGTATGTGTGTTGGTTAGACAATGATATTGTGAGTAGCTTCAGAATAGCTACAGTATGAAGAAGGCAATAAAGCACTTCAACGTGTGACTGCAGTAGCTGGGAATCAAACCCCTGACCTTCCAGTTTAGAGACAACCGACTCTACCTCTGAGCCACAGCCGCCCCTGGTCACCTACACATTGCCAGATTGTTCTTTGTCATCCCATGCGAGACTCTACAGCACTCCCCCCTAGGATTGATTACCTGATTCTGACCCTGCCAGCCTTTGACTGGCGTCCCACACTTCCAATGTTTTCTGTCCCCAACCAGCAGTTCTACCTCTGCTTCCTTGGTTTCCATCTGCCTCTCCCCTGTGCTGTTTTTGCTTTCCCAGTGTCAGCCACAGTGTGAGTTTACCTGCTCTCTTACCTGTGGGTGGTTCTGAGACTCCTCCTGTGTTGCTGGGTTTGATGGAAAAGTGTGGATACCTACCTGCTGGTTTTCTGATGTCTTGTCTTATACTGCATTCTGCCTTACATTCTCTGGTCACTTTGTTTGTGCGTATTGTTTATCTGACTCTGGACCTGCTGCTCACCTAACCATGTCTACATGTGCCTGTGCAGTACTGTCCCCCCTCTCTGGGCGGTTGAAAGAGACTGACAGGGCTTCTAGGCCAAGCGTAGAACCAACAGCAGCACAGGAATAAAGTGAAAAACATGCAAACAACATGTTGCTTTGTCATTCTGAAGATGATTTGCTTTCATTTGGTGCCTGTTTTGACATAATGGGGAAAAAGTGATCCGTATATTGTGTTTTATTTTGTGCGTGATGTGGAAACAGGAGCATTGATTAGATTGGCAGCGAGCGGCTGAAGCACCGCGGTGCACATGGACTATGTGAAAATTGGCAGTAACATAAAAATCGCCTTTTTAAATGTCAGATAATAACCAGATATTCGGATCTAAAAAATATATCCGTATCCATCTCATTATTAGTGCCTTTCGGATTCAGGCTAATCTTTATTGACTTACCCCTTTGCCTCTTGTTTTGGAACTGAACTTTCCCTAGCGTCTTGGAGTTTTGAATGTGGGTTCATCATCTGATTGAGTGTGAAAATGAGAAAAACATGTCTGTTTATCATTTGCTAACGTTACACTGTATTATTTTTCAAGGGGAAAGGGGGCCATGAAATGTTTTTGGTTTTAAAGTAGGCCATGGTGAAGAGTGCTTGATAACCACGGTTCTGATCATACAGTACATCTTTTAAAGCATTCTTTTTTTTAGAAAGAAAATGTGATTAAACATCTAGGTCGCTTGTAAGAGCTTGAACATTCCTTGTAGGCAATCTGAAGGAAAACAAAACATTTTTTTTTGTAAATCCTACTAATATTTTTGGGGCGCTGGTTGGCCTAAGGGTTTAGAAG
The DNA here is from genome assembly GCA_020745685.1 of Tautogolabrus adspersus. Lineage (NCBI taxonomy): Eukaryota > Metazoa > Chordata > Actinopteri > Labriformes > Labridae > Tautogolabrus > Tautogolabrus adspersus. Next base: position 5,394,901 of record CM036556.1, on the reverse strand, counting down.
ATGCTTGCCCCACGAACAGAAGCTATATTTCCTTATTGCAGTGGCCATGTTTTGAATCCAGCCTCGGCCCTTTGCTGCAAGTCATCCCCCACTCTCTCCATCCAATGTTTCCTGTTTCTCTTCTGCTGCCCTATCAAATAGAGGCCCAAATATCGCCCCAAAACATACTGTAATTAGTACAAAAGAAAAATTGTACTAATTTCTCAACACTTCACAGACTTGTAACCCTGCACTTGTCAGTCCCTACCTTTAAAGATATTCAGAGTGAAACAGAATGACATATTTTTTCCGTCTTAAATATCTTTTTTTTTTTAACTTACAACCATTTGAGTTAAACAAAGTCCACCTCCAGAAATATGCAATAAGCAATTGTCTGTCTTCTGTACCTAACATGGCTAAAGGTAATTATGTCTTTTCTGCAATTATAGATAAGCGCAATAAAAATAGCCTTACTGTGAAAGCTGCATACCGATTAACTTTATAGTTAAGGCAGACTGCGGGTGCACTCATATTGAAGTGAGTGTTAAGGAAATGAAATTTGGGAAACTAGTCAGAAACATACTTTTGGATTAAAAAGGGCTTGTGTTAATTTAAATGAAGGTTTGGCAAATGTTTCCACACAATGGGAGAGCATAAGAAATGTTTATCATTTTGCTTCCGTTTTATCAGCCGAGCACTGCGGCAAGAAATGTGTCACCAATCGAGCACACTGACGGATGTATAAAGACAGTCCATTGTGAAAATGTTGCCCCGATACACGTCTCCTTTTAGCTTCCTCTCCCCCATCTCCATCTTCTCTCCAGGTTACATGGCTAATGATGTAGCATTATAACAATACCTGCTGTGATGCTGCTGGAAAATGCTTTCTTTTCTATTCTTCGCTGCTCTTTTTCTGAAAGGTGGTAGTAGCAAACGCTGTTTAAAGCACAATCCAGGTCAAGACTGGAAAAAAACACAGAGAGCACACACGAGTTGTCATTTGAAAGTATTAGGGGCTTTCGCTGTTAATGTGTTAAAGCTCCTGTGAGGAATTTTTAGATTCTGTTGATTTTTTCACCTCTATGGACAAGGCAGCAGCATGTTAAAAAAAGGGCCAGCTACTTTCTTGATTAAGTCGTACTTACGATACCTTACGAACGGTTTCCACAGGAGCCGAGTGCGCAGCGTTCCTTCTCCGCCGCAGTTTTGATTCATCCAAGGACGTGCACCCTTCCCCATTGGGTAATTTAACCACAGGCGCAGCGGAGCGCAGCCATGAGCAGCTGGACTCGTGGGTTCACAAGATCAATGGCTTTCTACCAGACCACAATGGAATAAAGAGAACACTTACATGCCACTTTTTGTACAACAGAGGCCGTTTATACTTGGCGGAAAAATTAACTTCTTTAGCCACCACAACACTACTGGGTACAGGCAGGAGGCAGGTAACAACAGAGTTCAATATAATATCTGTAAGAGCTGGAAAAGCCCTTCAACTGTGTCAGGAAAAGCTGAAAGCAATTTGTGAACTAGTATAGGAACAATCTAGAGATCCACACAGTGTTGAAACAGTGAGAGTCTTTGAGTAACAGAAATCAGCGGATCTAAACAGGAAAACTCACACTGTAGGAGGTGACGCGGGGGAAAGCCAAACAGCCCAGGAAGAGGCGGACAGGAACCCGGAGGGCAGAATCAGAACTCGTGGTCGGGGACGGAAGACTGCGGATATTTGCATGAGGACAACAAGGCTGGCTGGTCAGAGGGGAACAGGATTGTAAACGGGTGATCAGTCCAAGGGAAAGTTGCTTGAACGTCTTGCATCAAGGAGAAGAGCGATTTAGTGGGGTCTGTTCTTCTTCTTTGTTTAGATATTCCAGCAGTTTTTACGCATCTTAGGCGTATTACTGCCCTCCTCAGGTAAAGAGAAAACAAAATCATTCTACTTAACGTCACTTAAATTCTTGAATACAATCCTGTTGCAAAAAAACCTAATCAATTTCACAAGACATGCAGGATGGAGATTAATGAATCCATCAAAAGTTGCAAGCGAAAGAGACAACTGTCTTCATTGCACAAATACGTACAATTCTGCAATCAAGTGGTGGTTCTCAAATTGGATAAAACAACGTTTTAAATGAAACAACAAGATATCCCCATGTCTGATAATCGTGTATTCTTTTTTTACATTCTATTAATATGTGCGGCTGTGTCTGAGGGAACAGGAGAGGCTCTTATTCTGGCGTGATTGCAGATGAGAGGCAGCTGTGTGCACAGGTGAGTTGAGTTGGCTGATGAGGAGGGCGTGGAACAGAGTCAGGGTGAGTGGAAAAGTACCGAGGGACTGAGTGAAGGCAGGTGAGCAGAGGAGCACAACTGTGACAGCTGTTGAATTTTTATCACGCATAGTATGGAGAAATGATAGGGGAGCGCAGCATGTTTGGGGTCTATCTGACAGCAAACTAAAAGTAGGCCTACTGTCACTCCATATAGATCTTTTTTTCCCCCATATAGATCATATAAAAATACAAAAGTATGAATTTTATGACATAATCTTTTCTTGGTGGTTTGTGATGTTTAAGGAGCCGTATAATTTCTGTCACCTTCACTTGATGTTAAAGTAAATCACTTTCCCCTCCCAAAAATGTTTGAACTGCAATGCATGATGGGTTATATCACTTGGATAGTGACTATTTGTTGTACACCATTTTTCACAATGCATTGTGGGATACAATGAGTGGACTATATAGGGCATGATTATGCTTTCTCGGAATTCGGACACCGCTACAAAATGATGTTGTGAATAGTGAGTGATTTCAGACGCAGCCTAAAACTGCCGTACCTTAAATGTGTTGGTCCCCCAAAAGTATCCTAAAACTCAGGAATCAGTTTCAAAGGTTTACTCTTCTTCTACTCGTAAAGGTCTACTCTCAGGCTGGTGCAGGCACAGGGTTTTCAGGTGATCAAGAGGCTTAAGTGTGACAGGAATTGCAATGGAGAGTGAGCAGCAGGCAATGGTGGAGGCATGCAGCCAAACAGATAAGCAGGAGCAGGGTTCTCTGAGACTCACAGAGAAAACACAGGTTAGTCAGGAGGTATGACAACAGGAAGCAAGCCAAAGTGTACTGGCCTGGTTAAATTAGTCTGCTTTTACCTGCTGATCTCAGGTTTATATCCCACTTTGACCTTAATGGACTTACACCTTAACAACGATTGGATAAACTATCATAAAGATCAGATGATGCAGTATTATGAGATGGACATTTATGGCGACAAGAGGCTGAAGTGTACCGTTTGGTTTCGATTCTCAGTCTAGTTAATGTGTTCAGGGAACCCATGAAAACACAGAAACAATGGAGTCTGCCTGCAGTGCTCTAAAGATTCGCTTTGAGAGTCAAGTCCAATCATTTGTGGTCAATGTGTAAACTTCTGTTTGTTACTTTTTTTCATGTCCCTGGTTTATATTTGTACCAGAGAGAGACAGAGGGGAGATGTGACGAGCATCTTAATCAAAGCTGTCATACAGCATGACACATATACCAGTCACATCGTGGCTTTATCCATCCCTTGTTGGCTTTAGTCATCCGTCTCTTTCATTTTACCTTGCTTATTACTTCTGTTTTCTGTCACTGTCAGTCCATTTTCATGCTCAAATGAGGCCCCTTCTGAATGCTTGTTTGTCGAGAAGAACACCTGAATTTCCATGACAGCGTACTGATGGACGAGCAGACGCCTGGAGCTACATTGAAAGCTGGGAGTAGGAGGAAAGAGATGGATGCTTCCGTACGTAAGTTCAACATGTTCAGGCTTTTAATATCCTAACACCAGCATCTCTCCCTTTACCGACCTTTTTCTTGTCTTGCACAGAGTGAGGCTGAATGGCGGAGGCTGAATGGCAGAGATGTTTTGTTTGTCAGAATAATGAAGCTAAGAGGCTAGTGGAACATAGCAAGCTCACAGCTTGTATGAATAACCAGAGAAAGAAAGTGTTGCACATACCTAAAGGTCCTGCAGTTGTCTCTGCAGGGAACAACAATCCAGCCCCACCAATAAATCAATGTATGACAAACACTGAAGAAGCTTAGACGCCAAGACAGATACCTGCTGACTGATGCTAACGTATAAATAAAATAACACTAGAATTAACTTTCTGGGGGAAGTGGAGCATGGTCTAATTAGATGATTTCATAGTAAAGTGCACCATGAGAAATATGCATGAAAAAATCTCCAAAAGGCTTTTACAGCATAAACACAGCAGAGAGGTAAAGTTTATTGACTGAAAGGTAACTACTAGCAGACATTTGCAGCTCCCACCTTTTAGCGTCTGTGTCCACTATAGGAGTGTGCAGAGACGCCATCATATGCCGGAAGTGTGCTTTTAATTTCAGCTTTCTTGCCACAATTATGATAAGAGATGAGAACGGACATTATCAAATTACAAATGAACATTTCATTTAGAAAATGGGTGCTGTCTGCACAGAAAAAGGTAGTTGACAGAGGCCTTTAGTCTAAGAGCAACCATCCATAAATGATGCATAACTCTGCGCCCTGATATATAAGATATCGATCAAAAAACTTTTCTTGCACCTGGCTATTATCATCTTTACTTCTGCTGTTAGGGTGGGCATTTTAACATATATAACTCTATGGGGATTGACTCACTTTTGGTGCCAGCCTCCAGTGGACTCCGCTCAGACTTCATTTCTCTTCCTTTAAACGTACAGTACGTAAAATCCGCCGCCAGGGGGCTCTCAATCAAAACAATAACAAAAGATGACGTTGAGACTCGCGGGGTATTATGGGAGAAAACGAACGAACTCCGTGTTGAATCAATACGAACGGGCGAAACCGACCTGAGAAAGACAATATGTGTACTGACGATGTATCCAAGTATTATTTACATGACGTTTTTTATCACAGCAGCACATACAGAGACAGAACGGCAGCTTTCAGTAGCTGCTAGCACTAGTTTATGCAGCGGTCTTTGATGTAACATCCGGTGTTTCCTTGACAACGATCAACATTTCGTCTCTATCATGGCGGCCCATCATGGCGGCCGCCTACAAGACACGTCCCGTTACAACTATTAAATTACGGATTTCTCTGGCTTTGATAACTTTTGGAAATATTTGAGGTGATGTAAGTACTTTACTAAAAAATATATATAACATGGGTTTAGTCCATTCTTAATTGAAGTTAGATATTTTAATGTAAACATTAGCATGCAATTCTACATACTGTACCTTTAAGGCTGAAAGCTTAATATTAGAGACATTATAAAAGATATGGCAACCCTTTCTCACTCTCCATGGATTGTGACAATGAAGGACAGGTTGTATAGAAAGGTCTGAAGATGTTGCTTAAATTCTCAGAAAAAAGGATGATGAAATAAATCAAACCAGACTCATTGTTTTGAACCCACATACCATTTTTTTTAAATTCTTTGATGGTAACAATACAAAGAAAACAAAGATAGAAAAGCATGACTCATTTCTCAATACAGTGATGGCCTTGGTTTTGTCAAAGCTGGAATTGAATTCAAAGACTGAGAATTTTTGGTTTCGGTGAGGAGCAAACACAGATATCATCATTGTATTCAAGCCTGCCTACAGATGTTTCTGGGCCCCTGAAAGACCAGGTGAATGGGCTCTCCAGATGTCAGGAAATAATATCATTACACCCGTGTTGGATCAGTAGCGTTAGCCTCCTGGCTAACATTAGTCTCCTCTGCCTGGGTCTAATCAGATTTTGGAGGTTACTGCAAAACTTTTGAGGTCAAATGCCTCCTTTCTTTCTGGCATCCTGACTTTGTGCAGGTCCTGGTGTAGCTATACTAAGCCCGACATTACTGGTCTAACAGTTAAGTTCCATGGGCTCGCCCACAAGTTATATGTCACTGAATCAAAATACATTTTGAAATGAATAAAACGTGTTTCTTGGTTGTGTTAATAAGTAATTTAGGTTTAATTTTTTTTTTAAATTATTGCTTAAAGTTAGGATGCACATGTTTTATGGGTGGCCTTGATTGTATCACATGCATTTGCTCTGTATTCACTGTTTTCTTCCTCATGGACGATCCTTATGTGGACATCATATTACAGACACATGCAGTCAGAAACTTCTGCCTTCAAAATAATAAAAAGTCACGATAAAGACATTTTGAAGTCACACTTTGGTGTCCTAGTGGCTGCTTCTGATTGTACTCAAACTGTACTGATCTGACTGTTGTACTCAAAATCATCTTCCTCTCACTTACTTAATTGTTGCTAATCGTTATTGACCCACAACCATATCTGATTATTGATTTAAGGTCCAAAATGAATGCATTCATTTCTTTAAATCGCATTGATTGCATGCTATGTTGTCCCTTAGTTAACCAGTACGACAGAGTGCTTCACTGGTGTGTTTTTACAGGTCTGTGGTCATAAATGGAGCCCTACGGGACACAGGAAGAAGACAAACCAAGAAATGACTACCAAGCCAACACTTGTTAGTGGAAGAAATTGGTGATAGTGTAACACTATTCCTGATGAAACCCCCTTGAAGACCAGGCTTATGTGATAACCAGGAGGGCTCGAACCAAACGTGATTAAACAGAACTTCATTTGACACAAGAGTAAATGAAAGCATTCATTTTGGATTCTATTATGCGCTCAGTGCAGGGGCAGAAAATGCATTTATTCCCTGCGATGAAAAGCGACTTCGCCTTGCTCTAACTGAGTTTCTCCAGCTAGGATATTTTTTTTTGGGACTAATTGCTGCCAGTGGCTAAATCCTATCCATTTGCATCGATCTCCTTTGAAGAGAGATGCAGATGAGCTTAACGAGTGTGCTAATTATGCTCGCTCGGCGTGGGGAGCCTGCTGTAACCGCAACTTTGTGTGTTCGAGCCGAGGGTGTGTGTATGCATATTTGAGATTTACTGCTCATGCATTCCTGAGTGCCTGTTTTTGTACGTGTAAAAATGCAGAGAAAAACAACCTGACATTCAGGAGAGAGTGGTTTGATTGCTTTTTAATGGCTTAATAATACATCTGAATGTGCTTTGATTGCACTGTTTGAAGCTGCACTTATAGACAGCTCTGTATCAGGAACACACTGCCATGTTTTCAACAAAAGAAGAAGAAAATGGAACAATTTCTCTGAAAACATCACTGTATGTTTCAGTTTGGCATGAGAATAGAGACGGATACTATTCTGTGGGTGTGTACCTGAGGCTATTGTGGTCCAGTGTTTGTGGACGTTTGTGTGTGTTGCTCTGCAAGCTAGTGTAATAGCGATGACTGGTGTTGTCTCCCCCAGCACACAATAGCCTGGACAGCCAGACAAAATGTCACTCGACAGGCCTGTCTCTTCTATATCTCTCATCCTCTCATCCTCCCTCTCTCTCCCCTCATTCTTTCCTCTTTGCTGAAAGGGATGTAATGACATGGACGAGTGACAGAGCCGCAGCATGAAAAGCTGTGACACCGGGCCACAATACGTACATTTGTGACTAAACATCTTGGAGACATGAAAGCGCCCTAACAGATAGATAGTTGGCCGCGGTTGCTGCTTCTCAAAGCGAGCGGAAGACAGGGAAGGGCTGCAGCCGTCAAAACACATCAAGGTTAATGGAGGATTTTAGAAATGTTGGGTTCCTTCTAAATCTGTGTATCAGGATAGGGAGCACGCTAACCAGCAGGCAAAGCTTTCGGCACACAAAGGATATTTCGTTGCAGTCTGGTTTCTCGATTTTTTTACCCTGCTGTATTTTCACTCAGACACACAGAAAACTGTGAGAGATGAATGACACTTCTGCAGTTGCCAACAGTATGACGGTGTAAGATTTCCATTTCAGAAAGCATCACTCAGAGTGCAACCTATTTCTTTAAATAATGACAAATGTGAGATCTCACAGTTGTGTTCCCATCTGTCTTGTTACTTGCTAACGAAAAACAAAGCACAATCTTCATTTTCACGCTGAGGAGAGGCTGTTTGCACTTTATTTGCCTCGCATTTAAATCCCCTTGCAGAACAAAGATGCATCGCCACCAGATATACCTAACAATACAGCTAACAAGAATGGGAAATTGGATTTTTCAAAACAACCCAAGGCAGTACATTAAGCTGAAAGAAAAGTGAGATTCCAGGTGCGCAAACACTTGTCGATAAATTAAAAATAGATGGTTAGAAGGAAATATTCTTTGCTTTTCAGGAGTGAAGCATACTTCACTGTCTTTTTCACACCATGCATTTGTCATAGGGTTGCACTAACATTAAATAAAAGTGTTTGGCAACGGCTATGTAAATGTGTAGGTCATACGACATGCTACAGATTTCTATTTGCAGAAAGTGCTTATTTATACTGTTTTCTCTAAAGACGAATGTTTCCCCAGACGACAGCTCAATCAAGGCAAGACAGGCCAGGGTCAAACAATCTGACTGGATCAGACACATACATGCACATACTTACACTCAAACACAGAAGTACTGGTGGAGAGAAAAGCGGTTATTGGACAGGAGGAGACACGACAGGCAGGCGAGCTGGATGAAGTGAGATAGATGTTGTCTCTTGGAAGAACCTCACAGCTCACTACTGCTGGGACTAAGAAATAATTTGGTGCTTGTCTGTGAAAACAAGATGTAAAGCCATACTTCATTGTTGTCTGTGCCGTCCCATCTGCCATGGGCCGCAATGAAAATGACCTGTGTGTATGTGTGAGTGGAGTCTGTGCCTAAGCTAGCATTCCTTCTGAATACAGCACAGCATGCTGCAAATATTGCCAAAAAAGTTTGCACGTGCACGAGTACACTCAGAGGGCTTGGAAGTCAGCTCTCACACATCCGCGCTGGCTACAGGTTCAGTTCACAGTTGATGATGAAGGCTTGTGACTCATAAGGCTTACTTTTAATTAGCTACACGGTCATTAAAATGTGTTAATTGTATGCATTGTGTTATTGCTGTGTCAAAGTCAGCTAAGGACGAGGAGCGGCGGAAACTGTGGTTTAGCGGCTCTCCAGTAATGCAGTGTGACCCTGTGTAATTTCAAAATGATAATTGGAAGAAGTCCCCCTGTCCCCTCAATGAACACACGCTCACAAACACACACACACACACACACACACACACACCACATCTATGGACAGACTTTTGCAGATGAGAAAGCAATACAGCACCCCCTTTTGGTAGGCTCTCTGCAGGGATTCGTGCAGTTACTGTACATCAAAGAGTAATAACAGCATTAGTCCCCAACACCTCTGCTGGCAAGAAAACACATCAAACATTCAGAGTAATTCACCACAGAGAGAAATTCACCAGTGTTTCCCAAATTGCAGTGATAGACAAATTGCAAAGTACTGCACACTAATGCACCCTTTGCAACACTGAGCCTATCATTCAGTGTTATCTGGCACTTTGGCAAATACAATCCTGAAAATAAGGGTACCCCTTTCTAAAGCTGAGCATCCCCTCTGTGCAGAAAATTAATTATTCATAGCAAAGAGGCACTATAGTGTAATTCTGGGCTGCCATGAATAATGCATTTAAAATGTGAGGTCTTAAACAAAGCAGAGGAAAAAAAATTAAACAAAAACGTGTTTGATTTTCTTTTCCATTTGCAAAGTAGGTAACTGAAAACTGTGTGTTTTTGTTCACCAGGATGGGCTGTGATAACAACACTTCACATTAAAGCGACACAACAAGAACAAAATAATTATGAAATGATATGTCCTTATACCTCTTCAGTAGCCTATGGCTTTGAAAGTCTGACTGACCAGGGAGTATCACATAGGCCTTCATAGCCTATAGAGTCCTATAGCAGCATTACATTGCTGCTCAAGTGACATGCCAGTATCAGAGCAACTTTATATTGTAAAATTTGCCACGGGGCTGAAACTGTGGCACGGAATTCGCCATTTTGGGTCAAACCTCAAAACGGATAAAAGCAGTGCTGCTCTTGGGAGCAGCCAGGAGCCGCGAGTTGAACGCAGTGTCATCTGTAGATTGTGCTGCCTTCAATGACCTAGCGGAATGTCGTAGTTATATTCGTAAAATATTGTAGAGACGCGAGACTTGCCTCTTCGTTTTGACATTGCTGAAGTAAGCTGGAAAGTTATGTGTCGTGTTTGTTCAGTAATTTCGTATAGACACAATTGTCAGCAGAATAAATAGTACATAGCCTTTATGCACACATTCGTGGGAAAATTACGTAAGGTGTTTACCACTCGTCCCTTTACTTTAATTCTTACAATATATTATATTTCCTTTTGTATTTTGTTAATATTTTTTCTTTTTTGTTTTGCAAACGGCCTGATAACGGCAAAATCTGTCATGTCGAGTCCCACATGTCGGAGCTTTATAATAGACCATGAACGCAGCATCGCCGTGAGTCTTCCGCTTGTCGGCTTTGACACGCCACAAAAACATGACCGCTTCTGTTGTTGTCCGGAGGTTAGCAGCTCTGTCCGGGGCTTCGGCCGTGGCAGCCGGGGCTTACGGGGCTCACGGTAGGAACTGGACTTCAGATATTATGCCTCCGCATGCACAATACGTCTGTCACTTGGTTGGATAGCAAAACAGTAATGAAAGGTTGTCATGTGAGCGCACACCACGCCAGACTCCGTTTTCCAAAATGCAAAATTTAGGCTTGCTTCCTTGTTGTCACAATCCGGAAACAAAAACTTTATAACAAACACTTGTTGCATATGTTAAATAATCTAATAACTAATTCGGCATACATATGAACCATGTAGTAGAACCCTATTTGTTGTTAAATAAACAATTGTGTAATCAAGGTGACCCGCCTCCAAAGTGTCATGGTGGAAGGCGGCTTATTGAAGAGCGGTGTTAATGGTAAAGCTGCAGACAGAAATGCATGCTGGTGTTTGCTTTGTGTAGTTGTACAAGTGGTTTGCATCTACTCTGAGGTAACAATTGTTTTCACCCGAACCGGTTTCCACAAGCATTGACTGACCTTAAGTCTACACACTGACGGAAACCTCAGTGACATAGGGGGGGGTTCTTTCTTGCAAACATTAAATATGAAATAATTAAAGAAAATGACAGTAGGCCTACTTTAAGGGAAGTCAGTTTATCGACTTTTAAGTTAGCATGAAGTGTGTATGCCTATTCAGATATTACATGCAGGCTTAACTGTTTTCCTCTTCTCTTGTTTCAGGATTCAAAAACAGCGACCCTGATGACTACCAAAGAGTGGTACGTGAACGTCTCAATGGGATTGTTTTTGTTTTGTTATGTTCAACATGCCAGTGATGTGAACTTGAATATTGTTGGAAAGTTTTATTTAGTCCACTCATACTAGCCTTTACTCAAAATACACGTCTGATAGGATCCACCTAGTGCTGGGCGATACGACTTCAAATCAATATCACGATTAATTGAACATTTGACCTCGATTACGATTAATGAACGATTGTTTCGTTTTTTGTTTTTTGCCCTCATCGTTCACTGACATGGTCTCTACTGTAAATATGCTCAGCTATTACAGCTGGGATATGTTTTCTAATGACAGAGTGCATATCTGATGAACTATTTTGTGGTTATTTATTGAATATTTCGAACTGAAATCAAAGCATCGCTTCAGATGAAAACGACACATTGTTGTTTTAAAGTAGAAATTAACTTCTCTAAAACAGTAGAAAATAATTAACTTGCCTTTCTTGCAAACAGTTTTTCCGCAGTGTTCACATTTGACTTGTTTTTGTTCGGCGTCGTCTTCCCTAAAGACAAAATGTGTCCAAAAGACAGACGTTGCTTCCATGGCGTGGATTGGACGTGTCGTCACGCGACTCTGCCCCTAAAATAATCAAAATAATTGACATGGGAAAGCTTACGTTGGTTAGAGGTTCTGAATGTTGGTTTCGATTACATTTTCGATTAATTGCCTTAGTTTAATCCACTGTCCCTATTGTGATACAAGAATTTTTCCAGCAATAATCGATTCACTGAGAGGAAAATGACTTGACATTTCTCTTTGCCTTTAACTCTCCAGCTATTTGAAACTGCCAACAAGTACCATTTCTACCACAGTCTGGCCCTGCTGGGTGCTGCCCACTCTGGCAAACCTGCTGTGGTGAGTATAAGAGCTTCATACCAACACTTAGAGCTAAATGTACTCGAGCGGGCTTTGAAGAGTGATCCTCCTTGAACATAACAGCATATATGTTTGTGTGTGTGTCCTGGTTTTTGTCACATTATTGCAACTAGTTTTTCCAACACCTGCAAAACCTTGATTCATCGAAGCTTAAAGGCCTTTTAAAGATTCATTTACCACTTCACATCGAATTGAAAATCAATCGGCCACATGAATAGCATACTAAGTGACGGTGATGGATCAGGACCTCCCTGGCGCTGCATCAAGTGAAAGATTGCAAAAAGACAAGTTGTGCTTTTTTACACTTGGGATTTCAAACTTTGGGGACTTCTGCTGAAGCCAGGGACTGCATGTAGTATGTGTGCAATAGCTGAGCTAATTTGCATTAACATAAATCTGATCTGAAAAAAAAATGTATGTGTACAAATTAACAGTATATGGATTTATGTATATGTCTAGGTTGGAAAAACAAATTTGAATAGTTGTACATCTGATCAAAAAAAGGTTGCTGTTCTCCAAAATACACATAAATGATCGCACAGGTACACACAAAAAAAGAATGAGTTTTGGTGTGAACGCACAACTAACCCTGTTAGACCCATAATAATGGGCGGCAGTAGCTCAGTCAGCGCTGCAGTGTAGAGACTTGGGTTGGGAAATATGTAAAAAAAGAAAAGAAAATAGGACATCATTTTACCGTCCTTTTCTATATGGACCTTTAAAGGGTTAATCTTGCATTTTATATTTAAGTGTTGTACATGTTAAAGTTGATTAAAAAGGTAAACATCTTGTGTGTCTCCTCTGTGTGCCCTCTATGCAGGCTGGAGCTCTCCTGATAGCAGGCATGGGGATGTTCTGTGGCTCTCTGTACCACCAGGCCCTGACGGGGGACCCTGGTCTGCGCAAGGTGGCACCCATGGGGGGCATGGCTATGATTGCCGGCTGGCTGGCCATTATTCTCTGAACTGTAACAGTTCGCACTCGTCCACTGCGCCGCAATGTGACACTGAAGTGTCACGCTGTGAATGGATGAACTGGAGAGCCTGTGAGAGTTGTCTTGAGAGGTTAAAAGCGATGAGTTATGACACCCGTGTAACCGCTCCCTGTCCTGGGCCGAGGGTGTTAGCAGGAGATAAGGTCACGACAGGATTATCACTTTTGTACCATTGCTGTCTACTTCTGACTGGTGCCCTCTTACTTTTTATTTTAGTCACATTAAATAAGCAATAAATTCAGTATGCCGGACATTTATGTCAATTTGGACGACGGAAAGAGAAACAAATACAAGCTAATAGAAATTCTCCATGCTATACATTAAGTTTGTGCTTGAGAAAAGAACAATATTCAACTTCATTGTGTGTTTTTGCCCTAGTTTCTGTCCTCTTGCTGTTCCATATTTTTCTCTTTATTTAAAGCAGAGCTATGACAAAATAGAGGACACAATTATAAAAGACAAATATGAAGGATTTCAAATGAAATAAATAAATAAATGAGTTTTCTAGAAATATTTGTTTGTTTGTTTTTATTCTGCTGAATAAGAGCGTATGTCAGCTCTCTCCAGTGTTGCCAGACAGGCTGGTTGTTGGCTCTGGTTCAAGAGGAGAGATACCTGGGCCTCAAAACAGCAGCAGTTGCATCAGGGTGAGTAGAGGGCAGTAAAGCAGAGGGGGCGCACAGCTGGGACGCCAGTTGTTGCCAAGGAGCCAATGAGAGGTGTTGTTGGCCTGTCATTGAAACACCTAGGAAGGAGGGTGCCCACCTGAGGACCCCAGTGATGTTGCTTCCCTTTATCCCTCAAGTACCCACCATGGTATGATCATATCCACTCACGTCATCTTAGGTTATAATGCAGGTGACAAGGGATGGAGCTAAAGTTGACCTTTACCATTTTTGAAAAAGAGTTAAAGTTACCTTAAAGATATATTTTGGCATTTCAAAAAGGTTTTTGTTATGCTTTTATTTTGAAGTTTTTCAACAGTTTTAGTGTTCTTTACTTACTGTTAGGATACAAACCTGCTTTTATTTTGAAATAAAATAAGGAACTTTAGATCTAGAGTTACAACATTAACTTAGGCACTTAAACCAAATAAAAATAGTTAAAGAGAACGGTATAAAGTGAAATGTTTGATATCACAGGGTGCATATTACTTTTGACTTGTTAACTGAGCTATCGGGAAGTTTAATAATGTGAAATTGAGCTATTCAAAGGCGCAACAGGTTCAAGTGTTGTGGTGGCTAACCTACGGTGCGCCGAAAGGGACAAAATAGCATGTTATTAATACGATAAAAAAAATGTATGCATTAATTTCGTACCTTAATCGCATCGCTCCATAATAAATTACATCCATTGAGTTTTCCACATGTAAGCACTAGGGAGATTTAACTGCCAATCAAATACCAAGCCACCCGGCTCCAGTGCTAATGTGGGCTGCAATTACATGTGCTGTAACAACAAAAATACAACTCACTGAGGCCACTGTCAGTTCAACAGGGCTCCAGAGTGTGCCGTTTTCAGAAAAGGGTGGATAAACCCATAGGATTCACCATGTATGTCAGCTGAAGGAAATCGTCTCTCTCTCTCTCGCAGTACTGAATGTCTTCACAGCCTCAAGCATTTGATCCTTTTAAGTGGCAGAATACAAAGGAGTTCATTACTCATGGCCTCCCCTTAGCCAAGGCCATGTTCAAACCACTCCGCTTTCAAATTGAAAGTGAAATCCATTGAAACACTAATTCGCCTTCCTGACTGTAGGCCCACGAATGGAGACCTTTAGAAAATAGCTGTATAAATCTCCGGGTCAATTTGCAAGGGTCGGCACATAAGCCGAGGCTCAGCTCAGAAGAGAAGGCCCTATTGACTGAACACGATGCCAATGAGCTCTTGATCACGACTCATAAAACCCTCATTAGAATTTAGCAGCTATTGGGAAGCATTCTGCTGTTCCAGGACCGACCAATCATTCAGCACAAGAAGCTCTGACACCCATAACAACTTTAAAGTTTATGGGAGACTCCTGACTGAAAGTTACTGGGTGTTCTGCACTGTCTGATGCTTATTTCAAGCAACATCATCACACTTTCCACCATGTGTTAATAGGGCAAAATCATATGATTCCCTTAAAAGGAGATTCTCACCACTTTCACACAACGGTTTTATTTAAAGGTTATTTATTTCTCTTTTTAGCTGACATTCAGATGTGTTGATGCAGCTACTGCCAGCACAGCACCTCTGTGCTAAATCCAACCAAGTCCCGATGTTCTGCTCTGGCAGACCAAGTTTGATGTGTCAGCACATGAGAGAGGGAGAAATAGAAAGTGAGATAAAGGGAGACACTTGTGTCTGCTTTCATCTCCTTTACAATAAATATCGCCATTGTTCAGACAAAGTTGTGCAGTCCTGCCACTATTTTTGTAAACAGTGCTTATCTTTTCTTTACATTAATTCTCCACTTGATTTGCAGTTGCCTTAAAAGAACATTACACGTCTCAATACAGAGAACAAGAACAAAATACGTGTTTAATAAGTATCTAACTCCCCCAAAGATATATATTAAGTACCTTGTAACATTCATTTTACCACCTACCCATGTAAGCATGGCCGGATTCATCTATTGCACGGTCTCTGGGCTCCTTCCAGCCCCCTCCCACCCCCCATCCTTACTTAATGTAGGAATATGAATCATAATAGCACATTAAAACAAAAGTTATTCATCAGCTTTAATATTAACATGTTAAAGATTCTTAACACTGGAAATACAGTTTAACAAACAATCTAAACATGAGGTATTTTTCTCCCGTTGTTTGTTCTTTCAACTGTATCATACGATCTACATTTCTGAATGCATTTGTGAAATACAATAATGAAAAAGAAGATAATTTCTGAGCCTGCGTTTCAACAAAAATGCCTAAAATGTAAAAAAAACAACGATTCTAGACAAACTGGATGTTGTCAAAATCATCCCTCGTGCTGGAGATGGAACACATTTATAATGATGATTCAGTTAGACAGCTAAAAAGCTAAATGTTGATCTCATAACGCAACAGTAGCTTCCAACAGCTTACATTGTAGTCTCAAGCCGCCCTTCTAACAGACGGTAATCCAGATGTCAAGAGAGTTGTTGCAGGATTCTTTCTCATTAATTTCATTTATTCACTCTCATTCTCTCACTCTCTCAGAATTCTTAAATAACTTGTCTGAACAAGTTCTTAATATTCAATTAATTATTTTTATTTTTTTCAATTATTGGATTTGTGGGACAAACCGGAGCGACCCGGAAGGGGGTTAAGGGTAAGGTGGCCCCAACCCACAAGGATGGGGAAGGGTGATAGGGTAAGGGGTGAGAAGAGGAGAGGAGAGGAGAGGAGGGAGAGGAGAGGAGAGGAGAGGAAGAGGAGAGGAGAGGAGAGGAGAGGAGAGGAGAGGAGAGGAAGAGGAGAGGAGAGGAAGGGGGGTGAGGAGAGGAGAGGAGAGGAAGGGGGGGAGAGGAGAGGAGAGGAGAGGAGAGGAGAGGAGAGGAGAGGAGAGGAGAGGATAGGAGAGGAGAGGAGAGGAGAGGAGAGGAGAGGAGAGGAGTTATTTGGGAGGTGACGAGGAGTCAGAAGGATTAGGTGATGGGCTCTTCTTCCAACACTTTGGTTTTCTCAGTCCAATAGAGTGTCGAAACCATTTCCAGAGTGAAGGTTTCTCTGAGTTGGCCGGGACCTCAGCCATTTCCTGGAGTTCCTGGGTCATCACATCAGAGGTGGGAGGCTCATTATTGTTGGTCTCCTCCGAGACTTCAACCTCCTCCTGTGGTTCACAAGTGGCTGCATCAGGGGCGGGATGTTCCTGCTCGCCCAGCTCAGTCTCATGCTCCTCCGCGTGTTTCTCTCTCTCAGCCTTGAGCTTGTTGGAAAGCTCATAGCTGAGCGAGACCTGGAGACTGAGCTGAGCTTTAAGTTCCTCAAGCTCTGATATAAAATGCCTCCTCCAAAGCTTTATTCTTCTTGATGAGCATCTCCTCTGCCATTTTTCCACGGAGGGCTTTCTGTTCAGCTGTCAAGTTCAGGATAAATCGCTGGTCCTCCATCGCCCTGTCTGCATTAGACTGGACCTCCTTGACAAGTTCACTTTGCAGGATGTCCGCTTGATGTCGGACAGTTACGACTTCTCTCTCGTAACTTTGGCTGTGCTCATTGTTAGAATTTTTGAGGTTCTCCATTTCTTCTTCAAGAAGCTTGTTCTTCTCTTTTTCCAGCTGGAGCTCAACAACAAACTTCTCCTGGCTGACTTCATGTTCCTGTTTGAGCTCCTTGTTCTCTTTACGAAGCAGTGTCAGGAGGCTGAGCTCATTCTCCTGCTCTTCCAAGAGATCCCTCTCCTTTTGACGGAGGGCGTCTATTTCAGCCCTCAAGTTGGAGATCACTTCTTGGTCCTCCAACACCCGGTCTGCATTAGACTGGACCCCCTTGACAAGTTCACTCTGCAGGATGTCTGCTTGATGTCAGACAGTTACGACTTCTCTCTCATAACTTTGGCTGAGCTTATTGTTAGAATTTTGGAGGGTCTCCATTTCTTCTTCAAGAAGCTTGTTCTTCTTTTTTTCCAGCTGGAGCTCAACAGCAAACTTCTCCTGGCTGACTTTATGTTCCTGTTTGAGCCCCTTGTTCTCTTTATTGAGCTCGTGGGCAGTTAGGACACTCCAATAGGAAACAATAGAATTAGGCTGATATTGTCGCTGACGCTCGCTCGCGTCGAATGCTGTTAGGACAGACTGTGATGCGCAGGCATTTTGTTCAGCAGGATAATCTTCACAACACCACTTTTATGAAGTTTGAAGCGTTAATACAGCCGAGAGAAGTAAAAAGCTAACGTTATGCTACAAGCGAACTACACCACGGTCGGTTGATTTTGACGTCACTACCGTTATTCTTCATCGATCTAATCAGTGGTTTTGACAAGCTAGCGAAACTGTAGCTTAATAAGTTGTTTATTAACCTAATATTTGCAAGAGCACTGAAAAACATGACTAGAGGCTGTAAGGCGGACTAGTGAGAGAGTTCCCGGCGTGATGACGTTAAATGTCCCTGACAACCACTGTATTCTCATTTAGCCACTTGTTAGCAACTGCAGTTTTAAGGACTCGTAAAAACTTCAAAATTTAAATTTAATTGCTTAATAATCACTTATGGGCCTCCACACATGTGTGGTGGTGACTGTGTCTGCAGAGACCCTGTCCTCTGCCTGCATTTTGATCTTTCAGTTGACATGGGAAATTTCTGGGTGGGGAGCTGGTGTTTTTCCCCCAGCCAGTGCCAGCTCATAGGTGAGTTTCAGTGTGGACACAATTTAGAGAGTGGACGCCTTTTAAACACCTGAGACCAGAATTGAATAATTTGCGATGCTCAGTTTGTTCCCAGCAGTTATTTTATGATTAAGTGCTGCGAGTGCTAAAGTGTGCGTTTGGTTTACTCCATTACTCTTAACCTGCCTGCTTGGCGTCTATTACTTCCTGAGTTTCCAAATAACAAACTCAGAAGACAGTCCTGAAAGCTGTTTCTTTCATGTAATCCGGGAAAGCCAGCACATGTAGAGCTTTGTATGTGCTAATTTAAAATCTATGATTTGTCAATGGGCTTTGGACTTAAACACTGATTCTTCATGACTTTCTAAGATTGCCTCGTATCCTTTTTTGTACGAAATGAAATCTCTTTAGTGTTGAGTTTCAAGGCCAACAAATGTTTGCTTAGTGAGATTCTCTCCTCTTTAATGCACTCTATGTTGCCGTTCAATCAGCAGAACTTAAATCAGGAAGTCCTGCAGAAGCCAACCCACTGGCAGTAAGTCTGTCTGGACTTTTGCCTCTGTGCCTGACTGAAGCCTGCTGTTGTGAGCATCAGAGAAAGAAGAAGCATACTCGTGGTAGATATTGTTAATTACACCTTCAGGGACTTCCCCTACACTTCATAAGCTTCCCTCTCCTTTTTTTCTCTTGCCCCGCAGACAGACTTAATTACATCAGCTTCTTCTACAGGGGAGCGTCTCCTTGTTCCATTGATTTTCTTGGTCTGAGTCTGTTTTGGTCAAAGATAAAGAGAGTGGTTGTTTTGAGAGTCGTGGGTAAGGTGATAGAGAGCTTATGGGAGCTGAATGTGGAAAGATCCTGGAATGAAACGCTCTGCTCTGGCTATCTTAAATGATTACCCACAGCTACCCCCTCTTATTCACATGGAGCAGGGGACGCACAAATATCTACCCAACGACACACACAGGCAATATATTAAAGTGCATGATGTATAATACACACCACAGAAGGGCCAAATCCTCTTTCGGGCATCAATCAGGCGATAGCAGCAGCTCGGACAGTGAAGCGGAATGACTATAATGGTCGTCCCAAGCGTTTCCACATCCCGGTCCCTTAGCTGACCTTTCAAAGCCACTTAAATAATGGTCAGCACTATCACACCTTCAGATAGATTACTCCTTCACTTCAATGGACACTGAGGCCCTATCACTATAGCCTCCCTTTTCCTGGCTTTAAACCCAATCATTTCACTTCAATTGTATCAGAGCGATGACAGCCATGCATCAGGGGAGCTAAAGGGATGAATCCTGGGGGGAGCTGCTTTTGTTACCAAATCACCATATCCACTATCAGAAGTAGTCGTCTCAGAGAATAATACCTTGTCTGGGAACTATTATTAGCCAGCTGGGTACCAGATGGTGGATAGTGACGCTAGTTGGGTAAGTGCTGCATAAATGCTAACCGCTAATGACACTGTGATGGTTCAAAATAAGAATAAAGTGTTGGATTTGTGAGTTATCTTTTCTCTCTAGCCGTAACAGTCACATTGCAGTACTACAGAAGAGGGAAATATGTGAGAAAACATGCATTTGCTCAGCAACAGCAATGTATGGATGTGTGAAATGGACTTCACCTTGATGTAGCTTTTCTAGTCTTCTGACTACTCAAAGCGCTCACAATTTTGTCTGCCGCTTACGCTTAATGGTGCTTAATTATGCTACACTCTAATTGATAACTTGGAGGTGTGCCGCTGGAGGAGAGCGGAGGCTTCAGAAAAGCGGAGGTGTCGCCAAACAGCAGTTTGTTTTGGTTTTTATGCTGGTGCTCAAGGGCAACATCTACTGGATCAAAAAGTCACACATTGTGTATTTTTCTGTGATATCTTAGTGCTCAAGGTATTCAATATTTCTAGCCATATGTCCTGCGCCTATATCCTCTTCCTACTTTCATTATCCCTAAATTGGTATAGCCTAAACTAGGGTGACCATACTTATAAACCCACATATTGATCCACATATTGATGACCTGCACTGGTGGTAGGTAAAGGTTCCGTCCTCAGCAGCCATCAGTGGCGTTTGCTTCACTGAAGTAGGTGGAAACATTGCAACTTCCAGCCTGTACCAACCATTTGTGTTTGCTCGTTTTAATATGGCTTTGCATGTCGGCATTTCCACCGTGGGTGACTGAAAATGGACACTTGCAGTGTGTGCAGAATGCAACATATTCATTGACATACTTTTCCAGGGTAAGCTGTAACTCTCCTGGAGTTCTTTGGAAAATGCTGAATTCTATTTATGCACGACAGCTAGCCTTCCTGTCACTTAGCAGGTCCTGTTAGTATGATAAGCGAGGCTAGCTTAGCAACAACCAAAACCCAGAGAAGAGATTGATTGACGCATGTACAGACAAATCAGTATTGAACTTTGACTTGTGGTGCATTAGTGATTTTTTAAAATTGGTTTAAACAGCAACAGCCTTGGCAACAACATTGATTGATGTTTATGCAGACACATTGGTTTTAGCCTGGTGTACTATTTTGGTATATCAATGGGTTAAAACTGGGACAAGGACTGTTCAAAAATGGGACTTGTACATGTTTTATAGATATTTAGACTATTATTTGGACTGGGGACACGGAAAGGTCCCGGACAAATCTGTACGCACGGTCACCCTAGCCTTCACCCCTTACCTTAATTTAACTTCTTTACTTTCATTTTCATCCTGATGTGCAATCTGGAAGATTTTGTTCCAGACAGAGCTAATCTATTAGGAAATGGTAAGACAGCTGGTGATGTTCTCTTGCTCTATTTGGGTTAAATGGGGGCAAATAAAAACAAGAAGCAAGAAGGGTGTCAAGCATTGAGTTTGATATCGCATTGTGATGTGTCTCACTGTGTCTGCTGAAGGCCGGGGTTTCTCTCTTTGCCTCTCATTTGGCAGAACAGCAGTGTCACTCCCTCAACTTGCTCATTAAGTGCTGTTTGGTGCAGCATTATCTTGATAAATGTTCCACTTACACCGCAGAATAGGCTGATGAATCAAACACTGTACGGCACTTCACAGACAGTTCTTCACACAGCCGGTGATGCTGCAGTGTATGAGCTTGTAATGATCCATCGACAGGCTAAGAGAGAGGTCTGACAGGTTATTCCCGACACTATCAATCCAAAGAGGTTTAGCAGTGATGCAGGAAATGAATAACTTGCAGTATAATCAGGGAGTCTTATGCACCAACTGTATATTAAACAGCAAGTGGTTCAAATAGACTGCAAGACATGATGTCCCAGTAGACGTAGAAAAAGTTTTACATTAAAGACAAAGTTTAAACTTCCTCCCTTAAATAAAGAATTGAACCAATTCCAACACTTTTTTAAATATATTAAAATATACGGTTATCAAAAAAGGGAAGATTTAGTTTAAAGAGTTGCTCTGGCAGTAACACGAATATCACTTGTAATGTATAAACTTAGCAGGAATATCTTCCGTGATGTCGTCTCAGGCTCCGCTCTAAAATCTGAAAGGAAAGGCACATTGTGTCAAATAATCAAGATCAAATAAAAGTTGGAGACTTTGATCCGATGTCAAACATAACTCCTTTAATTCCAGACTCATTTTCGATTCCGGTGCAGAATGCTCTGTTTTTGTTTTGACCAGAGAAGAAGGAGGTTTTACCTCACCTCCACTCGTCCGTTTTGCCACGAGGGGATGATGATGTTGTCATTACAGGGGATGATGATGATGTCATCACAAACATGCAATTTACATTTCCAGATCTGGGAGGCTCTGACTCAACCAGGAGGAGTAACAAAAGTCATATTGACACCACAAACTTAAAGATTATTTCGACAAATAACTGGTTGTGACATCCCTCAAATCGAATTGAGGTTGGGGCTGGGGTCGGGCTCAGTATCGGACCTAAAATCATCCACAGCGTAGCCAGCTTAACTGATATGAAAGACTTGAGGACAGGATTTTCCAGCCTTTGATGCAGACATTGAGTTTTGGCTTTTGGTATTACCCTTTGGACTTCAGGAAGTTGCAATAAAAATAAAATACTAACATAACCAGAATCAGAATCATCTTAATTTGCCACGTATATGTGCACACAACAACTGGTTCACTTTTCTCTCCATGTGCAAGCATTCAAATTAAATATTAAATGAATATATACAAACCTATATAAGACAATAGTGCAGTAGTGAGGTGTGCAAAAGATTTTGTTTATTTGATTTCATTCTGGATAAATCCTCTTATTTACAGGCACACGTCTAATTTTTGTGTCACAGGGTTATGGCACAGTGATTGTTCTGAGAACCACTTTAATAAAAGGGGGAGTTTGAATTTAAGATCAGTACTCTATACTGGATTGTATTATAACAAACTGGATTAACCCTTTTTTTTTATTCTACAGTGCTGTAATTACATCAAAAATATTCTGAGATAAGGTACAAGATCATCTAACAGGTAGAAAAAGCTGGATGAAAAAAAAATGAATATGCTGTTTGAAACTGGAATAAATAAAGTCCAGAAAATAGGAAGGGATAAAAATTAACTGCGGCCACAGGAGAAAAGGCTATTCATTACCTTAAACTTTAATCTTTAGCTGTAAATCTTCACAGTATCATTACAGAAACGGTGTAGTATAACTTAGATTATGCAATAACCCCAACCACTACCACCATCTGCCCTCTCCCAGATGGCTAATAACCATTCCCAGACATAATAAAAAACTCTCTGTGATGGCTATTTATAGTTATGCTTATACGACCTGTATTGAACCTCACAATGGTGTGCATTTCCCTCTGTGTGCATTTACATATAGAGGTCGTAAATCTAAACCAAACACATTTTACTACATAGCTATTTAATTTCATGATTAATTTAAATGATTGCCATATGAGGAGTAGTGTAGCAAGCCCCTGTAACCCTATATCCAAAGGCATTATTAACAGACAAGGGGGAGGGCACTGAATCAGCACCTATGATCAGCACCCACTTACACATGCAGCACCCTGCTCCTCTGATGCAAGGCACCCACTGCTGCATGTGTTGGACTTACAAAGGGCTGCTAACATGCTCATGCATGAAAACACCGGCTGTGAACTCGTGAATCCGCCCTTCCCTGCTACAACTTAACCGTAGCACTGCCTTATTTTCTCAGCGAGGCACAATTTTAATCATATACCTGACCTCACAAATCCGTTTGTAGTTTGGTGGGGCGTGCGTGCCAAACATACTACTAATCCCTGGATCCTCACAGAAGGACCATGATTTCTGGGACGGTGTTGCCAGGGGGAAGGTGGCGCCTGGGACCTGTTGGAAATGACAGCTAAGGAAGGCGGATTGAAGCACAGGGATCACAATAACAGTAAACGTAGAAGATAGCGAAGAAACTCCCTCGCAGCACTGTGTAAAGGGTGTGTGTTTGTTTGTGATATTTCACAGCTTTAGCTTGATAGCTAATGATTTCACTGTGATCCGCGACCTGCGAGCTAACGTAACCCGAGCTGAGAGTGCATGTGGGTGTATGCATGTGTGTGTGTGAGAGAGTAAGCGTGTGTATCTATAGATTTTAAGTGTGTAATGTGTTTGTCCCTGTGTGTTTGTGTCTTGGTATGTGTGCCGCTGCGCTGCTCTTCACTGTCCCCCCACCTGTCATGTTAGCTAGCATGCTAATTTGTGAAAGCTAGTTGGCTAATACTGGCTAATAAAATGAAATTAGCTGAGTGAGTGTGGGCGGTGTGCCACACTGACCTTACCACCGCAAGTCAAATGCTCTTCTACTACCCCTGCCGAGCTCTTACATGAATGTATCAAGTTAAAGCAGCTAATTTTGTTATAATTCGGTATTATCTAATTAGCTTATGGTAACTGTCAAGACGGCAAGCTGGCTAATTTGCTCGGCTATTAGCTTAGCAGCTACGTAGATCCAGGGCAGCTTTCTCGCTAATTGACCTAGTTTTGAGGGGCAGAGGCCTTGTTGTCATTCCACTCCACTGAACTTTGTTTACGTGTAAAGTTGGACTCGTTAGTTGAAGTAAACATTGTTTTTAAACTATTGCCTCTTACTATTCAATGTCTATAAAACATGGTCACTACTAACCTAAAGCCCTGCCACTTCAGCTTAGCCCTACTTAGTCTTTATTCCTGGTATGCAAAATATTAACATCGTGTACACAGTAAAGTACATTTCAACCTATTTTAATGTCATCACCTAACCACTTGAATAGGGCTGAGCGATATGACCTCAAATCAATATCACGATTAATTGAACATTTGACCTCGATTACGATTAATGAACGATTGTTTCGTTTTTGTTTTTTGCCCTCATAGTTCACTGACATGGTCTCTACTGTAAATATGCTCAGCTATTAAAGCTGGTATATTGTTTCTAATGAAAGAGCGCGTATCTGATGAACTATTTTGTGGTTATTTATTGAATATTTCGAATAAAATCCATCGCTTGAAATGAAAACGACACATTGTTGTTTTAAAGTAGAAATGAACTTCTCTAAAACAGTAGAAAATAAATAACTTGTATTTCTTGCAAAACGTTTTTCTGCAGTGTTCACATTTGACTTGTTTTTGTTCAGCGTCGTCTTCCCTAAAGACTAAATGTGTCCATGTGACTGCCCTGAAAATAATCGAAATAAACGACATTGGCAAGATTAGGTCGATTAGAAGTTCTGAATGTCGCCTTCGATTAATTGCCTGGCTCTACAATTGAACTCCTTGGAGACATGCTAGGATATGAAAGAAAGTGGCATATATTGTGTTGGACAACATGCAATGTTTTTAAGGATATTCCTTGAGAAACTTAGTTAAGTTTTAAGTTAAAAACATCACTACTTTTTTGAGTAAAAAGTATTTAAACTCTACATATTGAATTATGCAATGCGACTGCATTGGTAGAAACCTGGCTACCGCAATTGCATTTTTCTATTGGCTGATGTGGAGACAGGTGACGTACTGTAAGTGGTGCCAGCTTTCGGCACTTAACCCTAAAAAAACAAAACTGTGTCACCCATCTCGGGAAACTTTAGGGAGTCAAGTGGAATAATAGAATAGCGCAGATTGTTTATAACTGAAATCAAAGTGGATCGGCGCGAAATATGGCGACAGTAAAGTGCAGAAACTGTGCTATTGGTTTAAAAATGTCAAAGCCATAACATTCAAATCCTCCAAGGGCCATCGTCTACCATTCAGACACATCGCCAACCTCTCCTTGCCCTCCCCGTCCTCTGCATCGGCTGCCTTATTGCACTCGCTGCTCATGCTAACAGCTCAAACTGATATGGCTATGGACCGTGTGGTCGTGGCCTACAAGAGACTCTGGTCATTTTTTACTTCTCGAGTCGTCGTCAGGGCTAAATAACCTAGCTAAACTTGCTAATCAGTTTATGTGTGTCTGTGTGTCGCATAGACTGTACAAGGTTGTGGCTGATGCTAATGAAGGAGTGAGTGGGCGTGCTTCCACCTAACCCTGTCCATGTTGATAGAATGGCGTTTCTTATTCTCTGGGGTTTAGTTACCCTTTAAGTGTACAGATTCTTTGTCCCGTCAGAACTGATGTGTAATGCTGTTTTTTAAATCACTCCAGACAGTAACAGCATTTTACACGTGCTCAATGATATAGTTTTTTATGCATTTTGGGGCTTGCACAAACTAGCTAGCAGTACCAGGTTGAATGACTGTAAGTGCTATCATACGGTAATTTATATTGCACAATGCTTGTTATGTTATTGGATGGTAATCAAGGCTCTAATTACTACTGGATCAGAGTCCCATTTCTGTTATATGATGTTATTTGTTCCTCAAGGATTGGCGTTCAAAGTCTCATGATTCACACAAGGCTGCTGAAACAAGGCATGCATTATACTGCAATGACACTGTGAAGGCTCAACAACACTTAGTCTGAAAATACATTTTGTTTTATAACACATCTTTATTTAGCTCCGTGTTTTGTTCTACAGTTCTGTGATTTAATAACCCTCGAAGTTGGGTACTTTGACGGCATCATTCATCCCTCAGGGGAGCCATATTCCCTCTCTTAACGATGAGATTAGAGCTTTTGTGACTAATAAAAAAACACTGACGTTCTATGGTGACGTATCTGAAACTGCTTCTCTTTCTTTGCCCTCACCCGGCTGGGTTTGTAGAGATGGAGTCCCTGATGAGTGCGGTGGCGCCGCGCTCCCCAGCCCCCGCCAAGAAGTTGTCAGAGGTGGACTTCCGGTCGGGGGCCACCCTGGATCAGCTGTCGTCACAGGTGTCTGAGCTAGTAATACTGGAACAGGGAGAGTTCGGAGACCAGACCGCCTTAGAGGTCCACACTGCCAAGGATTTTATCTTCAACATGCTAGGTAAGTCTACCTCAGTTTATCCAAAACATTTACTTTAACAAAAGGAAACACAAACTCATACCGTGTAGGCTACTATGGCAAGGTTTGGTGTAGTGTATGGGGTGATATGTTTATGTTTGTGATGGAAGGATGCTAAAACAGAGCAGAAATTCTCTCTTGCACCCATTATCCAACCATAGCTATATAATTCTGAAGCCTCATTTCTCCTTTTTTCTTTAAAATTCTGGTGTCAGAATTAGAGCCTGACCGATTAATATCGGCCGTTATTAGCACATCAAGTGACGATCGATATAGGGTAATTTCATCGCAGATATGCGCCGATCTTACTAGATTTATTTTCCAGTCAAACAGTATTTAATTTGAGTATCGTTGTATTAAACTAGCAGTTCTGTTTCTGGCTGTCACCAGCAGAGTTTGCGTTATGGATTATAACAAACACCTACCTCCAGAGTGTCAAGAGGTGATGCACGTACGTGCGTAGTTACCATCTTGTCTTCATTATATATCTTTTTCACAAGTGTCATGTGTTTGATAACTGCATAAATGTCTTTATCTAAATCTATCTATCTCTACAAATCGACCATAGATCTAAGAAAGATATCGGCATCCGATTTTTTCTCTCTCCACAATATTGGTATTTGCCCCAAAAACCGTAAATCGGTACTATAGTTACTAACTGAGAAAGATGTTTCGAAATTTGTCATGGTAAGGTTTGGATAATCAGTGCTCTCAATACGTTTTGCTATAAAAATCTCCGTCATCACTACAAGCCTCAGAGACAGTCATTATTTATTGCCTAGAGTTTAATTAACTATCAATATTCAGTCCTTAACTTCTTTGTGGAGGTTATGAGAATATCATTCTGCACGCACTGTGTCTGTGATGGTGTCTGTGTCTCTGTGTGTATATTTTTAGTGCATTTGCAAGTGCGCATCTTTGCTTATTTAAAGGTTTTACCTCCGCCTCTCTCTCTCTATTCTTCACCCGCTTTGCCTCAGTATGCAGAAGTGCATGTTTTGACTGTATGTGGAAAAGAGCAGTACAGGGGCTTTTTTTTTTTGCCCTTTATTTACTCAGGGTATGTCACTGAGAACAATGAGATATCTTTTCCCAGGAACGCCCTGTTCCACACTCCTCACGCACTGTGAGACATTTTCACCTGGAAGCAGCCAAGTACAATGGTAGCCTCATCAGTTGGATACAGAGCATGCCTCAACATGCAGTGTGCTGTGCTTACACATGAAACTAAATCCAAACGATGTAGTACTTTAAATCTCTCTGGACTCTCTGTTTTAATTGGTTCTCTTTGTGTTCTTTCTGCACACTATTGAAATTCATGAAAAAATTCTGCTGCTCTGTTATATCTAGGATTAAAGCACAAGGTGTATTGGCTTTTTTTTGTCTGTGCATTTCTTGGGCTTGAGGTCAATTTCAAGTCCCTTATTTGATTTCTCCTTGCTCCTCACTTGAACAGGAAGTTTTTACGGATCTACCATTTTGCAGGCGGTGCAAAAGCTCCTTTTTTCTGCTCCAAAGATGGAGTAGTGAAGAGTGATCTCTGAAAGCCATAAGCAGGATTTACTGTACAAGGTTACCTTTAGGGAGGTCTTTTACTGGCCTATAAAAGCCCCCCTTGTTTCATATCAGCACTGATTGGACGCTGCCGCTGGTCAGACTTATCTGATGCATCCCAACTTTCATGCATGAGTGAAGACAAAACAGTGTAATGTCAAGTACCACTCCCAAGTTTTACTTTTGGTTAGTTTACTGTTTGACTGTCTAGTTAAACGCCTCCTTTAACTGTAGGTCTGAAAATCAGAAGCACCATAAACAACCTTTTTTTTATTAGAAGATCGTTTCACAATCTTTCATTTACTCCATTAACTTTTATTATAGATACAGGAAAGATGCAGACTCTGCCTCTAAGCAAGATATCATAATTTCTAGATATCATAATTTCTAATTTCAGTCAAGGGAGGTTTAAAATTCACTAAATAAATTAATTCAGCCAGCAGTAGTGGATTGTGTGCCACTACTGCTGTATAGTGCACAGAATAAACACAGGCTGTGCAGGTATATGCTCTTATATTTGTGAACCAGCTATTAGTATTAGCAGTCTGAGTATTTGTGTTAAAGCTGACTGGAAGCTACTCAAACTGTGATTGGCTGCCGCCATCAGAGACACATACAGTAGTGCTTCCTATGATGCTTCAGAGGAAAGGACCTCTCATTCCTCTTGTAACCTGTTCACCTGATTCCTTTCACCCTGCACGGTTTCTTCGTGCATCCTTGGCAGATGGGACGATGATGCAAATGAGAGAACATTGATGCAATTTTAAGAGATTTGGGATGCACCCTCTATTGTACACCCACTCCCTTGCCCTCGTTTGTTTTCGATTTCACGCTTTCCGTCTGCAGAAATTTGACTCCCATCTAAATTCAGACAACACGCAGAAATCTGCATACCTCTTGTGAACGACATGAGACATGGTTCTCTTTGTCTGACACATTGTATGAGTCAGGTTTTGAGGCAGCATGTGTGACAAACAGGATCAAGGCTGCATTGAAATCAAGCAACAGGTACAATATCTTCAATTTAATCCTTTGACAGACTCATTATCACTTTGTCTCAAGTTGTATTAAGCAAAACCAGAGGCGTACAAAGTGTGGCAGTGGGGATGTACTGATTTAAAACTTGCAATTTTGACGTCTTTCAAATGCAAATTAGATTCAAAGCAAAGATGTTTGAATCGAAGCGCATCCAGGATGATTCACAGGTTCATTGTGTGACGCTTCGCTCTCTTTGGCTTCCTTGCTCACTGACTTTCAAGCGTAACCTGAACTCCTGAGAGACGAGTGTGCTGAGTCAGAAGTGACGCTGTCGGATATGTACTGGTTCGAGCTTGTCAGTTGTGAGATAAAAGTGAAGTGTGTTTGTTTGTCCAATAGGTGGCACCCTCCCCCCTCCCTGCTGTCCCCTGTCCTCTCAGTTCTCTACTGTAACCAATACTTTCTTAGCACTTAAGCAACATATTTTGTCCTGCAGCCTTTTAAGTTCAGTCAGTTTCTTCTGTAGTTACATGCTTGACTTGCAACTGTGATTTTTAATTTCCTTGTCTTTAATGCTTGCGAGCACTCGTCTCGGCCATTTACGTGTCTTCAGAATATCACAACACACACTTTTCCTATTACTATTAGATTAGTGTTATTACATCGGTTGACAGATGGCTCCTGTTGATTTTAAAATAGCTTCATCAAACAGGCCGCCTCACACAGGGAGAACTTTCATAAATCAAAATGGCACAAAGGCCTGTTTTTCCCATTTGATTGCATCACCAGGGAATGAAATTAGCACCTGCCACCAAATGCAGAGTAAACGTTGGCT
Organism: Tautogolabrus adspersus; assembly: GCA_020745685.1. Lineage (NCBI taxonomy): Eukaryota > Metazoa > Chordata > Actinopteri > Labriformes > Labridae > Tautogolabrus > Tautogolabrus adspersus. The sequence goes on along the minus strand of CM036556.1, from coordinate 5,364,798 downwards.
GTGGCAGGTAAAAAGTCATCATGGTGGAATTGTTTCATGAAGACAAGTAGAATATATGCATGCAAGGAGCCAGTCTGCATAGATTTTAGTAAAGTAGTGGACGACAGTAGAATGAAAAGGCCGGTAGAAAAGCTCAGAGAGGCATGGCTGATGCATTTGTTTGCTGACAGAGGGTTGTGACAAACAGGATTGTTAGTTCACATTTGTTTCTACGCTTACAGCGTTAAAAGTGATGCGATTAAGTCAGATAATTTATGCATTCACATTATGTAATCATGTACTGTTTTGTCCCTTAAGGCCCACCGTAGATTAGCAACCGAAGGGTCTCCCTGTAGTCACAGTGATGTAAAAGAATGACACCACTGCACCTTTGAATGTCTCATTTCACTCATCAAATGATTCCTTATGGATGGAAAGTAAATAAAAAGAGCTAAAAGGAACGGTTAAAGGGTGTGCCTGTAAAAGACAGGGTTGGTCATTTTCTTCAGATCCACTTTTGAAGATTTTAGTAGAAATTGTCTTTAGTTCCTGACAGAAATGAATAACTCATGTGCTCTGAAAAAGGAACAAAGAAAATCCATCATCTGTAGCAGTTTTAAGCCTGTAAAAACTTTAACCAATGTCTGCCACGAGGTACCAATCTGAAGAACCAATCACGCCTCCCTGTCTCCCTGCTCGTTCTCTACTCCTTGTGTGCACTAGCCCACACTCAAAGCGCGTCACTGATGACGGAGTTTATACTGTGAGTGTCGTTGGCCGGTGCGATGAGTAAAATAGTCAGGTTTTCTTACATGTATTATGAGAAAGTTTAGTGTTTACTTCCCGATGAATGAGACATGAGGTGACGTAGTTTCTACACAATGTAAGTGAGGGGCGTGGCTTTTGAGGGAGCACAGAGGGGAGAGGGCGGGTGTTGACGGAGCACTGAGGGAATGCTACTTTCAAAATCATGCTAGTTTTTGAAATTGACCAACCCTGCCTTTAATTTCAGACCTTAATTGTAAAAGCAGTAGTAGTGCAGAAGACTAGAAAAGCTCTTTACAAGCTCACGTTCATTTCCCATTTATGAATGTTTTGCTGTATATCAATTCTCTCAGAATTGCTGTAATGTGATATTTTCTTTAACTACGTCCATGTATCCTGTACCTTGTTGCATTGTACTGTATTGTAGCTTATTGTGAGTAATCCTTCCAACCCCTGTATAATACTGTTGTCACTAAATTAATGTTATTCTTACATTTACTTGTTTAACTGGAGAGCCTCCTTTTGGGTAAATTATGGTAAAAATGGCATAAAGAATAGGCGTGTTTCCAGTTAGACGAGGCCTATTTTCACTCCAGCTCAGTCAGTGTACGTTCCCCGTGTAAAAATCAGTAACAGTCTCAAAGATCCAATGTTTTTTTGTGTTTCTAGTGCAAAGCCCTCTGCTCTCCTCTGGTGCTTGCTTGCTCCCTCTCTCTCTTGGTTGAGAGTATCTCAGCTTTTTCTTAACTTTCGGGGCTCCTTCCCCTGCCGTTATGGTTTGCTGGTATTTTCGTACCCTGTTCCTCACCGCCTGCTGTGACATCTCAGACTCGGGGAAGAAAAAAAAAAAGATAGAAAAAGTTTGGCACTCTCAACGCAGAGAGACGGTTTGTGTTGGATTCTAAGAATATGAAGTGGTAGCTGCATAAGGAGCTCTATGCCTCTCAAGGCCATGCTGAGGATGAAAAGCAAATATCATCCTCTTTATAAAGGGGCCTTGTTGCAGCATGCCGGCCTGCTGGATTTGGGACTCGTCACAGCTGTGTAGGTATGTGTGTGTGCAGGGATCTGTGCAATGATACTAACACAAGTAGCTGTGGCTGTTTTTGCCAGGTTTTTATAAAGTTTGAGCTGTAGAGGGATCCCCACTGGGCTTTGCACACTGTCAGGATGAGGAAAAAAGAAAAGAGATTTAACTTGCATGTACACACACACACTCACAAGTGCACCCAGTGAGTTTCTTCACAGGCTGACAGATCCAAGAAGAGGCTCTTATTTACGCTGTGTTTGAGTAAACACTGTGGTTTGCCTTCAGGCAAGCGTGGCTGGGGCCACTGCATGTTACTGTTGAAAAACAAAAGTCTGATGAAGGCAGGAATAAATCTGCTCTGCCGGTGAAGCAGAGGATCTGATGCTAGGCCCAGACATACCCCGAACCCAACTTTTCAGATCTTAAAGTTTGTTAGCAAGCTTTAGAGAGTTTGGTTCACAGTTCAGCATCCCCCTGATGTCTGTGGAAAAAAAAGATACTCTTGATCCAAGTTTAAAAAGGCATGAGCGCTGTTCTGCCTCAGCCTGAATTCTAACATTTTTATCTGCGAGATGAAAAAAACAACCTGTTGCATGCTATGTTTTTGAAGAATTGAGTTATTGTGTTGAAAAGAAATGCTCATAAGTGGGTCTTTTACACTTCATGCGCTGCATCAGATCTTCTTTTTTGTCCCACAATGAACTCCCCCTTCTTGCCTTCCTGGTGGGCTTCTTACATCAGCCCTTTTGTTTTCTTCTATCCTTCACACTTAAGCCACTTAGTTTGATGCACATTTGCGCTTAAACCGTGATAAGTGGAGGCTGTTAGACAGAGAAGGCTGTTCAGCACCTGAGTTGTTATTTTATTTCTGAGTCAGGAGAGGCAGATCATGTCAGAGGTTCACCTTGAGCTATTATAAAAAATGAAAAACACAACCAAACAAAACAAAGCCTGCCTGTTTTTGTGAGTGATGTTGCAAGAGTCTGCATATTTATCAGTCCCACTGGAGTCTCGAGATTTCTCTGTGATGGTTGTGGTTTAAAAAGAATGCACTAGCAGTAGGGTTGCCAATCACAGTCAGTTTTCTTAACTGATAGTTGAACACCTTAGCGATCAGTTATCGATTAATCATTAATGAGCCACAAAATGAACGTCTTTTTCTCAGTTTATGTTTTATTGAAACCATTATAGCAGCACAATAGTTACTTTAAACATTAATTCCTTAAATACAAACAGTTTGAACCAATAACACAACGAGGCTCTCGCACTTTTAAACAAAAACTGTGCAAATATTGCAAGAAGATGGGGAATTACACAAATAGCACAACCAACATGATGCAGCATTTAATCGACACCACGATGAGAAGCTCCAATCACCTCCCCTTGTTGAGAGAAAAAAAACATTAAAAAGCCAAACCACACTGACAAGCGGGTTTGCAGCCCCTAAAGGAATGTGTTTCAGCCATCCACAGACTCATTTTGTAAAATAAATCGTGAGAGAATCGTATCATGAAACCAGTAATGTAAGTTGAGTGAATCGTTACTTCCCTATTAAACATGTTTAAAACATTTACGTTCAGATCTCCTGTTGTGGGGGGAACCCCGAGGACAGCCAACTGTGGGTAGTCACGTAAATGAAAGCATAGCCGTATGCACTCACTAAAAACCCCCATCTCTACGTCTTTTACTTTTTCTTTGTGAATTTTCAGTTAAGAGTAGTCCAATAAATTATTCCTGCCTGTCTTTTACTAGGTTTGTTTAATCTTCTGTCGCATTTGATTGCAGGAGATTTTGCCAAAATCTCCAAACGGCCTGTTTGAGCACACATTTTCTAAAAAGTGGAGCAGGCAAAAGAGGGAGAAAATGGACTTTACCCGTAACTGGGGGGTTTGGACAGGATAGTGATGACACATATACCTGTTTGAAACCAATGTAAACTGTATTGTGCATAAAATGTGAAGGATTTAACTAGCTGAAGAGACTGAAACAAGTAAGTCAGAATGGAGCAGGGACTATCTCTGTGTGATGCAAACCTTAAATATGTATCTCACTCTAACTATCTACATTTACATTTTGTGACTTTCAAAGGCTGCACCAACGTTGATTCGGTTGGATTGTTTAAATTGGAGGTTCCAAAAAGAAATCTCATCTAGTCAAACGTTAACCATGACAGTTTCCTCTACATCCCCTCTGGGAAAGCTGTAAGTAATTGTAGCCGCTGGATCCATGTGGTGCTGAAGCAGTCTCTCACCCCGGCATATTAACACTGATCTGACACACAGATGACTGACTCACAGCTGGATGCCGGTATCACTGCTGTGACATGTTGGATCATTGCATGTCCCCGCTCTGATTCTGCCACACTTCTGTTGTAGTTTTTTCTTTAATGCATGCTTGGGATGACTTTCCCACAAGGCCACTCTGGCTGAATAATTCTTTGTTAATAGCATTTTGGATTTGACGCCTGCGGCATTGCATGACATATCTGGGTTTGACTAGTTTGGGCTTCGTTTCTGCTCAGTTTTCTTCAGCACAGATTAGATGCGTCTTGGCTGCCACTAGAGCTGTCCCAAACGATTATTTTTCAAACGATTAATCTAGCGATTATTTTTTCGATTAATCGACTAATCTAACGATTAATTTTTCGATTAATCTAACGATTAATTTTTCAGTTATCGATTATTTCACATTACTTGATCAATGTAACTCAGGGGTGCCCAACCTTTTTTGAACCAAGATCTACTTTTAAAGTTGCCAGTCTGCCAAGATCTACCAGTCCTCATAGGGAGCCATCTGTTCTTTTTAGGAGCGTGTCTTTTCTGTATCGACAGCCTTCAAACACATTTGATACGCTCACAACAAACAGAAAATACAACAATAAATAGGCTACAATAAATTAATTTACTGGCACACTTTTTCTTTTCTTACTCTAATCTTAGGGTTTATTTTAATATTACGTTTGTATTTATATCAAATGTGTTTTTTTCTCTCTAAATTATTTTAGTTTCTGCAACAAACCACTTTAATCTGCTCAATTTATCCACGCATGCTCACAGACACATACACAACGACTACCCCTCACATTTTGAAAAGTTCTACTCGATATTCCGTTATTTAAAGGAGTTCAGAACAGCATCAGCAGCAAGCAGCTGTACATTAACATATTAAAACGAAGCATGAGAAGCTTCAGTTTTGATTGGAGCAAGGTGCATTTACAAGACAGGTGTACGGACAGTAGACCTTATCTCTCTGTTTCTCTGAAGCTGATGTGATTCTGCACTCTTGGTTTTTAGTCTTATTTCTCCGGAGGAGTCGAGAGGGAATTTGTTTTTTAACGGGAGTTTTGCTCCTCACGGCTTTCTTCCCCGCGTGCCTGCACTCTCACATGCGCGCTCTCTCTCTCCCCTGCTCTCTCTTTCTGTCACTCGCAATCTCTCTCTCTCTTGTTCTCTCGCACACGCAGCAATTTTATGAATAAATTGTATTTTATAGTGACTAAACATCTCGTGATCCTCTGAGAATCAGTCCGCGGTCTACTTGATCGCGATCGACTGGTTGGGCACCCGTGATGTAGTTATTTGGGACGACGCGTCGACGCAAATTATTCAAGTTGACGTATTTTTGTCGTCGATGACGTCGACGCGTCGTCCCAGCTCTAGCTGCCACTAATGTGGGTCATTGTTGTTCACTGACACCTTTTTTTTGTCTTAACTGTAAGAATCATGGCACGTCACTGAACATGATGTTAATCAATCCTCTGCTGAAAACTGGTTGTCATTTAAAACCAATGGAATTGACTAAACATGACCACACACCCAGACATCACATCATTCTGTTATTGTCTCCCATTGTATTTGATTAATTATGACTTAAAATATGTTCACTAGAAGTGTTTGGCATTACATGACTTATTATCTGCTGTGCTGCTTTTAATAACCGAGGCCGACGTCGTGATTTCTGCTCTTGAAGAGTCACACTTCAAATATCCAGAGGCAGAGAGGTTGGAGCAGTCGAACGATAACAGAATCTTATGTGCAGGCTGTAGCTGTTTGATCTGCACACAAATAAATAAATAATTTAAACTGAATGTTTTCCTCACCAGCTTGTGACGCAATGGCTGACGCCTTTCTGTTATCTTAAAAATGTTCCCAGAAGTGACAGATATCTCCCTTCACATTTCTTATAATTTAAGTGAACATTTCTGAGAACTTGCTCAACTCAAATAGAAACTATCTTTAAGTGCTCGGTGCGCTAATGGAAAGAGTGACTAAGGCTTGATGTAAAATTCAGGTATGATATTAGCCTTAGTGAGAATGATGGAGAGAGAGAGAGAGAGAGAGAGAGAGAGAGCATTGCAGCGAGCACATTCACTCTGTACCTGCTCACCTAGTGTGATGAAAGTGGGGTTATACTTTGGAGAATTAGAGAAAATGTTTCAAATAATGTTGCTGAAAGAAAAAAGAAAGTTGAGCTTCAACTCGATTTCAATTTTTATGAAGCAAAATATGTCTTTCAAAGCAAATGAGCTTGTTCGTCTTAGAGGAACAGCATTTGTCAAGAGAGGCATTTTTGAAGATCGGTGTACCCTAAAAAATTTAGATTTTTAGGTTTACTTGCTCCTCTTGTTCATCGGTTGCTTAAAATAGTGCCCATTTGCTAGGCGTGTGAACGTTTGGGAAGTCCAAAAGGGCTTCACACACCTGCAGAAAACTTTTTGCAGGAGGAGCTGTACAGTATGTGTGAGGGCTAACGATCACATTGTTCTCTCAGACTTCACCTGGAGTTCCTCCTGCCAGATGCCTAGTATTTTTTTTCCGCAGCAAGTCAGAGTGGGCTGATGTGAGAACGCAGCAGGATGTTATCCGGAGAATTCACTTAGAGCGAGTGGGAGAGGGTGGTGACGTTTATATCCTGTGACCAGTGCACGGTGCAGAGACTGTATACAATTTGATGGAGACGGATCCATCTACAGTATATGATAAAAAGTACAATTCTCACGCTTCAATTTAAAGGTCACATATTATGCAAAATATACTTGACCATGTTTTTTCAACACTAATATGTGCCTCTAGTCTGTCTACAAACCCCACAATTATGACAAAAAAGTCCATCCTCTCCGTCTTTTGCCTGCTCCATTTTTCAGAAAATGTGTGCTCAAACAGGCTGTTTGGAGATTTTCCCTTCATGACATCACAAAGGGCAGTAACCCCTCCCCCTGGTGGGTGACACTCCCACAGCTAGGTGTTTGTTCTGCCCTCTGAGTCTGCCTACTCATCGTAAACAATAGGACATGGAGCGAGAAAGCCCAAGCCATCCAACCCCTTCTAGAGGGGCGTGGTCAGACACAGCTCATTTGCATTTAAAGCTACAGACACAGAAACAGCCTGTTCTGAGCAGGGCTGAAATAGAGGGGTTTATAGCAAGAAACCTCACAGACAAGATTAAGGGAGCTCTGAGACTTATTTAAGGTTGTTGCCCACTCAAATCACCACCCATGGGTCCTACATTGAACCTATGGGTGTTGAAAAAAACATTGAGAGAATAGCCAATCTGTCTTTGCTTTTCACTCATGATTAATGATTTAAAATTTGAACTGTGGCTCTCCTGTAATTGGGACTGGGCTCAAATGTAAGCTTGTGAGTTTATTTTATCCATGATTGATTTCTGTGTAGTATTTTGCACATACTTTTAAGTTCAGGATCAGTTCAGCTTTGCTTTCTTAAAAGACTAGGCTACAGTGCTGCTCTGAAATCCGACAGAAAACCTGCACTGATGCGCTCACCTTTCAGTGATAATTGCCTGTCACTTAGTGGGATGTGCTATCGCAGTGTGCAAAGGCATCAAAGCAGCAGTGAAGAGCTGAAAGACGCTGACAGCTTCCTGCATCCTCTCCCTCTGCAGGTGGTTTAGACAGACTCTCTGTCAACACCCTGAGCCGTGTTCGTTGTGTTTTTACCTCATGCACACCTCTGGTTCTGCGGCCTGAGACAACCCTCTCCTATCAGATGAAATTCCAGGCTCCTCCACATTCCTCTCCTCTAAAAAGCCCATTTTTCAGCTAATCTCCTTCCTTGATATGAATTCATAAACAGCGAGCAGGCAGAATGGCTCACCTTTTTCAGCGTCTGGGATTAATCCTGCTATTAATGTGCAAGACGAGGCTGCGAGAAGTGCTGCTTGAACAGCACAGATAACATCTGGTAGGGACTAAAGCAGTCAGGAGTCATTTGTATCAAAAAGACTGAACGTCTGCTTTTGGGATGAGGCTGCTTTAAGAATATTATTATGGCGTGCTCTGCTGGATTAGTTTTATTGTTGAACATAACAGAAAGGTCACATGGAGGTAGGGGAAGTGCAACAGCGTCTGTGAAAATCATCTTGACACAGACAACACCACCAAGGTGCTCTGACACAAGAACCTCGTCCTAGACTGTTTCAGTTGTTTGTCTCTCACAGGTATTTACAAACGAAATAAAGATTCTGTCTTCCACTGATTACCAGACAAACTCTGTTTCACAGGCGTTTGTGTGTGTGTATATATATTTGCCTTTATTAGATAGAACAGCTGAAGAGAGACAGGAAATGTTGGGAGGAGAGTGTGAGAGATGACATGCAGCTAAGGGCCATGGTCGGATTTGAACCCACTGTGGCTGTGCTGAGGAGTATAGTCGCGCAAAATAACCGCTAGGCTAATGGCGCCCTGGTGTTTTGTATATTTGAACCATTTAATCCTTTCTGATGCAGTCAATATGAATATGTATTTTATTCAACTTAAGGTCAACTCTTTTGCTTTAATGCTGAGAGTTTCATGACATGATAGATGAAACAGATTTACGTTACATAAGAAACAATGAGCGTCAAAGAACTTCCAGAAAAACATTTATTTTTCTGTGTGACGCTTTTGTTTACATTCTGACTTGAAATTTAAGAAGCAAAAAATAACGTCAAAGTTACGTTAACTTTCGACTTTGTGAAGCAAAAAGTGTTTTCAAAGGCAAACTAACCCTTTAACAGTTTGTTTGTCTCTTGCCGTGAGCATAATTTGGGGGAAAAAAAACATTTTTGAAGATATACAGTATGTACCCTGAAAAATGTTGCGCCTCTTTAAATTTTCAAGCTTACTTGCTCCTATTTAAAGTCAAGAGTCGACGGGTCTGTTATAAGAATCATTTCAAAACTCTTTCACAATTCAGAGAAATAGGAATAATATAAATGTGTCCTTTAAATATAGATGTTGCTGCCTATTTACAGTAAAGCTGACTTTAAAGTGTTAAATATTCTGTGTCGGGGAGGATTGCACTGATCCAACTTTTAAAGTCTGATACTGAACCCTGGCTTTTGATATCTGCACACACGGAGTACTGATCTGAAACCAGTGTTTTATTTATAACCCGGATTAAGTTGCATAAAACAAATGTTTTATACACTCAGTTCAAGAATCAGAATACCATTCCCTTTTCACAACCTGTAGCTCAGTTGGTAGAGTCGGTGGTCTCTCAACCGTAAGGCCTGGGCTTCAATCCCCAGCTCCTGCATCCCCATGTCTAATGTGTCCTTGGGCAAGACACTAAACCCCAAGTTGCTCCCTCTGTGTATGAATGCTAGATAATAGCTAACACTGATGGTCACTTTACAATAGCAGCCTCTACCGTCAGTGTGTGAATGTGTAGGTGTGACCTGTGGCGCTACAAGCTCAAGCCCATAAACCATTTAACCTCTACCCTTAAACGTGTGTTTATCTGGACTCTTTCTGAAGAGTTACTGTTCTGCCCCTTAAACACATGTAGGAATTAGTTTGGTGACTGGTTAGCAGGGTTTTTTCGCCTTGAGAAAAACATACGTTCCAAATAATTGCAAGTAAATGATCTCTAGTTGTGCATTAAATACGTTTTAAATACTTAGCCACATTTTAAGACGAGATTCATATGCAAGACCTGCCCTTCTCTCTCCAGCTACAGCAGCAGCATCTCAAAGTCATCGGCTTATTAAGAGGAATCCCATTTTCCAGAGAGATTTACAGAGCTATTTCTGAAATCCATCAAACTTAGAGGTGTGTGGCAGAATATTTTCACTCCGCTCGAACTGCGATGAGAAAAAGGACGTCTTTCCCATGATGCTGTTGCTGCAGGGGGGGTTTCTCAGCAGCGTCACTCTGCAGCTTCATTTTGAAAAGCAGGCATGTTTGAACGGTCCCACGAGGGTATAGCATGTGTATTCAGTAAAGGTCTGTGGTAGAATGTCAATTGCTTCCTTTTCAGGAAAGTACAACTTTTCTTTCTTTGTGAATGTTAAATCAAATGCTGAGAAACCAAATTGAGTATCGGAGCAATGCACAGCCTGTGCTGAATGCCTGTTTAATATGAGAGGCAGAGCCGTGTTGATGTTAAAAATGCTTTACCCTACTTCACTGAGATGTAACACAAACTCTCAGGACAGATGGCAAAAAAACATCTCAATTCAATTCAAAAAACTTTATTTATCCCCGGGGGGCAATTCAAGACATATCTGAATAAATGATGTATGGATTTAAAATCACAATACATTTGTTTTCAAATAATGCCATTTTCATCCATCCATCCATTATCTATACCGCTTTTCCCGTTTGGGGTTGCAGGGGCTGGAGCTAATCCCAGCTTTCATTGGGCAAGAGGTGGGGTTACACCCTGGACTGTTAGCCAGTCAATCACAGGGCTGACATATAGAGACAGACAACCAGCCACACTCACATTCACACCTACGGGCAATTTAGAGTCACCAGTTAACCCAAGGAGCATGTCTTTGGACTGTGGGAGGAAGCCGGCGTACCTGGAGAGAACTAGCGCATGCACGTGGAGAACATGCAAACTCCACACAGAGAGGTTCCTGTCCGACGGGGATTCGAACCAGGGACCGCCTCAGCACTAACCATTGCACCACCGTACAGCCCCTTCTTGTAAATTGATTTGAGTTTGGACCACATTTCCCACATATTTCTTTGTCACAGTAGAGGTGTCGTTGCTTGTCCTCCACCCACCTTTTGGTTTGAGCTTGTAGCATCTGTGTCTCTCACTTGGGATAGGTCGTGAATTTTGAATATTTGACTAGTCATTAATTGCCCCCCCCCCCCCCCACACACACAGACACTTTTCTTTTCTTCCAGCGCTTGTTGTAATTAGCTACTACCGCCAGGCAGTTGTCTGAAAGCTGCTTGCTAACCTCCATTAAATAACAAAAGAGAAAGAGTGTTTTATTGCAGACAGCAGAATTCTATTGGAATCATTGCTGGTGACTTCCCAATATGAGTTTTCCTTGAAATGCACATCCCTACTATTCAGTATATCCATTTTAAGAGTTAGAATATTGACACTTGTAGTATTCTCACATGAAACGAGATTTTGTTTTTGGAGGCCACTGAAGTGGATCTCAGTGTAAAGGTCGGCAACAGTGGCAGATCCTCCTCCTGTTTGTTTATGGCAATCAAAGTTGTCTCCCTGGATTAAAGTTGTGATGATTTATTGACGTCAAAATCAGATATCGGATTTTTTTTTTTTCTCCCCTGCCAGCCTCATCTCCCAGAGCAGGTCATTTCAAAGACTCCAGCAACAGCAGCGTGATTGCTTCTTGATTGCAACAGCCACATGATTTTTAACCTTCAAAGTTTGGTTTTTCATTTGACTGGAGGCTGGATGCTGGAAGAAAAAAACAAGAAATCATATGTTTTCTGATGTTTGAATGTTATTTTATATTTTATTTATGAATATTTAACAGGTAAATATGTTGAAAAGCAGTAACCCATCAGCTTTGCAAACATCAGCTCTCAAAAACAGGAAATAAAACCAAAAAACTCGGCGAAGAATTCCTTAAACTAGAAGTATTAAGTCCAAATAACAGAAGATGCAACTCTCCTTGATTCTTTTTTTTTTAAAACAAGTGAAAAATAAATGTAGTAGTGACTTAAAACCTCATGACATCCCAGCGCTGTTAAAAAACTGCTCCGAATAATTTGCTCAGTTTGTATCAAATTGATTTAATTAGTGGTCCAATTAAAGGGCATTTATGTAGATGTAAGTATACAGTACTGTATTTACCATGGAATTCACAGAGACGATAGATTTACTTCATGTATTTATTTATTCATTTTTAGAAAAATCCTGACAAATATTCTAGGGATGTACATTTAACCACACACACCTGGTTTTGATGCACGCTTCATGTGCAAATAAACACACAGGCACTTTATGATTCAACAAACCCTGATGCAGCACAGAAATATCCTGAGAAATGCACTAATGTACAAAAGTGGTTCAGAGGAGCAGCTGATACCAGACTGAAGCATGACTCACACAGATCCACGCTGCATAAATATAGACCAGTGGTGGCAGTATTATTCTCTAGGGGGAGCATCATCTCTCATGGAGGGTTCAGGATGTTCACCTTCGTTGTTTAGCGTGATGCTAACACATCGTTTAAATTACCATTAACATGCTAACCGATTTAGCATACAGATAGCGGTAATTTACAATCGATCTTTTGTTGAGAGATGCCAAGTTAGTTTCTTTACATCTCTACAGTGTGTCACCTGTAAGTAATGCTTTCTTCTTCTTTTGTTATTTGATGGCAGTTACCAAACAGCTTTCAGATGCGCTACAGCCACCATCTGGAGGAAGTACAGCATTACAACCAGGAGCTAAAATATCATTTGAAGATGACATCAAAGTCACATTCAAACTTCTTCTACTTGTTTTTAAATATAACTGTACGACTATTAGAATATCACAACCTTTCCCTAAAATATAACTGTACCTGAAATGACATCGCCCTTCTTAAAAATAGAAATGAAACTCAGGCATATACAGACCTTAGACAAACTTATTTCGAAGTGGCATACTATCCTCGGGATATAACAGAATTGTACGACTCAGTGTTTGTTGTTTGTCTGCATACATGTGCAGAGTAAAGACTCGTCTGCAGGGCTTTGAGAAGTGTGTCAAAACATGCTCTGTAGGTAAGTAGGTAGGCAGGCCACCACTATTCCAACACGCTGAGTCTAATAGAGTAACCAATAGCAATCAAATAGTAGATTCACGGACTTGGAACTGGGTCTAGTCTGAAAATAGCCCTGTTGAAAAAACTTCCCTATAATGGAAATCTAAATTCAAAGACATTTTTTACAGGATTAGGTTTAATCCGTGGCTGTGAAACAAGCCTAGGCCGTCTCCATTCCAGCTCTATTCTCAGAGTGTGAGTGTCTACAGGCATATATTTAGGATTGTGTTGATGTGTGTGTCCATGCATGTGTGCGTGCTCGCTGGCGGATGCCCAGTAAAGTAGTGTGCGACTGTTGATGTGAGAGTTTGGATTAAGAAGTAGATTGGACCATCCCCAAACTTCTCCCCAGCCAGTGTGGAGATTGAAGGAGTTTTGCTAATTGATACAGTTTTTCCTCTGCGCTCCTCTCTCTCTAACTGAAGCCTCAGCTGGAGAGATAAGATGCTCTTTATTCTCTTTTTTCATCACTCCTTTCCTCCCTTAGCTATTTCACCCAATTTATCAGTGGCAGATAGAGCCAAACAAATCAGAGGAGTCACAGTTTTTACATTGCCCTTTAGCTGGCGTCAGACGACGTTCCTTCTTCTGACACCGTCTTTTTCTCCCTCTTTTCTTTCATCTGCTCGTTCAGTGTTTCGCCCCTTTTTTCTCCCTCCTTCCAGCCTATTAGAATTTAAGTTTTGAAAGTCATGTGGCCATTACTTTGGTGATGAGTTTTCTTTCTGTAGTAATTGCATCATGATGAACATCTTGGATACTGATGGAGCAGAAACAGGATCAGCGTATTGATTCTAGATTCTGTTGTCAAAGGTTTGCGCTGTTGAAAAATGAAGCAGATGCTGAAGTGCAAAAACCTTCAGTCTGTTGAGTGTCCGCTTCAGGCTGGTTGCAGAAGCTCTGTAAGTCAAATACTTAAAGCATTGAAAAAGCCTGTTTTCACATCAGAAATAGACATGCTTATGGCCTCTTTCAAGAAACAGAATTGGTCTGCTATGCTCGTGATTGACGGGCTGTTTGTCAGGGGTTTTAAACCCGCGTCAGCTCCAGCTCTAAGTTTGTCGTTAGGTTGACTTAAGGTTAGGGTAAGGCAGCATTGCCAGCATGGCGACCGCCATTGATGGGCTTCCAAACCCCCCTGTCCATTGTTATTTACAGTCCATGCTTTGAACTGAATTCGTGTGGCTGGAAGTTTAATTTCTATCCTGAGTCAGATGTGTTCAGTTGCTAATGCTGAAAACACCTTTTCCTGTTATTTTCACAATAAAATCATTATAAAGACAAAATAACTGGGAATTTATTGAGAAGAACTTTCCAGAAATACGATGTGTTTATCATCGAATTGAGCTGAGCTTTAACCTGCTACACTTTGCGGTGATTTTCAATAACACTGTGTTACCACACTTTCAGCCGCATCTTTGACCAAGAGTAACCGCCACAGTCTGCTTATTCTAATCATGTTGTAGACATGTTGAGACAGCTTTTAAAATCACCTTTAGCAGGAAGACCCTTTGAAAAGGAGATACTAATTTGTGCTGCGCTAGGCTCAAGTGACACTGAGCCAAGCCATTAAAGCACATGGCCTTCAGACACTGACACCCTCTCAGACACGAAGAGTCAGGGTCCTGTGGTCACTGAACGTTTAGGTGCGTCTGTCTCTAAAGTCAGAGCATGAAGAAATTCATGGAAGAAGTTGACGGCAGGATAACGTCAGACCGAGGTGATCAGCGGTGAAACTGACACCAAACTTCAGTCAATAAATACATCAATCATGAACGTTACTTTTTTAAGAGACATTTTAAATTCTTCATTTAATCGGGTATCCTGATTTATCATTATATGATCAACTTGCAATATATATTAGTTAACACAACTGGGCAAAGTATTGTGTTTATAACTCTGCCATTCCCATCCCTAAACCCCAGTGTGTCTATTACTGGCTCGTTTGATGTAAAACTCTGAGAAGAATACAGTTAAACACTGGCCTCCATGAATACAGATTTAAACGAGTTGTTTTAACCATTTTAAAAACAAGCACAGCAGGGTAAATATTCATTCTTGAAGTCAACCAGCCAACTGCACCAAGCAGAAGGTAAACGTAGCCTCTGGGCCGCCCGAGAGATGAAACCACTCACTGCTGTGTAAACGTAATATTGCTGTGAGCACACGTAATCATTGAATGCTACCTGAAGTGCGCTTTGGAAAAGTGAAACAGTTGCTTTGTTTTTGATGTTGAATGCCACCAGACACTCCAGCCGACGTCATGGGAGACTTCGAGGAACGGAGATTCTGAGAGGATTTAGCACTCAGGATAAAGGCTGAGCTGCTGTAGTGTAAGCAGGAGATGAATGTGGTATGAATGTGGTGGCTAATCTCTTAATCTAACGGTGCGCTTTCATACACTTTATTTTTCTTCTTTTAAGAAGTGGCCTCCAAAAACAGGCTTGTTTGGAACCTTTTGACTTCTACTCGAACTTTCCCCATTTTATTTCATATCTTTTTTATGTCGATGAAAACATGGGTGTGGGTGTGGATGCTGCTCTCGCAAAGGTATTGGTTCCCCAGTCACACTGGGATTTGTTCATAGCACAACAAACCAATGGATGCTTTAATTACTCCTCACAAGTTAAACAGCCAAGTCATCCATGAGCAACTTCAATATTTTCATTCCATTTCATAAAATGTTCCACTGATGACACTCTGACACCATCATTGGCTTTTTCATTCAATCTCCCAATTTTTCCACACTAACAAACCTTAGAGTACACACTCCATGCCCTCGCATGAAAACATGCCATCAAGGTTGTGTGCCCATGTAATTGGATGAGTGGAATCATGTTAGCAGCTTTGCGCCCCCAGCCATGGCCTGCCGGCTCGCTCCGATGCCCGGGGTTCAGCTTTCTGCAGCCACTTCTCTGCCCTGCAGGGGATAAACACTTTGAGCTCAAGCTCTCACAATCTGTCCACTGCAAAGGGGTTTTTAAGTGTCAGTGCTTTACCTTTTGACCTATAGTGGCTGTGGCTCACACTCAGCCCCGCTGAAACCAGCACAGGTTTGGCCGTTGGATCAAGCTTTTCTCAGTTGCTCTTTAAAGCTGGCAAAACATAATTTACTTGACTCCAGCTCTGTGACTCCCATGAGCCCAGAGCCTGGGAAGTTTACAACACAGCTAACTGGCTGTAAAGGGATTTGGAGGCTCCAGTTTCTCTCCTATAAACTGTTCAGAGAGGAGAGAGGGGAATGCCTTTTAGCACTCTGAGAAATCATGAAGAAGCATGAGCTTAAATATAATAATATGATCGTCTAAAGACTTCCTTTTAGTGATATTGCTGCATTCAAAGACCTCGGAAATTAACTAACTAAACTGCTAAAATGTGAGCCAAGTTGATGTGAACTATAAGTATCCATTAAATAATGAATCTTTGTCTTATTTCAGCTTCAGTCTAAAAGGAGAAATCTAGTGTTTTCCACATGAAGACTTTAAAGCAGTTCTTCATATTCCACACAATACCTGTTTTCATTTATTTCACATCCTGCAAAGAGCTTTCTTTTCACCACTATAATTAGACAAATGAATGTGAGGGTAGCTGATAGTTATCATTGGTTCATCTGACTAAATAAAAATGGTGCTAAAGCATGGTAATTACAAAACCTATCCAATCGATGAAATGTACTCGTGAGTGAGAAAGTGTTGCTTGCGTACAAAAAAGTTATTTTTTGTTATTCACTGCAAGAAATTTGGACTTTGCAGTGTTTTTTGCTTTTTTTAATGGTCAAATTGTGAAACCGTTGAATTTGCAATTGACTGGGGCACCGGTAGCCTTTTGGTTAGTGCGCATGTCCCATGTAAGGAGGCTGTGGTTCTACAGACGGGCGGCCCGGGTTCATTACAATACAATACTTTATTTTCCCTCAGGGATATTTTTTGTCACAGCTTTGCACGGTTGGTACACAGGTATGATAACATAGCAAGGGAAGAAACAACAGGAAGAAACACAGACAATTAAAGAGGCCAGTCAGTGTGGAAGCTTGTGCAGAGCTTCATTAGCTGAGGGAACAAAGCTCTTTTTAAAGCGTGCCCTCTTCCAGGTCAGAGTCCTGTATCCCCGACCTGATGGCAGAAAAGAAAATAGTTAATTGAGTGGGTGAGAGGGATCCTGGGCTGTGGTGAGCACTCTGTGAGTCAGTGCAAAGTGGTTCGGGTCTGACCTGTGTCTCCTTTCCCGCATGTCTTTCCCCTTTCTCTCTCTCTCCCCGATTTCTGGCTCTATCCAGTGTCCTGCTGAGTGCGCCGCTCTCAAAGGGAAAAAATTGTCAAAGGGCTGATTTATTTTATAACTGAAGGCTAAGAGGTATGCATTCATTTGCATAATTAGGGGTGTGGCTGTGCTGACTGACAGGTGGGAATGGTGTAGCTCCACCTATCCTCCTATTTCTAGATCGATCGAAAGTCAGGTGGAGATAGTATTTTCAATGGGGCGGTTGCCATCGTTGGGCTTGATATCACCTCTTCAGAAAAGAACGGGTAACATCCATGTTTTCTACCCCACGTCCTCCTGACCAGCCACAGGCACTCTGTGGAAATCCCTCTGTCAGTCACGGTGAGGATGCTTTGTGTTTGTTATGTACATGGCCTTGTATATGGAAGCTGAAATGAAGGCTTTGCTGAGTACACATGTTGGGTGAGCCTCTCAGATTATCATAAATTTGCAGCCCAGTGGTCACAGAGGTGGCTTGTTAATTTCACACTTCTTCTTGTGTCAATATTACTCCAGCGCTGACTCATAAATATATGCAGAGCCTCTCAAAACAAAATAAGCCGGACATTTCCCAGACTCGCTCACTTGTGGACCTGCTGTTTTCTGTCCCTGCGTGTTCACCAGACCACGAGCTTGTCCGTGCGTCTGAATATAAAATGCAATTTTAATATGTTTGTGTATTTTTGTGTGAGAATGCTTCTCAAAACTGTTTTTAGTCCTCGCGTCAGGTCTGCAGGGGAAATGCATTTTCCACACATACAAACTCCTGTGAAATAAAATGTTGCAGAGCATGATGGACTTTTGTCTCCTCCCCACCCTCATCCTGTCCAGGCTTAGTCCAGAAGGTAGACCAGCGCCTTCCGGTGGCTAACGAGTACCTGCTGCTGTCAGGTGGAGCCAGAGAGGGAGTCTTGGACCTGAACCCAGAGGACCTGGGGGACTACGCCCGAGGGGCCGACTTCGACTTGGACTTCACCCTGCTGGTTCCCGCTCTCAAGCTCCATGACCGCAACCAGCCTGTCACCCTGGACATGAGGCACTCCCCGCCATGCCACTCCTGGCTCAGCCTCCGCCTCTGCGACTCCAACATCCTGTCCCGCTGGAGCGTCTGCTGCCAGGAGGAGAATGGACTTATCCATGAGGAAGATGAGGAGGAGGAGGACAGAATGGGTGAGTAGAAACGGTAGAATTGTCATTGCAAGATCAAGGGAGAACAGCGATATAGAAGTGTGTGATGAGGAAGTGGTGAATGGGGCATGCTTGAAGCAGGAAAAGACAGAAAAGCAGCATCAATATTCTGGAAAGAAAACATAAAAGATTAGTGGAGAGGTTGAGAGGAGTGGAATAGAAAACAATAAAAAGCCTCGAAGCAGTGCAAACTAGAAGGAATGCAAGCTGATTGAATTTTGTTCATGTTTCGCCGAGATAATTTGATGCATGATGTTGTGATGCAATTTCTGCCCGGCAAAGCTGCAGCACAGGCCCATTCCATCTCACTCTCCAGGAAAAGGTAGACTGCAAAGTGCCACCCCAGGAAAAATACACTCAAGCATTTATGAGTTTCACTTCATAATGGAAAAGTTCAAGTTTACACTGAGATATCAATCTGCCAAACATTGTGAGTGTAGAACTCCAGAGATGAGAGGAGTTAGTGACATTTATTGATATGAATCGCTTTGATTTTCAACACTTTGGGTCGTAAATTTGCCACTTCCTCCGGTGGTATTACAACGTTTCTCATGGTATCTATTGCTACTGTGGTTGTGATGGCAGGATGGGCTGATTGAGTCGAGATTAGTTGAGAGAATGTACATGGCCACATAAACCGCATTTCTATCTTTGTGTTATTACCTGTGTACCCAGCCGTATTGTTCTACTGATTGCTCTGCACCTGAATGCCTCGTGAATGACTGTCGTAAGCCGTGAGCATAAGTTCAGTAAAGTCACTAAACGGAGATACAAGTGTGCGTGCATTATTGGAATGTGCATGATTGTGATTAGTTACGTCTGATTGTCACTTCATATAGCATATCTGCCATCAGTGTGTGAATGTGTAGGTGTGACCTGCAGTGTAAAAGCGCTTTGAGTAGTCAGAAGACTAGAAAAGCGCTAAGTCCATTTACCATTTCTTCTTTGAGTCCAAGGGGAGAATTGAAGAATTTCCTTCCATATGCTCCTGAGATATCTAGTTCACAATAATGGGACAGAAATGAGGTGACAGCGTTGGCATTCTTGAGATTATTAGATACTTAATATTGAACTAAGCTACATAGTCAACTGAGTCAAGTGTAGAAAGAACAGAGTACAACAACATCCCTCCTAGGCCCCATCAAGCTCCACACGCTGGATGATGGCCATGAGAGTGTAATCTCTTGTTTACATATTATTTAATTTTATGTTGAGTTTGGTGAACTGGTGTGCTTTCATTCCTACCCCTCCACTCTCTCCCTTCTTAGGTAAAGGCTCCATCCCCTCCCTGGGCTCTCCTCAGTCTCTGGATGGCTGCTACTTCTCTCCCAGTCTGGTGACAGACTGGTTCTGGGGGGTGGTGAGTGAGGCTGTGGACGAGCTGAGACGCAGCCCCCAGAGAGGCATCCCCATCCCGGACCGGCTGGAGAGGAATGGGCCTCTCACCACTATCATCCTCCAGGTACAGATGGCAACAGTTACTGTGCTAAAATGACAGGGAGACAACGTCAATGTAGCTTGATAGTACAAGTAGTGACGATCTCATGAGGATACCTTCAGGTTGCTAAATTATAAAGCACTTATTTTGCATGAAACCAATCAGAGCAGACAAAGTCAAATACTGAAATAACTTTCAATAAATCACTCTGCAAATATGCTTTTCATAGGAACAGAAATTAAAGACAGAGTAGCTGCTGTTCTAATATTCTCCCACCCTCCTCTCTGCAGGCGGGCTCCAGCAGGGTGCTGTACGACCTGCTGCCTGTGGTGTCATTCCGGGGCTGGCCTGCTGTAGCCCAAGGCTGGCTGACCGCCAACCACTTCTGGGACGGTAAAATCACAGAAGAGGAGGCCATATCTGGCTTCTATCTGCTGCCCTGCTGCTCCCCGCTGGGTGGTCGGCCTGACAGGGAGTGGAGGCTGGCATTCTCCCGCAGCGAGGTGAGGGGGATTGAAAATGTACACTGTATGTGGTGCCATGTTTGATGTCAGCTTGTATCGTGTTAAATAGAGAATCAATACAGCAGTTCCATCTGTTTTTCTTTCTTTGTTTCTCAGCCATTTTTTATGTACCTCTTGAATATTCACATTAAGTCACTCTTCAAATCTTGTGCCTTTTATTTCCCTTATAACCAGGTCCAGTTAAAGAAGTGCATCCCCTACCCCATGGCCCAGGCTTTCCAGGCAGCCAAAGCTGTGCTGTCTCGTATCCTGGCCCGACCACGCACAGGCCTCAGCCTCTACCACCTGCGTACCCTTCTGTTCTGGGCCTGTGACCGACTCCCTGCTGCCTACTTGTCCTGCCCTGACCCCGACACCCCAGGCCGCCTCCTCCTGGGTCTCTTGGATGACTTGGCTCACTGCATTCTTGGTAAAAACTGCCCAAACTACTTCCTGCCCCAATGCAACATGTTGGAGCACCTGACGGACAGCCAGGCGCTGCTAGTCGCCAGGAAACTCGCCCATGTGCGCTCAGATCCCAGCGAGCACCTGCGTGCGGCTCTGGACCAGGCGCAGCAGGCGGGCCAGCTGAAGAAGGAGCTAACGGCTAGCACCAACGGCCATGGATCCCCTGGGCACCACCCAGCCAACGGCATCATATCGCCTTCAGAGGACAAGCTGGCACAGCGTCTGCAGCAGCTGGTCACCGAGAACCCTGGGAAATCCATATCTGTCTTCCTCAACCCAGATGATGTCACCAGGCCGCACTTCCGCATCGATGACAAGTTTTACTAATGAAGACATGCTGCTAATAAGATGCGTGGAAGTATGTCTGTTTAGCTTTCACTCTGAAAAGCTCTGAGAGATCACACCAGAGACTAGAAATGAGACAGGAGATGATCTTCTAGACTCTGCACACTCCTAAGGCCGAACAGTGCAACAACACAGTGCTGCTTGACCAACTTTTTAAACCAAAAACACTCACGTCCTACTACTGACAAAAGACGTCCAATTCGAAGGACGTAGCACAAAAAGACAGTGATGTCACCCAGCTGTTGCCATGGAGACGGCCCTCTCCTAACGAGCTGGCCTTAACGAGACTTATCAGCTGGTGCTACAAAGACGAGGGCCGGCTTCAGTCTTGTGGAAGAAGTCCAGTGGAGATCAAAACAGTGTGTGTGTGTGTGTGTGTCAGCCTAAGGGTTTCCACAATACTTACACTTCTAAAGTGAGGGGGAGAAACGCTCGTTGATTGCTGCATTTCTCCCCTTTTTTATGTCAGATCAGAGTGGGTGATGGCGGAATTAGAAAAGAAAAACAAGGTGTGGCTGATGTAACTGAATGTAATGTTGAGACGAGAACTGCCGAGAACAAAAAGTCTCTTTTTCTCTGCCAACTACATTTTAGCCCGCTTTTTTTTTTTCCACCCCTCGCCTCGATTTATAGCATGATTTCATAAAAAAAAAAAATCTCAGGTACTTACATTTCTTATCCTTTTTTTTAAAATTAATATAAATCTTTTTTTTAAGCTCTTTAATTACATTTCAGCGCCACTCACATTTCATTGGGTAATGGAATGTCCCAAAGAGGTTTTTAGAAAAGGAGAGAACAGAACAAGCATTATATATATATATATATATATATATATATATATTCCTTAACATCAACGGTCAGAATGTTAATTAACCTTTTCTCCTCCAGAAGGCCTGGTCACATCCTCATTTAAAGCGGCAACATTTGGCTGCAAAGTCAATTAATCCCCATGGAATCATCACAAAAAGTGGATTTGCTCGTAGACGGTACTGATGCTTGAAGGAACGGAGAGCTGTAACGTCATAAATGAAGACATCTAGAAGCTTATTGGCTGCCTTGCAACATCTACTTTTGTTTCACCTCCTCCGAGTTTTAACCGCTTAAAGAAGATGTTTTGCAGAAAGTCATGAAAGTACAATTTACAGCTCCTAAAAATGGAGCATGAACTTATTAACTCTTCCCCTCAGCAACCGAGCTAATGAGTTTCCTTATGCTTACTGACAATTAGCAAGACGTTAACATGATTGTTTTTTTGACCCTTTCTAGAACTTTTACAATTCAATGGACTGATCTTAGTAACAAAAGGCTAGGGGGGATAAACGGCCCAAGTTGCCAAAAACATTTCTACTCTTGAATGGATAGTAGTTCGCTCTACTCTTTCTTCCAGAGGACTACGTAGACATCGTTTGGAACTAACTGCTGCCTTAATTAGCGCTAGTGCATGCAGTCATATTGAGAGGTGGAAGAAGTGATGGCACAATAAACAGATATAGGGCTGCCTGTTAGGTTACCTAGCCGCTCCAACTCACATGAATGAGACTGTATGAAACATGGACGTCGACTCGGTGACGTCATTTGTTTCTGAAGAGGAATTTTGAAGTCTGCAGATGGAAGTCACCATATTGGAAATGCTGTCTCAAATTAACTTTAGGTCGACCTAGAGAGGTGGAGTTCAGGTACCACGTGTATAACTTAACCATAATCTAATCAAAACGGATGAACTACAAAAAAATACGGATAAATCATCCCTTTAAAGTCATTATGAATAAAGACGAGCGATTTAGACCAAGGCCCCTTGTTTTAACCAGACTGTAAACCTGTATATTTGTTTTATTTCTGCTGTCAGAATCAGCATTTTAAACAGCGGGTGATAATGGGACTTGTCGGGTTTTTGGAGCCAGCATCAAGTGGACACTCGAGGAACTGCAGCTTTTTGCACTTTCAAATTGGCTTCCAAAAGTAGAGAATATTTACTGATTTCACCAGACTTGTTCACAAAGTTTTGATGCTTTTTTCTTGGGTTTACTTCGGTTTAAGACTTTAGGTTTGATAAACAAATAATCTAAAGATGCCCCTTTTTTGCTATAGTAGTTTATAGTGGTCATTTTCATAGTTTTCTTGCTATTTGCAGACCAAATGATTAATCACTACTAAAGCAGCAGCCCTAATGACGGCGTCGCTAAGCTTCTACAACCAAACACGTCACGTTCAGGCACAGGCTTTATCAGCCTGCCGCTTTAGGGAGTGACCGGGCCTTGGAAAACAGTAAAGACTGATAGGGAGGTTAAATTGATTAAAATAGTTAATTATAATATAATTCAGTGATTTTCTTGTTTTGTAATGAGTTTTTTACAAAATTGGAGAACTCATGGAACTCACATTTTTGAACCTTGTTTTTCTACCTGGGCAGTCATTTTTGGTGTGTTTGCAGTGTGACATTAGGCCTCTTAATGGGGTTGTAGAAAATATGAGGCTTTTCATGGAGGTATCAGGAATCAGATTAGCTGAATTGTATAATCAAAGAAACAAAGTTGCAGTAGAAGAAGGGGACAGAGACATAAGAGCTGTAGAGTCAGGATTTACTTTATTGTGCGCCCAGTTCATCTTGTTTCACGTCATGTAAGCGCGTCAGTTCCCTTTTTGGTTCAAGAAAGTCACAGTTTCTTGTGTTTCGATTTTTTGTTCTTTTTTTTTTTTTGGAGACTGGTTCTGACTTGACTGATTCTGATAATTGTCCCCCGTCTCCTCTGCTTGGCTGGTCTTTTTTAATGAGCAGTGTGCGTGTGCGAGTGTGTGTTTTCGGCAAGAGACAAAACCACACAGCAGGACGCAGACAGACACTCCGAAGCCAGCCAGTGAATTATACCCTCAGTGGGTGTGTGTTAGTCGCTGGGTCCTATCGTTTCTCACCAGACGGGAGTCATCCCGGGGGAGGAGGGATGGATGGAGGGAGGCGGACCCTTCTCTGCTCCTTTGAAGAGGGAAGATGGGCCTTGCGGGGCCTGGATGACTGCCTCTCTCTGGGACTGTTGCTGTTTTTTTCTCTGCTTCATTTTCCCTTTCTAACTCTCCCATGGCTCTAACCCCCCTCCTCCTCCTCCTCCAAACTAGATATTGGCTCGACTTTCTGTCTTTTAGAACTTGTGGTCCAGAGCAACACAAAGCTCCTAAACTTGGTACTAGTCCAACCTTATGTTTAAACAGTTTCCGCTGACATGATTAAGAGCTTTACAGCACAGCCAACAGACAAGCATTAGTGTGTTTTTTTCTTCTTGCTCCTGCATTCATTTGGAGGGTTTAACTTGTTTACTTTGGAGAAAGTTAGCTCAACTACATCTGCAAACAAACTTATGGTTAACCTTTGACTTGATGAGGTTTACCGGGCACCAAACTTCTCTTTCCAATGTTGGTGAACAGGCAGGGTATAAAACACAACAAGCACAAGGTTGCTAACAGTTATGTTTACATGAACACGGAGGTGATGGTGGTTAATTTAAGAGATTTAAAAGCTGCTGATGGAGCCTCGTGTTACAATATCTTCTCTCAAAGCTCCATGTGCTTACTACTGAATGATTGTTTTTTTCAGTGTGTGTCTGGACTGATGGGTGTGTGTGTGTGTGTGTGTGACTATGAGTTTGCAGAAAACCAAAGTGTGTGGTTGAGGTAGTACAGAATGTCTAATCGGTTGCCGGATGTAGGTTTTTTCAGCACTTTTCCAAGACGGGCTCAAACGCTCGTTTACCCAAACTGTCAAGGTTGTGAGTAGTCGTAAAGAAAGCTGCAGCATTTATTTATTGAACAGCTGAAGTAAATGTAAATGTACTCCCTCATTTCTCACTTGAAATGATGAACTGAGAGAGTTGGAGGTGTAAAATGTCCCACTGTGTTCCTTCATCGGCCGAGTTTGAGATTTCAAATCACTGGAAACAATCACGGTTTATTCTTAAATTGTGCACATGAAATCTTTGTGGAGAATCTCAAATCCTGAATTGTTCAGATAGTCGGTTTTTACATATGCAATCAACCCCCCCTTTGGAAAACAAACTCTCCAATACTCTATTTGTATTTCTATTTGTAGATTGACTTTATTTGTGAAAAGACAGAAGCTCTATTTGCTGTCCAGGGTTTGCATGAAACACAGGCGACGCTCCCAACATCACCGCTCTATATATAATCACTACTGTTTGATGCCGTTTGAGACTCCTTCAACTTCAGCGGATAAAGAACTGACCACCACAATGAATGTATCAACCTTATCTCTCTAATCTGCTCCCTACTTGAGAACACATCAGACGTGATTCCTCTCTGTTATCTGAACTGATGTACTCCTCGGTCTGTGCTGCTCAAGTGCTGCGATACAAATCTGTACTCAAATCACTCCAGTGTTGAGAAATTGGATTTCATATCTCTTTTTATGACTTGATTTTTTTTTCTTAAAGTGCAAATTATTTTCTCTGTATCATATCACTACTGATTTGCTGTATTTATTTCTTATTTTCAGGGGGTTTATATCGATCGATCTTCAAGCTTTAGCATGAAATAAATCAGTGCATTTAATAATCACACGTTGTGGAAATGATTGCACTTTTGTTTGTTTTTATTGATGTTATAAGGAAAAGCAATAACAGAGATAAAAGAACGAACCATGTGCACAGTGGCACATTTTATTCAAGCTGCAATACATGTTCTGGCCAACAGAGGTTGCTCTAAGACTGTTTTCACTGAGAGTCTTTTCTGCTCTGTCACACTGAGTTAGGAGAGTTAGAGGGTGCTTCAGGCGGACACTTCACACTCTCACACACACACACACACACTCACCTGCTGGGAGTTGCACATATTGACAGGGGGAATGTCAGTGCAGGATTATGTTTATGTTTGGTTTGACTGTAACACTCTTGCAGGATTAGACATTTAAAATAAGACAGTAGGACTCTTCATCTTTATTAAAGATTACCATTTAAATAAATATTTTCCATCCAACTCATAGGGTCAGTCTCAGGCTTCATTAACAAAAAATAATATGAGGAAGTTGGGTTTTTTAGGAGGGGGAAGCTGTCTTGCTTTTATGTGATAGGACAGTGGATCGAGTAGAAAATCGGGAATGACCTGTGAAAGGTGCTGCAGGTCGGACTTGAACCAGGGCTGCCCTGTTGGAGCACTATAGCCTACATGGGTCGTGACCAGAGACTGTAAATATTAATGACGAATGATGATGACGAAGCCTGAGTGACGTCAGTCATCTGTTCCTGCAGGGGGCTCCGGAGAATCATCGGCAGCAGCCGCCATGCTGGAAATCCTGTCTCAGCCTAACTTTCAGTCAAGAGGCGGGTTTTAAGCCTCATAACAAACCGTTACGTCATGCCCACCTGTCAATCATGTCAGCTACGCCCCTAACAGTGGCTAACATGTACCATTCATGAAATAAAACAGAGCCGTTTCAAAGAAATTCACCCCATGATGACAATAACTAATAAGACCTATTTCGCTTTTTGTACCAGGCTGTGAACATTTAGGCTGTAAAAACGGCTTTTTTGCCAGTCGTGTATGTGTTCCTGGAGCCAGCCTCAAGCGGACACTCGACGTACAATTTTGCACTTCGGCATTGGCTTCATTTTTCCACACAGGAGGTTGCCACTTGGGTGTGACTTAACCACTAGGCCATCTGCTCATCTCATATGTCTCAGGTGGGATAATTTTGGGGTGAAAAAAAGTATAATGTTAGAATTGTGATTAAGTCACAAACAGTAAATATTCTTTATGTTTACTAATCTTAAAGTGCAGTTTTTTCCTTTTGAGTTGGGTATCGTTCTGGCTTTCTGCTGTAGATTTTTCCACAATAATCCATTCATACAAACATTAGTAATATTCTAAAATAACTACAATAACTTCTTCTCTTTTGCCCTTTAATTTAGCTTTTCATTTCTGGAGATTCATTTGGGACAATATTGCTGTTAAAAATACCAAAGGGGTCCTTCTCTTCTAAAGCTATAAATAACATTGTTCCTGATTTTGCGTAATGATTTTAGGTTAAATGCAATACTCATTATTTGGATGATAAAATATAATGAACTTGTGAATTACTTGAAGTCTAAAGAAGACAGTGAACACATCACTTAGTACATCATTTTATGCAGAAATACAGAAATCATGAGAAATACATCTGAATAAATGGAGTTCAAACATACATGTCATTTAGTATGTCCTTTAAATCACTTAATAAATCTCACATGGTCACAGTTAAAGTGCCCAGTAAGGTTGTTCCAGGAAGTATCATAAAGCAGTTACAAACTGCTGTAAATACGCCCAGAACATGATGCACTGTTTGTGTCCCCAGGCGATCCCTGACACTTAGACATATTGAGTCATTGTTCGTCATTAGTTATGTGATGATGGCACAGATGTTTTTGGTACAAACACACGTCGTATCATTTTTTTTAACTTATCCCCTCGCCACACGCAGACAGACAGACGCGATCTGTTGATGTCTATTAAGAAGATTATGAAAGCGAGGAATTTGCTGGATTGTGTGAGTTACAGATGTGTGTTCACACTCTGACCTCAGGGAGGATTGAGAAGATGAGATATTTATCAATCCCCTAAAATCCTGCTTCATGTTGGCTTAGTTTGATTTATATTTATTTACAAAAGAGATAGGACAGTGGTGAATGGACTTGAGCTTGTATAGCGCTCTCCTAGTCGTCTGACTACTCAAAGCGCTTTTACACCGCAGCTCACGCCTACACATTCACATCCATTCACACACTGATGGCAGAGGTTGCTATGCTGATGTAGGACACATCGGACATGTGGCTGATGGAGCTGGGGATCGAACCCCAAACGTTCCTGTTGAGAGACGACCGACTCTACCAACTGAGCCACAGCCGCCCCGACAGTGGATAGATTCAGAAATCAGGGAGAGAGAGAGAGAGAGATACTGGGGAATGACATGCAGCAAAGCAGCAGCAGGTTGAGTTCGAAACAAGGCTGCACACTTCGGGGACTGTAGGGACGCACAGACTAACCACTAGGCCACTGGGACCCTATGTTAGCTTAGTTTTAAGCACATCACGTCCTTTATCTGATTTCTTTATAAACATGGGTGAGCAGTTGGACAGTCCATCATTGGTCCAAATGAAATAGCTCAACAAAAATTGGGGTTTTTGCACAATTTCTGGTACAAAGATACATGTCTTTTTAATATGTAAGATTTATAGTGAATTAAATCATAAAGTAACCTTACTATATCATCAGACATAGTAAAAGATCCCTTATTATACCCTCATTTTAGCCTCTACCTTCAATGGTTAATTTCAGCTGCTGTCTCCTTAAGACCCCTCTCCCCACGTGCCCACTTAAGATCAAGACTCAAGATTCCATTTATTTGTTCTTTTTCTCATGTGTCTGCATACATAAAAAAGACGAAATGCTGTTCTCCCAGTCCCCAAGCAGTGTGACAGAAAGAAAAACAGAAAAAATATGTAACATATAGACACATATATACTTACACATATATACATATACACTTTCTTCTGATTGACCAGCTCTCTGGAAGCCTCCAGGGGGGCCGAATCATAGACTGTAAATATAAATGAATGAAGCCAGAGTGACGTCAACCATTGGTTTCTGAAGGCCTGTTTTGGAAACTTATCCGTGGGTGGCAGATCCACGGTTGCCATATTGGAAATACTGACTGGATAAAACTTTAAGGTCAACATAACTACAAGCAAAGAGCTGGAGCTAAGGCGAGCCTTAGGCCACCTAGTAAATCACTACAACGGGGCGGCTTGCAGTCGAGTCCATCATCCCCCTAAGTATGCATAGCTCATATCCTTCATAAAATCAAAACGGGTGAGTTATAAAAAAATTCTTCCTATGTACAGTTTGTGACGATAAAGACAATAACTAATTAGACCAAAACAACGACATTTGAATATGAGTGTGTATTTGACTTCCTGGTCTTTTGGAGCCAGCCTTAAGCAGACACTCAAGGAACTGTAGTTTTTTGCCCTTCCCCATTGGTTTCATTTCAAACTCGGAAGTTGCCACTTTGGCAGAACGCTGTAGGGCTGCCAGGTGGGAGCTGCTCTCCAGTGCTGGGAGGTTTCAATAGCTAACGTAGGGACTTGAAACTGTCTTGTGAAATTCTTGGTTTCATATCAGGGAACTATCGCGTGATTTGCAGAAGAAGCGGTTTAGCGCCCTCTGCAGACTTATCCTGGGATTACTCCAACATACATTGACCTCATGAGCCGGAAATGTGCCCACATTTACTATTTTAAATCAAGCATTGTAAAAATGAATGTGAGTTTTAAAATGGGGATCAGCATGATAGGTCAACGTTAAGGTACTTGCTTCAAGAACTGCAACCAAGTTAAGTTGACTTTTGGATAAAATTTAGAAGCACCATAACCTTGATAGACATCATTTCTGACTGTCCATTGCAGTTCAAGCTTTCCTTCGAGTGGCATCATCTGACTTAAATGAAAAATATGCCAAAGACTATATATCATAATCTCCTAGAGAAAAGTACTGTCTTTAATGCTCACAACATCACATCTTACCTGCATGTATCCACATCAGTGCCTCTCCTTTGTAATTATGACCTATTCTGCTTGGTAAATAGGCCAGTGTAACCTCAGCCCTCAGGCATCTTGGTCATTCTGTGTGTGTTTGTGTGTAGAAAACCCTGTGATCCAGGCCAAGCTGTAACTCTATAGCACTGGGCTGTCTGTCACAGGGACACTGGGGCTGAACGGGGACATGTGTTCACCTAAAAAACACACACAACAGTAACATGAGTCAGTGCCAGTATGAGCTCACCGTGTTATCTTTGTAACCCCTTGCATAAATGAAAAGGTATGCATTTGTTTGTGTCTTTAAATTGGACCTAGAAGTGTGCACATCCTCCTTACCGCCTCACTTACCTGATGGAGTTCACACACTTTTTCCAGGTGTGAGTGCACACATTGGTGTAACCCCTGTATGTTTCCGGTGACTGGTCAGTGCAGCAATCCTGATTCTGAATCCAATTCATCTTTCATCTCTGCCCCAGTTTCCTCTTGCCCAGGACACCCCTTCACACATGCTCGATTGTTCCATATTCACACTCTCTCTCACCATTATACCCGGTGTGTAAGTGTGTATTGTTCAACTGCCAGTGTGAATTAATCTCCATTACCGGATCACGTGTATCAAGAGTTTGGAGGGGAGGGGAGAGAAAGAGAGGACAACCAGGAGAGAGCTCTGCATCTCTCCTCTGCATGGTTTTCATGCAGATCACACACTGCGGGTGACTCCCCACCTTTTACCCTTGTCCTGCCTCAGATGGTGCTTTCTGGCTCAGTTGGAAAACCACACGTCCATATAACGGCCCCATTGTGGCTGATTGTATATCTCACATCATTGAGCTGATCAGTCCCAGTCTTGGTCCTGGTGGACTGAAGGATAATAAACCATCGTAAAGTTCTATATAACACACTCTTTTAAGCATTTCACTGTTTATGCAGGTACTGTATTAGTTCCTACGTCTTCATAGGCAGATTTAACGATTGTCATAATATAACTGCTCTAGAGGTGCTTTTTTCAAAACTCTGTATTTGTGATTTTGCAGCCATTTTAAATCAAAGTCACTCAAGGCAGTGGCGATTCTAGAGTCTGTTGAGGCCCAAGGCAAACAACTAATTGTGGGCCCCTCCAAACACCATTGTGCTGTTTTCACTCCCAGACAGATAATTCACTGTCATTGCAAAATTTGCACAGTTTGAACTACTGCTGTGGTTTAAAGTTTGTCAGCCCTCGGGGGCCCCTTACTGGCCCGGCCCCAAGTAGAGCTAAGATCGGTACCCGAGCCTGTGCACGTTCTGCCCGACCCATTAAATGTATACAAGGGCCTGAGCCCGACTAAAACCCGCCATTTTTTTTAATAAGTTGGCTGTTATAATGAAAGGTTTACTTTTTCTAAATGCCAGAAATCTGTTCAGATGAGATCTAAATGAGCACAACACGGAAGCATGTAGGCTATTGTAGGCTGTAGGAAAAACGTATGTATATAAACATGGATTAAAACACTTAAAAAACAAACAGTTTTTACAAACTGTCTGCTCGTGTCCCGGGCTGTTTGGTGTTTCTGATGATCTATCAGTGTGAGTGTATCTGTGTACACTGAGCTGTGCTTCTCTGGTTATAGGCAAGATTACAGCACGAAACATTACAGCTCAACTGAAAACAAAAGCGTCCAGCGAACAAACATAACACAATGTTACCAAGTGTTTACCACATGTAAGACCAAATTAAAATGAAGATAACAAAATAGCTAATTAATAATAGCCTTACCTAGATCACAGTGGACATTTTTCTCCTCATTAATAATTGGGAGTCAGGGAGATGCACAGGAGCGGGAGGGGAGATGCACGCTTGTTGCCGAGCAGACTAAAACGTCTGCATACAAAAAAAAAAAAAAAAAAATTCCATGAACCCAACCCGATTCAAGCCCGAAGGGATTTCAAGAAATGACAGCCCGACTCGGCCCGAACCTGTCGGGTCGGGGTTGGGCCTCATCGGGTAGAGAATCGAAGCTCTAGCCCCAAGCAGTTGCCTGCCTTGCCTTTTGACAAGCAGCGCCTCTGACTCCAGGTATTAAGAGACATTCATTTTTGACCCATTACTTGGATATATCCCCATAAATGACAACCTTTTAGAGATTGAGGAGCCATAAATAGATCATTGACACTGTGGGTAAGCGTGTTTGAATATCTCTCAGCCTATGTATTAGCTATTGGACTGGAAATACTGCAAACACTGAGTTTTCCAGTGTTCCTGGTGTTTATTTACATTTAGTGGGAAGTGTGACAAAATTTTAGACATCATTGATTTAATTATAAACAACAGGCAAGTGCAGCAGGACAGTCTGCAGAAATGTCCACTCGTGCAAAGAGCACAGGTTGTCATTGTGAAGACCACAACAGAGCCTACTATCATGACTTTTATTTGTCCTTGGTCATTGCATTTCTTGTTTCCATTTTAGTTTTTTGTTAATCCTACTTTCTCTCTTATTCCAAGCTTTACTTCCTGTATGATGTGTGCCCCGCCTTGATTGCTCCCACCTGTACCTAATCAGCCTCACCTGTGTGTGATTAGCCCCACCCTTCCTGTTTATTAAGTCTCCAAGCATGCCAAGCTTTTCAAGCATCCTCCGGTGTTTGGACCAAGTGTCTGTCGGACTTCTGTTTGTCTATAGACTTCTGATTTTCTCCTCACCCTGTGGATTTGTTCGCCTGCTTTGGATTGCTTTCCTGGTTTCGACCCTAGCCTTTTCCAATTAACAGTAAGCCTCTTGTTAAAGCTTTTTTTTTTTAAGTAAATCATTTGTACTGAAACAGGCTTGTAGTTTGCAGCCTGGCCACATAACTTTTTGGTTAAAATCTGAGCATCTCGTCGTCAAATAGTTAACAATAAAGACTTTTGTCACTTGTTATATGACATTTGGCATTTGATTTAAAAAAAAAACTTTATACATTATATTCAATTTGTTTACTTTTCTTGCCTAATGACTGCTTGTTGCAAACCTATGACGCTGTAGCCACATCATACTAAAAAGACAAAAAGACAAAAAGACAGTGTATTCAGGGGTGGAGTGGCCCATGCTATGCTTATGCAGGGTGGGCTTTAAGTTTGTATGCATTTAAAAGTCCCCATCAAACAATTTAGAGAGTATCTAACTGCCATGTTTTGACCTATTTCCGACTGAAACTGGACAGAGCCAATCACAAGATAGAAGGCGGGATATAACGTTAGGATGAATTTGATTGGATCATTAGCTTTGACAAAGCTTTTTAATTGGTCAAAAATGATTGTCCCTAAGTGAGTTGCATATATCAAAAAGTTATGACTTCCATCTAACTTCATGTTTCACGTTTTTCTGTCGTCGCCATGGTAATGTTTGTTGTGCTTCCTGCTTCAGTCAGCTTGCTTCCTGATTGGCTATTGTTCTGTTCCACGTGACAACCCACAGAGTCCGTGCTCGGCCGTCCTCGGTGTTCTCCCCACATAACAGGATTCATAATCCTAAATATGAAATATATTTAATATTTATGAGGCTTTTTACTGGAGATAACTAGAAGTATCTGCAACCTAAAGAAATAGTCCCACACAATATCCCTCACAGAACAGCTGTAGTACTGAGAGCGTGTTTCATCTTAGCTGCTGAGCCTTTATAGCTCGTCTTGGATTGTCCATAGGAAATAGACCTATATATTCAGCAGTAAATATGACTATAACATACTAGAATTAGTCTTAAATTGGTCTTATTTTGTTCATCTTGAGAAATGATTCATCATGGAATAACTGCGATGACTGTTAAAGCCTATTCCTGTCACTTACAGAGAGGACAAAGGGAGCAGCTGATAAAGATGATCGACAACATTTGGACAGGAAGCTCAGCCAGGAAGCCACAGTTAGACCTTCTATGAAAGGTCAGATCTGCTTTAAATTGTTGGTAACGCCTGGGGCCACAGCCAATGTTGTGACACATCTGAGCAGCAGCTCTGATTTAACACTGTGAAATATCAGCGGGTCAAATCTTCACCTGTTGTGTGTGTGTGAAACTCAAACGTATCACCTTGATTGTTGAAGGTATTAATGAGTTATCAAACAAGGCGCAAGGTATGTTTGGCTCTAGCCTGAAGCGGAGATGCCAAAATGATTTTTTTTGCGCTCATTGATTTTTGACACTGTAGTCGATACTGTTGACTTTGTGGCCTGGCCAGAATAAAAAAAGCATAGAGCCTGGATTTTTCTCATCTTGAGAGTCAGGAGAGAATAAAAAACAGAGAGAGAGTGTGTTTGGCTGAGAACGTCCTCCTCACGCTGAGTGTTTCCCCCGCTGCTCTTGACATAAGCACTTTTTTTCTGTCGGGGTTGTCATTAGTTTGCTGTATCTGCTGCATCTGTGTGTGTGGGCGTGCAAGTTTATGTGTGTTTGTGCGTTTATTCTTCCAATTAGTGTTTGCAAAATGAATCTTTGTCCCATCTTTGTTCCTTCGTTCTAATTCACAGGCCTCATTCTCTCTTCTCCTCTGTTGTCTCCCCCTCTGAGTGTGCGTGTTGTGTGTGTCTATAGAAAAAAGCTTGATGACGTCAATGTTGATTGTTATGCTGGCAGTCATGTCTGTCATTGGACACAATTACTTTTATTGATCAACATCTCCACCTCCTCTCCTCTCCTTTGCTCTCCTCCTTTCAACTTTGCAGACGATGCTGTTGGCATCAGATGCATGGTGTGTGCGTGACTGTTTTAGGTGTATTTGTGTGCATATAAGACAGAGACAGGAGATAAGGACGAAGAGTCACCTGTTGAAAACGATGCATCCTGAATCATTTTAAATCCATTCATATTTTTCCTTTGTTTGCATTAATTTCTTTTTGTGTAGTAAGTACCCTTCATAGTTTAAAGAGGCTTATGCATAAAGATACAGTATGACTGCTCCCCCTCTTTACTTCACTCATACTACCAACAAATATGCTGCCAACAGATGGCACATACTAATTTGCCACATACATAAACACAGACGTGGAAGTTTTCTCAGTCTCTTAAGAGAGGATTTGTACAGTGGAGAAAAAGCTGCAAATATAAAGTTTAATTCCTGAAGAGTGTTAAGCTGGCCACTTACTGTGTGCCTTAATTAGGTATAAAAAAAGAAATGAAAATATGGAACTACATTTCTGAATAAGACATTTTTGTTGCACAGGTATCAGTACAAAACGACATAATGGTCAAACTTATCAACATCAAACAGTGTCGGCTTAGAGTCTCTCTACCTTAAATTGAAGTACATCGAACAAAACATTGAGATGCACCCTTTTTTTTTATATCAAATATGCACTCTAGCAAGGTTGCAGGATACATTTAGGTTAGTGCCCTTCAACCTGTACAAATGATACAAATGATGTTTTTACAGGTAAGAAATGGATATGCGGATATTTTCGAAGGCTAAAATCGGCCTGTTTAGTTGAGCTTCAGTACTTTTTTTTTTAATTCTACCTATTAGTGCAGACTGTGCCTTTGCTTCTTAGTGCCCTCCACACCCCTCCCTCACCTGGCATATGTTCTATGTATTTTTATTTTAGCTGTGAAGATTGCACTAAAGACTCTGTCCATGGTGCTGAAATGTAGCATGAAGAAGAGTGATTGAAATGAGTTTAATCGCTGCTCTCTTTGAGAACAGTTGCATGTTCAGATTCCTTGTTCAGACAGGGGCACTGACTTATGCAGAGGATGGCATAAAGTATGTCTTTCTTACACAGGTATTCATGGCATTATTAATTGCCCTTTTTGTCTCCAGAAATCAAGATTTAGAGGAATAACAATGATCATTAATAAGAGATTTCCTGCATCTATGCATGCTCTCTCATAGTCTTTCACATTGCTGTCAGGTGACGTTATGTCACTCTTGGTGCAAAAAAAATTCCAGCAGCTCTGCTTTGTAATATGGCCTGTCAAGGTTTGACCAAAAGAGTAACTCGTTAAGTAGAATGAGGTGTGCCTGTGTTCGAATTCAAAAGACACTGGATTAGAATGGCTTCCATGAAGAGATGATGATTCAGGAAAAATTGTGGACTATTTTAAGAGGTCTTTTTTTTAAAGCAACAATATGTAGGAATTTGGTTTAGTGTGCTTCAGCGCCTACTAAAGGTCCAAGCGGACTGCGCTGTATCTTGTTGTTTTCTTAACCATTTGTAAATTCTGTAAATTCAAGATCTGAATATACATTTTATTGAAACATGAACCTATAAATAATAGAACCAGGGAAAAACATGTTTTGTTCAGAGCTGTAAGTCTTTCCTCTGACAGGGCAAATAGCCAATCATAGTTCAGGAATATCCGTGTGGTAGCAGAGCTAGCCAATCAGATTTCGGGGGGGGGGGGGGCCTTTCCCAACCCCTGAGTACTCTTCTGTTAAAGTTGTGTCCCTGGCTGTCCAGTTTGTCAGATCAGTTATCAGAAAGTTAACATCATACTGTATGCAAGGACGGCTGAATCGCACATCCCATTGGTTCAAAAAGACAAAAATGTAACTTAACTTTTTTGCAGAAAAATTGATGAAAATTTGGCTTAAATAACTTCATGGTCCATAAACCAATATGGCTGCCAGAGGAAACATTACACACCACCTGAAACTTTCTTTAAAATGACTACATTGCCTTTATGCAAACTATGGACTTTGTTCTTTTTCAATTATACATTTTTATGGTGTGGTCTCACCTAAAAGGCAGATCACCTGCACCCAGCTTCCACCTCAACCCCCCACCCCTCCCTCTCCCT
Source organism: Tautogolabrus adspersus (assembly GCA_020745685.1). Classification (NCBI taxonomy): domain Eukaryota; kingdom Metazoa; phylum Chordata; class Actinopteri; order Labriformes; family Labridae; genus Tautogolabrus; species Tautogolabrus adspersus. The sequence continues at coordinate 5,328,478 of CM036556.1, read as the reverse complement.
CCTTCCACTCCATCCCTCATTAGCTCTCCGTCAGTGCTGAATTATCCCGCCGTTTTATTATTCTCCAGAGGGGTCCAGTGCTGACGCAGCACAGCGCTCAGGAGTTGTCTTGTGCCGTCTGCCTTTTTTTACCCCCCTCCCTTCTCCCTCCTCCTGCTGCTGCAGCCCAGGAGGAGAGGAAACAAGGGAGGAAGGAGCAGCAGGAGGAGAGAGCCAGAGAAACTACCATCCCAGAGGGGCCTCGCAGAAAGAGCAAATCCAGGCCGACACGTGATGGAGTGGCGACTGGGACACATTAAACTTCCAACAAGAAAAAGATTAGACAGAAGGGACAGATGGATAAAGGAGCAGCACAAGAAAGAGTGACATATTACGGATCCACCAGAGATTTTTGGCCTAAGCTCCGGCACACATTCGCGATCTAAAATAACTCATTCTGCCAATTCACTCACTAATCTCTGACTCTCACCCTTTTTCTTCTTTCCCATCTCTCTCTCTCTCCCTTTACTCCCAACATACAGTTCAAAGACCCCCCCCCCCCCCCCCCCCGCTCCTCCCTTCCTGTTCCCACATTAATTAAATCCGTGTGTAATTACTATCGTCGAGGAGGGAATCTGAGGCGAGTAAGAAAAATTGGTCACGGCCTCGGTATCTTTGAAGTGAAATTACTTGAGCAAAGTTTACTGCCAGAATATGAAGATGTTATACTGTAACAGGGAAAGGTGGGGGTGTCTTATCAAAAACACCAGATTGAACAGAGCTCCACCTGTTGGCTGCAATATCTGACAACTGAACCCACTGTTAGGACATGGCAGGGTAGACATCGAGACTACAAAGGGGGTACGAGTTGATTGTGTTCCCCCTGCAGAGATAAACACTGAGTTAGCGAATGTAGCAGTGGCAGAATATCAGGGCCGCTTGTCGTTTCATAAGAGTGAATGTTTCCCCATAGCATTGTTTTATAGTTTATTCATGAAACAGCTTGTAATTATCTACTTGCTGCTACAGGGCCTGGTTAGAGAAGCCATCATTCGGTTGTTGTGTATTTGTGTGTGTGATGGGTAGAGTGAAATCATTACATAACACACATTGATTTGGACCACGTTGGCCAATGTTCACTCATTCTTTGTCTTCCCTAGTTAGTGATTATATATAAAACAACTCAAACTTCATTTTTATGTAGACACTGGTGATCCAAAGTGCTTTACAGTGCAGAGGGAGGAAAAACAAAACATGTTTAACTGCAGTTCCAGCAATAACAACTTTAGTTCCCATGCAGACACCACAACAGCAGCAATCAATGCAACACTATCAATAACAGAACATCAACAATAATACAAATGAAAAAGGCATCAGTTGGGGCAGCTGTGGCTCAGTGGTAGAGTTGGTTGCCACTCAGCTGGAAGGTCAGGGGTTCGATTTCCCAGCTCCTGCAGCCACATGAACGATGTGTCCTTGGGCAAGACACCAAGTTTCTCCCGCTGCTTTGTCAGGGGCGTATGAATGTGTATGTGGGTGTGTGTGTGTGTGCCTGCAAGGGACAATTCATGTGCAATATATTTCTCTTTGTTAGTTGTCTTTTGCTTGCTGAGTGACGTATGATGTTTTTATACATGTTGTATTTGTTGCTGAGTGATATTTGATGTCTTATATATGTTGTATTTGTTACCTGCTAAGGGACTGCAGATGTAAATTAGCCTAAGGCTAACTCTGGTGCAATGCATCAAATGGTTACATTTATGTTTTAATTGCACATGGTCCCTTACAAATAAAGTTGAATTGAAATTGAAATGAATGGATTAGTTAATACTGATGGACACTTTACATAGCAGCGTCTACCATCACTGTGTGACTCCCGATATGAGCTGTAAGTTCTCCAACATTACTGAAGAATTGCTAGGCAAATGTCAATCAATTTTAATTTAATTGTAAAGCACCAAATCAGAGAAAAGTTAGGTATTTTGAGACACTTGTACATGTACTCTTTGTTACATAATGAATAGAGACCCAGAAGGATTCCAACATGAGAAAGCACGTGTCAACATTTGGCAACAGTGGAAAGTAAAGGCTTCCTTGCAGGCAGAAATCTTAGTCAGAACCAGAATAATATTCAACAGCCATCTGCTGTAAATGACTGGGACAAGGGCATTTTAAAATATAAATATTAGCACATTGTTTACCATTTTCTGTATGGTTCAGGTCCCCATAAACTCAAGGACATTTAGGAAGAGGCTAAAGTGTTGTGCTAGGTGCTAAGTGTAATGTATGTGTTTAAAAGATAGTTGGTGTCCCATAATGATTGAAAGCTCTTTGAGGTTGACACATTGATTCATTAAAGAATCGTGTCCTGAACATTTAGAGCATGAGAAACCAGGTTAAAGCCAAATTCTAGGTGTTGACATTTCTTGTTTCAGTCCATCACATAGACGAAGCCACAGAGGCATCACATCCTCGTACTGAGCTAATAACCTTTGAGCTGTCAGTCAACGTCTTTACCTCCAGGCTAACCTGCTCCATCATCTCTTCCTCATTCTGTGATTATCCTCCCCTCCTCCCTCTGCCTCCTTTCTCCTCATACATGGACCGCTCAGGCCAGGAGAGGACGAATGAATTATTCTGCAACATGGCTGTATTTATCATTGCACTTAGTTTAATAGGAACCGGTGAATCATACCTGTGTGTGTGTGTGTGTGTGTGCGCGTGTGTGTGTTTGTATTTTTGTGCGCTGGGAAATTATTGTAAGATATCTCCTCCTCCATCCACCACTTTCTCCTCAAAGACTTCTCCTCTACACACACACACACACACACACACACACACACACACACACACACACACACACACACACACACACACACACACACACACACACACACACACACACACACACACACACACACACAGGGAAGCTTGCTGACATGAATAGAAATACACCCCTCCCAAAAACACACACGCACATTTTAACACAAAAAACACACAATAGCAAACAACAAAAAGCATCCTTGTACCTGTGAAATGAATGTAGATGTCGATGGAAATATACAGACACACACAAATCAATTACACAATTGCTCAGACATGAGGGACTCCAAGCTGAACACACTGAGTTATTGTACACACACACACAAACACGCACACAGAATGTGAATGAAATGAGACACGTGAGGAAGTTAAATGGATTTCTAATGTGATGCACAGCCACTCCACTTTTCGGGGACTGTGTGTGCATGCTTGTTTGTGCGTGTGTGTGCAAGAGAGAATGATTGAGTGATGCAGGATTCGGTTAGTGTGTGTGTGTGTGTGTAAATGTGTGTGTGTGTGTGTTCCAGCTCTTATTGACATTGAGCTAAAGTAGGGACAAAAGGAGGCAGAAGTGAATAGAACAGGAAGTCTATCTGTGTGTGTGTTTTTGTACGTGTGTGTTCTCGCAAAAGTGTTTGCATTTATGCCTAAAAATGTCTCAGTACGTGTGCATATATTTGCAGACACTAAACACACACACACGCACACACACACACACACACACACACACACACACACACACACACACACACACACACACACACACACACACACACACACACACACTATTATAAGCTTCTCCTGCAGAGAGCTTCTATTTGGGCTGAAAAAAATATGTTTCAGGGAAATAATTTAAAAAGCCATGTAATACATTTTTGCACACAAGTTTTTGGGGCTGCATGGGTAGGGGTAGGGGTTGGGGGGGTGTTTTGTAGACGGGAAAGAGGTGAACGCGGCATATTGGTGGAAAAGTAGAGGACTCCAGGGAGAGATAATGGAAACAGATGAAGGGAGCAGAATAGAAGAGGAATGCAGAGGTATGAAATGGGAGTAATACTCTGAATCCAATATTACTTTTTATGTCAGGGCACTGGTGTGAACTTATATCATCGAAACAGCACAACAGAGGGTGTGTGTGTGTGTGTGCGTGTGTGGGTGTGTGTGTGTGTGTGTGTGTGTGTGGGGGGGGTGCATGCTTTATTTCATGTGTGTTTTTTGTTTGTGGGCAATCCATCATCTTAGAACCTGTTCGTATAGTACTAAACAATTCCACAACACTAACATACACAGAAATTACAGTCCACTTCCACACAGTTATTATGAATTCCCCTGTAACACACACACCCAGGCACACAAACACGGACACACTATTTAAACAGAGCCCAGGCGTACTAAGTGCAGAGTGCTGTTCACACTCACCACATTGTACTGTATGTACTTAGAAGAACACACTGACATGTACATGTGGCGGTCCTGCACTTCAGCATCTGTGTGTCATACAAAGGCGGACACTGATGTTTCCCCTTGAGTTGCTTCAAGTATAATCAGGGATTATATAAAAATGATTGGGCTAAGGAGAGGGTTGAAACCTCATGATATCTGACAAACATTATCAAAACTTGGCTCAGGAATAAATAAATGAATAACAGCATACAACACGAGCGAGCATCAGTGACAAAATCAGCTTGATTCTAATGTTTCCTACTGGAGTGTGCTAAAAGCCCACGTGTGATGCATTATGAAGCAATGCACGATGAGACGTGTCGATTTTACTCCGATGCCTCGTCTCTATTTTCCTCTCTGTTGCGCGCGTAGACACGGACGAGGAATGAGGGAGCTCGTAGAGACGCTGTGAGTGTCCTCGAGGAAAATGTATACTGGATTTTCTTCTGCTCTCGTCACTCAACAGAGTTTGGTAGCTTGTTTTGCAACGATGGGATGGCGGTGGATACAACAATATCCAAATCTGTGATTGAAATGTTCTTTTTTTCCAGCAAAAAAAAAAGAAAGTCTCCTTTTTTGAACCAGAGTGTTGGTTTAGCACAGTTGGTGCCAGGTACATGGTGCCACATGTACAGAGGCTACAGTCTTGGTCGCACTGGTCACAGGATTGACTCCTGGTCTTGATGCTTTTTGGTGCGTGTCTTTCCCCTCTCTATCTCCCCACATTATCCTGTCTCTCAAGAGCCTTCCTACCAAATAGAACCAAAAAGCCCCCCAAAAAATCTTTTTTTGTCCCCAGGGTTGTCTGCTTTTTTCTAATTTTGAAATTAGTCTCAAGGTCTCAAACATGAGGCTTCATGTAGCTCAGATAACCAAACATGAATGTGCAGAAACAAAGAAGAAATCTATATCCTCCGAAAGCAGCATGTAACTTTTGTTTTTTTAGATTTTTATGCCTTAATTGGAGAGAAAGGACAGTGGATATAATCGGAAATCAGGTTAGGGGAGAGTGGAGAATGACATGAAGGAAAGGAGCCACAGGTCGGGTTCAAACCCGGGCCGCAAGCTTTGAGAACTAATAACTAGGTCACTGGTACCCACAAATCAGTATTTAAAGGCTAAATCTGAAATTGGCAATAAAAAAACAAGTAGCCTTGGGGAGTCGGTAGCCAAGTGGTTAATGCATGCTCCCCATTTACAGAGGCTTAAATCCTGGAGAGTGGCCGGCCCGGGTTCGAATCCGACTTGTGGCTCCTTTCCCGCATGCCATTTCCCCCTCTCTCTCTCCACGGTGTCTGACTCTATCCACTGTCCTATTAAAATAAAACATAAAGGCATAAAAAGGCCTTGATAAAAAACATCAGTGTGTCACTTTGCTTTGAAAAATCTCAACATTTATTCATACTTTATGCAATATGAGGAGAAAGGGGATTGTAAAAAGATCATTGATGGCAAAAGTCGGTCTATTTCAAGTGTTTTTTGTTGTTATCTTGACTCACTCAGAGTGACTCACTCAAGCACTACTTTCTTTTTAAACTGAAAAGATCTTCACAGATTTACTGAGGATCTGATTCCCTGGTGAAATCATCGTTGAAAAGCAGCCTGGAAATACAACCTTTGGATGCATAAGGATTCAAAATCTAACCGAAGAGTTCAAACTGTTGTGCGTCTTTTGAAAAATCTGTAAATTCTTGGCAGACAACCGGCAAAAAGACGAGAAATATCACAAATACAGAGTGATTTATGTGTACTTAGAAGCAATTTTATAAATCCTTAAAGAGTAAAACATAGACAATACACTCCTCATCATTGGGAAATCCATATTATGGCTCAAGCCTCATAGGTTGGCACAAGTGTGTTTTATCGTCACAGGACTGTGGCTCGCATGCCCATGCTCTGGTCCTGAGGCATTCAGTGATATGTGCAGAAACCGTCATCTGTGGCGAGGTGACATGAGGTGACTGTCAGACACTTCTATCTGCATATAGAACATGTGCTCCTTTGTCGCAGCCACTTATTCCCCCTGTCCATCAACGTCTGCATATGACAGAGTCAGGCTGCAGATCGGTGCTTCAAAGATGGAGGAGAAAGAGTGGAAGAGTGGGGAGCTGTCGGAGGGGGGAGAGGACAGGAGACTGGAATGGAACCAAGTGGTGGAATGAACACAGAGAGCAGTTCACGTCTTTCACACCGTAGGATGAGTCATCTCGCTCGGCACTGCGCTGTGAATGAAACAGAGTGGGGAGGGACACCTGCAGAGAGTGGCTGCTGAGTGTGAGAGAGGAGGTGGAAAAAAAAAATCAACAAGCACATGATGTCTACCTCAGATTCTGTCAATGAAAGTGGGAGGAGGGAAGAGAGCCAGTCACAGACGGGGGGAGGGAACAGAGCGTATGAAACAACTGCATGGAGTAAATTGGATGACTTTATGTGACAACAGTATCCTGCTCAAAGGAATATGACAAACATTGTTGGTCAAGATGAAATGTCATTACCTTGGTTGAAACTATAATCGCTAAAATATAAACTTTTTCCTTCATTTAGCTAAGTCATGCGAAAGTAAATCAAAAAATGTAATCAAGGCTTTATTACTTAAAATCTCTCCTGAAACCCGTACCCAAGATTTGTTCAAAGAAAGACACAAGAGGAAGCTAAGCAAAAACACTGACCCAATGGAACATGGGCAGCTGTATGCAAATGTGTAAAAGATCCACAAATGTGTTCGCAGATCACAGATTTTTATTTATTTTCTAAGATTAATTTTGGGGCTTTTTGTGCCTTTATTGGAGAGACAGGACAGGGGATAGATTTGGAAATCAGGGAGAGAGAGAGAGAGTGGGGAATGGCATGTGTGAAAGGGAGCCACAGGTTGGATTTGAACCTGGGCGGCACGCTGGGAGGACTAAAGCCTCCATACATGGGGCGTGCACACTAACCACTGCTCCACCAGCGCCCCAGTGTGTAAGTAGTTAAAAGTGGAGTGGCTGTGCATCACATTAGAAATCCATTTAACTTCCTCACGTGTCTCATTTCATTCACATTCTGTGTGCGTGTTTTTGTGTGTGTACAATAACTCAGTGTGTTCAGCTTGGAGTCCCTCATGTCTGAGGGCTGAGAGGTTCAGGTGTTTTTGCTTTAAGAGCTGAAAATACACACAAGTTGACAGTTACAATGTAATGAGGGGGATTTCCAATTTGCTTTCTGAATACATGTAACTCTTGCAACACTTCTGCTGTGTTCCACAATGTGGGAAAAAAAATGGTTTCTTTGCCCTGAGCTCAGACTCACAGGCTAACTATGGCGTGATGTCTTCTGCCCAGACTCGCTGGTCACCTTTCTTAAATTTTGGACTCATTTCAATCAAACCATCTCCCCAAAAGGACCAAAAAGTACATCACAATTTTCTTTAAATGCATGTATTTGACACAATACATGCTAACCTCTTAGCTCATTGCTAGGTATCCCATCACACTTTGTACATACAGTAAATCAGTCGCTTAGAATTACCATAAGGGGGTGAATTAGCAACAAGCTAAGAGGCTAGTGACCCAAAATTGCTCTAGGTCTTTAAGGGTTAATAGCTTAATTCCTCCTAGGTCATAAACATGAATTTCTAGAAAACAGTGGTATAGTATTCAGTAAATAAACCTTGGGTTGCTGGTTTGATTGAAATGACGCCAATTAAATACAAGAGACCATTGAGGGGCTGCAAGCCTCTTAGCTCATTGAAAATGCTTGAGCATTTTTTTGTTTAATGGGGAACAACTTTACTTTTTTGGTTTACTTGTTTAAAATATATAGCTTTTTGAAAGGAGTCAGATCCTGATGGACAACTGCAACTGCACAGGAGTGTTTAGGCATGTTGAGTGTTCATTCTGTCCTCTCCCAGTTATCCATGCTTGAGTATCTTGAGTATCTCCTGTGGATCAGGTCAAATCTTTTTTTTTGTAAGATTTATTTCTGGGTATTTTGTGCCCTCTTTGGAGAGACAGGGCATTGGATAGAATCGTAAATTAGGGACAGAGAGAGCGGGGAATAACATGCAGGAAAGTAAACACAGGTTGGACCTGAACCCAGGCCGTCCGCTCTCGAGATGCAGGCCCTAACCACTCCGCCATCAGCCCCAATCAGGTCAAATCTTTTATCTTTTATCTTTAATCTTTTTTTTTCCGAGGTTGCTTGACCCCCTCTTGATTTATGCACCTTTATGCTTTAAAATCACATCTTTAATTGTGGGTTCTGTCTTCTGCTGGTCTTCCTTTTTTTCTGCTTAAGATTTATTTTTGGGAAACATTTATCGGGTAAAAAAAAAAAGGGCTAATTCACTGCTGGTATACATACTGGTAGTTAACTGTACTTAACAATTAATAATTCCTCCCTCTCACTTACTGTGGTGCTGGCCAAAGGCATATACTGTATAAAATATGGATGTAGTCTCAGATACGCTGCCCACTGGTTTCTGAAGTGGACTTATGAAGATAGTTCAAAAGTTATGTCTCAAATAGCTACAACACATCCACCTGTCAGTCAATTCAGCTATTCCCCTTTCACTGACAAGTAATTTTCATCCCCTAAAAGTTTTACTGAGGGAGTCAATGATGAAAAGCTAAGACCAATAGATTTTCTCTAGTGAACACTCGAGGAACTGCAGTTTTTTGGACTTCTGCATAGGCTTCATTTTTCAACACCAGAGGTTGTTTCTTGGCCTAAGATTGTTTGTACTCAGATCTTATCCCCATGCATTTTAATGTAACTCTCATGGTTAGAAAAGGAACAGAACCTTACTTGGGTTTTGTGCACATCATGGCTTAGCACTGTTATCCAAAACCTCCAGCATTTCTGGTCATTTGACGACTTTGTATTGTGTCCCAAAAATACACGGATGAGAGAGAGAGAGAACATAGGAGGAAACGTTTTTAAAGGCTGCCATGTAGTTAAAAATGTTCAATTGAAAAGGACTTTCCTGCAGTATTCATGAGGCTGTATGACTTTACATTTAGGGTTTCAATTGATTAGTCATCTGCTGGCGTATATCATGCCCTAAAGGCTGTTTAGCCCCTGGCTGTGCAGCAGTTTTAATTAGAGGCCAATGACTGGATCAATCAACCCATCAATCAATTATTTCAACCAATCACTTGTAAAGTCATTGGTCACAGATCACCACCTCTCAAACAGGGCCGAGGGGGATTCTGCCGAAGAACAACATGAGTGAGGGAGAGAGAGAAAAAGGGAAAGTTAAAGCTGTAACACTGTTTGGTGCGCTCAAACACACAAATGCATCAAAGCAGAGTTGTCGATATCAAAATGCCGATGGTAACATCTGTTCAAGATGAAGGAAAAAACAAAACCACACACAATGGAAAGAGGATCGATACATTGAGATGGAATCTATTGCTGAGCCAGTGGTTGGGGCAAAGACTGGACTGAGATCTATGGATTGGACTCCTTTGAAGTTAGACCCACAGGACAAAACAATTGGAGATAACTGTTCTTTTACAATCTGCCCACTCAGGGTTTTCTTCTATCTATTTTTTTGCTGTTTTAGATTTAACGTGCCAACTCAGACATCCACATGTTGGAAACGTTGGTTTGACAAACTGGAGGTGTTGGCCAGTTTAAACTTGATTCAACCTTCAATACAATCCCAGGAGAAATATGGTCCTTAGTTATTAGTTAATAATAGTGTTTGATGATATATGCCTCTGAGGATTATGTCTACTTTGTGGTAATTTCAGTGTAGCCCATGGTTAGCCAAATACACTTCCAATCCAGACTCCCTTTTTCCTGTTTACAGTCCAATTAACAACTTGAGAAGTGACCAAATGTTGAAGCTATGTCTTGGTTTATTTCAACCCTTGGAAAAGTGCCCATTCATCTATTGAGTCTTTAAGTGTAACTAGCAGAGCCCTAACCATTTTGGTGCCCTAGGCAAGATTTCAGCGGTCGCCCCTTATATTGCAGCCAATTTGACCACCAAAGACAATATTCATACACTTAAAGAAAACTGGCATTCAGCTTTATATTGAACAGAATTTCTTTATTTTAAAATAATAAATACTTCAAAACAAACATAAACAAAATGGTAATAATTCTTATAGACAAAATAAAATAAATTCAAATCCCTAGTGTAACAGAACAAACAATCTCAAACAAGCCAGTGCAGGGAGCAGAAGTGTTCACAGACGGCCCGGGGACAGCAGGGGATGGTTTTAAATGTTTTAAAATTTCATCTGGAGAGAGAAGATGAGCATTTGTTAAACAATGAGCATTTTATAATATAGTGTGAACAAAGTATTATTTTCTCTTCAGAGCAGTTCAGAAACCTCAGTGTAGTTTTTCAGGTGAGCCCAAAAGTTTTCATTACAACCAGACCTGCAGCATGCACACATATCATTCAGTGAGGACTTCTGTACAAAATACATTCATGCTCTGAGACATCAGTACTCTAAAGGAAAGAGCTTAAAACTATTAATGACAACAGGAGGTGGAAAATAAACATTTTAGGGTGAAAGCTAACTAAGTACACAAAGATGTCAATAAATATAGAAGTAGGTTTTGTGTCCCAAACAACAAAGCCTACTTCAAAAAAGAAAACGTGCATTTCTCACACTGGTTATTTTCTTAACCTGAATAATCTATACCTAATGAAAGTACAGTGGAAATAACTGATGTTAACTCGAGCTACTGATGAGAAATTAGGAAACACGGACGTTAATCATCCATCCATAACAAGCTAGCTTAACTCCAACAGATAAATCATTGATCCGTGCAGCTCGTTACCTCTGTGTCTTCTTCAGATTTTTCCTCCTCTTCTTCTTCTTCATCCCTGGGCTTCGGTCACTTTGTTGTTGTTGTTTTTTTACATTACGGTCGTTTATAACGTGATATTAATCGGTACGGTCAGTGTCACTCACTTCTAAGGAGTCACCTGCCCTCCTCCTCCACAATGAGCAGGTAACGAGCAGCTGTGTTGTGATGCGCTGGGTCAAGCAGGAGGCAAGAAAATAGAGCCTTTTAAAATATGTGATGTAGTTGTGTTTTCATGGCTTCTTTTGTAACATTACTAAATAATAGCATGAAAATGATCATAGATCAATCATATTTAGTCATATTTAAATGCATTTTTCCTTCTATTTCTTCTTCTTATCTTCAACTTTTCTTCCTCACTCATTTGGGCGCCAGCAGCGCCCCCTATGGAGGCTGGCGCCCCTAGCATTTGCCTATACTGCCTATGCCTAGGCTTACTACAGTGTAATGAGCCTGAACAGGAAACTGATTTTCTTGTGATGTAAGCCCAGCTTACACTGTATGATTCCAATTCTCTGGCACGACTTCAGCACTCACGCAGCACGAGTTGAATCGGGATGGATTATTGACTATTGTCAGTAAAATTTCTTTAGAAAACGTTGATAGATGGAAGTTGAAGTGGGATCTTTTTGTATTTCAGTTAATCGCATGGCTCAAATACAAAGACCACCAATAACCCTCTCACAATCTAACACGCACACGCATTCGACGGCGGGGCGTTTGTGGATCAGTTCGTGAGTCGGTCGTCTCTCAACCGGAAGTTCTGGGGTTCGATCCCCAGCTCCTGCAGCTACATATCTGATGTGTCCTTGGGCAAGACACTTCTTCGTCACTTTGTTCGCTGCTTCGCCGGTGAAGTGTGGATGTGTATGAACGTTAGTTACTTCTGATGGTCCCTTTACATAGAAGCCTCTGCCATCGGTGTGTGAAGTGGTCAAATGGGTAGGTTTGACCTGCGGTGTAAAAGCACTTTGAGTAGTCAGAAGACAAAAAAAGCGCTATACAAGCTCAAGTCCATGAACAGTGAGTCATGCAGTGTCACTGGATTAGAGCACAGTCTGTAATTAAGGTCAGCTGTGTTTTTTTTTTTTTTTAAGTTTGCCTTCACAGAATATTGGACACGTATACCTGAAAGTACGCGCGCATATGATGTTGTTTATGAAAGAAGTAAAGTCAAATAGATGCGTTGCTAATTCTGTTAGCCAGTTAAAGCTATTTTTGAGAAAGTGACATGGTGTAAGCAATATAATGCAATGAGAGGTGTATATAATCAGGAAATTACAGATTTACGGAAACTCTCTGGTGCACCACATAGTTCTGGCCTCCACTTATTCCATTAACCATGTCGACCTTAACCCTTACTTATACAGTACAGCTTGAAATGGATACTCGTAGAAAGAGGAGATTTGTACGACATCAATAAGCTAAAAAAAAAAGCAAAGCAAAGGTTTATGTGTGTGGTATCTGAGGAGGATGTGTTTGAGGTGTGTATGTCCTTGGTTTACTTAATCACACCCGGGTTAATCACACCATGCTTTCCTGATTGGTCTGAAGCTAATCCCTGCAGGGACATTAGTACAAACATACATCCTCATACAGATGGGTGCACGCACGCACACACACACACACACACACACACACACACACACACACACACACACACACACACACACACACACACACACACACACACACACACACACACACACACACACACACACACACACACACACACACACACACACACACACACACACACCTCTGCCTCTTCGGCACACTCTCTAATATAGAGTCATTCATCAGTGAGTTTTTCTGCTCTGATCCGCGGGCGAGGTGGCACTGCTGATGAAGATTTAGGACCTCAACCCCAAAGTGTGTCTGTGTGTTTGTGTGTGTGTCCTTCTTACTGTATCTCTTCCTACCAGTGTAATGGAGCCTTACATTGGGAAAGGCAGATGTCACACTCACAACTTAGAAAGTTATCTAACATCACACACTCACACACACAGCAGCTGACCTTGGGTATGCTGTCATGTGCACACTTTACACTCATAGATCCTCACTGTGTGTGTGTGTGTGTGTGTGTGTGTGTGTGTGTGTGTGTGTGTGTGTGTGTGTGTGTGTGTGTGTGTGTGTGTGTGTGTGTGTGTGTGTGTGTGTGTGTGTGTGTGTGTGTGTGTGTGTGTGTGTGTGTGTGTGTGTGTGTGTGTGTGTGTGTGTGTGTGTGTGTGTGTGTGTGTGTGTGTGTGTGTGTGTGTGTGTGTGTGTGTGTGTGTGTGTGTGTGTGTGTGTGTGTGTGTGTGTGTGTGTGTGTGTGTGTGTGTGTGTGTGTGTGTGTGTGTGTGTGTGTGTGTGTGTGTGTGTGTGTGTGTGTGTGTGTGTGTGTGTGTGTGTGTGTGTGTGTGTGTGTGTGTGTGTGTGTGTGTGTGTGTGTGTGTGTGTGTGTGTGTGTGTGTGTGTGTGTGTGTGTGTGTGTGTGTGTGTGTGTGTGTGTGTGTGTGTGTGTGTGTGTGGGGGGGGTCAACATGCATATTAAATTAGGGTAGGAGACTGTTTAAATATGTGATTAAATTGTTTATTTGCCTCATTCTTTGCACGTCTCTTCATGTACTAATGAGCGCCTGCGTTAGTATGTGTGTCTCAAGGGTAGAGCCCGAGATGTATCACAATGATTAGGTTGGAATTACATCACGGGGGGGGAATACTCTGCTGTGATAGGTTAGTTTAAGAGGCTTCTGTTAGGAGGAAGGATGGGTGCATTTTTGTTATCATTCCATTACCTGTTTAGGAAGATAAGGAATGTCCACTAGATGTTTGGGCATGTGTGTGTGTGTGTACCCAACAGCACACCGATATGTATGTCTGTGAAAGCACAACACACACACACACACACACACACACACACACACACACACACACACACACACACACACACACACACACACACACACACACACACACACTCTGTTCACCTCCACGTATAAAGTGTCCCATGTGTTTTCCATGCAGGAGAAGGTCAGAGCAGGCATCTAGAGTGTTCCTCCAGGTAGGCAGTCAGTCACGGCAGATCTGCTGATCCACTCACCTCTGCAGAGGTCAGATCTGCGGTCCCCAAAGCCCAGAGGCCTCTGAAGGACCATCAATCACGTCAGACCTTGGACATGCGAACACACACCTCTGCTCTAACACTCCAGGGCTGTAATGTGCTGTTAGGACAGCTGTGGCCACTTCTTTCATGGGTAAACACGGTGCTCTTTTGTCATGTGAAATACACTCCCACTGTTTTTAAAGGGTTTTTTCAAGGTAAATTCAATATTATTGATGTTCCAGCTGCAGCCTGTGGCCTTACTGGTCATTTAAGAGAAGTTTCACAATAAAGAGGATGGTTTGGGCTTTTGTTAGTCAGAGAAAAATGTCAAGCTATTTGATGTAGAGATCAAGGTGGTTCTGATGTCCTCATCAGTCATACTAACCTCTCCTCTCTAACCCTTACCCACCCTGTAGCAGCTCAAGGACAAAAAGGATAAACTCCTTTAAAGGGGGATTGCCACTAACTTAAGGAGTTATCTTATTTTAAATAAGCAATGGGTTTAACAACTACGGAAGACTGCAAAGGTCACATTTATTTAAAGGGGACATATTATGATAAATCCACTTTGACAGTGTTTTTGAACATATATTTGGGTAACCTGAGTGTCTATCGACCCACAAAATTTGAAATAAACCCATCTAGTCCTTTGTTTGTGGTCTGCATAAGTCTTGCAACACAGAGAAAAATGCTTTGTTTCAAATTTTCTCAACTTGTGATATCACAAGTTAGATTGTGGTAAAAAAAATACCCTCCCCTCCCCTGTTTTCTCCACCCATGGACTCCACCCCCAGCCTAGAGTAAAACTTTTGCGCAGGTCTGCCATTTTTATTCTCGCTACAGACGAGTGATGTATACCACGAAAACTCAGTGGGAGATCATTGCATTTAAAGAGACACACACACCACAACGGAGCGTTCTGAGAGAGCTGGTTTATACAGTCGCAATGTGTTATGAATGTATGTAATCTCCTCCCAACAGTTCCTGTCTCTCTTCTGCTGTCCTGTCAATAAAGGCAAAAGGCCCAAAAAAATAAATAATAAGGGTGAGCTCTCTGTGTGGTAGGGTTTTCCTGTCCTTCTATTGGTTAGACAAACTGGCGCTCATGTTCTACCAGGAACAGCGAGAAGAAAGCTTTGGGTTTCAGGCAATACCGTATACATAAAACATGAAAATACATAAAAGCTCTAATTATTTCCTCAGTTGCTTGTATTACTTATTCATGACACTGCTGCGTTAAGAGACGAATGACCTCTCAGTGGCATTCAGCTGGTCTTTTCTTGAAGACAAAATGAATGATTTTTAGTGCTGATACTCCACATTTTCTCACAGCTGAGAAGAAATCTTGTGATTTAATGAACTTATGAAGATCTCTAACAGTTGTACAACATCTTTTAACCATTAAGAGGATTCCATCAAACAAAACACAGGTAGGGAAGCTCTTATATTAACCTAAGATGTGCAATAGTTATTGTTTTCATTACAGTATGTTTTATTATACGTTGATTTAAACCAGAAAAGACAGAGGAATGCAGTTTCAAATTGACAGAGGCAATAGGGCGCCACAGGAATGAGTCCTAAAACCCGGAAGAGAGTTAGCATTTAAGCGCCATGGGGTCTATCCTCTAAAAGTCAATGGGAATTTGAATGGGTTTGTGGTTAGAGGCCTGAAATAAGGTCTGTGGTTAACACAAGCTTGAGAGATTTTGGCGTTTTGTTAGACGAGATAAACTACGTTAGATAATACCCCCACTTGTTCATTTTGAAGTTTTTACGCGTCCTTAAAACGGCGGTTGCTAACAAGTGGCTAAATGAGACTACAGTGGTTGTCGGGGACATTAAACGTCATCACGCCGGGAACTCTCTCACTAGTCCGCCTTACAGCTTCTAGTCTTGTTTTTCAGTGCTCTTGCAAATATTAGGTTAATAAACAACTTATTAAGCTACAGTTTCGCTAGCTTGTCAAAACCGCTGATTAGATCGATGAAGCATAACAGTAGTGACGTCAAAATCAACCGACCGTGATGTAGTTCGCTTGTAGCATAACGTTAGCTTTTTACTTCTCTCGGTTGCATTAACACTTCAAACTTCATATAAATGGTGTTCATTTGTGAAGATTATCCTGCTGAACAAAACGCCTATGCATCAGAAACGTGTGCTAGCCACAGAGCTTATTTTCTGCAATGATCCAAGATCCAATGCAAAAATCCAATAGGCCAATTCTCAATAGACTCCATGGCAATGCTACTTCCGGGTTGGCCTACAAAAATACGTCATCACTTTTGTTCTCTATAACTTCACCTTAGCATACAGACCTGGGGTCTCATTTATAAACGAGTGCGTAGAATCCATACTAAAAATGTACGTGCGCCAAAAACCCGGAAATGGCGTGTGCACAAAATATTTCAGATTTATAAAACCGATGAGACCCCTGATGCATATGAACAGC
Organism: Tautogolabrus adspersus; assembly: GCA_020745685.1. Classification (NCBI taxonomy): domain Eukaryota; kingdom Metazoa; phylum Chordata; class Actinopteri; order Labriformes; family Labridae; genus Tautogolabrus; species Tautogolabrus adspersus. The sequence continues at coordinate 5,311,889 of CM036556.1, read as the reverse complement.
TAATGCTCATTAATGCAACACCTCTAAAACGCCCTTTTTAACAAGTTTGATCCTTTTTCTTTCATCCGTCAACCTAACAGCAACATAACAAATGACAATCTTAGGTTCTAGACTGAGGTATGACTTGGTTGGACCACCTCAATCATGAGAAGTCTGCTGAAATAGTCAGTCTGGTCAAAGAAATGTGCCTACTAGCGTGTTGACAACAGACTGGTTGTCAAAGAAGTAAGACCTTGTTGCAGAGCGGAAAACCTCAATGAGGAGCATACAGACTGGTTTACCTAGTCCTATGCTTTAGAGATACTGATCCTATTGTGAATACAGATTCATACTTTTGTCACACTAAAAAAAACAACTAACAAGACTTTAAATAAATAAAATAGCAGTTATGAAGGTTGATCAATAAGTACAATAACTTTGAACAGGGAGAAGGTAGCTTTAGCTCAGTGGTAGAGTCGGTCTCCTCTCAGCCGGAAGGTTGGGGGTTCAATCCCCAGCTCCTGCTGCCACATGATCGATGTGGCCTTCGGAAAGACACTTTACCCAAATTCAATCTTAAATCCACTGACCATTTGTTGAACTCTAAACCTGCCTGCCTTGTTCTTGTGCTCTTGTGAGATTATTTTTTTCATGACTTAAACTAACACCTAAATAAATTAACTTTTTTTTATTTAATACATTTTATAATAGTCATGAAGTGACATTGCCAAAATTCAGTCTTCAGTGGAAGAATGAAGGCATCATGTAATCTTCATCCACGATCCACAGAAAAAGGCTTTCACTCTCTTTTTTTTATCGATTTCTTCTTCTTCTTCTTTTGTTTCTGGACATCACAGTCCTCAAACAGGGCATCCTGTGCTTCAGCTGCGTCCACTTCCTGTAGCTGCAGCAATGTACCGGGCAGCATTACTCTGTAGTTCGACCAAAGATGTTTCCATAGATGGATACATTTTTATGTTTGCAATATCGTCATCAACAGACAGGAGTGGTGAAGCCTCCCTCTCCTCAGGATGGTAATTATCCAGCTCCTCTGTGGCAGTGACTTGTGGAGAAGCCTCCCTCTTCTCCAGGAGTCGATTTTCTGCTGCCTCTGAGGTGCTGAGTTCTAAAGGACCAAGGGTTGATAAAGCAGGCTGCACTTTATGGTCCATTTCCTGGACCGCTGAGTCCTGACCCAGGGATTCATCTTTCTCATGGTACTTCATTTTCTCCTTCTGCATTTCCACCACCTCATCATGAAATGTCACAGCCTCAATGGTATCTGTATGTACAGTCACATTGTTCGGCATAGGGACCATCTCCTCATCCTCGTCCACCTCCTCAGTGAAAACAACCTCCGGAGAAGACCCCCTCTTCTCCAGAAAACTGTTTTCCAGCTGATCTGAGGTGTGTTCATGAAGAAGAGCCAGGCTGGATGCATTCTGCTCCTCTTGGTGAATATCCTGAAAGGCAGAGTCCTGAACCAGGGGCTCATCTTCTTTAGAGTCCTCCTGTTTTGGCTCCTCATTCAAGGAAAAATCCATGATGGTGTTTAGATCAATGTTTCTCAACCCTGGTCCTGGCGACCCACTGCCCTTCATGTTTTAATGTTTCCCTCTTCCAACACACCTGATTCAAATGATCAGCTCATCAAGAAGCTTGATAATGACCAGTTCTTTTGAATCAGGTGTGTTGAAAGAGGGACACATTAAAACATGAAGGGCAGTAGGTCCCCAGGACCAGGGTTGAGAAACACTGGTCTAGATCAACTACAGGTGTGTCCTCACTCACGTCTGGCGTTGTGACCATCTCTTCGTCCAGAGACACTTGTGGTCCCTCCTCCACCTCCTCAGTGAAAACAGCCTCTGGAGAAGCCCCCCCTCTTCTCCAGAGAACTGTCTTCCTGATCTGAGGGGCAGAGCTGAAGGTGATCCTGGCTGGATGTATGAGTCTGCTATGCTTTGTTCATGTTATTGAACGCAGAGATGACAACTACTCTGCTGAAAGAGAAGCTGTCATCATTGTCCATCCCTTCGAAGGACTTGGGAGTGCTCTTCAAACCTCCTGTAAATGGCTCTGACCATTAACGCTGCTACTATTGAGCAAACTCCATGCAGAATAGTGCGAGGACCATGCTCATAGCATGCCAGCCAAGGAGCTACTGACTTTGTCAGAAGCTGTCCAGTCTCAGCACTGGCAGCTTTTCTCTTGGGTCCCTGCTCTGGTTCTGCAGCAAGAACTTCAGAGCACTGTCCACCACCTCTGGAACCAGGGGCGCAGTGATCTGTTCAAACTCCACGAGTGTCACTGGTTTAGCATCCCCTGCAGAATGGCAATTTGGGATGCTGATGTTGAGAAATGTTTGAAGCAGCTTCTTGTGCAGAGATGGAAGGAAGGATTGCACATCTTCCTCTGCTCCTGCATGGACAGATGAGGCAAGCAGGTGAAGGCCCTCCAATGTGACCTTCCTGTTGAAGAGTTGAGAAAGCTGCTTCTCTTTGTCCAGCTGCTCCAGGAGCTCTTGTTCCATCTGATCAAGACAGAAGTGCCTCGCTGTGGTCCAAGCCTGTTAACAACACTCTTTAGTTAGTCAACAGGAAGATTATGAAGCCTATAGATGACTGGTTTTACATTAAACAATCATTTAGACACATCATTGCAATGTAGGTTTTAGATTCCACGTACCAGTTCGGCCATGAACAAGTGATTTATCCCTTTCTTCTTAATCACGTCCTGAAACCTGTAAAATACATCACAATAGCTTAAAATCACAAGTCAGTTTTCCATCAGTGTTAGATTGACATTAATGATCAGTATCACTCACTCATCCAGGAAGCTTCTTTGCTTCAGCAGCCAGGTCTTCATGTGTCTGACAGTCAAACTATCAGGGACCTGATCCTGTTGCTCCAGAAGCATAAACTGCCTCAGCAACATTTTCTGCAACACAGATTCAGCACCGTACAGTTTGAAGCAGCTCACACAAACAACATATTAAACAATACAGCACGACTAAAAGCATTGCATTTTGATTTTCTTTTACAGTAACTTACTTCTGCTTGGTAGTGATACTGCTCTTCTTCAGAGAAGGACTGTTTCATTTCTTTGACTTGCTCAAAAATGAAGTGGGTGTCCATTTTCAAGAAAGGAGTCGAGTTTAGAACAACTAAAAAATTACTAAACCTTACCAGTTACTAAAAAATGTTACTGTGTTTATATATTTTTTACACTCAAAAGCAACGCAACAGATCTGCTGGTCTTTAGGGACTCAAAAATGGTAAATGGACTTGAGCTTATATTACTCTTTTCTAGTCTTCTGACTATGCAAAGCACTTTTACACCGCAGGTGATATCTACCCATTCACACCCATTCACACACTGATGGCAGAAGTTAATAGCTTCTAATTATGAAACTTCATGAAGAACCCTTTGACTAATAAAATCAATAAGGAGGAATTACAAAAAATCACACCTGTACAATGTGCACTTACAGTATAGAGAAATTAGCTATTGATGACAAATTTACATTTTGATCCGGGCTGTAATCATGTTTATATCTGCTCTAAAAATTGACATTGAAACATGGGACCAGAACTCAAGAAACGGCTGTTTTCCTTCACAACAGTGGTTGCTGCTTGGTAGCAAGACAGCAAATAATTGTTGATTTTAACACAAGTTCCACCTCTGACAAAGCAAATAGCCAATCATTGTTTAGGATTTCTGGGTGGCCCCCCATGAGATTTCATGGAAGGCCATGTCCACCTCCAGCCATATCCTGGATCTGCCCCTGTGAGGAGGTAGAGCATATTGGTAAAATGTAAGTTTCATTCTTAAGTCAGACAACAGGTTCAGTAACAAAAGCTGCATTAGGTGCCAGTTCACAGCTGAATGATTTCAAACGGTGATAGTGATTCCCAACCTGTGATCCTCTGGCGCTCAGAGCGACAATTTTTCTCTTCATGTAAAACAGATGTTTCTCATTCCTCAGCCCTCACTACAGCTGCTGCTTCCCAGCAGAAGAATACAAAATGGATGGGCTCTCCAGGATATTTATCATTAAGTAATTGCGTGCGAATCCAAGCGAGAGTCATTATGCTGAAAGTGGAAAATAATCTGAGTGATTTAACCCCCCTGCTCCCTCCTCCTGCAGCCTTCCTCTTTTTTTTTCTCTCATCACCAACTCCTTTTTCCTCCTTCCTCTTTCATCCTCCTGCACTTCATCATCCACCTTTGCTCTCCCCTTTCACCCGCCTCTCCTCTCTTTTTCATTTTCACTTCCTCTACCCCTGAGTGACCAGATGCTTGCAATTTCACGACTGTTGACTTATTTACATTTCTGCAATCTTGGGAATGTATGAATATTTATGACGATGATCCCTTGCTGAGGGGCATCTGCCTTTACAACCTACTTATACTTGTGTGTGTGTATGTCTTTGTGCATAATATCCATAATATACATTTTGTATTCACTATTTAATTTGGTCTGTTCATCAGCTAAACATTGCATGTATATTTTTGTCAGGAAGTAGAGGTAGAAGAGATGTTATAGGTGGTCAGTGTGGTCCATGTCTGTGTGTTTTGTGGTTTTACTGTACAACAGATCTCGCCCTCTGAGCGGAGGTTTCTTCCCCTCCTCTCCGTGATGACATACGGCTGTAGGAGAGCACGGGGAAAGACCAGATAAAGAAAAAAAAGCCAATCAATATTTCATGAGAGCTCAAACCTCCAGGCACACACATTTTATCCTTTCTCTCCCTGAACACTGTTTATAAATGGATTATTTCTGGAGAGCTGAAGGATGTTCATGGAATGAAATTTAGTACGGTCGAGGCACTAAGTATGCCTGCTTGATAGATGACAGTGTGTGTAAGTGTGGTGGAATAGTTTTTATGTAATCAGAACCTTTCCAAAAGTACACACAATTCAGGGATGTAATTCTATGATTGTGTTATGACAGCAAGTTTCTCACCTGGCTCTATCAGTCATGTTTAAAGGCACCAAAATGAGAGGGTCATCACCGGAAAATTGTTGGATGTGATCAAATTTTTTTTTTGCACATTCATAGATTCATCCATCCATCTATCCCTTATCCATTCCACTTTTCCCCATTTGAGGTGGTGGGGGGGCTGGAGCCCATCCCAGCTGTCATTGGGCGTGAGGCAGGATAACAGAGAGCAGCCACACTGAAAAGTTCCTGTCCGACAGGGATTCAAACCAGGAACCTTCTTGCTGTGAGGCGACAGACCTAACCACTGCACCACCGTGCAGCAACACGGCTAACGACAATGGCAACAGACTTGTACGGGCTGCTCAGGAGGAAACCTTTACCCACCACCTTGTGAGACCAGTGCAGGTTACTGATCTGGGGATTTATACACGTGGGTTTACCGTAAAATTAAAGTGTCCAGATTTGAAAATATGGTTAGCCTAGATTTACATTAACATATGCATATTGATCAGTACTGTTAGCGCTAGCCTCCTAGCTTACAGCAGTTACCTCTGCCTGACTCCCATCAACCTTTAGACAGACTGAAATAACTTTGTTAACAACTTCTTGTTGGTGAAATGCCCCAGCAGGCTCCCTCCATTTCATTTCATTTCATTTCATTTCATTTCATTTCTTTTCTTTTCTTTTCTTTTCTTTTCTTTTCTTTTCTTTTCTTTTCTTTTCTTTTCTTTTCTTTTCTTTTCTTTTCTTTTCTTTTCTTTTCTTTTCTTTTCTTTTCTTTTCTTTTCTTTTCTTTTCTTTTCTTTTCTTTTCTTTTCTTTTCTTTTCTTTGTGCAGCTCCTGGATTGGCTATACTGATGGCATAACAGTTAAGTTCACTGGGCCCGCCTACGTTGCTACAGAACAAAGAAACTGCTCATATCATTTTAAGAAGAGGGGGTTTACATTTTGAAACAGGCTACATTTTACTGAAGCAACAATAAATGAAATGTGTGTTTTTGTTGCTTTAAGAGGTAATGGTGAGTATTTAGGTGTTAAGAAAAAAAACCTGGTCATTGTAGCTTAAAATTAGGAGGCACCGTGTTTTTTCGCTAACCTTAATAGGCCCTCCCTTTGTGACCTGGCCCCAAAAAACGTGCTCCTTTATCCCCCCTTATGGGCAGTCTTGTACGTTGATTTCTCAGTATTTTGCTCCGTCTCTGTTTTATGCACTGTTTTGTATCGTCGAGCATTTTTTTGTTTCCACATTTCCACAAAAATAAATTGCAATATATAATGCCAATCATAGTGTTTCTGTTCAAATATGGGAGTAGTTTACTTTTTTGTTTTTATTGAGCTGTGTGATACTGCATGACAAACTGTGGCTGCAACAAGCCGAAGATGGATTTTACCTTTTTCTTAGAGCACCAATTTTCAAACTGTCACTTTAACTCTAACACGCAGCGCTGCATATCCTTCTGAAATGTAGATAAATCCACTTTCCACTCCACTGTGATCGGGAAATTGTTACTAAAATGATTATTCCTATTTGTATTGACCAGCACTGACAGCAGAGTTCACTGGATCCCTTTCATTACATTAGCATCATATTCCTGTAGAGTTGTGGATGAGATGTTTTATCTCTGTTGACTTTTAATACACTTTGATGAGTGTGATTTATTACAGTGACTCAATCTTTTCATCTCCCTGCTCTTACACCTCTCAGTAACAGCTAAAGACTTTGTGTGCAAGTGCTCTTCTTAGATTGTGTATGAGTTGAAGCAAAGAAGTGAGAATGCTGACTGTGCAAATTATGTGACGGGATACATTAGTCCTATTTATTCTACTGGCCGGGAGAGCAAGTGCATGCATGCACAAACACACACACACATCATCATCCAAGGTCTGCATGATTTAAGACTCTGGTCATCCTCTCCTCCACCTCTTTGCTAGTAATATCCCTCATGCACACTCACATGCACAAGCAAAATAAGGACCCTGATAGCGTGTTGCATGATGAAAACACACGCATTTCTGTCTATAGACGGACTCACACACACCAGAGTAAATAACTCAGGCTGAACTGAGGTCGACTGATGTTGACAGAGTGACCACCGCCCATTAATCGTCTGTCTCTAACAGGCAGCAGATTGACAGGGGTCACAGCCGCCCTGCATCTCCTACCTCTTATTACCCCTTTAAACACCAGAGAGCTCCCAGCCCTCCCACCTAACTCCCCCTGTGACTCTCCCTGCTGCTGCACCAGCCTTATAGGTGACACACTGTGACTCACCACAGCTGCATGATGTAACAACTGTATTTAACAGCGGCTGCTTAAAACCTTTTGTTTTCATTATACCACATTAGACCTGAAGGGCTCTTTTCATCCTGGGACTTAAATGAAGACACAGACTGATGAAAACTCACTTGTTTCCATCTGAGGAGTCACACTAGTCTGGAGGGGAAAGAAGTAATTACACAAACATAAGGAATGTTGCTCTTCGAATGACACAACTCAGACAATCAGTTTCTTTACAACTTCCACTTAACAACTTAAGGGCCACCAGCTTTGGACGCCCGAGGCTGCCAAAATAAAAACCGAATCAATTGATAATTTACCTTAATAATAACCTTACACATCACGATTAACCTGACAGTGCTGACAGCCCTGATAAATACCTTTCACTTTGAATTGTGCACTTCATGCAAAACTACTCCAGTGTTTTTCAAACTTCAATCAAGCCACCAGACTCCAGGCTCGTGCGTAGTTTAGCATCAGGGTTGTGGCCTGCAGTCAATTCATCTTCAAACCAAGTCAATGATTTGACTGAAAACTATTGGCAATTTTAAACACATATATTTACTAACTTCTCCTCATTATCTGCAGCCATCTGGTGTATTTAATTAGCTAAACATTTTAATTTAATTTTAATTCAATATGCACGCTTCTTGCATCCTGAAAATGCTTACACTCACCAGCCAGCCAATCAACTGCTATTTGCACCTTTTCTAACAGTGGTTTGCCTGCAGGCACCGCCCACTCAGTGCGTGGGCTTCACATGACAGAGCTGATCAGCTGTCAATCATGCTACATGGAGGATCGTCCCCTGGCTACTGCCATCAGATTTGAAATCCTCAGTGATAATGCTAATCCAATTGAGCAAATCCCTGCTGTCACAAACTCAACTATACAGTGTTTCATGCAGTATAGAACATAAATATAGAATACACATAGGATATTATGCTGCGAGTGAAAAAACCCTTCCAGTTAATACCATCAAAGGCCACTCTGCTGCCTCTCTTCAAGTGCCAAGCAGGCTGGGATACACTGAAACACCTCCTATAGAACATGAGAGAAGAAGAACAAGTTTCACAACAGGAGATGAACCCATAATTGTTGATGAGTTAAATTTCAGGGAGACAATGCCTCATTTCTAATGGGAGATAATTTTCCCAGAGGTTTCGACTGGGAGGCGTATCTTCCTTGTCAAGGTGGTGCGGCGGGTGAGATTACATAGACGCAGAGCCAGAGGGGAAACAAGAGAAGACCACAAAAAAATGTGAGATAAAGAGAACAGGACATGTTGGGAAGAGAGTTGAAAGAGATAGAATTATGAACATATGCGTGCGCTGCAGTGATATAAAGGCTATTGTCTGTTCAGTGTAATGTCGGCCGATATTAAAATGTAACCAACGTGCGATTAATACAGAATGTAAAAACCAAAGATCGTTCTCTCCTTTAGAGGGACTTCCCTCCCAAATAATGAAAGCAGCTCTCCAACTCTCTCCATCCCTCGCTTCTCTCCTCTGTGGATCATGGCAGGCTAATCTCAATCTGTTTCACTGTGATATCACACAACAGCTCCATAGCTGCAGTGGTGCCAGCCTATTGGGTGCGCCTGCCCCTGCGCCAGCTCTCGCTGTCTGCCAGCCGGCACCGACTCGCAGCTCTGGCGCTCCACACACTCCACGGTTTAGTGGGGTTTTCCATCGGCTGCATCCAAACACTCAGCTCTGCTGTTACAATAGTGTGTCCCAGCCATTGTGTCTGTCCCTGTCCTCCTCCTCCAGAGTGTGTTTGTCTTTTTCAACACATTTTGTTTCTCCTTCATGTGCACGTTTCACAGAGGGGTCACGCACCACTTCCTCGTGTCAATGTGAGCGGTTAAAAAACCAAGTAGGCTTTAAAACAAGCCTCTAGCTACAATGCTCATCTTCCAAAAGCTAAACGTGATCAAGCATCAGTAATGAAGACACACTCAGAAATTGATTTGCTCTGATTGGTTAGATTTACCGTTGTCTGTGTTCAAATTCCTTCCAGTTTTAGGGGCAGAAGCTTGAGTTAATACATCACCAATGAACCAGGTCTTGATAGGAGCTCCTCTGTGAATGATTGCTTTAACCTTTTTAATTAGATGTTGCAGTCTCTCTCTCTCTCTCTCTCTCTCTCTCTCTCTCTCTCTCTCTCTCTGTTTTTGCTCTATTTAAACTGTCTGTTACTGGAAATGTGAGCACAGACTGTAAAATTGTGTCTCTGCTGGATTTCCCAGGTGTGCACACCTTAATTTCCTCTTTTTTTATTGCACCTTTTTATTACTGTTCACCATTGCCTACTGTTAATTACATTGAACCATTGGAAAGGAAAATACTTGAATGTCTGTTTGAACAAGCTCTCATCATTAAGCGAGGCTTGATTGATTAAATCCAATTCCACAACTGCACAGAAAAAATAATAACCTCATTGAATATTACTAATACTGTGAAAAGAGCTGCAATGTTTCAAAATACGCTTGATCAACAACTTTTGGTGTACATTAACTGAGAAATGATGTCTTTTCTTTGTGGTTACAATCCCTCAAAAATATAAGTATGGTGGCTAAAGTTTTGGATTCCTCTCATTCTTTTTGAATATTTTTAGGCCCCAGGTGTAAAACTATCAAGTGACTCAGAAGACGATTCAAAAAGTCAGAAAAACAGCATCACAATGTAATGTCATCTCTCCAACCATAAGGATGGGAACTATTGATTAAACCTGTTAAAACATCAAGAATGGATGTTTTCCGTTGTTGTCTTCAGTGTGTCATAATGTGAAAATTGGTCTGGACTCCAAGTGAGGAAAATAAAATGTAATATCTGTGGGTCTAACTGTCAGACTTGCTGGTCAAAGACTCAACAGAGAAATGACCTTGAAACGGACTCTTCCTGCCTGCTAAATTGAAGGTTTAATACTTACAAAATTGGAATCAAGGCTTATTGGTGACCAGGCTTTTGTAATGAATCTAAATGCTTGACACATACTTTACACTCACCCTGCCTCTGCTCCACTCTGCCTGTACTGTCCCACTTCATTAGTCAACTAAGCTCACCTGTGAATACAGCTGCGACTCACCAGGCATCAAGCCAGCATATTAGCCTTTATGGCTGCTTCTCATGTCTCTTATTTTTCGTTTCCTTGCTCCTCGCTCCTCGTTCCTCTCAAGTCTCTTATTTCAGCACCGAGAAGCAAGGGTCCAGGATCGAGGAACCAACTCAGAGGAGCTAAAATCAAGGAAACATGAGACCAGCCTTCCAGGAAGACTTTTTACTGACAGACCCGCCCCCCTCTCCAGTGGCGATTCTAGAGTCTGTCAGGGCCCAAAGCAAAATTTCATTGGGGACCCCTCCAACCAGCGTTCATCACCATTATATCTGCTGCTGTCTCAGTGCTTCCTCTTTTTTACTCTTTCTTTTTTTTACTCCCAATTCCTCTACATTTTCCTTCGCCGACTTTCATTGACAAACTTTGGTTTTCACAGCAAAAATGCATGTGATGCTTAGCAGGGCATGGAGATAGCTAGTGCTGTCAGATGGGATCGCCTTAGGGAGGTTTCCTACTGTCAATGCAAAATGTGCACATTTTGAAGCCACTGCTGTGGTTTCAAGCTTGTCAGCCCTTGGGGGCCCCCTACTGGCTTAGGGCCCAAAGCAGCTGCCTGCCTTACCTGTTGACAAGCAGCGCCTCTGCCCGTCTTGAATATCACTCATTGATTGGACGCTTCAGCGACCAGACTTCAGTGAAACTTGTCAACATCATCGGAGTTTAATAAAGGAGGAAAGACGGACATCAAAAAGACGCTAAACGGACACATTGGACATTTATACAGACTGTTAACATCTGTCAGTTTGTAAAGAGTCAGTCTGTGATGAGCTGGGATTAAAAAAGTGTTTGAAATGAGGATTAACAACAAAATATTAAGTATAAGTTCCATTAAGTTTATATAAGAGTGTAGGTCGATCACCCCCGACTTTTATATTTGATTTGATTTCTGATTCACTGTCAAACAAAAAGTCTGTTCATTTTAAGTGTTAAAACCAAAAGATCATAAACGACTCCTTCATTATTATTACAGACATATTTCTTTACATGATCACTCAGACTATTTGCTCTCTTTAATTTGATCATGATGAGAGTGACAGTTTGACAGAGTGGGAGTCGTCAGTCGGAAACACGTTTGACGTTCATCATGATCATTAATGATCGTACGGTTTGAAAATGTTATGCATCCTGTTTTGATGAAATTTTGATCCTAATTAAAAATGTCAATAATCCTGAGACATCTTAGTGTTTATTAAATACAGAGTTCACTATCAGATTACCAGTAAAAACAAGAAAATAATAAATAATTTAATATTAAAGCTTTCTGCCTGTAGAAAATGGTCTGTACGTTTTTTTATTAGCAGACTGCAGGTTGTTCTTCATGTGCAGGTGTTTGTAAAGTACACAGACTAAACACTGTTACTGTGTGTACTTGATTAGAAATAATACGGACACAAACAACTTTTAAAGACGACAGACAGCTGAACGTGATCAGCTGATATCATCACGAACGGACGTCGCTTCACGAGACGCTGCGGAGCAAAGGACGTGTAATGTCTCTTAAAACATCTTTCCTCGTTTCCTCTCTCCTCTGCTTCGTTTCCTCGCGTCTCTCCATTCATCTCTGGTGGGAGGGACTAAGACGCAAGTGAGGGAAGCAAGTGGAGGAAACGTGGATGCAATTTAAGAGACAGGAGAAGTAGCCTCCTCTCCCTGACCACACCTTCTGCCTCTGCTACCCTGACTGCTTCTTTGCTTGGCTGCTAGGTGTGTGTTCACCTGAAACGACACAACAGTTTAAGTATTCCCGATTATTCCCGATTACCTTTTGTATGCATTGAACTGAACTGCGTTTTAACCTCCCTGTTTGTTCCCATATCTGCACCAGTGGAAGCTAAGATTATTACCAGGATCCCCGTTTCCCTGTGTGCTGCATATACACACACAAAACCTCTGTTAAACTGAAGTTCAAAACCAGCATCATCCAGCTTGTTCTGCTGGAAATTACATCATCACTACATTTGACTTTTACTGTACTATGATGATTTCTGAATTTCCCCCAGAAAACAATCCATTTGCATCCACACTGCATCCATTTAAATAGATATTTACTAAATAGATACCTTACGACCTTAGACATTTCTCTGGATCACTGTCCTCATCACCAAGGAGAAAAAGTGTTGATACACACCGCTATTATTAAAAAAGTCATCAAAAGGCTTTGGATATGAAGAAATGAATCTAATTTGCAAAGAGGGTGAATGGGAAATGGTTTGAAAACCAATGTTTCACTCGCTTTAAAGTATACTCCCCTGTGTTTCCACAAATCTCAGCAGACATAACAACATTGGAAATGAACAGAACGCAGGCTTTGCGAGCTGGTGGAGGCCACAGAGCAGAGTCCTGTGCTGCAGAGAGATTGTCTGCTCTGCTCGACTGGGTGTTGTATCTCTGCAAGACAACGGGTCAGCTCTGTCTCTGTCTTCCTCAGTCCGCTGTGGCTCTTTAAGTATTTAGAGCTGCTAGCTCTTTCTTCCTCTCCTCTCTTCTGTTAGTGTGAGTGGGGGCTAATGCTCTGTCCCATGTCCGCTTCCTCTTCTTCTTCCTTGCATTCCCTTTTTTTTGTCATTGTCCCCTCATCAGCATGTGTCTGTCTTCTTGAGAAATTCGGTCACGCTCCCCTCTTGGTGATTCTGATTTGCTTTCTGTATCTATTTGTATCGATACTTCGTCTTGTGAATCAGATCTGTTGTGCAAGCAAACACAAACACGAGGTGATAGACTGTTTGTGTAATGCTCCTTGTGTGTGGAGGAGAGACGGCTGCACAGATGGAGCAACTGCTGCTCAGCTAAACTCTATCGGACATACAGTATACTCAGCAGCAGGAGCAAACACACTCAAATGCACGCACACGTATATACACACAGCACTGCAGATGAGAGAGAAAAAGGCTGTTTCTTGATCCGTGTATTGTTTCAGAGATTGCCAAAGAGCCTTCAGAACAGAGCCACTTTCATTTCGCCGTGAAAGGCGAGTAGCAGCGCGTTGGATCCTGTCTTAATTGGCTTGATTTTTTTTAGGTATCTCAACCCGCTTTGTTCTAAAACTGTGTGTTCTTACATGAGAGCAGATCCACAGAGGGGAGCAAAGTTACAAAGTGCTGTGTTTTACCTTATTTAAAAGCAGTAACTGAAGTTGAGAATAAAAGGTGTAAAGTTTGAGGTTTGCCCTTGCTGTACAACAGATACATCGTTGGAAATATGTGTTCTAGGTTGATCTTTAACCTACAAATACACTAGAACTTTTTGTAGCATGTAGAGTTAGCTGAGGCGAGACCTTTGCCACAAGCATGCCATGATTTTAGCATAGACTATATAAAACATGGACGTAGTCTCAGGGACGTCACTCATTGGTTTCTGAAGTGTACTTTGAAGCCCAGCAATGGCGGTCAACATATTGCACATGTTGTCTAAAATTAACTTTTGGCCAACTTTGAAACAGACAGAAGTGTAGCAGTGGTGGCCCTTTGTAGCCTCCTGGCAAAGAGCTACAATGCACCCACCTGTTAGTCAAATCAGCCACGCCCTTAATTCCGCAAATTGATGAATAACTCTTAGCCTTAATAATCAGAATAGATGGTCATTACATTTGATGGGACTCTGTAATAAAGGAGACAAATTGTACAATAGTCAGAACATTTTTTTCTGATCACTGTCACACCTCTTCCCTCCGCCCCCCAAACTGAAGCTAACAACACCTGTGCTCACATTAAGGATGTTTTCACATAAGGCACTATTGTTTTTGCAGGATTGCTCCTCCTGCCCCTCTCCCCCACTTGTTCGCGTTCACATTAGTAACATCAATCCGTGTCTGAGTACACTCACGTACGTACACAATCTGATAAAGCAGGTGGCAGTGTGCACATAGTTGGTTTGCAGAATCTACCAAGAAGCAGAGAGAGGAAGAAGCAACCATGGCAACCACTTTCTGGCTGAGTCCATCCTGCTAACTGTGGATGTTTTTTGTTATTTCTGAGATGCTAACAAAAACCCTCAAAGGTCAATGGGCGAAATGGGCCTGTGATGCACAATTGCAACAGTTTTTGAAGCAACAGGAGCGGTTTAGAATGACGTCACAAAAGTTGTCCGCTTCCTTGTTTCAGCTTGGTTGCATTCACATCTCCCGCAGACCGTACTCTAGTACACATGAATCATGACTGAGACCACCTCTTCAAGCGCACTCGGCACGACACTCAAGTACGTTTGTGTTCACACTGATCAAGTGTACTCTGATCCCTAATGTGAAACCACCCAAAGTGTCATTATGGTTCCAGTCTGCAGCCACCCTGAGCTGTGTACAGCAACACCGTGGGTTTGGTCGTTTAATATTAACATATGTCTGTGTCTTGTTGCCTGTCTTGTACAGACATTGAAGGGAAGCAGATTTTGACATACTACACTCTCTACCACTTACATGCAGAAAACAATATCAGAAGTACTTCCACAGGCACAAAACAAAATGACTGAATTAACAATGAGAAGAGTAAACAAAGTATGTGTAAAGATTAATACAATTTTTGTGATAAACATTTAATCCCAAACCTACCAACCTGTGGCCCGAGAGTCAATGTTGTTCTGTGTGACGTCCAGAAATCATACAAGTAATCTTTAACAAAATCAACCAAAATCAGCCTAAAATTGCAAGGATGAATATCTAGTAAAACATACCAACTTCCCATTAATACGTTTGTCTGGTCTCACTTGTCACCAGATTTTTATTTGCACCATTCAGGGAGACCAACAGCGACAGATACCTGCATTATGTGATCACTGAAGTCCCCTCACAGAAAAGCCCTCCATATCAATCCCAATTTGAGTCCCATTTGTCTGAGGATAGTGCGGGTTAACACTGACTGACACAGAGGGATGGTGCATTATTGCATTATTTGAGGCCGCACAGCACAGCTGAGCCATAATTTACCAGCATCTAATCCACAGCTGTATCGGGGGATTTAGAGGTGAGCGGGAGGGGTAACACGCAGATGGAGCAACACCTACAGACACACAAACTAACCGACTGACACAAACACGGTTCAACACAGTTCATAAAACACGCAAATGATACACACGCACTTTTCAACCTCTTGTATCAGCTTTGACAGGGCTCCATTTGCAGCTTTACAGATGCACTCTGTGTGTTTTCTATCTTTATTGGGTGTATTTATCTGTGACACCAAGTCCTGGTAGGACGTTGGCTGATATATGTAGTCATAATGTGTCGGCGCCCTCAGCTCCCCTCATGCAATTGCTGATGTCGAGATGACAAATCCTGAGCTATATGTTATGTAGTTCTGTCTGCACTGTACAAGATGATTCTTCTCCATAAAGCGTAAATGTTGGAATGCACATGATAAAAAGTAAACACACTTTGGGGCATTTTCATCATGCTTCTGTCAGATCCACTAAATTCTACTTTAGTTTTCTTTTCAAACAAGAGTTTTTCCTGAACACCTTCACCCTCCCTTGATCTCTCTGTATCCCCTCCGATCTGCACAGATCCTTCGTCCCATGCTAATCTTTATTATGCAAGGCTGCAGCCTCCAACCCTCAACTTTAACTTTATCTTTTCTTCTTTCCTTTTATCAAATCTCTGCTACCCCTCCAGCCTGCTTCACTCTCTACTGTAGGAACAGATATAAGCCAAGACTTGTAAAATAGAGCCAAGACCTGATGTAGGTTTAATGATTATTGTGTTCATAACAGTCTTGAGGAACTTCGCTGTGAATGCATAGAGAATGATAAGAGAAACTATTAAAGGAAGAATGTGCGACTTTTTGATCCAGTAGATGTCGCCCTTGAGCACCAGCATGAAACCAAAACAAACTGCTGTTTGGCGACCCTCCGGCAAAGTGAAGCCTCCGCTCTCCCCCAGCGACACACCACAGGATTTCTGCTGTATTTATGTGTAAAATGTTGCACATTCTTCCTTTAAGTAAAGTGGATTTGTAATTAATTGTTCAACGAGGAGGTTAAAAAGTAAACGTTGTTTAAATGTCCAATATGAAAGATATCTACTAAATTAAATGATAAGGTAAACTTACTATATCATCAGACATTAAGGAAACATGCTATGTTGAAGTGCTGGCTGCTCTGACAACAATGCAGCAGCCAGTATGTCCTCCTTCTAAGTTTAGATTCCGGTCCTAAATGGTCTGTATTTGTTTTGATCAGATGAGGGAGGCGGTTTTAAGGCACCCTCCCACGGATGTTTTGGACGCCCCTCAATTTGCCAAGCAAACATAAAACCAACAGGTGTTGCAGCGATGGAAGTGGGCAAATTGAAATGTTTGAGTTATAACTGATTCTACTCAACCTAAAAAAGCCTTGGCAACTTCTAAAAAGCTCCACGGGCAGAAACGTGGTAAAACTAGGATACATTTTGGAGATGCCTTTGAAAAATGGAGAGAGGTTGAAGAGAGTGCAGAAAGGTTTCAAGACCGATGCAGAGCTGGTTAAACACTGAAGCTGCAGTGTCCAAGACATGGCAACCTGCGTTTACATCGACTCTAGAGAGGAGGGGGCGGGGGGAGACAGCTCTCTCCATTGTTTTGAATTGGACTGCAATATAAATTTTAAACGCTTCGTGTCAGAGTTACATATTGCTCCTTTATAATGTTACCATTTATAAATGTATGTTTCGGATAGAGTTTACGTATAGTTTGGCATATTTTTCAGTCAGTTCATTGATTTTTATCACTTTGCTGGTTAAAAAAAGAATTGTATTTTCCAACGGAGGTATTTGCGGCGTGTCCGAACTTCATTGAACTTCACAAATCTCTCTGTATGATCTTTAATGCAAATAGCGTGAGAGTATTTAAAAAAATAATGAATTCCCATCTGCTTCAGGGAAAAACACCCCTCAATAATTCTTCAACATTCAACCAAATACAGGCCGTGATATGTTTCTTTACAATATTTTCCCATGAATGAGCTGTACAACATTTATAGAAAATATGGTTGCGGATTAATGACTGAGTAACTCATCTCATTTTGGAATCAATTGTCTGTGTTATTTCAGAACAGAAGGGAGGAACCCATCTCAAAGAGGGTCAGCATTGCTATCATTAACACAGACTGATAACAGGATGAAGGAAGGAGGATGAGAGAAAGAAAAAAACAGCCTTAATCAGGGTTATTGGAGCCAGAAATAACAAATGAGCCAACACGCCTTTACATAATGAGTCTGAGATTAGACTGGGAGGCAAAACAGGAACAGTCACCTCTACAGTGTCAGAGGGAGAAATAAAGAGGGTTACATGAGAGAGGGTGGGAGGGGGGAAGAAGATGAGATGAGTAATATGAAGAGGGGAGGGAGAGATTAGGATGGTTTACATGTGGAGAGGAGGGAGATGAAGACACAAAGAAGAATATGACGGATGTTTAATGACTTGGAAGTTTTTTATTCATTTGAAGGATGTGGGGTCAAAAAGACACATTTTGAATGGATGCTGTAAATAATTGAGACAATCTACATATTGTTTAAGCTTACGATTTTCCTTTGTATGCCAAACACGAAGCCAAGTCAGTGAGCCAAAGGCAACCGTTTCCAATTATGAAAGACATTGCATGGCATGTATTTACATTTCTGTCAGCCCTGTGTTTTACTCTGAGAATAATGCTAATAATATAATTATTACAATCTAACATGGAATTTAATCCTTAATGTTCACTCAGTAAGATAACTTACAAGTTGAAACGTCACATCTTGGAAGTTATGGTACCTTAGGCATGCTTAAATGCAACCATGCTAATTGCTAACTAACACATATAAGGACGTTTGTTATTATCCATACATTCATGACAATGTTAGCAAATAACTATTTTATCATTTAACTGTAGGCACAGTTATATACAGTGTTACAATGCTAGATGGCCAAACTAAACGTGGAGAAAAGTTTCAGATCACGAGGTACCGGAATATAAATCGCACCATTATATAAGACGCACCCTGTTCTGAAGAAAATAAAGTTTAAACTGTCTTCTTGTGTAACGATTTCTATTGTGTTCAGTAACGTCAACAATGTGAAGTTTCTGTGCAGCTCTGTCGCTCTTTTAGCTCCGTCTGTTTTCACTTTCGGGAGTTTGCACTCCTACTAGCTACAGTACGGTAGTTGAGCACTCGCCTGCAGTGAAAGTTTTGTAGCACAGACCACTAGCTTGCAAGTCGCGCTGCCTGACTCTGCTGGTCACTCTTTAACTTTAATATAGGACTCTTTCAATCAAAAGAGCACTCGACAAGGTTTTTTTTACGGAAAAATATACCACTGTTTTCTGTAAATGCGTAATTATGACCTCATGAGGAAGAAAAGATGTGAAAGACTGGTCTGTGTCGCTCATCAGCTGTCAATACACAATGAATGGGGATGCATTTTTAATCACGTCAGGTTGCGCGCAGTGTTTGATGGTGGCTGCTGCACCCGTGGTAAAGACGACGCGTGTCAGCATTTTATACTGGTCGCACCGGTGTATAAGACGCAGCCAACTTTAAAGACGATAAAATGGGTATTAAAAGTGAGTCTCATACACCGGATTTTACGGTAAACGTATGTTGGAGTAATCCCAGGACAAGTCTGCAGAGTGCGTTTAACGTAAGCTTCTGCAAATCACACGATCGTTCACCGATATGAAACCAAGAATTTCATGAAACGGCTTCAAGCCTCTACTTAAGCCGTTGAAACCCTTTACATAGGCTCTCTTCTCCCAGCACTGGAGTGAGCACAGGGAAGGGGGGGGGCTGAGAGAGCAGCTGAAACGAACCGTTTAGGCAGCGGCTGAAATAAGATATTTTACTGACACTGGTATACATGTAAGATTCGTAAGGAGCTTTTTTAGCTGCAAATAATGCAAAGCTCCTCTTTAGGTTTCACAGACTGAAAACATGAAAGGTGAAAATGATATAATATGGGTTCTTTAAGACTGTTCCAAGAGCACTATACTGATGATAAACTTGTTTCAGTTCAGAATATGACCCTTCTCCTTTGGAGACATGTAGGTCATTTGTGTATGTCTTCCTGAGCTTTTTTAAGGACAACTGTAAATAAACTGATACCTTGAATATGCTAATATTCACATTTCATATGCCTTGTTAATCCAACTTTGCATTGCTTCTCTTAGCTTTTTAAAATTTTGGTTGTGATGGGCTCTTGTTGTCCAGTTAGGTACTTCACTTACCAGATACAAGCAAGCTTGTTAGCCATGTCCCAAAACATGACTATAAAGGGATATTTGTACCATAACTGTTAACATTGCAAATAATTATAGCGATTTAACTCCGATAGAATAGGTTAATTAACATTGCGACAATAGCTTCCTACATTTTGGACTGTCTAGATTCAAGTTTGGGAAAGTTTAACTTGAGGTCAATCCTCTCAATTCGATTGAAATCAATTGGTTACAGTTATAAAAGACCTTCAGACACTTAACCTCAAGTTCCTTCCACTGCTTGTCGGCAGCATGTAAATTGATTATTTAATACTGATGGACACTTTATATAGTTGCCTTGGCCATCCGTGTGTGACTGAGTGTGAATGGGTAGGTGTGACCTTCAGTGTAAAAGTGCATTGAGTAGTCAGAAAACAAGCTAGCTCAAGTCCATTTATCATTGACCATACTCCTTAATATGTTGTGCAGCTAGCAGGCATGAGAGACGCACATTGTCAAGAGCAACGTGTTTTTTCTTATTAAAAAAAAGGAAGACATGAGAGATCAAAAAACAGAACTTTTATGTCAGTGAAAATCCCAAGATGAACTGACAAGTCTACATGTAGACGTAAGGACACTATACTCAAATTATAGACTCAAATGACTTCATACAGTCGACATCAGTTTGTTACACACTTACTTTAAATGGTAATAGTAATTCAATAACGGTTTTTCTTTGTCTGCAACTTGCTTTGTTGGTCATATGTGTGTATTTTTTAGTGTGGTCTCCATGCCACTATAGAACCTTGGGAATTGAGCTGAACTCAGAGACACACAGACAGAACTGGGCCAGTCTGTCTGGGGGAGGAGTGGACGGTGGAGGGATAGATGGTTGGATTGGGTGGAGAGAGAGGAGGGCGGTGTGGAAAACACCGCTTTTGGTTCGCCCTGTGGCTGGTGAGGCCAGATCATGGTATCACCCACAGATGCATTTGCCAATGGAAACTGACTCGCTCAGAAAACCGATCATGTCCAGCCACCCGTGGATGTCAATTGTGTAGGCATGCAGGTTTGAACACAGATGTCAAACAGGCCCATCCTAACCAGCACATACTGCATATTTCCCTCTCTTTCCTTTTTATGACCCTGTTGGTTTCATGGTCTCTCTGTCTGTCTCATGTCTCTCTGTCTTGGCCAGTGTTTCTTTCTGTCTTGTTGGCAGCTTTGTTTCCCCTCCTGGCAGTCACAGGCCATGTCTTGGCTCGCCTTTTCATAGTGATGTCTTCATTTCAATACACCAACGCCTGTTTTCCCCAACACCCCCCCTAAACCAGCATCCCTCCTCAACCTTCTTATTGAAACTGTGTCCTTAGAGCTGCCAGGCCTTTGCCACGGTCTTAGCGGACTGTGTGCCTCAGCACTGTGGGTTGGAGCTGAGGATTGCAAGGGTTTGTGGTTTTGTAGAGAGGGGCAATGTATGCCCTTGGGTGGTGAATTGGAAAAGATCGCAACAGTGCAGTAAGAGGACAGGACAAGGGAGAGGGGGAGAGGGATAATTACGTTATTTAACAGCTCAGGAAACTGCAATACGGTCCTGATAGGTGATTGAGTGTGTGTGTGTGTGTGTGTGTATGTGTGAGGGGAAATCCTGCAGGGTTTTCTCTTCTCGTTGCCTGCTAGGCCAGCAGAAACGGAGAGGTAGAGACCAGCAGCAGGTCTGCCTACAATAACAGAATCCCTCTATCATTTTACATTTGCTTTCTCAGGGGAACACTACCTGCTCCGGGGGCTGAGGCACTGTTGCTCTGCTGTCATCATTTAATGCAAACCCTCTAACACCAACAGAGAGGAATTATTCTTTTCTTTTTTTTAACCAGCCCCGTGGACAGTTTATCACTGTAACTGCCCTTTGTAATTCTTCACAAGCCCAGTTTAGTGTTGCAAATAGAATATAACTCAAGCTACCTGCATGTGAGGAATATTTAGCCTCAGATGTTGGTATACCCTTATAACCAGACTTCAATATCAACAGGGGGGACAGTCTTCAATGTGCACGGCACTCAAATGTATATGAATTGCCAAGAGTGGTTATTGAATTATTGACTTTTCAACTTGTGTATATATAAGGGACAATGTACAGCCTTTTGAGCCCTGGAAGTTTGAGCAGACAGTTCTTGTGTTTGAACCATTCATTATTCCTTGCCTCAACCTAAACTAAATGGCCTTTTTGCGCTCTTGATTTTACATTGCTGAATCCCAGGGTCATTGTACAAGGCCATTTTCTACAAATGATGCAAGAGAGGGATCACCCCTTTATAATTTGAAATGTCGGGTCAACACCATTCAAAGTGGTTTTTAGTGGGCCAGGGTTGTGGCAAAAAGTCTATGCTGTGATTTTATTTTGAAGAACATGTTTAGTAGAGTTGTTCATTCATACTCAGTAGGTATAGGTGGCAGTAATGCACTTTAAGTTAGCTGACAGTTAGCATGGCAAAATGCAAATGTGACACCGAAAACATGGGCTTTCTTGCATGGGGACAAAACCTCAGTGTGTTGTGTTCAGTGAAGTGCTGGCACATGGAAGCATGATACCATCAAAAGTGAACGAGCTTTTGAAAAAAAAAAAAATCTGCTTATTAAGACATACCCGTTGACTACTTTCAAAGACAACTGTGGTACGGTTGTTTTGTGATGTTTATTGTTACTTCTCTACAATCAGCAACATCTTTCAATAACAATATATTTTAATGGTTGAAAATTTAAAAAAAAATGGTGTTGGTGAGTCCTGAGGCTTGACCAGTCCAGAAAACCACTGGACCAAACCATTAAACGTCATTTCCCTCGCTTGTCTTTTAAATGTTATGCTCAAACTACAACACAGCTGCTGGCCACTAGCGAGGGCTGTAGCCATAGACTGGCTTTAACTCCGGTCAATGGGCCTGATTTCAGAATCAGAATCAGAAATACTTTATTAATCCCCGGGGGGAAATTCGGGTGCCAGCGTAGCTCTTCAATACACAGTAGGAAATAGAGATAATAATAGCAATAAAAATAAGCAAGACGTAAGTACTCAGTAAACACTATAACAACATATGTACAAGGTAGAGATAAACAGTATTTACATGATGAATTTACAGGTGTTGAACAGGTAGTGCACGGTGTATGTATTAGTGTGTAGATAATTGCACGTATAGACATATTGCTTGTATATACAATTATAAATATATTGCACAGTTGACCGGTTAAAAGACAGATTGCACATTAAATAAATAAGTAAATAAGTCCTGTGTACAAGTATACAATGTGCGCCTCTTAGAGAGATGCGTTGTAAAGTTTGATGGCCACAGGCAGGAATGACCTCCTGTGGCGTTCTGTGGTGCATCGTGGAGGGATCAGTCTAGCACTGAATGTGCTCTTGTGTTTGACCAGCACGTCATGGAGTGGGTGTGGGGCATTGTCCAAGATGCTACGCAACTTCGACAGCATCCTTCTCTCTGACACTGTCGTCAAAGGGTCCAGCTCCACCCCAATGATGTCACTGGCCTAAATGACGTGCATTTCCCTGCTCTACTACCCAGATGTAAACAAGCACAGTGAACCGATAGCATCTCATAGGAGCAGCACGGTTTGGCAGTATTCTGGTCTAGAAAACTGAGATAAAAATGTATGTAGGCTCTTTTACGTTAAACTAGCATATCGACTGGAGTAATGTGTAACTGCATTCTGAACAGGAATGAGGACGTTAACGTGCAAGCAGGAGCGGTGGCTGGTGGCACAAGCACTGCTGACGTAAGCAACTAATTGACAAGGAAACAGTCGGCTATAGATCCCTAGCTAAACAGGCTAGCTTTGTTTATTCTGTCCTCAAGGGGGTAGGGAAGAATCCAGAACAGATTGATTACTGAAATTGCATACAGAAATCTGTTTTTCCTGCATAAACCAAAGCCTGCTGATACGTGATTAGATAATACTACTCAGACTTCAAAGTTATATAAATGGAAACCAGAACAGATTCTTTGGTGCATATCCAAAGAATCTGTAAATAAAGATAACTAACAAATCTTTCTTTGATGACTTGGTAGTTCAAACTAGATTCCTTCCGACCACGGATCATGATACATTTCTCATGCAATTGCAATATTTAGACATAAATAATAAAAGACTGTATTTTCAGTTTAACAAAACCGCTCACCATCCAACATGGCTGAAAATAAGTCCATGTCGGTCTTGTATAGACAATCACAAGTTCATGGTGGTGAAATTACACCTATCTTCTGAAAAGATGAAAAGTAGTAATGTGTTTACTGCCCACTGATCAGACAGAGATGGGGAGGGGAGGCATGAGGCAGATTATTTAGGCCGGATGTGATTCAATGATGCTACGCCATATCACTACATCTTTGGCCACAGGGTGTTGAAAAACTTGTCATGCTGCCAGCTTATCACCAGTGTTATTCTGCCTGAGCATTTACAAATCCGCCCTCACGGACTGGAGTTTGAATGGAGGCCAAAAGAGAAGGTATGGAGATGTCAACTAAAGTCATAGGAAATATCAGCACTCTCAGAAGATTAAATTGCAGGCTAAATTAGATGCTGGTATTGCTTCTTGCAACTGCTGGCTCAAACCCCAGGAGTGTTTTTCTTGTTTTGTTTTAATTTGGGTTTAATATATCAAGGCCAGTCTCTAGAGATTGAAATATTTTTATTTTGCGCTACAGTGTCCTGTTCTCAATGGCAGCACAATGACAGTGTGTTACATGAACCGACATCAAGCAATTGACTCCCTTAATCAATAATCTATTGTTCAGATGTAAAATGTCATGCATGAACACATTGACAAAGCTAACGTGTTCATGTTAAGCTAATCTTTTGTTTACCCTGCTAATCATCCCATTAAAGGCAGTTAGCATGGTACCATTTGTTAGCTGTGTCAACGGGTCTATCTGATGCGCTTATGTTATGTCACTAAAGATGTTAGAATTCATTGGAGACACTACTGATGTACAATGTTCTCTCTTACAAAATTATAAAATATCAGTGTCATGGTGATACAATATTTTCATTAATTTTTGTCCAGGGAAGTTTGAACTAAGTGATCACCAATGCTGACAAATTGGCAGACCAACACACACACATATATATATTTTTAATAAACTTTATTAATCCCTGAGGGAAGTCTATAGTTTACACTCTGTTATTAAAAACATGCTTCTCACACACATAGGCCCAAAATACATGCACAAACAGGACCTGTGGACATGCATTAGCGGAGAATTGTCAGAGTGGGGCTGCTACACACTGCTATATAGCTAGCGCAGCACAGCTATTGGGAGTCTGGTGCCTTGCTCAAGGGCACCTCGGCAGTACTCGGGAAGTGCCCTGGCACCTCTCTAGCTACCAGACCAACATCCAGGACTTGAATCGACGACCCTTTGATTCTCAACCCAAGTCCCTACAAACTGAGCTACTGCCGCCCCCATGATATTCTCTGATCCACACAGCTAGCATGAATGAAAACAAACTGCTTGTGAAGTAAATTAGAATGCAGGGGGCATTGTTCGTAGGCTACTTTTTAACTAGCTAACATGCAGGACAAAATATGTTTTCCTATTTATAGGAAGGATATAAGGAGGACACTTTCACAGGTGAGCTGGTGTGGAGTATTTTAAGTATGTTGCTGTTTCAGTCTGAAACGTTGCCTTTAATCACAAGCTCAGTAACCGCTAATTGCCTAAATTTGCCTATATGTAAGCATGTTACCCAGCTACTCGTAAAAGTAAGGGGTGCCATAGAGAAACCAAAACATACAGTTGGCTTGTTTACCTCTCTGAGCTGACTGCCAGTTCCTTGCTCTTTTGGACTTTATTGTGTTTTTCATGGGACATAGGTATTGTCACATAAGAACTCTAAGCAATCAGGTGTATACATGTTCCAGACGTGCCTTTTCATGCATGTAGCACACAGCAGTAGATTGCCTATGTGATGTGAATTCTCAACAACTGGATATACTTTGTTTGGTTTGAGCAGGGGAATGTGCTCGGACTGGGGTAAGATGCAGCAGCGATCCAAATGCAACAGTGGAAAAGCAATAAACAGGTAATCAAGGCAAGCAGAAGAGAGTATGAAACAGTGAAACTCAATGCAACATCAATTTATCAGCTCCTTGGCTGTGAACACTCTGGACAATTACCTGTTGTAATAGACATTAAACGGACATTGTATTTGGGAGGTTAAAACCTATTTATTGTCCCTGTCAAAAGATTCAGTCATCATATTCTTATATTCAGTTCTCCCAGGTAGTGTCAGCATTTTCACAAGTGTGGTGCATGTGTGAAAGTGGCTTGTGCGTGAACAGATGTCTGGATGATGTGACGACAGTGACGTGAGATCCTGACTGACTCGGACTTTGTCACGGCATCTATATGTCCTTGTCATAGCTGAGAGAACAGCACTGACAGCCTCACTTAGTTTGTCTCTTTAAGCCAACATCACAGCAGAGATGGTGGGATGGGACGAAAGAGTAGGAGGGTGTTGTGAGAAGGGGAGGGGAGTGGTGGGGTAACCCTCGCTCTGACCTGGCCCGTCTTAGCCTGGACCGGTATGGTACTGCACAAAAGAAGCAATGAAGAGAATAGGAAAGACAGGGGAGGTAGGGCTTTGAAAGGCAGACATTGAAGGAAGGATCAGTGACAGAAGGGGAGGAGAAAAGGGAGGGAGAATGAAGAGCAAAGGGGAGGGTTTAGGGGAATAGAGTTGCGAGAGAGGGAAGGAGAAGGAGAGAGAGAGAGTAAGGGAGGGTGAGACAGAGAGAGCATGTGAAGCACGCTGCCAGCGCTCTGTCGGTAATGCACTGTGAACAGGGACAAGCGAGAGAGCGACACACACACACATTCACATACATACATGCTGCCTCTGTCACACACCATCACACTGTGCCGCTCTTTCACACACATACACACACTCGCTCACACGTGTGCGCTGAGGCTTAGAGGTGCCTTGTTTGGGGGACACACTCTTTTACACACATGGACTCACACTGTGCAGCCGGACTCAACAGAACCAGACTGGACTATTGTCACCCACCAGTGGAGACTCCCGAATGAGCAGCAGCAATACAGCATGTACCGTAAGGAATGACTACCTGCCAGCTCACCTCCCTTCCCCTTCACCTCATCTCCTCTCCCTCCCTCTCTGTCTCCCTCCATTCATTCACCCCTCGTTCTCCCAGCTGTGAGGCGGCATGCGTGGCTGAAGGACACAGCAGTGCGCTCTGCTGTGGTGTAGTGCGCTTGCCGAAAGAGTTGGAGTGTCCGATCCGATAGAGGGGAAATCTAGACTCAATGTACTCCCTCCCTCTCCTCATTCTTTCTGTGACCCTGTCTGTCTCTTTTTCCTCGCACTCTCTCTTCATGAATGTCACCTCTATTTTTGGGGAATAGTGGATTTATCAAGCCTATGTCTTTTTCTGGTCTCCTCTCAGGGTGCGGGTGAACGCAAGGGTGATGCCAGGAGAGCTTGAAAGACAGCAAGGAATCAAACCGTCCGGCAGCGTCCTTCTGCATCCCTTCATCCTTGTCCCAGCTTGCGGAGCTGATACCTCAGGTCGGACAGTCTCCACTTCTTCTTCTAATTCTTTGTCATTGCTTCGGATGAAGACATTATTCAGGTGACAGACTGACCGAAAAAGGAGCTGCAGTGTGTCCCGTCAGTGTCACTCGGGCAATTTTGGAGAGTTGATAATCGGACATTATTCATCCCTTGACTGGTTCTCGCTTCTCATCTTGTGGACTGTGTAGGATAAGGGGGACTGACAGCGATTTCTGTTCCAGCAGGCTTTCACAATGCGGAGAATCGTTCTGTCGCTGAACTCTTTTGGACAGGATTGAGTCAAACTTCAGTGGAGCTCCAGGAGGGGGTATAAAGGCAAACTCCAACTGGGACAGAAGCATTGAGAGACATTGGTGACATACAGTGCATTGGATTTTGGGTGGATAACCAGATGACAGTGACATATGAAGGCTTAATCTGTACCTTGTTTTCCAACCAAAAAGCAAACTACCAGAAGACAATTTAAAGGCAATCACCCAATACCTGCATCAATTATCAGTTTTGGGTGGGCCTTTGAGGGATCCACCCTTCTTTCCTCCACCTCCTCCTCTTATTCCCTCCCTGTCCCTCTTTTTCTGCGTTGCTCCCCGTCGCTTCGGTCCATCCTCAGAAGGCCCCTCCTCAGCTCTGCACCCCTCCCTCAGAGGTGCTCCGTCGCCCTGGGTGAGTGGGCAGGGGGGTGGCCCACGGTACCCCCCGACACCTGGGCGCCACCGAGCCGCACGAGGCTGGTGAGGCGGCGGCAGGGTCAGCGCTGGGAAGATGGCCGCTCTTGCCAGCTCCCTCATTCGCCAGCGCAGGGAGGTCAAGGACCCCCAGGCAAACCGGCAGATCGCCAGCAAGCGCAAGCCCTGCCCGAAGAGCAACAAGTCGCTCTGCCAGAAGCAAATTCTTATATTAATATCGAAGGTTCGACTATGTGGCAGTCGAGGGAGAAAAATGGAGAAAAGACCGGGTGAGTTCCCACAGGCCTTTAAATCTTCGTTTACATTTTTACTTCCTTCCTTCATTTACACTCAACATCTTCTCTACTTCTTTGCTTCATTTTCTGCCTGTACTGGATAACTGGATTTTGATGGTTGACTTGCCAGGCTACAGATTAATCCTCAGCTGTAAAGCCTCAATAGAGAACATCCCCAGCCTGTAATTTCCAGTGCACGACTTAATCTGAATCTGGGAAACATCCCAGTTCATCTTCCTGGTAGTTGAACACAACATGTCCTGTATTTAAACTAGCACAGGAAATGAGTATATTCCAGCTTAATACACACAGATTTGTACCATTGACCAGAAGCATGACCTAGCTTGTGTTGTGTCTGCAGTGATGACTTTGTTGAGGTGCTTGTCAACACATCCAGACACACGCTGGTATTCTGCAAGCGCACAACGAACTTGGCTCATACATACGGTGATTTACTGTGATATAAAAATGTCAAGCGGCGCCTCATTTGCAATTCTGGGGGCCATTACTCTCTCTGTGCTTCCCTCACAGTGAGGCCTAATTTGTCTTCTGTGTTTGCATGTTAAATGTAATTGCAAAATTATTCATTGAAGCTTAATGAGACAGTGACACTTGATCTGTGTGACGAGTGTGTCTGTGTTGCATATGGTGATGTTTTGTGACGCTATGAGGCAAACACAAATTGATTATTTTTTACAATCATTTATTGTATTGATATTGTATTTCAATTAGTGCTCATTGTTGAAACATTCATATGATTCTTTTGAGGTCTGTGGTCTTGGTTTAACCTTTTGTATGTACTTGGAAACACAAAGACAGGCAGGACTAACAGTAAGCACACACACACACACACACACACACACACACACACACACACACACACACACACACACACACACACACACACACAGTAGTTGTGCTAGCTATTTGTCCACTAAAAAAAATATGATCTTTTATGGACCTTATTGATAAAAAGTAGATTTTAAATGTAGTTTTAACATTTGTCCTTATCATGAGCCCTCGGGTAACTGATTGGAGGGTCAAAATGTGTAGTTTTTTTTCTTTTATCCTAAGGTCATGATCAATTATCTTTTAGTTTGGGAGGTAAACCTTATGTAAAAGAAAGAAAAACAAATTTTAGTAAGGATAGATATATATATTATTATACCCCCCTCCCCCTTTAAAAGTTTTTTCCCCTGTGGTTCACATTTTTTATGCAAGTTCCTTTTTTTTTTTTTTTAAATAACACATTTTCTTTTTAAAGTTTCATTGTGTTTTTGCTTATATAGTTGTTTTATGTAGTTTTCTTTTGTAATGTAGGTTTTTCAAAGTCATACCATGCATCTCTCTCTGGAGATTCTACCGTTTTTGTGGGACTGTTGTGGCTCAGTGGTAGAGTCGGTTCTCTCTAACAGAAGGTTGGAGGATCCCCATCCCAAAGTGTCGTTGGGATAGACGCTGAACCCTGAACTGCTCCCGAGTGGATTTATCTGGCGTTGTGTGAATGTGTATGAATGGGATAAGTTAATACTGATGGACACTTTACATAGCAGCTTCTGCCATCAGCGTGTGAATGTGACATGTAGTGTAAAAGCAGCTTTGAGTAGAGCAGAATACTACTATTTAAATTCTTCAAATCAAGCTTCCGTCATTCTTTTCAGCAATCCCTGTGTTTTATGTGTGTTCCATGAATGAGCTTGTCCTCACCTCACCACCCTCCATCGGTGTGTATGTGTCCACATCTCTTTTCCTTTACTTCCAAGTACATAAGCGTGCCCTTTCCCAACACGTGCAAATGTGTTTGTTGGTGTGTGTTCTGCTTTATTTATTACCATGGCGTGCCAAGTTCATCATGATAATTACTTAGGGAACCTCTAACGTTGGAAGCAGCTTCCGCCATACAAGCGGGTGCTCTCTGTATTGTAATTAGGGTTGTAAAATATGTTGGACAGGTCGTGACTGTGCCAGCATTTGGGAAAAGGCCATGCGTGCATCATACCCATTGTTTGAAACCATTTCCGTCCTAATAGCTTCAGTGCTTCTCACACTCTTATGGATTTATTATGCTAATTGTGGTATAGAGACTGTGGTTAGAGACACATTACCAGCCTTACCATTTCAGGTTGTGATTTACAGGGGTCTGTGTTAAGTACCGTGTGTGGCAGTGTGCGTCTTCATCATTCTCTCAAGGAGGCTCTTCATGTGTGTGTTCGCCATATGGAGGACACTGCTGACCCCTGGCAATGAGTGGGTGTGCTAGCTTGTGTGTGTAAGTGTGTATTCTCATCATGTGTGAGTATCTCCGTCCTTCTTTGAGCTCCAGCCTGAGGCCGCAGTTGACCCCTGGCCAGGAATAAACGACTGGACTACTCCTGATCCATGGCCTCCACCTCCTTCTCCTCTTTCTCCTCCTGCTTGCAGGAGTTGAGAGCAGCCTGCCCACAGCTTGCATTCACTTTAGCTCCAAATGGTTCCCTTTTTCTTTTTTCTCTTTTTTTCTTTTTTTTTTACTATTACTGACTTATTCTGCATCCCATGGAGTAAAGTCTCTTGCATTGTCTTTTGGTTGCTTTCCAGTATTTTCTGATGGCTTCCATTTTAACATTGGCCTCCTTTGTCCACCTTCACTTGGCTTTTGTCGACTTTTTTTCAGTACACATTCTAAATATTCATTTCTCAGACACAAACTCAATAAAAACTGGAAAGATAAGATAGCAGGGACTACCCCAATGCTTGTAAATAAAAATGCCGTCCTGTTTTCACTTCAGACAACTGATAGCAGAGTGACATATTGCAGCATCAGTACCTGTTCAGCATTGTAATTTATAATCTAAGACTAACAACATTTGTGCTGATAGACACAAGGAAAGCTTCACAGTATAATAGATGAAGCCACTTATACTTCCATCATCATGTTTTATTCTAACTTGGCCTTCTACATCTCAGAGAAGAGGGGCAGATTTACCAAAGACAGACATTTTGAAAGAAAGGAAGCAACAAGATCACCTTTAGGTTGGTTGCTGAAAGTGTCAACACAACACCAGCAGGGAATAGGCGACTTTCTGGGTCAGAGGTGTTACATCACACAGGTACCACTTGTAATATCATCTGTCATGAGGCTTCTCTGTTTGTAAAAGTGTGACAGTGAAAAGTTTAAACTAGGCTGCACATCGAGGATGTTCTTTCCCAAGCATTAGTTTAAAATCACACAGCAGGTGGAGTTTGTTTAAAGCAACTGTTAATACGACGCGTGCCAACTGACTCACTTACTGAATAGGCTAATGATGTCACGCATTTAGCACTTAATGCTGCAAGTGACTCAGTCCCTGTTAGAAGTAACACTATATGTTTAGAGTATCAGGGTTACTGACATCTGTTCTCATTTTCTGGCTCCAGTGCAACCCTTTCTGGAAACTGCTTTGAGTCCAGAATGGGAACAAACTGCAAGAGTTTACAGGAAAGTTTAAAATCATTTAACTAAGCCATACCCCCAAAACAGGATCATGTTCTGCCACACTTAGGTACCGCACTGAAAGTTTATAGATTTTTCTCGCTGATTATTGGTAAAATCAGAGTGTGATTCAAAATATTAATTTTGATTTTCTGAAATGTCAATAGAGGATCTAAATAGGAAAACTTCCTGACAGAACATGAGCCGCCAAAAAAGTGGGCGATCTCTGTTGAACTCTATTGTCCAACTATCTTGCAAGCTTTTGCTAGTGGAGCAATGAGCATGGGCAGTGTTTTCTCAGGAAAGCAGGAATAAGTCACATCATTAGAAAACTGTTAAATAGAGGGCCGGGTATCACCACTGATTGTCTGAATCAATTACGATTCATTAGGTCCTGATTCGATTCGATATCGATTAATTTAGGGATGTTTAAGTTACAATACCAATTGATAAGGATTCTCAGAAAAAAAATATTTAAAAGGGTTAACAAAAAAAAATCAGATTTACATAAAAAATTGACCCCATAGCAGTTACATGAATGTACTTATTAAGTCACCTCAAAAAACAGACGTCACAGCCTGCTCACAGCACAGAAATATGAAAGACAAACTGATTTGAATGGATGGGGGGAAGGGGAATATAGCCTATTAAAAATCGATCTATGGATTTTATGACTCGATATCAGATCATTCGTATGAAAATTGATTTAAATCAAGGAATCGAAAAAAAAAACTTTCTGCCAAAGACTCCTTTTTTCATAGGAATTTGTTGAATTGCTGTCCAGATTGCAAAGAAAACTTAAAAAAAACAAGAAGTGTATAACATGTACTACCCTGCCTTTTAAAATGCAGAAGGTAAAAAAGAAGAAACATTTCAAAGAAGGTTTGATACTGACGGGGAAAAGTCGCACAATCATGAAGTTGTGGTATCGGTTACTTGGGCTTGGGTATTCACGTTATGTTGTCATGCCATTTATTTTCTTAAATGCAGACAATTGAAAAAAAAAGATATGCACATTTTAATTTGCCCTGATTTTATAAATATCCTCAATATATTATAGGAACAACATAAGTAAGAAAGTTTGTGTTTGGTTGTTTACTTATGTCCATGTGAAACCCCAGCCTGTGCCACACATTTTTGTGTCCCCAAAAAGCACCTTTAGAAGAGTTAAAACCTTGAGACAAAAACCTGAGCCTGCACATCAGCGCTCCTGAGCTCCAGTTACAAAATTCTGCTTTTGTATTAGATGTCCAGTGTGTTGTGACCCTTTCCGAAGATAACTGATGGCACCACAAATACACCGAGTTTCTGTTGGTGAGAGTGAGTATGTGTGTAGAGATGTTATCATGCGTTGAACACTGCTGGTGCGTCACTGCATTGTGCAGGACAGTTCAGGTTCCCTTTGTACTGTTAAAGGCCATTTGAGGCGATTATAGGAGAGGAGGGGTTGCACTTAAAACTAATGTGTGAACTGTGTGTGTGTGTCCTTAAAACCTACCTGCTTCTAAGTGATGAATAGGGGGAAGTGACGTGTTTGTGTGTCCCAACCTGACCCACACACCTTACCTCTCTTGCTTCCACTCTTCCTCTGTCATCCTGCATCTCTCTCCACTCTTTCAACCCCTCACCTCTGCACACACACGCACACACACACACCCTCTAACCCTCACCTAACCCATACTAATGATGCCCCAGCACTACAGCCCACTCAGCTTATAACAAGGTCAGCTTGCCCTGCACAAACACACGCTCAGAAGCTAGCACACACACTCTTTGAAGTGCAGATACACACAAGTGCATATATCTATAATTACAAACACGCTTCCATAAATACAAGCATTCAAAAAATGACACCTACGCACATAGAAACTAATAAATGTGCACACAAGCACAAACAAATGATTTGATTTCATGATAATGTACAGAGGGAGTGTGGGAGAGAGATAATTTCACCCTGACTTTGAGTGTGTGTGTTTTTGCGTGTGTGCAAGCAAGGCTAATATGATCTAATGAGGATGTTAAGCCGCCTATTGGATATCAAAAAAGAAACCGAAATAGCTTGTGTTGTCCTCTGGAGCTGCGGTGGAAGCCCTCCTGTCATCTGTTAACAGGATAGAATAACACTCGAAGTTGTGACTGCAGCACAGGGGGGGGGGGAGCGTTCATCCAGCTGCTGCAATTGGTTTGCGTGTGTGTGTGTGCGTGTGTGCTCGCAGGAGAAGGTGAAAATAAGTGCATGTTTGTGTCAGAAACAAATGACAGCGTGACAGCACACGCACCTCCACTGGACTCTGCTTTCGTCTGTGTGTGTGTGAGGCTCATTGTTGTGCCGGGATTCATCAGGCCACACCAGCTCCTCTCATTAACACACTCTGATTTATCAATAACGTGCGGCAGCGTTTGGGGGGGGGGGGGATTTACTGCCTCGCAAACCGGACACTCCGGACAGGCTACACTATAGAGGACTATATTTCTCTCTCTCTCTCTCTCTCTCTTTCTTTATCAGCTTTCTCCCTTCTCTCAGTCCTCCATCGCTTTCTCCTCCTCCTCCCTCTATCTCACCTCCCTTTCTCACACAGCCTCGTACGCCCCGTCCCCACACCACTCACTTATCTTCTCAAGGACATCTGGCTTTCTTATAACTGTCTCTCTCTCTCTCTCTCTCTCTCTCTGCCTCAGTGTCTCTTCCCTGCTGTGTCTAATCATCTTGTCTTTGGGCCCAGTCAGTGGATGCTACAATGCGATGTTATGTAACTCTGCTTCTATTGTTAATGGATCAGCAGCGAGAGCGAAGCTTGTCTAATGTATAAAACTCTCATCATTCAGAGTTTGTTTACCATTGTTGCCCTTCCTCTTTGCTGTGTACGTGATGCAGCTTCATGATGCTAACGAGGGTTTCGAGCACAGGGAGACACAATGAAGTCTACTGTATGTGGGTGTTTTTTTTGTTAATCTAGCTAATTACACAATTTAATGAAATTGGTCATTATGTTTGTCGGTCCTAGACTGAAATGTGCATCTTTTTGTTTCAACCATAGACCGTTGGTGATATAAAGATTGACAACAAACCTCAACCTCTTCCGTTTTAAAAAAAGAAGCCAAAATACCCCCGTGACAGGCGCAGACATTCTGCACATTGGAGCTAGAAGTCAGCACAATAGAGAGTGGCAGGAAGAACCACTGTATTGACGTCACACCCATTCTGCTAGCAAAAACACAACCAGACACTCACGGTTTTGGACATTTCATTGACTCTTCTGTTTGTGGTTGTTTTCATTTTTCCTAATTCAGTGCACACAGCAACGCAAAAGCCACATTTGTCAACTGAGCTGTCAATCTTTGCACTTTATACCTTTCCATAGCATCATATAACTAATACATAAGAAACTACCAGCAAGAAAAAAAGATGTTGATCACAAATCAGCTTTATAATGTCCATCATGAACAATCCTGGTTTAAGAAAAATGTATTTGAGGTGTATGTTGATTTTGACCCATGTCCCATCTGTAAATATGTAGGAGGCGGGGTTTATGACCTACACTGCAGCCAGTCAGTAGGGGGAGCTCTCTCTTCTCTTTTGGCTTCACTTCAGTGGAGGTGTTTATCTGTCTATTTTTTACACAGTCAATGGTTTCTACCAACAGTCACAATATACAGTCACTCAGTCGATTTGGGTGTATTGCATGTGTTGTACGTTTCAGCCTTCCAATAGCTCATCAAAGAACTGAAAACCAATACATCTCTGAGACTTTTGGTGTAAGCGACTGTACTTCTGAGCTCACAGCAGCCTTATTTCTCTCATTTTCAGGGCGGCTGTAGCTCAGTAGTCGAGTCAGTCGAGCCTCAACAGGAAGGTTTAAACCTTCTAAGACTTATTTGATTTGTTACAATTTCGCACAAAAGGACTGATCATTTCTCTGATATGTACTAGAGTTATACTCCAAAGTGGATCAACACAAACACATCCAAGATGTCAAGTTCAGAGTTGAGTTGACACCATGCAGAAGAGACAGCAAAACCAGTGTATTACTTGGTGCATAACTTTATTCACCAGTATGACTAAAAAAAAATTGTTTCAAAAGTGAACCCTTTACAGTTGGCAATTATTGGAAAATGAACTACAGAGGGCAAAACTTATATTTGAACCAGGCTGTAAACATGATTATTTCTGCCCTGAAGTTAGATACATCTATCGAAGTTAACAGGTTATTAGAGCCAGCCTCAAGTGGACACTCGAGTTACTACAGATTTGAGTCTTAGGAGCTGGCCTCCTTTTCAGCCACAAAGGTTGCTTATTGCCTATAAGGGCGAGTACTGTTTATAGTTTGTTTGACAGTGAAATAGACCATTGGATTCTGTTCAGCTTGACGTCAAGCTGATTACATACAAATTGCGACAAAAGAAAACGTGTAAGTACCTTAAGCCTGTAGATAAAATGTGTAAAAACCAAGCAGAAGGAGTCCAGAGTTCAAAGAGTTAAAAGATGCTGCCGTCTGCAGAAATGAACAGCTGTACAGTAAAACAACCTGCAACAAACCAGTGAGCTTTTAAAATCGCTTCATTACATTGTTGTTTCCAAAAGGATGCTCATGAAAGGATTTTCACAACATTCTCACGGCAGAGATCTACAAGACAACACATGAAGATGTCTCAAACTTGTTCTCAGAACACCTTTGCTCTTCTACAACTTTGACCCTGCACTCTACCTTCACTGTCAGGTTTTTGCTAGCATCCACAATCAATTGTTTTGACAAAATTGAGAAATCATTTGCGTATATCTAAATGGAAATCATCATTGCCATAATAGATAAGTCTGCATCTGTTGCTCATTAGCTACAGACACCCAACCGTCCCCCCATCAATCACCAAAATAGAAATATCTCCATGTGCATTCCTCGTGCATCAGCCGACGGTCTATGATGTTTTGTAACAGGTTCTGCCCTCTGTCTCTGCCAGTGTGGCAGATGTTGTGCATGAAACAATGCCCGGAATAGATGATTTGGAGATGCTAACATTTGGCCTGTGCGATGATCAATTTGAGCTTGCTGTGCCACCCGTCCCAACCAATTGATTTATGGATCTGACCAACATTCATAGTAGCTGGGTAGAGTTTTTGGATGGGTATCTATCAAAATTGAATATTTCTGGTTATGTGCCTGCATAAATGTGTGTTTTCTGTTGTATTTCAGTGTGGGCTAACATCTATCTTGTGTGGGTTTTAGTGTTGGTGAGGTCATGCGAGGTTGTTGTTGTTGTTAGGATAATGAAGGCTCCTGTGCCCGGGTAGGAATGAGGTTAGCTGCTTGGACTCAGTATGGCATATTCCTGGCAAGGCTCAGGACAGTACAGCACAGACAAAACCAAATGGTAGTGAGAGCAGGGCAATGAGGGTGAACATTTTCAGTTCTTGAAATTTTGATCTTCAAATGACCTCCAACTGAGCTTTCACCACATGCACCAACAGACAAGCATGTCTGCATGCATACAAATATGCTCACCTTTATCTACCCCTTCATTCAACATCTTATATTGCATCAGACAATTTCCTCTCCGCTTGGAATTCTCCGTCTTGAGAGCCCAGGTAACAAATGACCGGCAAGAGTCGAGTCAGCATCTTGCAACCCCCCACACCACCACCACCACCACTGCTTTCTCAATGTCACAAAAAAACCTACACTAACAGTGCATTGGCCCTTTAATCAATGCCTATTGTTAGAGTGCAATATTAACATGCTGAGGACAGTAAAGCCAGCATTAGCATTTTATATGCAATCAATTTGCCGCATGGTTTGTGTGCTGCACCAAGCAGGACGTGTGTCACATGGAGATGCCAGTTTAGGGAGACAGAACCCACACACACACACAAACACACACTCACATGACCAGACACACAACTGCCGAAAAACACAGCACAGCAGGAATGCCTTCTGGCTATATCCAAAACAAGACATTGAGGCACGCAAAGGCACAGAGAGAGCACAGCTGAACACACACACACACACACGCACACACACACACACACACACACACACACGCACGCACACACACACACACGCACATTGCACACAGACACACACATGCACATGTCCTGGTCATGGGTGGAGTCTGTTGCTCCCTTATAGTGTCCCTGACCGAAGTGACATTGTCTAAAAGAAAAGTCATTAAATCATATGACATTTTAATTCACCACACGTCCTCGTGTGTGTGTGTGTGTGTGTGTGTGTGTGTGTGTGTGTGTGTGTGCGTGTGCGTGTGCGTGTGTGTGTGTGTGTGTGTGCGTGTGCGTGTGTGTGTGTTTACCTCTCACCCTCACACTAACCCTCACACACACATCACCGGAAACATTTCAAACCCGCTGTCGAATGATGTGCGAAAATAAACCAGCCTTACGGGATAAAGTCTGTGTGAGCATGCTTTCCTGCTTGCGTCTGTATCTGATTACGTGTTCATTTACTTTGATCGGAGAGACTGTGGCACCCAAGGGTGGTGTAGGATTTACTGACAGGTGCTGTGGACCGAACAGATCAGCACTGAGATCAGCACACAACCTTGGTCCTCACATTGATCTGTCTTGCTGGTACTGGGAGAATCTTTACCTCTAATTCAGATGTGATAGTGAAGATAAAATAAAGCAGGAATGTGTAGACTCTATAAGCGTGCCATTTCTTAAGTAGTCAGAATGTGAAGTAATTGAAGTTCTTCATCCCTGCAGCTGTTATATGGATGGTTTGTTAGTTTTAATGAGTATAAACCTGTCAGACTTGTTTGAAGATCACTGGAATACACATATTTGATATGCAGAGGAATTGAGCATGACTGGCTAGTGCTAGTATTTGAGCTAACTGTAAAGGTAACAGCCTAGGAGCCTGTTTTACTGTAATAACAAAGACTTGCTTGATGTCATAAAGATTTGAACATACAATATGTAGAATTTTTACACTAAAATGCTAAAAATATATTTTTGTTGTTCAGTACTTGCACTTAAATATTTCTGTCAGTTATCAAAGCCAGAGAAATCCGTATCTTTATAGTTGTAACGGGACGTTTCTTGTCGTGGCGACCACCATGACAGACACAACATGTTTATCGTTGCCGTGGGAACCCCAGATGATATATCAAAGGCTGCTGCATAAGGAAGCGGGAACTGCTACTAAAAGCTGCCGTACTGTTGCTATATTTGCATGTAAATTATACTTGGATACGTCAGGTCGGTTTCACCTGTTCGTCTTGACTACGGTCAACTCGGAGTTTGTTTTCATCGGGGCTGGGGGGTAGTGGCAGTAGCAGAGAGGATCACTCCCATGATTCCCTGCCAGCCTTAACGTCATATTTTGTTATTGTTTTGAGTGAGAGCCCCCTGGTGGCAGAATTTACATACTGTGCCTTTAAAAGGGAATATTTCTTGCACATTTTTCATGTATGAAGTGAATCGTTGTTGTGAAATGTTCATATCAGTAACATGGATATAACACTATTTTCCATGAAATGTATTGATGAAATATGCATCACAAAATGTATCTGATTTACTGCAGTTACACAGAAATCTCAGTAACGAATACCAGAGACCATACCATCTTTAAAGTGTTCAGTCGATGAGATCACAATCCCACAGAGTCAGTTCATGTGCATTGTTTCTGAGCATATTCTTTTCACAGTTTTTGGTCAAGTTGTTACTAAATGGGAGGATGTAAACATCTTTATACTTACGTGAGAAAATCGTTCTCATTCACACAAACACAAACATGTGTATGTGTAAAACTACTA
The DNA here is from genome assembly GCA_020745685.1 of Tautogolabrus adspersus. Taxonomy (NCBI): domain Eukaryota; kingdom Metazoa; phylum Chordata; class Actinopteri; order Labriformes; family Labridae; genus Tautogolabrus; species Tautogolabrus adspersus. The sequence continues at coordinate 5,272,645 of CM036556.1, read as the reverse complement.
CTATATATTTTGATGCAAATCTTTAAGAAACATTGGGATGTCACTTCCTGTACTTACCGTAAATCAAGTGCTACTTTTCACTCCTGTGCGTGTCTTTATAAAACCCTTTTCATTAATGCTTTTCACTCCGACTGTTTCTCTCCTCATTTCTTTCCCACGCTTCCATTTCCTGTCTTTCCTCCAATGTTCCTCCCTGTTCCTTTTAACATGATGCACTTAAACATGCACGCTGCATTTACTGTACTTTAAGTGCTGTAACTAAATCGGAACATGAATAAGACTGAATAATGTAACTGGCATGTTTTTATAGACAGTGAGCAGAGACGTGACTCATTGTGTTACTATATAGATATTTAACAGATACAAGGCATGCACATAATGTACATGCACAAAATGTGTGTGAAGAAATGCCAACACAGCTGTATTGTTTTGAAGAGAAAGTGGCGAATCAAACGGACAAGCATGCAGCTTACGTATGTATGTTCTCACACACACACACACACACACACACAAACACACACACACACACACACACACACACACACACACACACACACGTAAACACACAGTGATGATAAAAGAGGACATGGTGCATGCAGAGCTGTGATCTGTACAGTATAAACCCCTCCAGGCATGACGTGGGACTTCAAAAGCACATGAGTTGATGTTGATTCCGGACCTACAGCACATACATGTGCTCTTTGTGTAAGGATTTGGCATGTTTTTGCTTGCTCCCTTAGAAGAGAAAATATGAGTCAGATACACTGTGAATTCCCAAGTGTGTGTTCATGCGTGTGGGGCCGCCTTGCTTACCTTGCAGCACCCTGTCTACCTGTGTGTTGTTCCCCTGTGGTACACGAGCAGAGGTGCGCGACGCGTCCTTCCCTTTAATGTGCCATCAATCTGTACAAGCTAGAGTGCAACACCCCCTGCACTTTGCACACACAGAAAAGACACATTTGTTAAAGACATGCTCTTTGCATATTTCTTCTGAACTCTCAAATAAGAGAATCTGCGCAGAGATAAAAGGGGAACTTCTTCCGAAACTGGGGCTTCACCACAGCCATTAAATTATCCATCATGCAATTAGACTCTGCAGAGAGGGACAGAGAGAGATAGAGTCAGACAGAGATAAAGAGCACTTTTAGTAATTCATTACGTGAAGCAAAAAGTCTTAACATCTAATCAGACGAGTAAAAAATCTAATGCTGGATTTTCAGTTCTACCTGTTTGCACAAACCAATGTATCATATCATTAAGGAACAACTAATTTAACATCAAGATATCATTTTATTATTATCATGGCAAAAATGTAAACTAATCTCCTCCAGCTAGTTGATTAACAATGCTTTTATTAGAAAAATGACTTTAAAATGACAGTATTTATCCCTCAAATTGAAGTCCCTATTAAATTGATGACTCCTTTCATTTTGATAAAACATACCCCTCCCTTCTGCTTCAAATGACACACGTAAAATCCAAACATCACCTGAACAAACTTACCTTAAGCAGCAACACTGTGTGAATTAAAGCTGAAGACAAAAAGGTGGTCTGGAAACTTAAAGCTACTGTGAGGAGTTTTTAGCTGGCCATGAAACAGACTGATTTTACCACTGATGAATCTTTATGAGCTACAAATGCCAGAAAGACCATCAGGAAGAACATTCATTATTTTTTTTAATATCTTTCAATTCTGCTGCAGGGTAGGTGTCAGACAAGGTGGGTCTAACATCCTGCCTAAACTTCAAATATGTATATATTTTCCATGTTTTACTGTTAAAATACAACAGGATATATATATTGTCAGAAAAAAAAGAACTTTACACATGCGCAGGAGAAGATCAGCAAATAGGTTAAAAGTACAGCTTTGTCCACAGGGGGCGCCAAAAACAACGCCAAGTGAACTTAAAGGTAGACAAAAAAAACAGCTTATTTCAATTAGCTTATCCTACATGTCTACTTGTTGAGTACAAAGGGTAAATAAACAAAATAAATCTTCAACCTGCCATGAGTATTTACTCTTTTACTTGTATTTCTTTTTAAGACAAGATCTTAAATCTTATATCTAGTGCAGAAAACGTTGTTCCGAATAATGTAAAAAAACATGCTGTAAGGTCAGACTCAGATGACTCGATACACGTAATGAACATTCATTTGAAATGATGACTGGAGCGTTAAACTGACCTGAACTAGAGAGACATGCTGTGTTTTTAAACTGAACTCACATTTACTTTAACACAAATATAACTGTAAATACGATTTTAGAAACTTTATTTGTTGATGCCTTTATCATTGAGGAAGTTTCTCTATGTGGTAAGTTAAAGGTACAGTATGTAGAATTGCATGCTAATGTTTACATTAAAATATCTAACTTCAATTAAAAGTTGACTAAACCCATGTTATATATATATTTTTAATTGAGTACTTACATCACCTCAAATATTTCCAAAAGTTATCAAAGCCAGAGAAATCTGTTATTTTTTTAGTTGTAACGGTACGTGTCTTGTAGGCGGCCGCCATGATGAGCCGCCATGATAGACAGGAAATGTTAATCGTTGTCAAGGTGACACCGGATGTTACGTCAAAGACCGCTGCATAAGCTAGCTGCTACTGAAAGCTGCCGTTCTGTCTCTGTATGTGCTGCTGTGATAAAAACGTCATGTAAATTATACTTGGATACATCGTCAGTACACATATTGTCTTTCTCAGGTCGGTTTCGCCCGTTCGTTTTGATTTGTTCGTTTTTGCTCCCATAATACACCGCAAGCCTCAACGTCATCTTCTGTTATTGTTTTGAATGAGAGCCCCCTAGCGGCGGATTTTACATACTGTACGTTTAACTAACCTAAAATAAATCAATGTGTGTAGTTGTTCAATATTAAAACACATCATCAAGTGAGATTTTGTCAGCTAGTCGGTCAGATTGTGTGACTTTAGACGTATCCGATATTTAGAAATGCTCTTAAAGTATATACAGTATATGCAGATCAAAATGTACAGTATGCACATTTTATGAAGTGCAGCCTAACAACTGGAAGCTTGCCAATTTCTTTTTACAACTTTTTCTTAAAGAACACTATCCAATGGACAGCCAATAGACTGTAAATAACCGTGGACGAAGCCTGAGTGACGTCCCCCATTGGCTACTGACAGGGGGGCTTTGGCAAGCCCATCGATGGCGGTCGCCATGCAGGAAATGCTGTCTCAACCTAACTTTAAGACTCCTGACAAACATCTACATCCACTTCGCCCATCAGTCAGGTCAGTTTCGCACTTTATTATCAATAACTTTAAATATGATTCTAAAAAAAAAAACACCCCCGCAGAGTGTGCTGATAAAGACATGAGCTAATAAGACCAATTCCGTTTTTAAAACCAGGCTGTAAACATGTTTATTTCAGCTGTAAAAATGGGGTGTGTATGTGACGTCTTGGGCTTCTGCAGCCAGCCTCGAGTGGACACTTGAGGAACTGCAGGTATTTTGCTCTTCTTCAGTGGCTTCCTCTTTCAGCACAAGAGATTGCTGCTTGGGACAGCCTAAAGGTAGTTTGACAAGGAAATGAAATTGAGATTAAAACTCCTTTTACCAGTTAGTTCAACATGACAGCAGCTACTTTCTCCCATATTGCTTAAATTAAAATGAATATTGATGTAAACATGCATGCATTGTCCACCAACTTTGCAACTGACCACAGGAAATCTTTAACTTTCAGAACATACTCTAAATATTTTCTAACATTTTCATTGTTAGCTGTACCGTTAATTTCTCTCACAGTGGTTGACGAATGTGGATAAAGAGTATGAGCTCAACACATTCCTTCAGATTACGGTTCTGTTGGTTGACTGGAAGTTAAAGTTGAAATCATTTTCATCCATTTACGTCTATTACAAAGCTAGAACCACCGATCTAAAACCAGAGAGAGTGACTGAGGGAGGGGGCTACATCTTGAAATCTTTGCTAGTTTAGATGCTATAAGCCCCTTAAGGCCGTTGGGCCATGAAGGACGTCCATTCACAGATATTTATCATCATTATTTTTAAACCATTCCAGCTTTATAAGACGTTTCCGAGTGGCAAGTGATGAGTGAGAGCAGCGGTCGGGTGCTGACATTCAGAAAGGTCACAAGGCAGATTCAAACCCATGATGCTGTCTGCCATCATGACTCATATCTTAGAGAACACCTTTCACTCTCTCTTTTAGTCCATGTTCCATGAATTAATGGATATATTAACATGTTTTCAGGCTCAGTGTGTTTCGTGTAATCCATTTAAGGACATGCTGAGATGGAGGCCAGAGGCATTAAATCCTCATAATGAAAGCAGACCATATAACTTATTCAAGCCAGTGTCTATCACGAATTCGCGTCACACTCTTAAATCACGACTCGTCATTTCAACATGTCTTAATGAGGAGGATCTGATTCTGACCTCAGGACGCTTCTTACATCAGAATTTAAATGTGCGCTGTACGTAATGCAGCACATGTGAGTGTGGAAGCATCACTGATGAGTTGAAAATAAGACGCATTTTTCAGAGAAAAAGTTTGAATAAGTTGTATCAATTAGTAAAAGTAAGAAGACTATTTCTCCCGAGTTTAGGAGTTACTCAGGAGCATAAATTGGATGTGACAGAGACCAAGATGGCTCCAGACTGCTGAATCATAATTGGACACAAGCACACATACAGAAACTCTCTCTGTCTATCCCACCTTCTCCACACATCCTGTGGAGGCAGATGGCCGTTCACCCATTGGTCTGGTTCTGCTCGAGGTTTCTGCCTGTTCGAGCAGAGCTTTTTTGCTTCTGTTGCCAAATGCTTCCTCCCAGTGAATTCATATTGGGAGAGTAAAGTGCCATGAGATAACTTTGTTGGGATTTGGTGCCAAATAAAGAAGTTGATTAATTGATACAGGATTAGGATAATGATGGTCTTGGTCTTGTCTCGGTCTTACCATGCCTAAGTCTTGTTCTTGACTCGGTCCCGATCCCTAAATGTCTTGGTCTTGTCTTGGTCTCGGGTATGTCTTGGTCTTGACTACAACACTAGCATTGGAAGCTTCCAATCTGTATTAAATTATAACCTGGCCTGCCTGGTTCATTTATAGCCTCAGAGGTTTACATGTAAAATCATTTTTAATAAATAAAATAAAACGAGTCAATTGTTTGATTTGGGTGATATTCTTTGTACATTCATTAGTCAGCTCATGATCCTCCTGTGAGCCTCCAGTACCAACAAACTGAAGTCCCCAAACCAAACTCTTATGCCTGTTTGCTTCAGGCAGGAAGGACTCTGCCAAAGACCCAGCTGTGTGCTCCCAAGAACAGGGACTCTGTGGCAGGACGCCATCTTTACACCCCGCCTCTGAGAGACAGAGAGACAGAGAGAGGTCTATTTAATGTATTGCTTTCACACATGATAATTTAAATTGCTTTCAGGAGGCTTTCATCATTTTTTTTTGTGATTGTCATCCCATATTATACTGAAGTGTAGTCTCCAATCACTTTTAAATGAATGTTCAAATTACAGCTGTTTCAAAAGCCCGAGCCTGGGTTTCTTTTTTGTAAGGATATTGCAGAATTGAAGCAATCATCCAAGATGTATTTAGCCATTATTGATTAAGGAACAATCAACCAATCAAAGCTTGGGTCCTCAAACAATAAATATTGGTAACATCTATGAAAAAGAAACCTCAAAAATCGATGGTTTTATCTCATATAGTGTGAATGACAATTCATCCAGCATCTGGTACTCCTCCTGACCTCCTGATAGGAAGTGTAGCATGTTTGATTTTTTTGTTTTGCCTTGAACAATGTGTTCCTCAACGTCAGTGACATTGACCAATGATAGCGCAGAGAACTCTGCACACACAAGTCACAAGCCTAAACAAACGGAATGGCGAAGTGAAACGAAGAATGATGAAGTTGGTGCTGTGAGATGAAACCACGAGACAGAGGAAAAGTTTGTCTTGCTCTGGCAACACGCTTTTTGTTTATTTGACATTCCTCCTTTGGGGTGTCATCTAGCTCCGCCTCTCGTCCTTCAAACGTCATCACGTTGGTCGTGTTGACTGGGCGGGTACCATCGCGAAGTCTGTCGTTCAAGTCATGGCACATATTTATGGCTCTGTGATCGCCTAATGTGACACAGTGACCAGACAAAGATTATGTAGTCTGACCTCTGTAAATGTCTCTCTTAGTAATTTCTTTCTACAATGAGTGAGAAGCTGGACTCCCCTCCAGCTGTTCTGTTGTCAGGCCGTGTTTACATCATGTTTACGTTGAGGGAACGGCCTTGTGTAAAAAGCTGTTTTATTCAAGGACTAGAGAAAAGACGAATAACATACTCACTGCTTATTTGATGTCACATAAGTGTGTTTAGATCTCGGCCATTCCTTGTCAATTTAGGTGCAATATGAAGCTATGAGTTAAACAAAAAGTGCTAACATTAGCCTGCTAACACAACAATGCAGGCCACAGGCAATTGCAGCTCGAGAAAAGCCATTTGCGCTTAATGGTGCTTAATTATGGTGTGTTCTAATTCAAAACTTCTTTGTGGGAACGCGAGTGGAGAGGGGTTGGACGTGTGCTGCTGGAGGAGAGCGGAGGTGTCGCCAAACAAGCAGTTTGTTTTGGTTTCATGCCGGTGCTCAAGGGCGACATCTACTGGATCAAAAAATGTCGCACATTCTTCCTTTAATAAATCACAAAGGAGCAGAGAACTTTTTTTAAACACTGTTTGCTATTTTCATTCAGCATCTGAAACACTGTTATACAGTAAACACATTCACAGAAGCCAATTTAAACTGTTTTCCATTTTCAAAGATACAAGAAAATTATTTGAAAATACATATTTTATCAAAGAAGTTTGTGTGCATGAATAAGTAACACAGCCCTTTTTTGAAAACAAATATGTGAAGGGAAGTGAGGCTTGCCCCCCCCCCTGTGAGACTTAAAGTGAATTGGAAGATGGTTTGATTAGAGCAGACAAGGAAAGACTGAAGTGTGACCTCTAGCTCGAGGTAACGGATATTAATGAGGAGCAAGAGGAGGGGGGAGGAGATAAAGCGAGGCACAAGAGGGATGCTTAAAAAAATCCGGAAGCCTTGGGAAGAAAAAGAAATGTCACAACATATGAGCTTGTGTTTTAGAACATGTAACATTACTGAGATGAGATGATTGATGGCAGGATTTTCTGAACTAGCTGGTATTGCTTTGTGCACTGTCCAAATGCAGTTTTGAGGATCCACTCACTGGGCATGTTTTTGACAGTTTGGAGTATTTGAGCGGCCAGTTGAAAGTCTATTTTGGTTGCAGCTTGCCATGTCTGGATCTTGCAGATGTCTTTTTACAAAGTAAGAGCCTGTGGGGGATATTGACTTTTTGTCAGCTCTTGTTGAACCAGAGATTTTTGGAGGGTTTTTAACTTTAAACAGCTGTGATATCTTGACATCTTTATCTCGATCTGGAGTTATAAAAGCATGACCATAAGCAGAATTATTATCAAAACCGCTCAGAGAAAATCACCTCCCAAAATAATGGCCATCATTTTCTCACCCACAGCTGGTGAAATATGACAGATTGTTATTGGCCTTACAACGCACACAATGTGACAGTGAAGTATGACAATGTAGGTACATCTCTAGTAACAGTCTTGCACCTCTAGAACAGGCTGCATGTATGTTTATTTCACATATCGTACTGTACCTTCTACACTGACTTTATATGCACTGTCAATGGGGAACCATGTGTTGTTTGCACTATTTTACAGAAATGACAGCCGTTATCCATCTGTGTCAAGTTGCAGCAAGGCATCATGGGTACATACCACTGCTGAAGTCTGCTGTGATCATACATAAATCAAATGCAAGAGCACATGTTTTATTATGCATGTCCTTGTACTATATGTGTGTTGTTTGCATTGATTTAAAGTAAATTAAGATTACATTCAAGTTCTCTGCATTTAAAGAAAGGATGTACGACTTTTTGATCCAGGAGATGTCGCCCTTGAGCACCAGCATTTAACCAAAACAAACTGATGTTTGGCGACACATTAGCTTTTCTGAAGCCTCCGATCTCATCCGGCCACACACCTCCAGAGGCGCTGCTTGTCAACAGGCAAGGCAGGCAGCTGCTTTGGGCCCCAAGCCAGCAGGGGGCCCCAAGGGCTGACAAACTTTAAACCACAGAAGTGGCTCAAAATGTGCACATTTTGCATTGACAGTACAGTAGGAATCCTCCTTAAGGAGGCCCCATCTGACAGCTCTCCCTCTCCATGCCCTGCTAAGCATCACATGCATTTTTTGCTGTGAAAACCAAAGTTTGTCAATGAAAGTCAGTGAAGGGAAATGAAGAGGAATTATAAACTGGGAGTACAAAAAAGAAAGAGAGGAAAAAAGAAGAAGCACCGGGACACTAGCAGCCAAATGGTCATGAACGTTGGTTGGAGGGGCGCCCAATGAAATTTTGCTTTGGTCCCTGAAAGAAGTAATAAGAAAAGAAACTGTGTGTGTGTGTGTGTGTTTGTTTTTAATAGGCTAATGACATTTTAGGACAGCTATGGATGGGATAACTGTGCAGAAAAATGAAAAAGATACTGACAGTGTCAGTTTTTAATGTCTTAATGCTTTCAACACATTACACCATTTTATTTTTAAAAAGGCTGTAAGGACTGGTGCAGCTCTGCAGAAGGATATGACTCAGGTGGATAGAGAGGAAAGGAAGGCAAGGAGGTAAGGAAGGTAGTGAGCACACAGGTATATCTCAGAAAGCCAGGGAGAGATGGCCAGATAGGAAAGAGGAAGCAAAGAACTAAAAGCAGCTCTCAAATGGAGAGGAAGAGATGGTGCGATAGAGAGATCGGAGGATAAGGAGGAGAGGATGGAGGTAGGTGGATGGAAGCAGGGAGGGAGGTAAGAGGGGTCAGGGGGAGGATGGGGAGAGAGATGGACTGATAGAGAGAGAGAACAGAGGAAGGAAAAGAAAGATAATTGAAAAAATATATATACCAGGAGAAAGGTAAAGAGTGATGGAGGGATGGAGGGAGGAGATAGGCCTGGGAACGATGAGGCTCTCAGCAGTGCTCAGTTATTTCAAAAAGGGGGGATGAGGCGGAGGAGAGCGAGTCAAAAGAAAAAATGAAAGAAGGTGAAGTTAATTCATTTCTCTCAGAGGAGCCTTCATCAAATAATTTAGTCTGAAAAATGCCAGCAATTCAGTGTGTGCGTGTGTGTGTGTTTGTAATGAAGACTTCAGTGCTGCAGCAGGAGACACACATAAGTAATGTATATAAAAATATAGAGAGTGCAAATGTTTGATGTGTGTGTGTTTGGTGTGTGTGTGTGGTTGTGTGTGTGTGTGTGTGTGGCTAAGCTGAGATTGGAGTCTGGGGGCAGTGCGGGGGCTTTAGAAGAAGATAAGCAGACATAATTAAGAGGCCATTAATAAATTTGTTAATGAGCACTCCATGTAACAGAGAGAGGCGGAGAGAGAGAACGAAGGAGAGGGAGTCCATCGGTAATTGTGTGCATCTGTGTTTGTGTGTGTGTGTGTGTGTGTGTGTGTGTGTGTGTGTGTGTGCACAGAGGGGAGGCACATGCAAGTTGTGCGTGTGCCTCTCATATTGTATATCAGCTGTATCTGCTGGCTGAGATAACTTATCATCCTAAGATATGTCCTGCCTGTGACACATACACACCGTCATCTCTGCCCCATTTGCATAAAGAGGGCTTTTAGCGATGCCCTTGTACCCTCAATGACAGGATCCCTGCATTAGTCAATGCACGAACACACTGCTGCATGAACACACTGCTGCACGCTCACATACATGCTCACACACATGAATTTAATTACTTAACATATTTATGTATTCAATAAAATCTTATAAAATGAAAGCTTGATTTTTAAGAGGAAAAAGTTAACTTTATATAATGAGAATAAATTATCCGTCATTCAGAATAGATGATGAATAAATACTACAAAATAGCCCTCATATTAACAAATTTTATAGAACTTGAATATAATTAAATTAAAGTGCAGTGACGCCCAGGAAGTTTCATTTATTGAAAAAGACTGAAATACAGGGAAACACTGCAAATTGACCCTAAAACTATACTTACGCTTTGCTGAGAAGGCATTTGAGAAGGAAAAGTATGTAGTAAGACTTCAATACAAGAAGCCAGACCATCACGTGCAGTGACTCCAGAATCGAAAGCGGAATGACAGCACTTTGGCGTAGAAAATGTTAAAGGTCACATATTATGCAAAATGTTTTTCTAACACTAACATGTGCCTCTAGTCTGTCTACAAACCCCCCAATCATGAGAAAAGTCCATCCTCTCTGTCTTTGTCCTGCTCCACTTTTCAGAAAATGTGTGCTCAAACAGGCCGTTTGGAGATTTTCCCTTCATGACATCACAAAGGGCAGTAACCCCTCCCCCAGGTGGGTGACACTCCCACAGCTAGGTGTTTGTTCTGCCCTCTGAGTCTGCCTACTAATCGTAAACAATTGGGCATGGAGCGAGAAAGCCCGAGATTCCTTCTCATAATTATTTTTTTTTAGGCAGGCTAGGGACACATGTTAGTTTTCAAAAAAACATGGTAAAGTGTATTTTGCATAATATCCTCACCTTTAAAAGAAGGTGAGGAATAAAGAAATAATTTGAATGGTTAGTTAATTATGACATTTCAACTATGACATGGAATGAAATGATTGGCAGAAATCTTAGTTTTATATCTGAAAGATATTCTCGAGCTACAGTATTCACATTGGCAACTAAAAAAAACTAAACTCTTCTCTTTCAATATCCATTTAGTTATCCCCAGGCTAGAATTAGCTTGACTAATAGGTTTATAGAGTTCATATAGGCCTCAGTAAAAAATGTTTTATATCTTACTGATCACTGTTCTTACACAAAGATGAAAGCTGCTCACCAGCGCCTGCAGGCTGGATCTTAATCAGGCGTGTTATATAAATTAAAGCTTCCTTAAATATTTGCCCACAATAGAACACAGCAGTATAAGCTGGGCGTAACTTATACATAATGTAGTCCCCCATCTACCATATTTAAAGGTAAACACTTAAGCCTTAGACACAGCTGTTTCAAATATTAAACAGCTTACATACACACACAGCCATAGGGTTGTGTTGTGTCATGTGAGGCTTAAAGTGGAAGTATACATCTTAGATTAATGTCAGTCAGTGTGCTGGGGAGTTCTTATGTCACAGACTGACGGATGTGACATAAGAAGTTCAAGTGTTTGTGTGCAGATCACAGTCTATGTTCCAGCCCATGTGAAAGTTTGGTGAGTGAGGCAGGGTTTTGCGTGCAGTGAGTCACTCGGGGAAACACTCCCTGTAAAGGGAAACAAGAGGAGAGTATGCTTCTGAGGATTTATTCACCCTCCTTGGAGAGAAATTGATCCAAACTATGTTACAGCACTTTTGGCACGTGGACTGATGAAGGGAAACTCGTGCTGCTTATTGTGCTGTGCTGCTCTTGGAGTTACTATTTTGAATCTTAAGGTTATAACATTAAACTCATTTTAGTTTTAGAGGCAAAAATGCATGAAAAGCCGTTAAGAAGACAAACAACTTGCTGTGAAAATTGATTTAAAACTTGCATCCTCTTCTCTACCCTGGATTTAAAAAACCCCACTGGCATTCAATTTCAGAATACTCCCAGGCTTCACTTATAGCCTTTGACACTCCAGCAACTACTCTCTGGGAGCCTGAAGCTACAGAGCCCGTACTGTAATCTGTAATGTCAACATGATGTACAGCCTGGAGGTTGTCCACTGACAATGACTTTGTGGACTCACAATGTTTGTCTGAATTTATACATACACAGCTTATTTGCTGTGGCATTGTAATCGGCCCAAAAGCAGAAGTACTTTTCATCGCCTGCAGAAAACTGCCAGCGGTGCCAGAAAGAGTCCAAGGAATAAGTATACATTTATAAAGTTAAATGCATCCTGACAACCTCGCTCAGACTATTTTAATCTATATCCATTGGTAACTGCTATAACAAATCAGCACTTACCAAGGTAATTGCTGGTATCTCTTTTAATATAACACTCCTGCTAGGAGGTCCAGCTGAGGAGATTTTTCATATAAAAGCTAGCCTAAACAGAGGCTATAAGGCTAGCTGTGAGGTCCAAAGTTGGAGAAAATAATTATTAGCAAGTGGCTACATTTTCATTTGTAGATTAGCATTAGCAGTGGCTATAACACTAGCTACATTAAGTCCAATGTTGGAGAACATTTTGAAGATATTGTTGTAATCCCACCCCAACTTTTCTGAAGGTCTTTTTGAAACCTTAATCTGTGTTTTGCAGCTATTTTAGTCAGTAGAATAAAGAGTTTAGCTAAAGAATGTTAGCTTGCATTAAGTTAGGGTTGGAAGCGGCTGGTTCATTATTCTCCAGGGGGGCACAGTTTCTTATACATGGACGGGGATGTACATCTTCACTTGTCAGCTTGATGCTAACAAGTTATGGAGATTTCCAGTAATGGGCAAATAGAATTAGCATCGGGATCCAATAATGCACCACGAGTCAAAGTTCAATACTGATTTGTCTGTACATGTGTTGATCAATCTTTGGGTTGTGGCTGTTGCTAAGCTAGCCTAGCTTATCATACTAACAGAACCTGCTGCCTAAAGACAGGAAGGCTAGCTGTAATGCCAAAAAGGAGTCAGCGTTTTCCAAAGAGATCCAGGAGAGTTACAGCTTCACTGGAAGAATTTCAAGCAATGATTATGCTGCGTTTTTGCGGACACTGAAAGTGTCCATTTCCAGTCGCCCATAGTGGAAATGCGGACATACAAAGCCTTATTAAAGCGAGCAAACACAAACGGTATGTACACTAAGTAGCCCTGTTGCGATCTACTTCAGTGAGGCAAATGCCGGTGATAACCAACTTGAACAGACTGCTCTTTGTCTACGACCTTGTGTGACCAGTGCAGGTCACTGATCTGGTAATGAATACTTGAACAGGTTTTATTTCACCAATGCAATCCTTGTGTTTTTAGTTTACTAGTGTTGTATTATAAATTTTTTCAAATAAAGTTTTGGTTAATCTTCTGAGACATATTTCATTTGCTGAGGCACGTTCCATGGTGTTGAAAGGTGCACTAATGAAAAATACAATTGTACCTTGAGCTCATACATGTGGGTCAATGGTAACATTTTAGTATCCCTATTTGAAGTATTCAGAATGTGGTAACCCTAAGATAACTGCTTTGTTGAAGTTAGTAGCTCTACCTGTTTCTGCCTCAAGCTACTGCACACTTTTAAAGTAGAAAATGAGTACTTATCGACTTCTTCCTTCAACTGGAGCAACTGAAGTATGTTTGGGCGATCCAACCTTCTTGTTATTATGAGCTGTTCATTGCCAAGGTCTTCACTCCACCTCCATGGCAAACCAGATGATAGCTACATGTAGGTGTTTTTTGACACATAGGTGCAGAGCTTTTATTGCCCTTTATATTGAATTGTTTAATATCCTTTCCATTTCCACATTTCTCAGCCTCTGCGCTCCCAATCCTTCTGCAGCCTTAAGGGGCTTTGACTTAAATGTAATTACAAAAAACCCTAGTCCCGAACCCACGGCAATCACATCACCACCACCTCCTGCTTTCCTTACCCTCCCTGCAATTAGAGATAGAGAACGAGAGCGAGCTAAGCTACATGGGAAAGCTGATCACATTATTGAAAACCTGCCTCCCCCCCGTCTTTACCCTCTCTCCTCACCCCTCTCCTCTCTACCCCTCTATAGGCCATCATTTATGTACACAGTAATTCTCAGGGGACCTTAGAAGGAGGCAATTAGTCCTGTTTTGCCTCCCCGTTGCATGACAGTAATGATCGGCCTGACGATAGTCATTATGGCTTTACATGTTGGTGTGGACCTGTGAGCTTGTTGCCAGATCCTTTGCATATTCTTCCTTAAACTGTAATTGAGTCAGCCACTAAAGGATCTCTGGCATGGCTCTGGACGATTTTGGAAGATGATCTTGTGTAAGCTTCAGTTAAGCCACCATGTTAGGAAGCATCTGCTCTACCGAGGAGTCAGTGTCCTTCAAAGAGGGGGTAATGACCAACCCCAGTGATTCTCTTCAGTATATGATCTTACCCATTGACTCCCTTGAAGACAGGGGTACTTCAAGAGGGAATTTGTATATAGTGTTTTCAAATCTTTAGATATAATTGAGTTTTGATGGTGTAATGTCACAATATGATACTCGTGGTGGATATAGAACCTGACAACCATACTTTAGTATTTATTTATCAAAACTGTTTGTTGATGATATTAATTTTACTGAAGTATAGAAAGTAAAAGTGAAAGTAAACGTTAATGACGTTCATAAAAAAGCAACTGGTAAGAATTTTATTTTTGCAACTTGCCAGATTGCAAGGCTTTGGTGACCCTATGAGTTTTTACCTAAGAACCTATAGTTTCCTCATGGATTATATTTGACAATTGTGATGATAAGGCATTCAAATAGTCCCTCTTTTTAATATTTGTCTGTAGGGAAAAACCCTTCTTTGTTGGGAAGTGTCCCCCTTGAATACTTTCAATAAAGAGACAAGCCTTTTAAAGGGAAACATGACATCAACTTTCATGAAGGGATAATGTAAATCCCATATTCACTGTATAGGGGCGGCTCTGGTTCAGTTGGTAGAGTTGCTTGTGTCTCAACTGGAAGGTTTGGGCTTCAATCCACAGCTCCAGCTCCTACAGCTGGAACTGGGCTACAGGAGCTGGAGCTGTGGATTGAAGCCCAAACCTTCCAGTGGGAGCAAGTTGGGGTCCAGTGTCTTGTCCCAGTGCTTTGGCAGCAGCGTGTGAATGTGTATGAATGGGGTAGTTTATACTGATGGCCACTTTATATATCACTGTGTGAATAGATTGGTTTAAAAGCGCTTTGAGTTGTCAGAAGACTAGAAAAGCGCTATTAAAGCTCAAGAGTCTATTCACCATTTACATATCAGTCAGAAACTCCATCACCTTTCAGGATTATGATGAGGTCAGAATGTTTATCTCTAGACAACCTGTAAAGCTTTTAATTTAAAGCTACATGGCACTATTCATTTATGGCTGATGATTATTTTTTCTCTGCAGCAAATAGCCATCAGTAAGACCTCTAGATTAAACTGCGCTACTGAAACACTTAGGGCTTATTGACTGCAAAAGACCCACTATAAATGGACTTCAAGAAACTCGCCAACCAGCAATAAGAGGCTACAAACAAGCTATAATTGATGTTCTCTGTAGAAGCCAGTTTTAGACTGTTGCTTTTTTCCATTCATATTAATACTGGGAGTAAAATTTATGATTGTATGTTTTAAAGAATGAGGGAGCCACTGATTAGTTTAAGGTAAAGCTCCTGAGAATGTATGTAAATGTCTTATGAATGCTTTGAACTAAATTCACAGAAAGTATTGGTTATTTAGAAAACCAAAAAGTACTGGATGTTGATAGTTGTCCCCAGAAGAGTGGCAATCTCAGGACCAATTGGCTAATGTCTGACATGGTTTAGCCTCTGGGGTCAACAGTCAATATTCAGGTTCTTCTAGTGGAGCAAGATATTCAGGCCAAGTCTTCCTGTTCCATCTACAGTTCAGTGCGTATGCACCTCAACATTGATCTTAAAGCACGGGAATGGAGTTACAACAACACTGTTATCTAATTTCATATTCAGGTTACTGTGTGAACAAAATGTTTAATTGTCAACCAATAAAGCCATTAATTAATGTGATTGCATACGGATAGATGTTTTCTACCTCCTTTTCTCTTCACACAAATATTGTTGTTTTTTCCTACAAAAAAGCTTGCTCAAATATGATTGGTCAATACCACCTAGAATAGGAGCACTGGAATAACTGAGTAGGGCCCTACCCTACCATTGATCCAGCTGAATGGGTCATTCATAGTGAAAACAAAGATATTAGTAGGGTGATTCAATATAAAGATCTGGATCATCTGCATAGAGAGATATGGCTGAGGTGGACGGAAGGGATATTTCTAATGTCTTTGGGCTGATGTTTGATTTACCGAACTTCGTAGTGCTGACTGGTATGATTTGACTCGGTACTTGAGAATCTATGATGCAAAGTGTACAATGCTATTGTTGACCAATGAGTATCGTGACCGCCCTCTACCTTTCCTCTTGTGTATCAGGTTCAGGTAATTGGTAGGCATGGCTGTCCAATTGGCATGACAGACATCCCCTGGTACGAATGCTCCCAGTCAATAAAAGCAACTACTCCATGAGTCTTTATCCCCGATTTGAACCAACACCTGCAATTTAATTTGTTAGCCAATTCAGGTGTCTCTCTATATATTTGTTATGGCTCTTTGAGTTGGTTGTGACAGTAACAAGTAGGTATCAAACGTCTGTAAGAATTACTGTTTGACCATTTAATGGTCTGAACTCCGGTCTATTTAATATTCAGACTTCACTTAATCACTGAAGCAAAGGGTGTATATGCACAACACATTTTTTACTACTTTTGTAGGCTTGGATTTTTCATAAAATAGGGATTCTTTTCTTGTTCTGCACCTACATCCCACTCAATTGCAAAGATGAACTCAAGTCTCCAGATTTTCAGTAATTGTACTCAGTTACTTTCATCCTCCTGGATAATGTAACCGCCATCCACTAAACTCAATTCAAGTTCTTCGCGTTGAGTTTCATCACAGGGTTTTGCACCCTCACAGGCAGCCCCGCTCTCCTGCAGCATAATGGAGATACACGATGGTGATAAATAGAATCACCAGCACTGAGCCAGACAGGGTGACCCACCGACAGAAAAGGAAGAAGTGAGGTACTAAAGGGACGACTGGGAGGAGAATAATGACACATGGGCAGATGGACAGATGTGGGAGGAGATCACTGGAGCCTGCTGGAGATGATGGGGTTGCCCGAATGGGTTTTTACGAGAGGCCTTGTCTCTGAATGTGTAAAGGGAATTATCCCCGTCCAGTTCAATAAAGCAGCTTGTATAATTACAGTTCAGTTTACTGGCTGGAGGGAAATTGAATCCCTTAGAATGGTGGGAGAAAAAGAAGGAGGCAGATAAGCAGGTGAACAAAGTGTGAATTAGAAAGGGGAAGAAAGCACTGTAGCTTCACTTTTTCTTTTATCTCTGTGCAGAAAATTGGATTCACTGGTGTAGAAGCTACTGTACAGACTCTAAATATGTATGTGTTTGCGTGTGTTTTCACTTGTTTGCTGTGATTAGCTGCAGCAAGTTTTAAACCGGCGGCTCTTTGAGGATAACCCCCATCTTGCTCTTTTCAATTTCAGCTTTCAAATGAAATGCACGAACAACAGCAAGTGACAATTTGACTTCTCCGCCCTCCCCGAGGTGTCATTTCAGGACATCCCGGGGTTGGCTGTTTATTGTCGACATGTCACGCGTTTGGTGTCACCAATCAAAGAGCGATTGTACTGGATGGGAAACAGCTGCTTCAGTGCGATCAGGAAATAATTAGGAGTAACATTTTGTGAACTGCGTGGCATTTCGGCTGATTGCAGAGCTGCCGACGAGAACGCAGCAGAATGAGGATGTATTGCGTGAATGTCTTGTGTGTGTTGGTACGGGGGTATGAATGAATTGAGGACAGACTGGAAGAGAGGGTCTCTGCAAATCAGTTTAATTAAAGAGTACCGATGCATGAGATTAGATTGGGAGCCTATGGTGTAAAGGATATGATTACACAGTGAGAGAGACAAAAAGAGAGAAAGAAACAGTTAAAAAGAGAGAGAGGGAGGCAGAAGGTGACTGTGAGAGATTTAAGAGGAAATGCAACAACATCACAGCAGACTCCAGAGGTTGTTGTCGCTTGTGGTGATGCACTGCATGCCTGTCCCTTGGTGCTTCTCAGGTTGCCACAGTACCTAGGGTGTTTCCTGTCTTGACGATGTGGTACCCCCTGAGTCAGGAAGTGTGTGTGTGTGTGTGTGTGTGTGTGTGTGTGTCTGTCAGTGCAACAACTGTCTGTGTGGACAGTCTGTCGCTGAGAGCCTAATTAGGTGTGTCATACAGAATCTGGTGACAAGATGCAACCATACTGCTGCAGGAAACACACACAAACACACACCACTGTATGTCTTGTCCTTGTTACGTGACAACACTGAATCACACGTTACTCTCTCTGAAGACAGAAACTCTCAGACCCCAGGCGACTCTTTTAATGTCATGAAAGAAAAGCATTTGCTGCATGGCCAGTTTACATTCAAGTCCTTTCAATCCAATCATGTCTCGGCTAAAGTGTTTTTAACAGTCTTTGAAATTGGATTTACAATTACTGCTGTTTTGCATTAACCTGCTTGTTGGACTTAATTTACCAGCAGCCAGTTTAATTCAGCATTAATTAAGTAAAAAATAGATGTAGTTGACTTTTTCCCAGTTTGATGAACTTTTTCTCTCTGACATTCTTTTTGCCACTTTACTCTTGGTTCTCTGAGATAAAGCAAAGAAAAAAACTTAACTTGATTACGGCTCCTGTCAGGGAATTTGAGTGTGGGTTGAATGTGGCGCCCCCTATGGTCAAAGCATTACCTTTTATCACTATGGGAAGGGTTACTGTCTTACGGTGTTACTTTTGTGGTGCGCACAGAGTATGTGGACATTTGGGGTGACAAATGTACCTATATGTCAAAGCCATTGAGGGACATGAACACCAGTATTACACATAAGACTCATGACAAAGAAGTCAGATTTTAAGACAATACTACCCATGTCTAGAACAGCCCCTCCCAATTTCAATTGATGTCTTGAAAATTGTCTGTAAATCCATTTAGTTTCAAAACATCAACAGCGAGCTCCAATGAAATTTGGGAATCAGGGAAACTGTAACAGAATCAGTTAGAGAGAAGTATTTTCTCTAAAGTAATTTTAGTGTGAACATTGTTTCCAAGTGGTTCATATTATTGCTGTGGCAATTGGTCCTTTAAAAAAATAATCTTATTTAAATTTGAGACAACTAACCAAGATGCTAAAAGGCCAGAAAAACTATGGTCTCACTGCAGATGCTATCGTAGAATACCGCAAAATCACTTGATATGGCTAGCTGACACAGTTACTCTAATGAGGAACAGAGGGATTAAGTTGATGCCAGCCAACTGAGGCATACCACCTGCAGCAATTGGTACTCACCTGCGTTTGCGAAAGAAATAATCTCCTATTTCATATCTGACGGCTGTGGCTCAAGTTAGAGTTTGTCTTCTCAACCTAAAGGTTTGGGGTTTGATCACCAGCTCCTGAAGTCACATGTCAAAGTGTCCTTGGGCAAGACTACAAACCCAAAAGTGCTCACGCTGTTACGCCACCTTTATGTGAATGTGTATGAATAGGATTAGTTTGTACTGGTGGACACTTTACATAGCAGCCTCTGCCATTAGTGTGTGGAAGTGGTGTGAACCGGTGCATGTGGTGTAAAAAGAGCTTTAAGTAGTCAGAAATACTAGAAAAGTGCTAATCAAGGTCAAGTCCATTAACCACTCAAGTCCATTTGCACAACGTATTGATATCGTAACGTATACTGTATATCGTATCGTATATTGTGTCGTATATCATATCATGTCGTATATCATATCTTACAGACAAATGTGGGCAGAAAGATGATTTGCTACATTTAAGACATTGGCTTAAATAACACAAATGTACATGTACAGTACATGACGAGATGTTGAAAATACAGTATCAAAGTTCAATGGCTAAGAGATGATGCTGCCATAAATCAAATAAAGGAGAACGAGAGATGTAGAAACCTGAACAAGAAGAAGAGGAGGAAAGTGAGGCGGATAAAAGGCAAGAGCTTTAGTTTGTCTCTTTACGACTCCTGACACTTTCTGGAAGGTATTTTTTTTTTGTATCTCTTGTGTGTGAACCAATGAGAGAGAGAGGGAGGTATATGTAGAGCACAAAGGCCTGATTAGCAATTTGCTCCATGTTCCACTGCTGTGTTGTCGAGTAAGAGAGGAAGAGGAACAAGCAGGAGAGAAAGAGAGAGGGGAGGATGAAGAAGGCAGAAGTGCTGCCTCAGCACTGTGCCAAAGGAAGTAAGAGAAGAAGAGAGGAGGAGGAGACAAGAGAGGAGGTGAAAGGTGTTCACTCGATATGTTTAGAGATGAATGAGTACAGAGAACAGTGAAGGAGAGCGACGCAATTAGGATAGGAGAAGGGAAGGTGTACTCTCTCTAAGACATTGTTAAAAACTTGATAATAAATCATAAATGCTTTAGTAATGCCGCTTTAATTCCACGGTAGTCTTAAATTAAAAAATGTCTTGATTGGACATTAAAGTTGACCTTTTATGCTGGATCCCCATATTAAACTTGGCCAAAGTTTTAGATCATGAGGTAAACTAAATGTTCGAGTAATCCCAGGATGAGCCTACAGAGGGCGCCAAACGGCTTGTCCTGCAAATCACGCAATAATTCCCTGATATAAAACCAAGTATTTCACAAGATGGCTTCAAGCCTTTACATAAGCCGTTGAAACCTCTAAAACCTGTCTTCTCCCAGCACTGGAGATCAGCCCTGCCAATGCAGCCCTGCAGCATTCTGCCCCCCAGAAGGCTTTGCAGAGAACTGGCCTATCAGAAGGGAGGACTTAAAGAGACAGCAGCTGAACGAACCATTCAGGCAGGGGCTAAAATGAGGGATGTTTACAGATGAAAGATACAAGCATTATTAGATAAATATGGAGTTTATTGAGATTTAAATCACGCTAAGCTCCCCTCTAGGTTTTACAGACTGACAACATAATTGGTGTAGGATCTTTAATACCAGCATCAAAAACATGTTTCTCGTTGGATTATGTGCCCGATAAATAATGTATTAACCTTAACAAAGCATTTCTCCCTTTAAAGATGCAGTACCTGCAAACATCACAGCAAACAGTTTATTAGATAAGTGAAACAGACCGAATAAATGTGTTTGCAATCCTTTTATAAACAATTAAAACACACATGAGACTTTTCTTTATTAGTGTTAAATCTATAAACTGGCAAAAAGATAATGATACACGCTTCAATATCTCTCATTATCTAACAATAAATGCAATTATGTTGCTGTTATTCACAGTTCTATTATCTAATTACACATAAATAATGACTAAAAGGCTCTAACTGACTATATAAATATGCATTTTGCAGAGGCTTAATTTGAAGCATTACTAGACACTGCTCCTTAAATTCTCTGCCCTTGACTTTAATTCGCTGTAGCTCCAGGATATAACAGGTGCTGATCTCACCGTCTACGATGCATCAAAAATGAAAATGGCAAGGTCAGACTTTTATTTTTAAACTCTTTCCACACAATACAACTATACAATATATTGGCAATAACTCACACTTACATACACCCACACTCCACCCTGATACTTGCTTGTGTTTCTCCTTTAATAAGACACACGTTCACATGCTCCCCAAACCTCTCAGTTTCATTTTCACTTGTCCATTTTTGTTTCCTTCCTTATATTTCCTTTAATACTTTTCTCTCTCTGGAGAGTTAGCATATACATGATGATAGGAATATCACTTTTTCCTTTCAGAAACTCATAAGACACTTTTTGTATCTGCTCTTTATTTCCCAATTGTAAATTCAGATGTGCTTTATTACTTTTCACAGCGTCATGTTTCACTGTTATTGATGACCTTTTTTTACAACACACTCATGCTAAAGCTGGTCGTACAAGGTCATGATTGAAAGCAAAACACTCGGCCGCAGTCAGAGGTTATAGAAAAGCGACAAAATAAAACAGGAAACACTTAAGCCTAAACTCAGGAACATGAACACACACACAGGGAAGAGAGAAACATGAGGTTAGGTCTGACAAAATGAAACAGGAAATGACAAGAAAACCAGAAATTAACAAATTAAACAAGAGTAAATCATGACAAACCAATAACCCTGAAGATGAACACATCCTGCACTCACACACACACATATATACACCCTGGGAGAAGGGGTACAAATTACTAAAAGGCGGAGTGGTTGGTTCACACGCCCCATGTTGTCATCAAGGCAAGCAGCCCGGGTTTGGGTCCAACCTGTAGCTCCTTTCCCCCATGTTGTTCCCTTCTCTCTCTCTGATTTCTGACTCTATCCACTGTCATATCTCTCTAATAGAGACATAAAGATGCCCCAAAATATAATCTTACAAAAAGACAAAACGTGTCAAGGACACAAAAGCATACATATTGTAACATATTATCCACATGCGGTTGTTAGAAGCAAGCCGCCCATAATAGGGATATGCAAAAACAGAAGATAAAAAAACACAGGTGTTTTGAATTATTTTGGCTGATTATATGTGGACAGGTTGTACAGTAGGTGGCGCTCTGCTGAGAATGTATAATGTAATACATTCTAAGCACCAACAAGTATGATAACAGGTCATGAAGTCCTTCTCCCCAAGACAGGTTCTTTAAAATGAACAGGTTAGTAGAGCTGTCAATCAAACTAACTTGACCACACCCACACATTTCTGAGAAGTGGTCTAACCATGGTCCCAATCACTTCCACTTACAAAGACATGCTGTAATGTTTCACTGTATTTAAAAAAATAAAATCAGAGGACTGAAACAAGAAACACAACAATGTATATGAAAAAGTAGATATGGTATTGGAATACAACGTGACAGTAAAAGTTTGCATTTATCTCAAAGTCGCTGTCAGTATAAAACACAGTCAGTCTGTGTCTAACACTAAGATATCACTATTCATTTCCTTCCATAACGATATCTGGGTAGTGAAACCTCGACACGTAAAGCTCTGAAGAGTGTCTGATAAAAATGTGAAAGCAAATTGATTCGTCCTCGTTCTATCAGCGACTCTGGATGTGATCCAATTGAAGAATTGAACAAAGAGTCCTTCTGGGTTGTTTAAATTCGTCAAGTCATTGTCGATTCACCCTTCCCTCCAGCCCATTACCCATCTGTTCCAACACACACGCACACACACACAGGCACACGCACACACACGCAAACACACAAACCAACATCGACATCATCCCTTCTTTAGGATGAGAAACACACCTGAGTGTGTGGACGCGTGTGTTTCGCAGTGAAACAGCAATTGGTCATTAACTAATGCACGGCGGGAGAGCGTCACCGCTAGGACAAACCTCGCAAGAGGTCACTGACGCAAAAGCACGCAAGTCCCTCGTAGGGCTGGCTCCTCCTCATCCATCTCTGTCAGAATGTCGGCCAAGAACACACACAGACACTGAGAAACACAAATGTGCAGGTATGCTCCAGTGGACACATCAACATACAACCTCGCGCAGCCACACTCAGACTACACACACAGGCAATGACTGCATGCACCCTCTTTTAAAAACACACAAACACATACACGGATGGAGACACTTGGTGTCACTTTCACTTAAGTTTTGATAGCACTCTCATAGGCAACAATTGAGACAGAGAATGACAGCGGCAAGTATCATGACATCTTTTTTTCATTTGCATGTGTGTGTGTGTCAGTGTGCGATTGTGTGCATGACATTTCTTGCCTCTAAGAACCGAGAAGAGACAGGATTCTAAGCAGCGCAAACATTCGTAAAAATCCCTGAAGATGTTATTGTATATTTATTGTATATTTCTTTTATGTGCATTCCCTTTGAAACATCTTTGAACAACACGTCAACATTGACACATGAACCACAACGTGCAATTTAAGTAATTTACATCAAATATTATTCTTTCACAGCAGAAATCCAGAATCCAGGTCTCAATAATAGATATATATTATATTTGTTCCTTCTCATGGGTGCATGGTTTCCCCTGCATAGGTGGAATCGAGTGAAATGGTGCTTCGGGAGAAATGTGGAAAAGAAAACCACTGAATAAAGTAATTAACTTAGATTTTCTATATTCTAGAGTTAACGGACAGACTAATTTCATAGATCTAGCAACAACAAATTAAACAGGAGGACCACATGTACATATATCACCACAAAAGTCCAACCATACGTCATTAATCCGGCCTGGATGCTTTTATTTCAACATTGCATTGAGTTGCATTGAGTCACCAAAGTTTTAGGACTAAAAGCTCCACATTTTTGCAAGTGCTACACTTTCAGCCAATTTACAGCATCCGTCAGGGTTGTAAACTATGAAAATTTGGCCAATTTGTGTCTTTTGGGGGGTATTTCCTTCGCTTTATAATGTGTGATATTTATTCCCTCCACTTGTGCTCTCCCTGTGAGTTATGGCATAATATGCTTTAAGCATCATCTAGCGAGCGTCTATAGACAGGAAATTGGCCTGTATTTGCCTCTAATGGCTCTTTAGGGAATATTCCTATTTATCTCTGTATGGGTCAGCACTTACCAGGGAAGAGGAGAAATATAGTATGGTGTTAAAATGCTGAAAGATGTAAGGTGTTGTTAGGAGAGAGGGAAAAAAGAAGCAATAAAAGGAGGGAAGGGTTTTTTAAAATAGAAAGAGAGAGATGTTGGTGATAAAGAGAAAAACGTGTGTGGGTGGAAAGTTGGGTTCCTGGCCATTGACTCTTTTCAATGTTACAACACCAAGGCTGCTGGTGATTGATCTGTCCGATCGCCTCCCACCTTTCTCTCTCCCTCTGTGATTGCCCTCCGCTCCCTTCGTCTCTTGCTGATTCACTCCCTTGCTTTCATCTCCTCTCTTTGCATGTTTAGTTCAATTCTTCTGCCTCGTCCCTTCATTTCCCCCCCTACACTTCTCCACCTCTGTACTTTGCCTGACTTCCCTCAGTCTCCTTTAAAGCAACATGTAACTTTACCACCTTAAAATAGTAGTTTCAAAAACTTTCAACAGGGAGAATGTCGTCTCTCCCATGTCCACAGTTGGCCAATCGCCTGTCTACTGAAGTATGTAAATTTAGCAGCATGCTGGGGTCACCTCGCGAGAAGTGCAAACAGCTTTACGGCATTTGTTCACACACCAGCCTTCAGTTGTAAAAAGCAGCCAGTTAGCCCGTCTCACATGGTTTAATACAATAACTGAGGGGAAGAGGAAGAGAACGGTGACAGATGATGCTAAGATGAGACATGGAGAGAGTGACCAAGCAAGAAGTAAAGTGTACATCCCTTCAGAATTTATTCATAACAGATTGCGACACAACGCTAGGCTGTATCATTATCGGTGTCACTGTTGTCTCATGTTTAACAGATTAACCGGACACAGAAAGTCATCTAACTGAAGTTATATCTCAGGTTTACCTACAAATAAATACATATGCCAAAATGTCTCTCTTTCCTTGTCAATCTTCAAGCTGGCTTTTTACTTCTGGAACCTTACAAACCTCAACTAGCATAATAATGTATTCTCTCCAATGTAGCCATTTAGCCACATCCAATAGATATCATGACAACAGTTGAATACACACACACTATCTGTACAGTATTACCAGTTGACAGGGTTGGTTAGCATCCACAATGTCCAAACCTGCTCCATTTTAACTACTTCCTAAGGCTCTAAAGTTCGCATTTCTTCTACTTTTTTCCCTCTATTGCTTATTCTTTAAGGGGGGAATTCACTAAGAAAGGACTGCGGCTGCTAACAGCTCCATTAATTGCGCGTCAATTGACCCCCTTTCTGTTCTCTCTCAAGGTCCAATTCACAAAGCATATTACACCAATGAGATTCAAGTGCAAGCATGCCCTTTTCCGAATTCTTGTTTTGCGCCTGATTGTGAAGAAAATTGTCTTCACCTCAACTCTCTGCTTCTCAGAGCAGCACTCTATTCAGTATAGTGAGAGTGCAGGTAGAATTGTTGTCATCAGTGGAAAGTATGTGCATGAAAACCCACATAAATACTGCGGCGCAGTTACCACCAACTCGCAGCTGATAGTAATGTTTTTTAACTCTTTGCATGGTAAGTTCCATAGTTTGTGAATCAGACATATCTTGTAATATATGGCTAATTTATATTGAAAGACGCCAATTTTATCCTAAATTTATATAAAAACATCACCTTCACACGGAGACTCTGTTTGATCTTCAACTGAAGATCAACTCTTTAACTCTCTTACTTCTTCCTCCTTCTCTTCAAGAATTATTTTTCCACTCTTTTCATTTTACATTTAGTACTATCTGGAATGTCATACTAGCAAAGCTCCGTCCTCCTTTCTTCCTTTCCAAATTATTCTATTTTTCCTCTCGTAACTCCTTTTCACCTTAAACTTCTATCTCCTTTATTCCCTTGTTCTTTTTCCACCCTTTTATATTCAGTCCTTTTCTCTCCCTATACTTCCATGTCTCTTTGTCCTTCCTCCCTCCCCCTCAGGTGATATTGGGTCCTGGCCCAGGTCCACATCAGGTGGGCGGGGTTTCCCTGCTGATCGTTACAGTAATTGACATCAGTGAAGAAGGGTCCTGGGATTCTGAAAACCTCTGTGCTGGCTGACTCAGTCTGCTCTCTATTTCCGTCTCTCCTTCGATCAGGCCTCTGCAGTGTTGTGATACAACAGAAGCGCTAACACAACAGGACACTGAATGATTTCTATCTTTACAGAGCTGCATCAGTCCCGCACACAGCCTGGACAAGCAGCAGTTCCACGTGCATCTGCAGCATCCCCATCCAAACATGTCAAATACAACAGCTTGGACAGGGGCCATTGCTTCCAATTATGATGATGTACGTACCCCTTAAACTCTGGATACTGTCATCTGGTTTATAGTTTGCAAGGACAACATAGCGGTTGTTTGAAAAAAACTTGAGGAAAGATATCCAAATGAAATAAACACATTTGACAACCGACTCTACAACTGAGCCACAGCCACCATGCACAATTATGCCATCTTGCAAGCTAACAGCCTGTTTTTGGTGTTAAGATTAAAATCTTGGAAAAGTTACAAAATGGAGTTGCGGTTCCCAGATATTCCACATTTTGCTTCCTGTGAAGTTAACGTCTCGAGCAGAACCTTTAAGTTTGAGCTTTATATTTCTCTTCCCCGTCTGTGTCTTTCATTTATGTTCTTTCTGTCTCTCTTACATTTTCTCTTTGATACTCGCTCTCTCTCTCTTCCTTGTTTTCTGTCTCTCTGTCTCTGATCTGATACTTTTTTCTTTTTTTGCGGTTGTTTGTTCTCTTACCCACTTTTTTCTCTCTGATCCAGGTTAGACTCGTCTCACCGGGCACCTCTCCCTCTCCCAGTTATGCCATAGCTAGTTCTCTCTCTCTGTCTTCACATCTCTGTTTGCCTATTACAAAATGAACGACCCCCGAGGGTATCTTTCTTTTCGCTTTTCTGAAGTGTCATCGTCCCCCCCCTCTTGGCTCCTTTCTTGATTTATGCCCACCGTCTATGTCTCACTCTCTCTCCTTCTCATCCCATCTTCTATCTTGTTCTTTATCCCCTCTCTCTTATCTCCCTCTCCATATACACTCTCACTCTTCTCAGACAACAGCTATTGTTTCTCTCTCTCTCTGACTTAATCATGGAGGCCATTCATTTAAGCTTGAAATCATTAAGCGTTCCAGCACGGACTGAAAAGTTCACCCATTGCTTTTCTAATTAATCCTCAACGTCTCATTCTGTCCTGGACTAGGAGTGTGTGTGTGATGTGCCACTTCTGTTGGAGTGGTTTCTTGTTCCCAATGAACATTTTTCTCAGAGTCTTCTCTATGGACCAATGTGTGCCTGTCCAGGTGTTTCATCACTGTAACAGCTTTAGCATTCAGGCCAGAATCACAAGGATGGATGGGTGGATTCATGATGGACGATGCTTCAGAGCATTGTGGTGCTCAGTGCCAACGCTCCATCCAATAATGTCTCAGACAAAATACATTCAAATGTTTATATTCTTACAATTTTGGAACCAGTTAGCTATTGTCTGAAAAAGATACAGCCTTTGTGAGAAAATGCCAACTTTTTTGGGATTCAATGTAGCCAGCAGTAATGGTGCGTTCCATTTCATCTTCAGAAATACCTAATTGCCAGTCATCATGAACGCCCCCTGAAGTTGGAGTTCTGACTCGTAAACTCGAAAGGAACTTCAGTAGGCCGTGCTAAAATCCAACATGGCTGCTGCGTGGATCAACAGTTCAAAGTTCAAATTGTTCAATGTAGTGTTTATTGGCAACTTAAACTTGTTTTAGCTTGTAGCTAACACAACAAAGGTACTCTTAAAGGCGTTCATGTTGCTTGTTTGACTTGTTGTCACCTCGGCGTCATTCCTAGCTGCGACATCCAAGTCCCGAGTTCATGGAATGCACCATAAGCAACAAATGATTTTGGGGCCAAGACTTATTTACAGCCTGTCTAACAACCTGAGCAGCCAGAATGAAGTTCCGGCTGAGATATAACGTCTGACTGCTGATTGTTTGTTGCACTTGAATGCAGATGTGTGCTTATAGAGACTATATTATACTGAATCTTCAAATGACCCCTTAAAGGAGCCAGAATGGCATCGCTTCATTTTGCCTGTTTGATCTCAAGCTTCAACGTCAGTGTTATATTAAGAACTTCTTTGAAACAATTCCGATTAGACTTTGGTCTGTATTGAAATGTAAAGGAAAACAAGTATTAGAGATCATAGCACAAGATAAGTGTAATTTTATGACACAGCTACAGTTAGGAGATCACTCAACTGAATGAACTATACAGTGTTTCTGCTGCAGTCTGTTTGTTGGCATTGATTTCTTTTAAGGAATCAAGAGTCTTAAAGTTCAGAATTTGATTTTCATAACCTTGATTTCTCTTAAAGGTCACATATGATGCAAAATACACTTCACCATGTTTTTCTAACTATTATGTGCCTCTAGTCCGTCTACAAACCCCCTAATGATGAGAAAAGTCCATCCTCTCTGTCTTTTGCCTGGTCCACTTTTAAGAAAATGTGTACTCAAACAGGCCGTTTGGAGATTTTGCCTTTGTGACATCACAAAGGGCAGTAACCCCTCCCCCAGGTGGGTGACACTCCCACAGCTAGGTGTTTGTTCTGCCCTCTGAGTCTGCCTTCTCACCATTAACAATTGGGCATGGAGCAAAAAAAGCCCAAGCCACCCAAGCCCTTCCAGAGAGGGGCGTGGTCAGACACAGCTCATTTACATTTAAAGCTACAGACACACAGCAGGAAATAGAGGGGTTTATAGGCATGCTCAAATACAGGAACAGAGTCCATGTTTAGCAAGAAACTTCACAGACATGTTTTGAGGAGCTCTGAGACTTATTTAAACTTGTTGATAAAGAGTATAATATATGACCTCTTTCTAGTCTGCCTTTCTACAGTAAACAATTGGGCATGATGCATGAAAGACAGAGTCACCCAAGCCCTTCCAGAGAGGGGCGTGGTCAGACACCTCTCATTTCCATTGAAAGCAACAGACACAGAAACAGCCTGTTCTGAGCAGGGCTGAAATAGAGGGGTTTATAGGCATGATTGAGCAAGAAACTTCACAGACATGATTTGTGGAGCTCTAAGACTTATTTAAACTTGTTGAAAAGAAGGATAATATGTGTCCTTTAAT
This sequence comes from Tautogolabrus adspersus, assembly GCA_020745685.1. Lineage (NCBI taxonomy): Eukaryota > Metazoa > Chordata > Actinopteri > Labriformes > Labridae > Tautogolabrus > Tautogolabrus adspersus. The sequence continues at coordinate 5,243,171 of CM036556.1, read as the reverse complement.
AAGGAGTTATTCTTAGCAACCAATGCATCGTTTACGAAACTGCGATGTAATAAATATGATCCTCCCCATTGGTCATTTAAACTACAAGCTAAAACATGTGCAAACAACATCAGAGTCTGGTAAACTTTCAGCAGGTTTGCACTTCATCACTTTCATCATTATTGATTTTCCTAAAAGCTAAAGTTTGACTGCAGTAAGTGAGCGAGAGAGAGAGAAGCCCTTTGTTTCCAAGGCGTCCCGCCCCTTTCTCTCTCTTCGTCCTATGAGGGATGGAGCTGCTGGCGGTTTGGAGATGATTGATGGTCCTTGTAAATATGGCCATTACCATATAGGCTCTCCCCGCCTTTATGCCCATTACTCATTGTCAACTGGGGCCACTGTGAGTCCCTAATTTTATGCAATTTAGCTGTGTGCTTAATGTGACTGTGGACGAAATATGAAAATATGAGAACACATATGGGGCCTCTGCATTCTGACTCCAGAAGCTTCTGCTCTTATTGAGGAGTTTACATGCAAAATATGGAAAGAAAGATATAACTATGGCCTCAGTTTTATATGACAGAAAATCTACATATCACACTCCACTTGTTCTCTTTTCAATACAGACTGTGTTATTGCTTTTTGTGGCTGCCGCCGAGCGTTTCCCATTGGTTGCAATAAATGCTTGGAGATGAAATACTAGCAGTTGTAAAATCCATATGTCCATGGATTAATAGCTTCGGGCTCTCGTGGCAGTGGTGAGAAGACAATATTAGAGTCAGTGGGGAGTAACAAGCTTATTAACTCTGCAGAAAGCTGAGAAGTGTTTCTGGGACCAGTGTGCAGAGGCATGGCATGTTAAGTAGCAGCAACCAAGCAGGAACTTGCCCACAGAGCTGTATTTGATCAAAAGAGAATTATACTGAAATGACCTTTGTCCAGTCGTTGATGAAATCTCAGAGACAGTAGAATTAAAACTTGATCTTTTAGGCAAGAAATGCACAAAAGAATTAAGTTTCACAAGACCTTGAAGCACTAAGCTTCTGCACGAAGATGCATGCATGCCTTTGTGTTGTAGAGTGGAAACAGTTCAGGCACAGACGAGGAAGATTACACACTTTCACTGCACGAGCAGCATGCTACTGTAAATTACTGATGCTCTGTTGCTCTGCCTCGAGGAGTAATTACTCGAGAAATTCAACTGTGCTTTGTTTCCACCTGTCACGCAGCACAAAGAACAATCTGTCAGGCAGTTGACTGAGAGTTTTGTGATACAATATGCCTATTCAGTCCTGCTCGACGACTGAGGGGAAGGGAAAGGTGCAGCCTCTGCAGCAGTGTTCAACTCTGGCACCTTTTTCTTTTGTTAGAAAATGTGATTTACACATATTCAATTTCTTGTGTGTTTTTTTTTTATCTCTATCACTCATTTTGAAACTTGCTGTTGCTATCTTGCCAGTATGGTTCAAGCTGTTTGCAGTAGTCACACTTATTCCAACAAAAAACAATGCACTCTCATTTATACAAACCTTCCCTCACTCTACGGGGACGAATCCAACGACCAGATTTGTAGGCGCTGCCATCTTGCTCCGGCGGCCATAACTGCTGTGGCATCTCAGCGTCTGCTGCTGCCTGCTGACTGTCACAGCAGCAGAGATAGTTGAATTAAAAATGTTAAGACAGCTGCTGATGAAGGTACCTTATTCAGACGATCTTAACTTTATTTAGACATCATTTACAACAACAACAACAACCTGATTACATCATGGAGAAACAGAGATTAAAACTTGATCATCTGCCCCATACTTGAATTGAAATGCTGTCATATTACATAGTTTTTTCGTTGCTCGTTAGCTTCTTTAATCAAAAGCTGTATTTAATCATCAAAGAGTAGATGCATTGTGAAACATGTTTCTTTAGATATTTATTAAGCACGTATATATTTTTTTCTTTTGTCGAAGGCAGCTGGTCTGTATTGTTGACATGCAGCTCTTATCTGATTATGCTTCCTGATAGAGATATGTTAGAGGCTACGAGATCATTTCATCAATGGCCTGATGACGAACGACTTAATACCATCTACAGGTCACTGAGAGAGGGCAAAGATGACCAATTATTATACTATTACTGTCTTGATCCATGTCTAGAGAATATCCATGCTGTCAGTGAATCTGTGTAAACTGTTCACTTACATGGACGCATCATTTTTGTTTTTTGTTTTTCTAAAGTGAAAGTTTGTCACAACTGTTAGAGCAGCTGAGAACGCCACAGGTTCTTCCTGACGTCCTTTACATTGTTGTCACAAGTTACGTTTGCACAGAAAGTAATGTTAATTGTTCACGTCTTAGGACAGCTTGCATTGAACCCTGCAGGTGCTGTTGGGAGGCGCCACAGCAGTAACGGTCGCTCGTCAACTTTCAGTTTTTTTCCCAGATTTGTCTATAAAGTTTCAGAAGGAGCCCCGATGAACCAGGCTTCCAATGACCCTTCTGTTGTAATATGAAATGCTCATAGTGCTTTGAGTTACTCTGTGTACTCTTAGCATCTGTTTTCATGCTTTCTGAAGAGTGGTTAACCTTACACCCTGCATGGTTTGTTAGGTTTAAGCATACACAAAGTTGCTGAAGTTGCAGAAAGAGACCAGAGTGGCCGAGAAATACTTGCTCAAATCTCCTGTTAGGAACTTTCAGTTTGCATACAGTTTGGCGTCCCCTGTAGATGTAGTGGTACCTAAAATATCTTCACTGATCTTCTCCTTTACTTTTTAATTATCATCATCCAAACTTCTGTACAAAAGGTACATTTTGACCATGGAGATCACATTTGATTAATCAAGAGCTGTGCTGTTGTTCAGAAAACATTTTCATCAAAGCATGATTATTTCACTGGACGATCTATCGGTCTTGCACATTATTGCTTATAGTTTTTTATTTGTTGACAAAGTTGGGATGTATTTCATCATAGTTTCCTTTCAAAGACGAGATGAAACAGGGCATGGTGCAGAGCCAAAGCTGTCCGAACTCCTTTATGCAACATGTGAAAAAAAACACTTCTAACATGTTTATCTTCCTCAGTCAATCCAAAGGGACACAAACACTGTGGTTGATGCAGATGTCTGCTGTTGCATCATAGTCATTGCAACGGGAAGAAACAGTCTGTGGCGGAAATTTCATACCTTATAAAACTGTATTGTACACTCATTGTTAAACTTTAGGATCACTTCTGAGGCCATAGTTTGTTCGTAATGCAGTGACATTAACCACTGAATCAATGAAACAAATGGAATTAACAGCCGTGTTACAGCTGTTCAATCAGTTGTAACACTGGTACAACCAAACAAGTGCTGTTATAAGTGGAAGAGATACAACTCAAACAACAAAATTCAGTCCAAATTACCTACACAACTAAGGAAAAAAATATATTTTTTTAGATTTCCAGAATGTGCAGGTTGATTTTGGACCAGGGTCCATTAAAAAAAGAGTTTCTGATTGTTGCCTACTCAGAATGTATGGACAGAAAATAACGGGGAACCTGTTAGTGGCAAAAAAGAATCTGCATGTTTTTGTTTTCAAAGAACTTCTTCGTACCCACATTTTCTATTTTATGAGCCTTAACTTCCTACTAAGAATTCCCAAGTTGATGAGCGAGATGTATGCTAAACTCAGACTACACAATCTTTTTGCCTGTTACGATGGTCACTGTGTCAGATTAGGCGATCACAGGGCCATACATCCGTAACAAGACTTGACCGACCGACTGACATGACAGACTACACGACGGTACCCGACCAATCATCACGTCCAACATGACAGGATAGGGAAACATACTTGTGTTCGAAAAACATCAAGTTAAGTGTATTTTGCATATGTAACCTTTATAGAGTACTTTAGTGGATAGAGTAGGAAACTGGGAGAGAGAGTGGGGAATAAAATGTGTAAAAGGAGCTGTAGGTCTGACTTGAACCCGGGCAGCCTGCTTTAAGGACTAAACGACTATAGCCTCTGCAGAGGTGCTGCTTGTCAACAGACGAGGCAGGCAACTGCTTGGGGCCCCAGACCAGAAGGGGGCCCCTGAAAGCTGACACACTTTAAATCCCATTAGTTGCTCAAAATGTGCACATTTTCCAATGACAGTAGGAAACCTACCTAAGGGGGCCCCATCTGACATGCATTATTACTGTGAAAACAAAAGTTTGTCAATTAAAGTCAACAAAGAAAAATGAAGAGGAATTATCTATCTATCGGAGAGAAAAAAGAGACCCAAAAAAGAGGAAGAGGAGTATGCATTGGGACACTGGCAGACATAATGGTGATGAACACTGGTAGGAGGCCCCCGCCTATAAATGTTTGCCTACAGACTCTAAAATCGCCACTGAGCCTCTGTACATTGTGGCGCGACCCATCAGCCACAATGAACAACCACCAAGGACCAATTTTCCTTATGAAGTGTGGACTTTTCGACTTCATCAACGGTCCTTCTGCTGTTTGTTGTGATTCATTTTGTGTTCTGTGATGTACAAATCTGCTGATTCTCTCTGATAAAGTTCCCAAGCTCTAATTCTGCCAAATGCTGCAACAGTTAGCGAGCTACAATGAACATGATTTAGCAGAGCGCCGTCAGTGATGCAGCACATCTGTGCCTCCTTTAGTTTGACTGCTTCTGTGCTGACACAGACTGAACGGAGAGCGCTTAAGATGATGTGTCTTCAAAACAGATGGAAGTATAATAATCAGCCATAGTCTTTTTACCATCAGCTTCAGGAGCTTTAACAGACGTTAGAGCCTGTAAAGTAACTTTCTAAATGAAACATCAGTAACAAAACATCATTGTACTCAGTTCTGCTACCTGTGGGAAACATAGAAAAGTCTGACAATCACAGATTACTCTCATCTCACATCTTTTTATTTCCTTTGTAAAGTTCCTCCTCTCTCTCTAGAATCTATAATTCTCTTTCCTCCCCCTCTGTGTCTCCTCCTCCTCTAAACAACATGTCAGTCAATCAGAAGGTCCTGGTTGCTGCTTAGTGCTTTCTTCCTCTTCGCACTTGTCTTTTTACTGCATCCCTCCACCATCCTCTTTTCTATTCAAACAAGGGCAGAAGTAAGGACTTCCCCGCAGACAGGATAGGCAGTTTATTTGGATAATAAAGGAAGGAAGGAAGAAATGGAAGAAGGGAGAAGGAAAAAAGTGAGAGTAAAGCGTTCGAGAATAACACAGAAAGGTGTGAATGAAGGCTGAGAAGATTTATAGGAAGGGTTGTAACAGTGTAAGAAGAAAAGAGAAGGAAAAACAGGTTATTAAGAGGTGAGAGAGGGAAGAAAATAGACAAAGGTAAAGCATGTGTGACCTATGACCCTCCAGCTGCTGTACTCTACCCCCATCTGTGCCATATTTAGGCCTCCGTGTTCCCATTAACTCGCTTCCCATTAAATCAGTAAATCTCTGTGGTGGTGACAGAGACCCTGTCCTCTACCTGGGTTTGATGTTTTGGTTTGTTTCCGTCGACTCAGGACGTTTCTGGGTGGGGAGCTGGTGTGTTTCCCCCCAGCATATGACAGCGTGCAGGTGAGTTTAGGAGTACATACAATTCAGTGATTGGACGTGATGCAAACAGGTGAATATGATGGACGTGGAAGTAGCAGCAAAGAAGAGAAATAGAAATAGTAAGGCGAAACGCCAAGTGGATATAGCTTGTTCTAAAACAAGAGTGAACATTTTGTCGACAGGCAGGTACCAAACAACGGTGGTTAGCTTGTGGTAGCGTGCGGTAGCTTGAAGTGTAGGTACCAGCAGTAAACGTACACACATTGTCCTGCAGTGAGAGTGTACTTCTGGGGGCGATGAACAAACACTGCTACCCCAGGCTACCCCACTAAAGCGCATTTCAAGGCCATGTTTACACAAAAACCTTCCACTGATATATTTTTCAGATCTGATGCAAACATTAATTAAGAATGTCTTTGATATATACTGTTATATTGATAAAAGCCTAAACACAACGGTACAGTACTTCCTTCCTTGATGCTGATCATTAGCGCTGGATATTCATTTCCTACGTATTGACCAGTTTAGATATAAAGATTTGTAGAGATCTCTTATGAAGGATGAACACCAAAAGGGACAGAGGGTAAGAGATTGAAACATTTCTACTATGTGTGCCTGTTGTGTGTGTGTGATGACAGACAGACATTGTCCTTGGCAGACCACCGCTGCTTCTTCAGCCAAACCCATTGGGTTGTAGTGTCCAACACACACACACATTAAGAATTGGAGTGCGTAATGGGGGTGAAAATAGCACGAGCATGCTGCCCAGTTGTCATCTGACTTGAGGCATTGGGCAGCTGGAGGGTTCAGGGTGACTTTAATGGTTGAAATTCTTAATAAGTCAAATTAATCCTTCTCGTCATTGAGGTCACTCTTTAATTGGCATTGAATATCTTTGGGATTATAAGCACAAATCCTTTCCATGTATAAACACACACACACCAACACATGCTCTCATGCTTTAAAGTTTGATGCACTCTGATAAACAAATCTGTTGTTTGTCGACTAATGCTAGGAGATTCCCAGGAAACATTTAAGTCCCACAGTCTTGATGAAAAAGGATTGGCACATATCCATTACTTAAACTGAAAAGTTACACACATTTCAAGTATAAAATGGTACAGCTTGGCAGCTTTAAATTACAAATGTCAGTATGAATTTTCAAAGCTACTTGACTTAAACCATGGGTTTAATTTAAACTTTGTCCGGCCAAGTATTTTAGCCTTAGCTGGCTAACCCGTATCATTGATAAACCTCCAAAAGGGCTGCACTTGAAAGGGAAATCTCTTAGACATGTCAGTGACAATGAATAACCATTGTGTCAGAGTAGCTCTTTAAAGGGAAACACCACCAGTCTTTGTGGTGGCCAACACGTGCAAACATAATGCAACGCCCATAATGATTTACATTTACGTTTTATAAGAGAGACAGATCTTCAATAAGAAGTTCACAGACTCATGCCAAAGTCCGAATCAAACGTAATGACAGAAACGCGCTGCAAATTTGATTTTGAAATGTGATTCAAAAGCCAATCGAAAGGCATCTACAGAAAGCAGGCTGCATACAATGCAAAGTGAGAGAAAACACACAAACCCAGAAATCAAATGCAACAGAAAAACACTGCAAATCCAATCATCGCAATGGAAGTGCTCCATGCCTGAGGTGCTAAGTGGGACAGCTTTCATTGTGATGTGAAATCGAGAAAGAGACGAGGCACAGTCACTAAGTTCTGTGCAACAAACAAACTAAAACAACAAAACTAGTCTCAGATTCTGGTGAAACCAGATCATGTTTTATAGAGAATTTGTTTCTGATGGAAAGTTAGCTTCCATTAGCTATGGCTCTCAGTTGGTTAGCAGCTGTTCGCTTACTCTGACTGTTGTCTAATTACATTTGTGTGTTGTACTGTGTTTACACCTCGAGCTAGCAGAAGAGCTTAAGACTTTCCAGAAGCCCTTTTTAATCTGATGTAGGCTTGATTGTTCATAAATTCAAATGAATTTAACTTAGACATGGACTCATACAGCTTCCTACCCAAAAGTGTTCATACCTACTGTTGCAAACCATTGGTCACTGGAGTTGCTCAGTTATTCATTTCATTCATTTGCTTCTTTGGGTTTAACAAGAAATAACATAGCACAAGATTAAGCAGATCAGTTGAATTTTCACATCCAATCATATTCAGTCAGGTCTGTTCTTCGTGACCCTGCTTGCTAGGAGTTCACAACCCCCCCAAAAATGGACATGCCTTAATATTGTATAGTGTATTTTTCATGATGGAAACCACTTACATAACACCACAAGGTCACCCTAGTATGCATTTGTGATAAAAACTTTGCACTTTTCGCCAAATGTAGTTTGACTTCTGCATATATTATTCACCACTCAAAGAGCCCAGCAGAAATACCATCTATATTTGACCAATTAGCCCCGGAGAGTGCTGAAGCAGTTTAAAAACAGTCACCCCAACTTTCCTCGTCCATGTGACGGCAAACCAAAGTCTGGTAACTTTGTATGCCATCAAAGGCAAATTGAAGAATCAAACATAACACTTCAAAAACCAGAAGTCATTTTTTTACTCTTGTCCTATACAACATTTGTTAAGCTCCATGGGAATCAACCTCTGTGTTTTTAGTAAACAATGGGCTTTCCTTAATAGATTATAAATATTAATGGACGAAGCCTGAGTGACGTCTGCCACAATATTGACTTGGGAAGCAGTCAGCAAAATGTTTCAGGATTCAAAAGAGGGGCAGCCGGTGGCTCAGTTGGTAGAGTCGTCGTCTCTGGCAGCAACATGTCAGATATGTCCTTGGGTAAGACACTTAACCCCAAATTGCTCCCGCTGCTTCGTCAACGGCGTATTAATGAGATTAGCTACTTCTGATGGTCTCACTACATAGAAACCACTGCCATCAGTGTGTGAATGGCTGTGAATGGGTAGGTGTGACATGCTGTGTAAAAGTGCTTTGAGTAGTCAGAAGATTAGAAAAGCGATATATAAGCTCAAGTCCATTTACCAAAAGGGTGGCAAAGAAATGGGGCCACCTGGTGCAGTGGTTCCCAACTTTCTCCTTTGAGCCCCCCTACCTGTGTCTAAAAGCTTAGCCCCAAAGGGCCGACATTAAAAGTGATACACTGCTGTCAAAAATTCAAATTGATCTTCACATGACTTGTTTTCATAAGAATCTTTTCCATTGGTTAATGTCTCTTTTCTTGTATAAGCCTAACATTTATTTCTTTTAACAGCCCAACAGAATAGGCCTTCACACACCACTTCTTACCAAAGGGTCTATTTCTAAACTATACAGTAAGTGTGTTGTCATGATTCAAGTAAATTTAGACTACCTTATAGCAGACAAAGCCTCATGCTCCCTGTAATGTCCGCTTCTAGCCTTTGCCTATTCAAAGATTTGAATAAATATGCTGTATGCGTGTGTGAGGGTGGGTGGGTGTAGGCTTGTGTGTGCACTAGCCTTGTAAATGCTCTTAACTTGCACCAGTAGTCTTAAATGTCCTTGTGTCCGAGGAGCGGAGTGCTTCGGATCACGGCGTCTTTACCTAACAGAGATGTACGGGGGTGGAGCTACGCTAAAAGTCAACATCAGCCTCCTGTGTGTGTGTTTGTTACCCTACTCTCCACTGTAGTGGTTGTGTAAAGCAGCACATGGCCTGGTGTGTGGTCTGAGGCTTTATTTGGGATTAAGACTCAGGATAGTACAGATTACCACACTCCACATCTAAACTTCTGTGTCTAGTCGGACAGCGTTGGGCGGATGAGCTTTTATCTTTTAGCAGTTACAGCGACTCAATCTCAGCACTGAGAGGCCAGAGCCTCTGATGAAAAGCTTCCCAACATGTTGTGCCACACTGTCAGCATGAAAGGGAGGATTACACCCCAACATTTCTTTGACTAATTCACGGACCACAAGACTTATCACTAATGAGCTTCTATTCGACAACATCTGGATGTTCACAGAAAGATCTGTTAGCTAAGCAGAGAGTCAGAGTGGAAAGGTTGATAATAACATTTAGGGGCACCCTTTTTCGTATTGTGCAGCTGACTGTTATTTAAAGACATACAGATATATATTGAGTATCACCATTGAGCTAAATAATATTGAGATATGAGTTTTAGTCCATATCGCCCAGTCCTAGTTCTACTGCAAACCTGAGAATGTACATATCCGTGGGGTAATGCAAGAAAAGTGAAGCATTAGCTATCATGCTAAGACGATAGTTATCTTTTTTTAAATGCATATATTAATGAATAAAAATGGTTGAGCAAACTGGGGCATTTGCTCGAAAGCCGGGCAGTCAAAAAGCAGCAAGGAGAAATCCATTTTTCTTTTTGTTGATTTAAAGTCAAATGTTTAATATGTTGAGTGTTTTTCTTTGAATATGTATCTGTCCCTCTTGCTTTATGGAAGTGCAAAATAATTAATTGCTTAAGTGCCTTTAAGGCAAAATCAGGTTGTGTTGGTGTTACATAATTGTTTTTTAAGTACTCCAGTGGAACTGTATTAATTTTGTTTATGAATCAATTTTATGAGTGTAAATGTGGGAAAGACGATCTTTCTCACTGCATGTCTCTCTCTCTCTCTCTGTCTCACACCCCTGCTGTCAACCCAGGGCCATCTGCCAACTGCCCCCCCTCGTACTCTTCTGCCCTCATCCATATTTGATACTTCTCATTAAAAGTTGATTGTGGAAACACTTCAGCATTCTGACATTCCTTCTGATCCACTATTTGGTCTCCCTCAGCACTTCAGAGTGGAAGGACCCCCTCAGTCCTGCGTGTGTGGCTTTAGGAGCTCAACACAAACACCGTGTTAAGGGCAGACACTCTAACTCATCTTTAGAGCGCTGGAAGAAGAAACACTCCAGTTGTTCAATTAATCAAATAGTAGTATTACTTTGTTGTTTTTATCTCTGCTTTGTGAGGTGACCTTGAGTGTTTTGAAAGGCGCCTTTAAATACAATGTATTATTATTATTATTATTATTATTATCAGTCAAGTGCATTGAATAAATGACAACAAATGGTAACTGAGAGCAGCAGTACACAGATGATGGGAGATGGCTCATTATACAGTACATTTAGTGTGACAGTTAAGTTGTACTTGTTTGTTTCTGGACATCTTACCTTGTATGCAAAATGATGAGCTATCTGTGCAAACAACAAAACATTCAAATTTCAAAAGCAGGTTTAATAAGTTAATATGGGAGTAGTTCAGACATTAATCAAGCTTTGCTGTTTGATTAGCCACATGCACAAAGCATCTTGTCTCTATGGCTACACAGCGTCATGGCACCCCCTGTCCACTACCTCCAACTTGAGTGTTGCAGTGATTCACTCGGTATCACATTATCGCAACAGGGGATTCACGTGTTTTGCTTGGACAAAGACTTGACAATAGCCTAGTCAATCACTACAATCCAAAGCTAAGATGGTGCAATTTGACATCGACAGAAAACAGCTGGATAACACTGTTAAAACAGCGGAAGTTCTTATTTGTCATTCAATAAAACAGACAGAGTAGATTTCTCTCTCTCTGCAAAGCAGATGACAGGTGCTGCAGGTTTTCAGATACAAGGGTTAGAGAGCAAGGGGACATTGTGAGTTTACTGATCATGGATGGCGATCTTGTACGGATAAAAAAGGGTAAAAATGGTTGGTGATGGTGAATATACTTGGGATGCCTGCCCAGGTATCTTGTAAGTGTGGAAAACACTGCACTGTAACAGCTGCAGGTGATGTGCTCGCCATGGTGTCACCAAGTGACACTAGATGATGGGAATGACAGTTTATTATGTAAATGTACCAAAAATACAAAATATAATGATTGTGCATGAGTCTTAAAGTCAGTTAAGATTTAATGTTCTTGCTATCCCAACACTAACTTCCTTCCTAAGTTACTGGAGTTTGAAGGTTTAGACCTGTTTGTGCCTTTAGTCCCCTAAGGTGGCTAGCATGTGTGACATGTTTGCCCCATTGTGGAGTAGACAGCTGCTACAGATACACAGACAGACACGGACTAGATGTACTAGACACAAACATACAAATAGAATGAACATCTTTCTTGCCTCACTTGAACAGTCACTGCGGTCCTATCAATCCTGCTGAAGGCCACAGTCACACACACACACACTTCCCTGTTTGACTATTTCACAGTGCAAATATCAAGACCTGCCTCTTGTTTAGTCAAAGTGCATGCTAATAGGTAGTGTCGTGCATTAATATGTACGCCGAGAAGTCTTTGTGGATGTGTCCCTCGATGCTAACATGTGTTTAACCCTGTGTTTGCTCTGCAGAGCCCCAGCTAAAGGGCATCGTCACACGGCTTTACTGCAGACACGGCTTCTACCTCCAGATGCTGCCGGATGGCACCATGGAAGGCACAAAGGACGAAAGCAGCTCCTTCTGTAAGTGAACAATCAGACATAGAGATTGTGGCTGCTTCTTTTGTAGCAATGTCATTCACTGGGAGTTTCCCCAGATATACCACGCCAACAGACATTTAAAAAGGATAGGATGTTCTTACATGGGAACATTTCATTAGCAAAGGACAACACAAACATCACTGCCGTGCTTTCTGGATTGTTTCACTCTAGGATCAATCAGGCTGAAAAGGTATTCACACTTGGCGAGGTGCGCTGGGTGACCGCCAGCTAAATGGGATTTGTTCACGTTACATAATGTATCACAGCAGGTCCCTGGCACGGAATGACTTTTTCAAACACATTTGAGATTGTTTCCTTCAAAATCAACCTGAATGTTAAGGTACAGGCCTCATGTATTCACTAGTAACTCCAAAGTATTTGTGTATACAATGCAGGGGAGGTGTGTGCGTGCACTCAATCTTAGCTAAAAAGCGGCTGAATGCTAAGAAGCAACCATTGCCAGATGAGGTTCCCTACTTATCCCAGGAACTGATGAAAGTCAGGCATTGTGATTCCTATATCATTTCTATACAGTAAACTAAAAAATCAAAATGTCTGTGAAGATTATTCAAATCTGTTTAATCCAGAGTGTAATGGTGTCTTCTGCTCCCCTTCTCTAATCTCCACTTCCCTGGATAAGGACTCAATCAATCACTTGTTGCAAAGTAGAAGGTACATTGGGATCTAAATAATCACATTTTAAATTGTTAGCATGTCTGTCTGCCTGTTAGAAATTCATCTAAATACTTCTGAACCACTCACTTTTATATTTAATGTCAATATCTAACTCCTCTCAAGACTGAGGTTATCCACCGTCTTTGAAATTCTTAAATGTTGTCTATCCTCGACCGTAGATTAACGTGATACTACCCTGTCCATATGACACATGTGCAACCCTCAACAGAGATGAGAAGGAAGCCAGATGGCTCACACTTCCATCATCAGCTCTGGGCGGAAAAAACACAACGTGTTTAATTGTGTCTGTCCAAGCAGCACAAGGGCACAGGATGATGAGTGGAGTGGGCAAGTCACTGAAGCCCAAACCTTCCCAAGAGGATTACACCAGAAGTTATTTCTAGTTACATTTAAGAGTATAATTCATTCTGTTGCTTTTAATGAGAAGTGACTAAGTTTTTACAACATGAATCAATGGAGCAACAATAAAGACCCCAACTGTTAAATATATTATTATATTATTATTGATTAGATTCATATATGTTACTTGTAATGTGACATTTGTTACACTGTACCGTACTCCCAGTTCAAAACAAGTTGACAGTTCTCTGAGGATAAGAATCATACAAATATTTAACCAATCCCAGTCCATTTCTCTCACAGTTAGATCACCTGCATGGCTGAGCAATTCATGTTGATGGCAGAACCTCTTGCCTTTCATTTTGATGTTGATGTTGACAGATAGTGTTGACCACCCAAATGCCCAATGGCTGAGATGTGTACTCCGCTGAGTCCACTTTTCTAGTTATGGTAGATGGTAAATGGACTTGAGCTTGTATAGCGCTTTTCTAGTGTTCTGATTACTCAAAGCGCTTTTACACCGCAGGTCACACCTACACATTCACACCCTGATGGCAGAGGCTGCTATGTAAAGTGACCATCAGAAGTAACTAATCCCATTCATACACATTCACACGCCCCCGACGAAGCAACAAAGACAGCGGGATGTGTTCTCTGGGATCCATAAAAATCTGGCAATCAATTTAAAAGTTGTTGGGACACTTCCAAAAGTTGGATGGATGAACAAATTGACTTGTCCTTCCCCACAGTCATGCCACAAGCATTGCTCAACTTTAAAACAGCAACATTGTTAATTGCTACCAGAATCTGTAGTCATGACTTCAGTTTTGATCTCTTGCCCCATTTGGTCGTGGACTCTATATGCGCTCAGCTTGCAACTGCTGTATTTGAAAAACCAAATTAAAAGCAGCAGAGAATCCTGTAAGGGTCTGAGTCAAGACTTAAAGCTCTGCTCATTAGAACAAAAACCTGCTGTCGTATTCTGTTGTTGAGTCTACAGATGTACCCACACACACACACACACACACACACACACACACACACACACACACACACACACACACACACACACACACACACACACACACACACACACACACACACACACACACACACACACACCAGCAATATAACCCTGTAAACACACACCTCACACTGCTAGGGGGGGTCATCACCTGGGTGATTACTGACCAAAAACATCATATCCCCTTAAGTCCCTTGACTCCCTCCAGCCCCTCCTAAAGCGATCAATACTGTATCGTGGAATATCCCTGATGTGGCAACACAGCTATTTTTTTTCTGTCCAATCACAGCTTTGGATGGAAAACATGATGCTAGCACAATTTTTGGGGATTTACAATCTTTCACAGAGGAAAGAAAAGCTTCACTTTCAGTTGTGGTTCCCTTTGAAATGTTGAGATTTCAGCATTTTGTTGAGATGTCAGAAAACTAGTGGCAGCACATTGTTACCTGGTTTGACATTGGCATTTGTCCCAGAAAGAACATTTAACAGAATGTATTTACTCTACTTAGTACATTGGCAGGATTGTGTTTACTGCTTGGAAACTTGCTGTAGCGTGTGACAAGAAGTGTTTATTTCAATTTGGACGGGTAGAACATTTTAAGACATCACTCTTAAAGACAGGGTTTTGAGTAACAACCCCTTGGGAAGAAGTCCAATGAGTTTAGGGTACACTTTTCCAACAGCTGTTTTGTTAAATAAGGCACACATCACCTCCACAGTAACCGGACAAACCTGCTCCTTCTTATGTAACAGCACACCTTCTACAAGGCAAACATCCCTGAACTCTGAATTTTAAACATGTTCATGTCCAATCTGAAATATTCATCACATTAATACAGTAGGGAACAGGGCCTCTTTCCAGAGAAATGTAAAGAATGCTGTTGCGTAACAGCGCTCCTGCGGTGTCTGAATATTTGACTTCAGTCAGCAGAGGTCACCCTGCATTGTGCTTGAGCCAGTTTGACTTATGACGACTTTAATTCCATCAATCCCAGAATCTGGTTTAATGCTGTCCTGGGCTCTTTTGCATTCTCAGGGTTTGACAGGTAAGTCCTGTTAAACTCGTAAATTGCACTTTTTTTTATCCAACTTGATTATGTATGCTTTCATGCAGGAATCGTTGAGTGATTGACATTATTGTGAGTGAGTATCAATCAGCAGCACAATCATCTCCCTGGCTGCACAGAATATTGAACTGGCAGAAATAGCTGTGTGAGCATGTACTTTAACGTACTGACTGTCAGACTTATCTGCAGTAGTTTCCCTGGAGCAAAGACTTTTTCAGGGTTCAATTTACCTCCTGAAATCTCTTTTTTTCTGGGGGGCTTTTTTTTTGTTACGGCCAATAGAGAGCATGTGATGTACAAACTGGATGAACAAAGTGTTTCTTGATAGTCAGGAGCTTCACTGACCACTTCGGCATGAAAAGATTAATCTGCTTTGGGATCATGGGGCGTATCAACCCCTTGTTCCTCTCCCTCTCTTTTCAAAGTATCCTGGTCCCAGTGCTGGGTGCAAAATGTGATTAAATCCTAATTGATTTAAGAATATGCACCCCATAAGCAAAATATAATGAAGATGTTTAAACAACATTTCAACACAAGGCCCTTCTCCAAAACAAGGTCCCTTAATAATGTTATAAAACAGGCCCTGTGTCACTTAAAGTGATGTAGCAGTGCTTTTATGGTATACTCATATAAAGTAATGATTAAACACATTACTGTAAACCAATTACCACACAGCCTTTTTTTCACACCCTGGAGTCCTGGGTCCTCGGGCAGTGGCCCATTTCCTCTTTGTAATCCAGCCTTGCACCTGAGTTGCCAACTAACTTTTTCTTCAGAGTATTCCCCTGATATGTGACGTATTGTTTTATATAATTAGCACTAAGACCTATTCTCATTGGACTAGTGTAACCAGGGAGTATATAGTAATTCTTTATAGTTGTGATAGTGATGCGTCTGTCACATATGACTTGGCCTCTTTTAGTGAACAATGGGAGCCAGCTCACATACAAAGCCAATGCCAATCAGGTCAGCTATGCGCCTTATTGTGAAAAACTCATATCCTTCTTATCATCCTTGTGTGCCGATCCAGACATGAGCTAATCAGACCCATTTCCAGGCTATGAACATGTTATTTTCTGCTGTTAAAAACAGGCTTTTTTGAATGTGGTGTGTATGTGACTTCGGGTGCTTCTGCAGCCAGCCACAAGCAGATACTCGCCAAGCTGCAGGATGTTGCACTTCCGCATCGGCTTCATTTTTCAACACTGAAAGTCGCCGCTTGGATTGATCAAATGCAGGGCAGCATGCAAAAAGTGTATTTGTATCATCTTTCAAAAGGCTCATCAGAGTTGGTAGCCTTTAACTGCGATGTTTGGAGTTCAATGTCACCCAGCGTCTCAACATTTATCCCGTGGATTTCGTCACTTGATTTGGGTAAAATGCACATTTTGACAGTTCAATGTCAACATGTCCATGAGACACAGATGTGTCGTGTTGATGTCTAAACCACGAGGTCCCTGAGTTGTTCTGGGCCTTGAAGGATAAAGAGTTTGCATTAAAAAACAAACTTCATCGAACTCAATTAAGTCTGTATAATTCATTCAAACAGTGTAAGAACTCAGCTTCATGCCTTGTCAAAGTCTCTGTCCATCTTCTATGATGTAACAAAACTCTGTCACATTTTTGAGAGGCTTTCACACTAAAATCATAAATTTGACATCTTCCAGACCAGTGCCATTACCTCCAATAGAGAGCACTCAGTGGTGTGTAGGTGCACCCCGGCACTCAGACATTTTGTCAGTGAAAATCTGTAAGGTGCAGTTCTTAGGGCTCGCAGACATTAACATGTATTTTTTCTGATCTAGACAACATGTAATTGGTATCACCTTCAATCACCTTCGACTCCTTTAAAAAGTGCGAATGTATGTTCGTGCAGGACTGTAATTATGCACCCTCCTGCGATGTACGCCAAGAAGACAAAAAAAAAGGACCAAATCAGCAACAAATGGGATAAATAATTAAGGAACCACAGTGATTCATATCTAAGGCTCTTCTTCCGACTGAGTTCTTGGCAAACTTTGTACTGATCTACTGGGTGTCTCTTGAAATGTGCACTCAAACAAATATGGGCATGAAAACTTCATAAGACAGAAAGTACCGAGCCAATTCCGTGGCATCTAAATAGTCACGGAATTATAATAAATGGATTTTCTATTCATGGCACGAAGATTCCTCTTCCATCCATCAGCAAAACTTTCAACTAATGTACTTTAATTGGGAGTGTGTTTTATGCCTGCAACATGAAAGCTTTTTGAAAGTCAGATTATTAGGGAAGGCTGTCGGGGCAGATTGAAATGTCGCAAAGTCCAAAAAACTTTTATCCAGAAGTTCAGGGGGTCATGTTTCAAACGAGACCAACAAGTTCAATTATTTTACCTTTTTAATCCCAAGACTTTTACCAGATCTTGCAAAACTTTCGTAAAAGTTTTCAATCAATTACGTCACTTACTCATCAGCTGAGTATTGCTTTAACACCATGATCTCTTTCCAATCACAGTATGGTAGAACAGCGTGCTACAACCTGATGTTCCTGAATATGAACGCACCAGTCATCATCATCATCTGTTTGAACCATACAGTCTTTGGATTGAACTTTCAACCAAATGCATGCAATAACGAGTAATCGCGATGCAATTATTTTTGTAAAAAAAAATTTTTTTGTATTTAAATAAGTTCTCCTTTACACCCTACCCCCCGAAAAAAAAAGATCTCACTCCAAGCTGAGATCATTAGGCGGCGCTGCAGAAAGACTCTCTGTAGCGGGTTCAAATTATGCTTCCAATCTGAATGCATTTGTTTGACATTTTTGCTCACTGACATGGAGAAAAGGGCAATACAGTAACTATTTATTTCCATCCATCCATTTCCTTACGCTTATCCAAGGTCGGGTCTTGGTGGCAGCAGGCGAAGTAAGCCAACTTCCCTCTCCCCAGCAACGTTTTCCAGCTCCTCTTAAGGGATTCCTAGGGGTTCCTAGGCCAAACACGATATATAATCCTTCCAGCTATCTCTGGGTCTACCCATGGGTCTTCTCCCACCAGTTGGGCGTGCCCGGAAATCCTCCAGAGGGAGGCATCACCTCCCTTTCGATGCAAAGAAGCGGCTCTACTCGGAGCTCCCTTTGAATGTCTGAGCACCTCACCCTATCTCGAAGGTTGAGCCCACCCAACCTCCGGAGCAAACTCATTTCGGCCACTCGTATCCGCAAACTTATTGTTTCTGTCACTTCCCATAGCTCATGACCATAGGTGAGGGTTGGAACGAACATCCACCTGGAAAATCAAGAGCTTTGCCTTCTGACTCAGTTCCCTCTTCACTACAACGCAGAGCCAATCCGCCTGTCAATCTCAAAGTCCATCTTACCCTCACTCGTGAACAAGACCCTGAGATACTTAAACTGTTTATGTACATTTCATTTTGTGAGTATTTCACACACCGCCTTGAGATTGGGTTCACCACTTACGAACTTTCCACAGAAGAATTCTCCCAAGCACAGTTGACATTCAAGGATCTCACCCAAGATCACCACCTCACCTTCCTCTCTTCCTCCATCACTGTTTTTCGACCCTTTCCCCTTTAACCGTAGATTCTCCTCACACTTCGCTATACGTGTGACCCCCTGTGACCAGTTGTTCTGACACAGAAAAATTGACCTACAGGGAGCAGGAGAGATCACGAGCACACAGGGGGACTTGACTCCCTCTTGGCACCTCTGCTCCGACCTGGGCTACACCTCCTGACTCCTCTGGGCAGAAGGGAAAGGTTGGTGTGGGGACAAAAGCTGGAAGGAGGTATGGAAGCCCTGAGGGGTTGTCATGGAACAAAAAGTGAATAATGTGGCTTTTGCATGGCCTTGCAATACTTTTTTCCCTGTTTTTTTTTTTTTTTTTACTATGTTCCCTCAGGGTTTCCGTAACTAGGCGGTTGAGGAAGTTGTCACAAAGCTGGATGCTGACTGTATATTAAAGCAAAAAGTGTCAAAAGGAAGGGAACAGAGAAAGGGGATCAGAGAAGAGTGGGAGAAAGAGAAAGAGGCCACAGTGGAATCCGCCAGAGAAAACTGAGCCAGCGAGACAAGACAGGTTGGCAGAGGAAGAGAGAGAGGAAACGCGAAAGGGAGGGGAAAAAATGCGAGGATGATAAGGGAGGGAGAGATAGAGGAGGGAGGGAGCGATGGGGGAGCAGGAGGAGCAGCTGGCACACAACTGATGGCTCCTCAATCACTGTGTCTCCCCCCTCTGGTGGGAGGTCAAAGGAGCTGCCACCCCCTCCTCACGCCCTGCTCCTCTCTCCTTCTCTGTTCTTGGCTCATCAAAGCTGTTATGTAATGAAGCTGGGAGAGGAAAGACGCCAGGAGAAAGGGGTATGGCGAGGGAGTTAAGATTTATGATCTATTTATTAGGGTAGAAGGTGCTTTATAAGAGCTTTACGGATGTTCTAGCACATTTTAGCCACTTTACCATGAATCAGTTTTTCTTTACAATTTGTCTACCATCAAGTACTAAGCCTTTAAACTCAGTTATCCAACTTTTTAGCCACCATGGGTTCCCATTTATTTCAATCCTTTGCAAAATGAAGCTCACCAAATTAAAAAAAAGAAAAGAAATATAAGGTGTTTTCTGACCAAATAGTTCTGGGGCCTTTTGAAGAGTAACTATCCACCAAGAAATTCCCTTTGAACTACACAGCATGGGGTTTATTTTTCTCTCTGCATTCGCACCACCATGATGCTGGGCGAGTTAAAGCAGGAGCTAATAAGGTTCCTCTGAACTAGGTTTTAGGAACTAAAATAGGTCATAGTTCCTGCAGTGCGAAATCACAAAAAAAGGGGGAGGGGTCCAACAGTTCCTAGAACTATGAAAAAGTTCCTATACGGTCAAAAAATGCTTATAGTGTCACATTAGGCTACATATCTGTGTGGTCCTAAAAAAAGGACTGATTTGACAAGCCTACCTATTGAATAGGCATTCACTAAGGACTGTATAGGGGTTGGTTATTCAGTAGTGATGTTCTCTTTGGAGTGTCGGTAAGAACACACAGGATGCTCAGGTACAGTTTAATTGTCTTCTTGACAACACAACAGCACAGTAATGCACCAATGAGGCTGACAGGCGTTGAATCTTGGTGTGTAGATCTATATAGTGTGTGGTCTAAATGAGAAACCATAAAAGGATGCCACATAGCATAATCAGACAAAGTAGCAAAATACCTTAAACATACATGACCATGATATCACACCAGTAATTACAGGAGATTCTCTGAACTACCTTACAACTATAAGAAATTATACAATGCCTTTTAAGTTACACAAACCTAATTCCACTCAAAAGTATGCATTTATCACTAATAGCATAGTACTAGCTCCCTAGTTCACAGAATGCACTGGCTAAACTAGCATTAGCATGCCATGTGCATGTTTAGCTTAGCTCAGCATAACTTTAACAGCCAAACAACTATCATATAAATGCACAGAACACTCAACAAGTCCTCTTCAGTCTGAACATATCCAAGTTTACTCACAATTTATTCAGTGACCCACACAACTCATCATTTGGCAAGAAATCCACTCAGCTCTTGCTTCTGTCGATGCACCTCCTGCCGTGCTCGTTAACTCACTTCATGCCTTTTTATAGCGCAGTTATGCACTTCGCCACTAGAGGGCACTGCAGCCACAATTGACAGCCTTTCCAACACTAACAATTATTAAAACCTTAAGTCATAAATGTAAGGGATTTAGGAATTTTTAATTTTTTGTGTTCCTATAGCTCCAAAGATATTTTCAATTGTAAAATATACAGTGCTTCGCATGAGTATACACAATTCTTTGACCTTTAATATTTCAAAGGGTTATAACCTGGAGTTCAAGTAAACTTTTTAGGTCTTTGTTTGATTAGTTTGAGTAATAAGACATCCGTTGGATGCACTAGTTTCAAACTACAGGTAATCTCTGGTAATGTTTTCTGCATGTAGATGTAGAATCTGCAGACAAGAAACAAGACTTTTGCTGCAGGAAGCATTCTGTTTTCCATTCCTAGTCGAAGTCAAGGTTCCCAAAGTGGGTGTTGGGACCACCTGGGTGATCACGAGATGCCTTCCAAAAAACAAAATAGTATTGTAAAATTACTTTCAACATCCTATTTTGGGTGGGCGGCTGGATATTTGGAAGGTCAGGGGTTTGCTCCCTAGCTCCTGCAGTCACATGCCGATGTGCCCTTGGGCAAGACACTTAAACCCAAGTGTGCTCCCCACACACAGACATCACCTGTGTGTCTGTTTTATCAATTCTACATGTCCACTTGGTGCTAAATGGAGATCATACTTATTTTAGACTACATTCACCTGACAAGTACAGACAAACAACTTATTAAAATAAATAAAATGCAAAAATAAGGCCTGCATTGCTTGTGATAAGTAAAAATATCTACCAATAAAGTTGTTTGTCTGTACTTGTCAGGTGAATGTAGTCTAAAATAAGTATGATTTGTTCTTTTTGAGTAGAAATTAGACAAAAACAGTGGAGTTAACCTTTTACCAACAGCTCAACACACCTTAAACCAGCAGGAAACAGCGAGCAAATGAATGATTGACAAAGAGAAGGAAGGAAAACAACACTTTTGTGCATAAGCAAAAAACGTAACCAGTAAGAGGACTTAGGAAATGGGTTTTCAGGGCCTTTAAATGTGCATGAGCGTTTGCCTGTGTTTCTGTGTCCATGGAGTTAATCAAACTGTGACGATAGAAAGCAACAGCTGATTTTAGACAGGGGCATAACAAGCATCTCTGGGGTTCTGTCACTAAAAAGCTAGATTAAGAAAAAAGACATGGAAGGAAACAGCTCTCAGAGGAGCTTAGGGAAGATTAAAAATAGAAAAAAAAGCAGCACAGAGAGAATAAATGCTCTGAGAAAGTGTCGGAGGCGCTGGTGTGATTGTTAGTGGATTTGAATTTTTGTAAATTCTGTTTCTTGGAGAGGAGGAGAGAGAAAAGCCGAGATGAGACAGGAAGACAGACAGTTTGACAGGCTAGAGAGAAGAACAGATTAAAGGAGAAAAGAGAAGTATAGAGAGTGACAGAGGGAGATGAAAGCTATTGACTTTTGTGTGATGAAGAGCCATAAGTAAGAACATGATTCTCCGACTTTTATCCACTGTAATTACAATCTCACACTGTTGGAGGGACATTTTTACTTATCTCTTTCTCTGCTCTGGAAAAAAGACAACGCTTCTGCTCTGTTTAACTCTCCCCAGTGCTCAATAACACTTTTGCAGAGGGCACAGAGAAAAGGATTCAAGACTTGAAAGGCAAATGAGGAAAACTTTGCACCGTGTCGTGTCTTTGCACCTCATGAAAAAATGTGAACATCGAAAGCAAGATGATGAAGTTGAAAGAGTACCGGAGCGGGCTTGTGAGGATGAGAAGAAGATCATGAAGACTACTAAGGCATAGTACACGCTAAAAGATTTTAAAAGTCTTAAACAATTTTGAAAATGTGAAAGACCCCACACATGACAACAACTCATGACAGATTTAACAGATCAGTTCTTCTAGTGTGTTGTGTGCAACGAGACGACCAACCCAGCACACCGCACACTAACCGATTCATTCACCAACAGCCAGAGTCTCCACTATCAAAACATGACGGTCAAGCTAAATGTGGCTAGCTGTTAGCTAGTACATCCAAAACCTTTAAGTCCAACTCCTTTTCAACACTCGTGTTGTTGCCACAAATCAACAAGTTGGTCCTGAATTTATGACATCCATCCAAGTTCATGCTTTGTGTTTGCTGTTGTTACCATGGTAATGTCTGTTGTGCTTCCTGCTTCAGTCAGCTTGCTTCCCTATTGGCTATTGTTCTGTTCCACGAGACAGCCGTCCTCGGTGTTCCCCCCTACATAACAGGATTTCTGATCGTAAATATTAAACGTGTTCAAAATTTACGTCTTGATCATCTTCGAAGTAGATCAGGGAGGTTAAAATCACTCTTAACACACCTTGGGCGTGTCCAGAGGGATGGCCAGGTTAGACATGGGCCACCCTTGAAATCTTATTTGCCACCCCAGGTACCTCTCCAAAATGATTCACTATTATTGGCTATTTTGCTTGCCAGAGGTGGGACTTATTTTGAATTCCACTTGTCAGGCTGTTTTGCAACATAGTTTTCAGTGTTTTTTTGGAAATTTTAAAATACTTTGAATTGTGACTTTGGACATAAATAGTGTTTTAAGTCTTTGCCATTATCTTGTGTTACTTAAAAGTCGATGTGATTAGTGCGGACAGAAGGGGTAAATAATTGCTCTTCAAAGGCCACCCCTGCACAAGTCAGTTTCCCAGTTGGGCCACCCCAGTTCAAAAAGTCAGGACACGCCCCTGGAGGGGAGGAGAGAAGATATAAAAGAGGGGATACTTGGACAAGAGAGAGTGATGAAGAGACAGACTGAAAAGGCTGCGGGGTAAAATAGGACAAAGATGAATGGATGTAAATGGAAAAGTATTGGTTTCCCAGGATGGCGAGAAAGACAGCAGCCCATGAGGGACCTGAAATGGAACAAATAAAGAAGAAAAATGGAGAGAAGAGGAAAAAAAACCCACAGTGAGATAAGAAAAAGGTTGTTAATTCATGAGAAGGCGTAGTAAAAAGACGAAAAAGCACAAGAGAGAGTAAGAGAAAGGAACGAGAGAGACAGATGGACTTAAAGGAAGACAGATAAAAGGCTCAGAGAAATCAGTTATGGAGAGGAAAGCCTGGGGGAATAGGTAGAAGTTAAACAACAGGAGAATGAACGCAGTTGTCTTGTCATCAGAGTCATTGACCACCTGGGAAATCAGGCGTGAAGCTCAGCTACAAGTTACTTAATCTACTATTGAGACCATTGAGTTCATTTTTTACAACACAAATGACAGTGTGGGAATATAGACAGGCTGTTTCATTTGTCGCCGATGCAAATCAACTTGTTTTCTACAGATTTGTTAATTCCACTGTCATTGTACTGATCCCGCTGCAGTGGTTTGTCTTCTTTCAAGATGTAGATGTATTTTTAAGGGACTGCATAGTGGTTGCCGTGGTTAGCACTGTTGCCTCAAAGCAAGAAGAGTTACTAATCTCATAAACATACTGGTAGTCAAATGAACCTGACAGACGTCGAATCTCAACTCAAATTCCACTCACATTTCAAAAGGTGCTGACTTTAAACAATGAAAAACAAAGAGAAAAGGATATCTTAACGGGGTGGCTGTGACTCATTGGTAGATTTGGTCATCTCTCAATTGGTAGGTTGGGGGTTTGATCCCCAGCTCCTGCAGCCACAAGTCTGATGTGTCCTTGGGTAAGGCTCCTCTGAGAGTCCTAAGACTCTGGGACTCTGAATCTCCCATAGGTGTGAATGTCATTGTTTGTTTCGCTGTGGCCATTTTTACACATTTCACACCCAAAAATGTCAAGAGAAATTCAGAAGGACTGCCGCTAAAATCCTGCTGATCTGGTATTTCAGACATGCACCTCACACAGGGGAGACCATCCCTGTTGGACAGGAGGGTTTCCTAAGGCAAGACGTAAAAACAAGAACACGGGAGTGGCAGACGGAGTCCGCTATACAGCGCTATATACTGAGAATATTTGCCTTCATATCAATGCTGTGTGCAGTTCGACAAGATCACAATATCAACAAAAGGGTTGATATAGAGTCAACGGTTAAATGTGGTTAACAGAGAATATATTTGAAGCGGAGGATGAACTCTTTTAAGGTGTTTGAGAGCATTTGATGTAAACGTGGCCTTAGAGGATGCTCCAGGAAGTTGCTTGGAAGAACATAACACAGCTTCTGAAAAACAAGCAGCATTGATTGATTTCAGTTTTTGCTTGTATTTCATTGGCAACACTTTTAAAAGTAGGGTCACAATATTCAACTAGTTGCTTATTAGTATGCTAATTAGTAGCATAGTGGCGGCTTATTAGTCATTATCAAGCGTTTATTAGTACCTTATTCTACATGAACATAGTCTGTCGCTAATTGGCAAAAATACTTTAATTGAAAATGTTACCATTTTATTATATTATTAGCAACATATGGTAGAATACATCAATTTCCTGTATACTAGCCTACTGCTAAATACATTGCGTTGTAGCTATTTCTATGGTTTATGATTCACAGAGTAGAATATTAGTATGCAGTATGAAGTTAGGTTGTACTACTTTCAATCTGAGCCCATGTCAGCTTGTTCTTTTTCATACTCAAGGGATATTTACAACTTCCGTTTGTTGCTAGTTTGAAGAGCTAAGCGTTCTGTGCTTGCTTGTTGATGCAATGGCCATGTTCGTTTTCAATCATAAAAAACTTAATCCCAGTGAGTTCAGTTAAATTCATTTCTTTAGCTTATTTGGCACGAGTAAAAGACCATTTCAGAAGTCTCAGTAACTAGCACATCATAGTGCTTACATTCAGCAGCTTCATTCAAACAGGAAATATAACAAAGAGTTCAAGTGACTGTCCAGAAGTTAAACTCTGTGCGACTTCTCACAGATGACTATAATCCTTCTCATTCCAGTAGAGACCAACTGGGCTGCACAATAAACTACTGCAGAGCGTCAGCGCAGCGTGCAGGCCTGCAGATGCCCTCTGCACAGCTTAACTCTGTGTCCTGTTACAGCCCCCTTTCCCTCCCTCCTCTCCCTCGTCCCATCTCCACTTTCTCCTTGTTTATTTATTGTGTTGAAGATCTCAAGCCTCAAATTGACTTGAGGGATTGATTTGGCAACACCCTCCTCCTCCTCCCTTTCATTTCCCTCCCCTCTTCTCCTTTTTTCCGTCCCTCCGTCTCTCCCTCAAAAGACTTTTGATTAATCCAGCAACCTCCTCTGTGAGTTGCAGAGAAAGAAAGCGACGCAAATGATAGGACAGCGAGCGAGAGAGTGAGAGCGTGATGAGGGAAAAGGGAAAATAAAAGAGAGATGGGATGCCTTTATTATCCAGACGTGAAGTTATGTGATCCATTTGATAAGAAAAGCTTTTTTGATTGAGGATGAAAGAGGAAGCAAAGTCTTTCTTGTTAAGTGATAAAAGGAGATGGATGCAGAGGGAGGAGATGAAGGAAACAAAAGACAAACGACTGTGGAAAGAGGGTGGTAATCGACCGTTCTCTAAGTCCCATTACGGTTCCTCTGCTTGTAGAGCTATATAGCCATGGACAGGTTCAAGTTTAAAAGACCAAGGGCAGAAATTGGTTTAAATTTTGAAACAAAAAACCTTCATTTTTTATTTTTCCATTTTTTGTGAAGAGAAGCGTGGAAACAAACATTTTGGAATCTCATGGCTGTAAGCGGATTGTTTCAGCTGTAGCTAGCCAGGTGATCAAGCTACCGTTAGGCACACTAGTTTATTCAGATGAAAAACAGAAACAGAGCACAGTAGAGCTCTAGCATTAGCCTACTCTAAGATTAGTTTTATTTTTGGACAGTCTTTCACAGGATGGATGAATACTACACAGTAAGGGCCTGATTCACAAAAGGGTGATGCAGTTTTTGCGCCTGCTAAACCTGCGCAAATGAGTCAAAAAGACGCAATCCATTTCACATTACACATGCAAAGGGTTAAATGCAACCCTACAGTAATTGCGCTGCAGAGCAAACAACATGTTTGTGTGCCAGTGCTGTTTGTCTGACTTTACGCAATATTTGGGGGATATTTATATGCAAATTAGCCTCATTGCAAAAAGTGTCTATAGTTCACAAACACCAGCGCAAATCTGCTAAGAGTTGGTGGTCACTGCGCCACAGTATTTATAAAAGATATCACGCACAAGCTTTCCAGTGATCAGGAAAACAGTTCTACTCTGTAATACTTAAAAATAGTTTCTGTAAATAAAGTCTATAAATAATAATTTGACAGCTGTCAACTGCTCGACAACTCATCCACATGTCTGGAGCTGTTGCGCTCGATGAGGATGCAAGTGTTTTTTTCTTCGAGTTCATCTTGCTTGCTCCATTCAGAGAGGAAGCTTCGTTTTCAGCGGTAAAACTTGTATTACATTTTACGGGTCTGGCCTCACAATACTGTAAAGTTTTCCTTCACCCCCAAGTTCGTCATCTGTTTGTGGACTAAGTACTGTAGTGCTCTGTCAGCTTGAGAGTGCAGCTCCGTGCAGAAAGCTTCTCTCCGTATTCAAGCGCAAGACAGGAACAAACTGCACGGAGCAGGACATCATTATGGGTGTTCTTCTCCTGAGCATCATTAGCCCTATGTTCTTTGGGAGAAAAGAAAATGATGCCATTTTTGGAGCTATTAGAGGCGGCGATCCATTCTCTGTGAATCAAGCTCAGTTAGTGTATTGGCCCATTTGTAAACAGAGACATCTTTAACTTTAAGTGTTCCTTATAACAACCACAAAGTTATGAACTTTAGGCCAAGGAAGAAAACCTGTTTCTTCTGTAAGTTGCAGCTTGTTTGGTTGTGTTAGCTTTCAAAGTATGCCTCCGTGTGCAGTAGGTTATGTGGGGTCATCAACCCCACAGAGAGGCTTCTGGTGTGTGTGTGTGTGTGTGTGTGTGTGTGTGTGTGTGTGTGCGTGTGTGTGTGTGTGTGTGTGTGTGTGTGTGAGTGTGTGTGTGTGAAAGAGCGAGAACCAAGAGTAAAGGGAGAGTCGAGGGCAAGAATGAGCGAGGCGACGCGTGTGTGCCCTGCTCTATTTGTCATCGTGGCCGCAGTCTTTGGTGACACCTTGTTCATTTGCGAAACCGACTGTTTGAGATGCAGGGATCGATCAAGCAAATAGAAGCAGGGCCCTGAAGATAGAGAGAGAGGGGGAGAGAGAAAGAGGAGGTGAGGAATGTGTGCAGACTTTATCTCCAACTTTGGCACCTTTAAACCGGACACATGTCACTATTTGAACTGTGGTTTCATTTCTCGTGATGATTGGACAGCACATGGCGTACCAGTTTAACGTACATTTTAAATCCTTCACATCCATAGGAAAAACATAAATAAGCAACTTTCTAACTTTTTAGGCAACATTTTCATAATAAAATGTAAGCTCATAAGTTTTCCTCCACTGGATAAGAAGTACTTGTGACAGAAAATCTTTCTTAAAGCTTAAAAAGTTCCAAAAACTTCATCTCGGCTAGCATTGACTTTCTATCTCCATCTGATAACTTAACTTCCATCCATTATGTTGACAGAACTCTTGATTTGAAATTGATTAGTTTAAAAGCAGCTCGAGGCTCCATGAATCTAAAACACGCTCCTGAGACTTCATTTTTCATCTCTGTGAGAAATCTGTCATTTTGACAGCCATGCTGCACTTTATAATGCACACTTGTAATTTGTCATTCAAAAAAAATAAACAACTCACCCATATGCCACAAACAGCATCACAATGATGATGCTTGTACTCTTATGTCCAGAATTAAGACTTATCCCGTTTAACATAATCTGTTGTTGGAGTTGTGCAAACACCCCTTACGTAAAAAAGTAAGAACTCAATATTTATTTAAAGCTGCTTTAAGGCATGCAGGATCTGCAGGGTGGTACAGGGTTATTGAAACTATCACCCAATGTGTCACAGGTTCAATTCCCACCTACCTTTGTGTGCTCAGTGTGAGCCCTACAACAAGACTTTGATCTCCCACTTCACTCACCAAAAACTGTCTGAATATACCTAGAACTGAAAAGAATAGAATAGTTATACTGGCTGTTTCCAGAGCTATTTTATGTGTTTAAATGACTTTCACCTTTTCATCTGCAGACAGTTTGACTTGGCTGTTTTTATCTCCTGGTAAAGATCATGAAGTGTGTTATGCTAGCGGCAATCGCCATTGTTGAAAAATGAAGCCCGTGCCGAAGTGCAAAAAAAGTGCAGTCCACTTGAGGATGGCTTTTTAAAGTCCAGGAAGTCCTATACACAACCCCAAGCCCCCAGGAACAACGCCAAACGTTGAAGCCAAATTAACATGATGGGTGAACCTGGTATCGCGGCGTCATGTGATGTCATTGGGCCCAAAAATACTTTTTCCCATAAGCTATCATTGGGAAAGACACGTTTATAAATCAGTGGATCATTTTTTTTTAAGTAAATGAACTTCTCAATACGAACACTTAAAAAACGCTTTTTAAAGTCATAAGGTTGTAAAATGCAGTTTAAGCTGAATCCAGAGGTTTTTCGTAGATTTTTTTTACATGCGTAAGCGCCACAAGACTGTGACTCCTACTGGACATGCATATGGGCCAAGTAAGGCGGAAGATCCAGGTACTTTTACACACGGAATTCAGACTTTTTCTTCTCCGACTCCAATACTGTATCCACTTCTATAATACATCCATTCACCCATATTAACATGTAAATGATTTTTGTCTCAATAGCTTATATCTTTATGGCCCACACTGTGGGGGGGAGCAAGACCTGTACATTATTAGGGCATAGCTGGAGCATTATAGCTGTTTGTCAGGAGGCTTAAGGCCCACCTCTTCGTCTGCTACTGGGTTGACCAAAATTTGGGTTGAGACAGCATTTCTAACGTAGCGACTGCCATCGTTGGACTTCAAAAATGCAAATATTCCTTCAATACTTTGATTCCAGCTGTTAGAAGCTCATCTTTCTTTTCATGACATCCAGGGGTGTCTTCACATTAAGTCAACTATTTGAATGATGTTACAAAAGGCTGCTAAAGCTTTCAGTGACTTCTGACATACATTTTCTTTTTTGGTCTTTAAAAAATGAAGCTTAGCAGATTCATATGTTGCCACTCGGTGTAATTCTTTTTTAAAAAATGTATGCAAAGGAATATAAAATCTGTATTATACTTCAATTATACTGCAGTTATTGGAGTAAGAGAGGAAAAATAAATGCTACTGACATACTTGATGCCCCCCACTGCAAAGCTAGTTCCCCAGTTTGGCCACCCCGGTTGAAAAACTCGCTCTGCAAGCCCCTGCCCATATCCAATCCAAACACTTAGTCGTCATGGTAGTGTTTGCTCATCATGACATTGTGACCACAGAGCAGCTGGCAGCCAGGGGCTGGTGCGTCAGTATCATTCAACTTACCATGTCACATCTTATAAGGCCCTCTTTGAGATGGCACGCACTCAAGAGGAATGCAAAGGAAGGCACATGCAAAAACGTTGCCGTGTGCTTGCTTGCTTGCATGGGCAGAAAGTACCCGGACAAATTTACATGCACTTCAAACACACACAGGTTCAACCCTACAAGTAAACAGTGTAAGTGCTGCTCCAGTGGCCAGGCTGAAGTTAGTTTATATGGAAAGCTATGTACATAAGAGATCCAAGGCTCCGTATGAAGGGGATTCAGCAAACTGCATTACAAAGAGCTGTTTACTGTGTCAGGACAGAGGAAATGAATTCAAGGCAGGTTCGGGAGATGTCACTTTCTAATGTACTGTATTTTTTAAAGCTCCCAGCTAAGCCATGCTCTCTCTCTCTCTCTCTCTCTCTCTCTCTCTCTCTCTCTCTCTCTCTCTCTCTCTCTCTCTCCAGCGAGGGGGAATTCTCTGTCCTGTCACTCCCGTCTTTGTCTGACCTCCGGTGTACCAGCAAACCAGACCTTTTTTCCTCCTAAATCTCCCTCTCCTAATCCTCCCCTGCCTCTCACTCTCTCTTTTTCACACACTTCCTATTCCCACCTCTGACTGATATACTGTACAACAGGGGATGGTTGAAATAAGAGACAGCTGGAAAGCAAATTGTCTTTACCATGTGGAAGCACTGTGAGCTTTTAAGAGGAAGAATGATTGCTCTAACATCCCTCCTGTCTCTCTTTTTTTTTTTCTCCCACAGTGCAGTTCAACTTGATTCCTGTGGGACTCAGAATAGTGGCCATCCAGAGCACCAAGACAGGGCTCTACGTTGCCATGAACAGCGAGGGCTACCTCTACACTTCGGTACAGTAATGCCTTTAGCCTTTAAAGATTTGATCACAGTAGTCCTGTCACAAAAAAATACCAACCCAAGCACTGTTTTCTTTGAATTTTCCACGCCTACAACTACTCGTACTTCGTCGATTGAAACAGAAGATATTACTTTAAAATGTACTTTATTATCAAGTGGCATCCCGTTCACACACATGCATTCTGGTGTTGTTGTAGTGTCGGCCATTGTGACAGCTTTTAAGTGAAGCTACATCATTTGGAATAAGGTCAATAAGACCTGTGACAGCCTTTTGAAACACAAGTTTGACTAACATTTAAAAGTCACAGAGAAACTACATGTGCCTGAACGTGTGTCATTCATGCTCATATCTGAGCTAAAGACTAATCACGTTTGATATCTGCTGTAAAAAATCAAGAAGATACAGTCTGTTATGACAGACAGACATAGACATGCTACACACAAATAGACTGAAATATGCACCAATGGGATCCTGTGGATATGCACTAATGGAGAGATGTCAGAGCACATGAGCAGCCCGAGCAGTTGGAGGTTCTTGTGGGTGCCTTGCCTAAGGACACATCAACAGTGCTCAGGAAGTGAACTGGAACTGCTCTCAATTTCCAGACTAGGTCTGCACTGGCACTTGAACCTGTGACCCTCTTGTTCCCAACCCAAGTCCCCACACTGAGCTGCTGCTGCCACTACAATGCAATGAAAATGGTGATAATTAGTCTAAATAGTCAGGTTGTGATTATGTTGGGCTTTTTTTAAATGTATATTCATGTTAAAGGTAGTACATTGTACATGTATCGTGTGTGATGATATTTCAACAAACAGGTATTTTAATGTTGTAATTTACGAGGCGTTGTTAGTTTAAGTGTGTCTAATATGAAAAAAACAACTTATATATTTTTTGAATTACATATTTAATGACCTTAAATCAGTAGAAATGATCGTCTTCTAAAGAAACAAAAAGGAGTTTCAGAAAAACAAGACATCTATAGTGGTAACTGAGCCCTGAACAATGAAATCCAATTTCTTCATTATTTAAGCTATGATACCATAAGATATACTATGATACAATACAATATGATCTGATCTGATATGTTATCATAATATACGATACAACATGATTAGATATGATATGATCCAAATGATTCATGAGTCATATGATGGGGCTGCACGGTGGTGCGGTGGTAAGCACTGTTGCCTCACAGCTGGGAGGTTACTGGTTCGAATCCCCCGTCATACAGGAGCCTCTCATGGAGTTTGCATGTTCTCTCTGTGCATGTGTTGGATCTCTCCGGGTACTCTGGCTTCCTCCCACAGTCCAAAGACATGCTTGTTTGGTTAATTGCCGACTCTAAATCGGGGGTGTCAAACATACGGCCCGCGGGCCGAATCCGGCCCGACAGCAGCTTCCATCTGGCCCGCGAGACGTTTTGGGAAGAATGGGGAAATTTTTGAAAAATATTTTTTATGAGATTTTTTTCTTAAAACAAATATTTTTAATAAATATTTTCACTGAGTTGTAAAATAAACTATGTATAGCAACGTAAAAGGGTAATATGCTGATACGAATTGGACTGAAAAAAACACCCCTCTCCGTCATGCGTAACGGCTCAGGCCGTCTCCACACATCCTGACTAGGTCTCGGTTCCGGACACCGGCATTGAGCTCTGGCATCTCCCGACTTATTTTACCTCTGATTATGGTAAAAACAGTCATTTAAAATTATATTAACTGATTTTATTTACAGATGGTTAATTTTTAGGTCACCCAGAGGTGAAAGTGTCGCGCTGAGCACTTAAAAGTTTCAGTGTAACATCACGTCTAAATAGAGTCCTGCTGTCGCGCCTTTATCACCAGCTCTCATCAGACTGTAAACATGTCATTATAACTGAACATTTCCTTCTTATCTGAAAACGATATTCCGCACAGGCTGTCCGATCATTCAGAGGTCCGCTGCGGTTAAGTCGCGGAGCAGCACTAAAGTGCTTCCTTGAATTACGCACGGAGATGGCACAGAATCATGGCGCATAAAAAGTCAGTGACAGAGTTAGATTACGATGGTACGGACACGTAGAAGAACGGACTGCCGGGCTCATAGTGAAAGTCGTTTTACTGAGTTTACTAAGCCCAGTTAAAGAACGTGGATCTCCACACGGAGCTGATCAGACTGCAGTGCGCAACGCGGAAGGAAAAGTTCACGTCTGTTCGTTTGGAAACATTTGATCATGTTATAATGCCTGGCACTAAAATACCCGATGATGACATCGTTAGCATCAGAGACACTCAGTGTGTTTGTGACAACATGTGAGCAGGCTTTGTCTGTGATGAACCTTAAAGAGTGCAAACTGTGCTGTAGTCTGACGCACACACATCTCAAGTCTCTCTCTCTCTCTCTCTCTCTCTCTGTACTCTGTATTATTAAAGCACTGATCCCAGGGCAGGTAGAATAACCCCTGTGTCAAGGTTTTTATAAACTTGAACAGCAATATTAAAAAATATAAGTGAGTAATCTCAAAAACATTTAAATACACAATATAATTATTGTTGTTTTCCTCTGTATTGAGGTACATTTCTTACTTCCAGTTTGTAATGACAGACATGTTGTGTTTTAAATCTGTAACCTGCAGTCTTATAAACTCATCTTAAGTGAATGCCAAAAAAAAATCAAATTTGAAATAAATCTTTTTATCTGATGCAAGGATAGCATAATGATTAATTAAAAACATTATACAGCAGCCTTTATATTCCTTGGATTGAGTTATAGTGATGTCGGCAAAATTAGTCCGGCCCACTGGAGGTCTCATTTGAACCAATCCGGCCCCCGACCCAATATGAGTTTGACACCCCTGCTCTAA
Source organism: Tautogolabrus adspersus (assembly GCA_020745685.1). Classification (NCBI taxonomy): domain Eukaryota; kingdom Metazoa; phylum Chordata; class Actinopteri; order Labriformes; family Labridae; genus Tautogolabrus; species Tautogolabrus adspersus. The sequence goes on along the minus strand of CM036556.1, from coordinate 5,209,338 downwards.
ATTGTCCATAGGTGTGAATGTGGGTGTGGCTGGTTGTCTGTCTCTGTGATTGACTGGCAGACACTCTAGAGTGTACCCCGCCTCTCGCCTGGTGGCGGCTGGGATCCGCTCCATGAATCATGTTCAACTCTATATTTGTTCAGAAAAATTGTGCAGTTCATTTACATTTTTGATATTTTTGAATCAAATATGGATGAATGATGTTGTACTGTGATAGCGTTATTAGAACTTGAGTCGAGCAGTCCAAACTCACGTGCAGATTCTCTCTCACACACACACACACACACACACACACACACACACACACACACACACACACGATATTGTCATGTGAGACTCATGGTAGAAAGCAGTTTCCTTTGATAAGACTCATATCTCCCCATACTGCTTCTCTTTCACTCATACATTATCAAGCTGAGGTGGTGACATCCGAAACTGTGCGAATGTCTGTGTAAATCTGTGCATGAAACACTTTCCCCTTCTCGGTCACAGCAGCACTTGTCGTCTACGACAGTTGAAACCGCTCACACAGCGCTTCCAGAGAGTTGTTTGGCATTGATGTGCAGAGTCGCAGCTCAGCCGGGCCACAGATTTGAGATGTAGATGGAAGAATAGATGAAGAGACAGAGGGTGGATCAGAGTGCACTGTATCAGGATGCAAAGAAAAGCCCCTTTTTTTCAGCCTTTTTCTCTTGGCACACAAACAAAGCGTGTGAGATCTTGTTTGAAGTGATTCACTTCAAAGCCCACCTGACGCTCCCCGCATGCATAAGAGGAGAGGAGATAGCTTTATCCTGCCACATATACATTGTGTGAGCATTATTTTGTCGACGCATAGACAGCCACATTTCCTATTGTTTGTCCTCCGTTCTAGCTTTGAATCTATGTTTGGAGACTGTTTTGGTTCAAAGGTCACACAACATGATGTTGAGTGGTTTGCAAGACTGACTTTGAACTGAGTTCTTATTGGCTCTGAAGTTTTCTTTAAGTTTTGGTACCTTGTGTATCACGAGGAGAAATTCAAGGAAGCATCAATTTGAATATCTTTTTGTGTTTTAAGGAAAATTGAAGTTATCTACGTCCAGGTTTTCCATATGATGTCAGGATCAGGGCTGTGTTCAAGGAGGAGGCCTGGGGTGGCATTGGCCCTGCTGAAAACTGAATGTCAATCCCAGGTGCCAATCTATAGTCCTGGTCATGTGGCTGGTAAGAGGCAGGACCCTATTTCAAGCTATTTTTTTCTACCTTTTTTACTTTTAGGGATACTTCTTTTTGAGTCCTCAAAGATTCAAGCGTTCGAGAGGTAAAAACTATGTCAGTGACACCCAAATTGGGGCCCATGCCCCCTGGGTGAAAGCCAAAATTAACAAAATTGCTGAGAGGACAGTTAGACCAAGGCTGACTGAAACACAAAGTTTTTCTTTGTAATAAAAGTCTTGTCAAGTGTAGTGTTATCTGTAGGTACATCTTGTTGAAATGCCAAAAGTGGCTCCACTGCATATTTGACCCTTTCCCACCAAAATAAATGAACTTTTCCCCTAATGAGCCCCAGAAAATGGTCCTTGCATATGACTTTTCCTGGGCTCGGAACCCCCTCCAGACAGATAAAACCTTGCACACACACACACATACACACACACACACACACACACACACACACACACACACACACACACACACACACACACACACACACACACACACACACACACACACACACACAGAGGTTACTCTATCCCAGGCATTCTCCTGGCAGAAGAAAGGTGACCCATTTTCACTGAGGGAAAGAACCACGGGGAACGAGAGAGGGAGAGAGAGAGAGAGAGAGAGAGAGAGAGAGCGGAAGGAGAAAATTGTTGGAGAAAATCCCTCTGAGATGAGAAATGGGGGAGGACAAAGGAGAGGAGGAGGATTCTTCCCCTATTTCACCTTAAAATACCTCCTCTACTATTGTTCTGTTTGAACGTGAGAAGCAGGGAGACAGGAACAGAAATAGAGGAGGAGGGCATAGTCGCCCTCAGGGGTCTGTAGAGAGGCAGTGCAGGCCTTAACACCCGGTTATGTAATCAGTGACGTGCTGGGAACAAGATCCCTGCGTCTTCCCCTAAAAGGTGCTGGAAATTTGAGCAAGCATTCAAAGAATTAACCTCAATTCAAAAGTTCAACAGGAACATTGGGACTTTTTTTTAAAAATATCTTTGCATGTGGTATTTTAGGTCATGAGTACAAATTGTTTGCTGTAGTGGAAACTGAGACTGTGGGTGAGGGGGGAATTCTGTTGTTTAATTTCGTATGTGGGCTTGTGTTAAAGATTTATCATGAAAGAGATGCTTGAGATAATGGCTGTTCAGTATGACTCTTTGGTCTGCAGTGCAGCTAGAAGAGAGAAGGGCAGGTAGGGTAGGCAAAGCCACCCATACAGTCCACGGCGAACTGACTGTGGTTGATACTTTTATACTCTTTTAAAGCTGCTATGACCACATTTTTCATATCAACAACACATAAAAATGACTTCTTGTATCTAGTGATTCATTGGCTTTCAGGTCATTTTTCTGATTTCATGGCCCATAATTCCACTTGCCCTCTGTATACAGAGATCCTGCATGCTTTAAAGGAGGCCCACTACCAAAACAAGCAAGGCTGCATGCTCATGTGTAGATTTAACAAAGCTTGCCAATATTCCAGTTGAAAAATATTGTCAATTTTGATTGCCGTGATGTGATACAATTGCGTGTAGTGTGGCATATTACATACATATCAAGCAGCAACATTGCTTCCTAAACCAGAATTTTTGTCCTTTTCCACCCTTGATTTTTGGGGAATGACCTCATCCTCTGAGGATAAGCAGCACAAACATCTGTATATATATATATAGGCCGCTTTATCAATCATGTAAAGAACAGGCAGCGCGGGGGGGTCGCAGCGTCATAATGCCATCATAATGAATTCATTTGGACTGATTCATTAAGTATACAGCTAATAAGCATATGTTTTTCATACATTTTCCATATGCATATTGAACAATTCACAGTGAATCCATTGCTGGGAGTGCACAAAATATGCCCACCATGTCCTGTTCCTGCTGCTCGGTCCAGCCTCATCATCAGCGGCTTGTCTCGTGGCCACAGAAACCTTGGACCCTCCACTGCGGAAAATATCGGTCAATTTTGCACATTTAGCCACATCTCGTGCTAGCACGAGAAGTTTCACACCTTCAGACGCCTGACAACACTTTTGTGTTTGGTCTTTATGAGACTGCATGAGCCGGTCAGATGTGAACAATGAGGGGTCGCTTGTATCCCCCCTCAATATTGAAAGTATTTGGCCCATTATAACGGCTAGCGGTTTACGTTGTGCTGCTGTCGGCGCTAGGCCAGACAGACTCATGCGACGGCTTTCCGAGGACCTTCCATACATACTTACATCAGACAGGCTGGTTCGGCCTGGAATGGGTCGGCCATTCAGGAGTCCTCCCGAACCTACCAATGGCCAAGCCGCCCCTGCTTCACGAATAAATGTATTCACAGCTGCAAGTAGCATTTTCATGGCAGTTTCTAAGAGACAAGACTAGCATTTACACCTTTTGTTTATGTTTTTACTCAGCTCAAATGTAGGGAGAAGGCAGTAACCAAGGTGGTGAGGTGTTCCCTCTTACCTTTTTGTAGCAATAACAAAGGCTCTCCTCTGCTGCGGCAGTGTTTCAGTGGCTACTCAGCATTAATCTTTCATGGGCCTCTGTGGCAGACGTTCCTTTCCGCTACCACACACACTCACAAACACACCCACACACAGGCAGATAATTACAACACTTATTTAAAGGATTTGAAAATGAAGTACCTCCTCCCAGCTGTACATTTGCCAGTAATGGCTGGGAGAAAAGAGAAAAGCAGTTTTCTAGCTTCTCAAGCCCCATCATTGATCTTTGTTTATCAGTTTCATCGTTCTCATTTAAAGCATCTTTGTGTATTATCTTCAGTATAGTTGCTGTTTGTTTTATGCTTATTTATGCCTACTTATATCAGCTGCTCCCCACAAGGATCATTGAAATTTCCTCCAAGCATCTCATTTAATTAAATGGAATCACCTTTTGTAAATATTTCAAAGATTTGTAGTGACCTCAGTTTATCTTACAGGCTCATTGAACAGCCTGTAACACAGTTCTTACAGTAGTGTAATGTTTCTCTTTTGTGCTCTAAGCTGGTTTGTTATATAAGATATTAATCAGTTAACATTGCCTCCAGGAAAACCATAACTGATAAGGGCATGAAAGAGTCCCATAAGCAATTATTGGTCAAGGTCACCAATGCCCAAAGAGGATTTCTCTTTTTCTTATTCTCCTCCACATGGAGGTCAAAGGTCAGATGGAGCAACAGAACAGCAGTCCTGTATGTTTCTCGAAATTTAGGTATTTTCTCAATGACAAAGCAAGGTTATAAACCAGGATCTCTTAATAATACAAACCTAATATCTTATAGAAATGTACTTCTGGGCTGTCTTGCCTTATAAGGTCCCTAAATTCGTTTGATAAAAACAGCCATGTACACACATTTTATAGTCTTACTAAAACATACATCCACTTGTATTTTTTTTCCTTTTTTTGTTGCTTTTTGGCTTTTTAGCTAAACCTGCTCTCAGATGTTTGACCCTCTCTACCATGGGGAACACATTCAGAGGTTGACTCCTGTAAAGCTATTTCACTTGAGGTTTGTGCCTTATGTCCTGCATCTCCCAAATTGAAATGTGCATTACACCCCTTCACATTAACTGGCATTCTGTAGGGATTGTGTATTCAATACTCTCCGCCTTTATGTCTGCAGGTTCAAGTGTGAAAGTATGAAATTAGATGAATTATCATTTTCTTATGAGTTATTGATGAGTTAGTCTTGGATTTTGCTCCTTCTTAAATATTTTTTATCAAACTGTTGATGACCATCGTGATGTTAGACTGGAAAAGTACAACTAAATGGTGTAAAATATAGAGACATTTTGACCTAATTATGTCCAACAACAAACATCTACTCAGATCACTGGGATCTGAATTGTAATGGTTATTGGTCTAAGAATGTCAACTAAAACCAATTGACCCCCCCTCTCCTCTAAATCTTACCACACAGAGACTGTTTGGATTTGGATTTGGAAAATCTTTATTGTCCCCGAGAGGCAATTTGGTTTGCAACAGCGGTCCATATACATCCATAAAAACAGCACAATGACAAATACATACATATAAAACATAACTACCGTGGAAATCATCATGATGGACGTGAGTGAGATAAGGGACACAAAGATCAACAGTACATAGTAAAAGTGTACAGGCAACAATGCCTACAGCTTATTTAAAAACCAAACTGCTGATGGGACCTCAGGTATAAGTTAGATTGGAAGTGAACCTCCTCTCTGTCGCCAAAAGCCTAAACTCTGCATGGTCACCGTTCGCTAAGTTTTTTTAAGCACAGAAACTATTAACACGGAAGAATGGCACCTCACACTCAGCTGGTGGTAACTGTGTCGCAGTATTTATAAGAGATGTCACACACAAACTTTCCAGTGTTCAGGGAAACGAGTGCGCCTCTGTATGACTTTAAAATAAATGATTTAAAGTCTGTCAATATTACCTTGGTATAACTATTATTAATATAATCGGGGCGCAGAGCAGGCGGCCTGTCAGCTCCAGCATAACATTAGTGCAAATTCTTTTGTGGATAGGGTGCTTACTTAGGGCACATTGTGGGTGCTTTATCTGCTTGATTCCTTGCAGGCGCAATCCATTCTCAGTGGACATGGCCCTATATTTTTATGAACAAACTACAGTGGACAAAGTAGAAAATCTGGAGTGAGAGAGTGGAGATATGTCATGTGGGAAAGGAGCCATAGGTCCGACTTGAACCTGGGCCACCCGCTTGGAGGATTATTGCCTCGGTATATGGGGTGCAACCTAACCGCTAGGTCATCTGCGTCCCTACAACATGATTATTGACAATATAAAGACTACAATAAAGATACATGTAGAAAGGTCTGTGTTTGTTCTGAAAGAAGCACACTTAACTATCGTTGGTTGGGTCTTGTTGGAATCGCAATGGATTGTGGGATGTGTAGCTCCTTCACTCTTCACAGTCTTGTACCTTTTTTCCATTTCTCCATTTTCCGGTCGTTTATTTTCCTCCGTATCAAATGTGTGAGCGGTCACTGTTGAGGTTTATTGATGTTGTCTGAAAAAAAAACACTTCCTCTTTTGAAATGATAAAATATGTTGATAGAAGCACGTGTCTAACGTAAAATAATAATCAAAATGTCTCTTTAAATATCTTCCTAAATGACATTTGATTACTTTAGCTTGCAATGTGGAGTTTGTCCTGCAAACACACAGCATTAAATATTGATCACAGGCAAGTTCAGTAAATCCTCATCTCCTCAGCTCCACACTTGAACCTGCAGACAGATTTAACGTAGCCGCAGTGAAAGCAGCTCCCGCCAGGACAAAGGATGCAATAAACAAGAATTACTCACTGACGAGGGATGAACATTTCTCTTTTGTGTCTTGATACGCCCCCTCAGGAGAGAATTTGGCATCCCCAGTTCAGCCTTGAGATATTTAAGGATCACCCAAGTTACACTTCGGAGCTTCTTTACGCACTCTGGAGAAATGCAGAAAGACAAGGCTGTATATACTTAACCAGAAAGTAATCTACTGTGCAGAAAAACAACACATTTCCTAACGCTTGAGTTTGTGAGCTGTTGTGCACCAGATCAATAAAGAGGGAGCGCGAGTGACGGGCTAAATGATGAAGCAAATGTCCTTTTGTCCTTACATGAGCCTCTTGTTGTGGGAGAATAAAACGAGATGATAATAGAGGTGAGAAGGAGAACAGAGGCGTGAGTCACCGTAAAGAATCCGTTTTTCTGCTTTTCCATTATAATTGTGCTGGACGCAAATGGAGTTTGGCTTAAAAAAGACACCTGGGCTTCAACATAAAACAGAGAGAGAAAAGCTCATTTCTGACCTTGTCGTGAATCGAAAAGCTTCCTTGTGTGTATCCAAACCAAACACACACACAATCAAATCTGTATTCAAGACGAGGGCTCCTCAACTCCTCCAGGATAAGGGGGTGGCAGGGCTGTTTGATTGACAGGACAGGCTGAATCTCTCCACCAGTAATAACAAACAGGCCTGATTGTTGTCGCTGTCTCGGACGCTGGACGGGAGAGAAGCAGCAATGGATGCTGGGAGCGAGAGGAGGAAGAGAAGGATAGCCTGACAGGCCCAGACTTGGAGCGAACATAACGTCTCCGCTGGGAGCAACAACCGCCACTACGCTCATCTTTCTTCCCCCCTCCTTCCCTCTTCTCCCTTTAACCCCCACCCCTCTGTCTCACTTGTTCGGCTTTTACTCGCCTGTCACTCTGTCTCACTCCCCATCCGGCCATTTGTGTCTGTTGGCCTCTCTTGTGGTTTGTCTGCTCTCCTCCCCCCTTCGTTTTTCTCACCCCTTTGAACCTCTTTTATTCAGAGTATATGTCCCGCTCTTGATGTGTCCCTTATCTCCTGTCCTTGTCCTCTGTCCGTCCTTTACTTCTCTGTTCTGCTTCCCTCTCTGCTCCTTCGTCCTCTGCCTTTCTGCCCTTAAACCTTTTCCTCTCACAGTCGCCTCTTCCCTCCTATGTTTAATCTTCCCATATCTTTTCACTATTTACTTTAAAGCATCCTGCTCATGTATTAAATATACATTCAGATCTGATTTTCTAAAAATCTTTTCCAATATTTCAAGGACATTTCAACAACGGAGGTGTGTGGAGGTATAAAACATGTCTAATTTGTGTGACAGTATGTCCTTTTAAATGTTGATTGAAGTGATGCATGTCTTCAGAAACCAATCAGGTGATGTGTTTTATAATAATGCTGGCTCAGCCGAACGGTCCCCCTGCCAGCATGATGACAGCTGTCCCAGGTGAATGTTAATTGTAAGGGCGTAATGCAGCAAGTACGAGACACATTAAGGTGACATGCTCGGAGATAACATGATGTAACATGATAATATGACTCAGACACTGACTTTAATGTGAGCTACAGTACAGTTACAGAGGAGGCACAAGCAAGTGGTTTGGGGGTGTGGGCAGCTGGGGGAGGGGGGGGGGGGGGTCAAATCTTTTACCGAAGAAAAATGTACATACAAAGAAAAAATACTCCTACTCTTGTTAAAGCTCCTGTGAGGAGTTTTTTTTTTACTGATTATGACAGAAATAAATTAATTGTGATGCCCCTTAATGACCTTCAAAAGCAAGCAAGACCTTTAGTGTCATGATAGATAATTTCTATTCAATTATTTTGATGCCTGTAACTGCTGCCACAGGGTAGGTGTCAGACAAGACGATTTGCAACACACTGAGAAGCTGTATTAACAATCTTTTTAATTAGTGATATGCTTTACAGTTAAGAGAGTAGGATGGGAGTAGGATGAGATTTTTTGTCAGAAAAACACACCTAGATACCTTACAGGAGAAGATCAGCAAAGAAATAAGATGTATCTGTTTGTCCACAGGGGGGCGCCAAAATCAACACAATTCAAAAGTTCCTCAAAGGAGTTTTAAAACCACTTTTAACTATTTCTATCAATGAATCACATTGCTTTAGGACTTGTGAGAAGAGTTGTTTATTGAGAGGAAATTGTGCAAAGAAAAAAACTAGTCTGTGGAGCATCATCTCCAGGGTTTTCCCTCAGGTGTTTACAGTGAGCCAAACAGAACTAAAAAGGCAGTTACTGTTTGATTCATCAAAACAAACTTTGCTCTGTGTCTAATGGATGTAACGAAAACCACTTTTCAATATCACATGTGGCCATTTGGACACCCCTCAGTTTTTCAGGCAAACAGCAAACCAACAGGGGTTGCAGTGATGGAAGCGGGCAAGTGAACAGGTTCTGACATAGCTGATCAGACCCGTCCTAAAAAGCCTCTGAATGATTCTAAAAAGCTCCACGAGCAGAAACGTGGTAAAATTAGGATGAATATTGGAGTTGCTTTTGAAAAATTGAGAGAGGTTAGAATGCAGAAATGTTTCAAGACTAATGCAGAGTTGACTAAACACTGAAGCTTCAGTGTCTGTGACATGGCAACCTGCATGTGTATTGGCTCTGGGGGGGGGGAGACAGCTCTCTCCAATGTTTTTTATTTGGACTGCAGTACCCATTTTAAATGCTAGGTGTCAGAGTTACTTATTGCTCCTTTAAACTACCTTTTAAGGAGTTGAATCACTAACAGGTCATCCTATTTAGTATAAACTGCTGTAATGTTCAGTATTCAAATTTAATCTGTAAAGAACTTGAATAGAAAGTAATAGAGTACAATAGTTTTTATTGTGATTTCACCCGTACAACTCGCTTTCAATGCAACACTAAAAGAAGTAAATATCAACAATGAGACAATAAAAGAAGAAGAATAGCAGGTAGTAGGGCTGCGCAATAATGAATTAAAGAAAGAGTAGGCAGTTAAAGGGGGGCATTCAGCGGACTCATTTAAACCACCTTTAGCTCTGAGGATAATGTTAGCTATAAGTGAAATACAGTTGACAGAAAATCAAAGGTTCGGGAAAAATTAATTGCATAACAAAGAATTGCCTAAGACCCTCACAACCTGGTTCTTGCCACGTTGGCATGTTCAACAAAAAAATGTGATTGTGCTTACAGTTCCCTGAGGGACTCCCGACCCAATCACTTTGTCTTTTGCTTGTCTGAAAATTGGTCAAGCAAAGCATTTCTATATATGAAAATGACTAGGAAGAAAATAGAGGGAGAAAAAGAGCTTTAGATTGGTCCACAGTGCATGCTTCTGTGTTGGAGAGCTATTGCAACTTGTTGCAGCTTGCACATTTATTGAAATGATAATCGTTGCAGACACACATCAGCAGAATTGTTCAAATTTATCCAGGTGTTTGTGCTTTTTTTTTTTACCCCTCCAAGGTGAATCCAGACGGAAAGTGAGCAGGGATTGAGTAAGCTAAAGCGTGAGATAGAGAAAAACCTCAGCAAACATTTTCCTATAAGCCTACAGGGTGACCTCCATTGATAAACTTAAACATTTCACTTTGCCGCAGTTCAGCGATAATAATCAGTAATAAGTGAAGCCTGACTCCGAAACTTTTTCATTTAAGCTCCTGATAGTCCATCTGTACAAGGAGAGAGGCCAGATGGTCGGTGTGTATCCATCTGTCTTAACACATCCCCAACAATACACACCTCCTCTTCATCAATCCCTCAGTCTCCCTCACCTCTGCAGTACCTATTTCATCTAGTTAATATATCTCTTTTCATTTCCCTTGCATGCCTGTCTTTCTCCCATTTTAATGCTCTGCAAATCCCAATTCAAACCTCAGTAAAATAAAATAAATTAAATTGAGGTGACCAGGCTTTTTTGTCTCCTGGAATTTAGGTACAATGTACATTTTTTTGAAGCCATGTTTTTTAATACATGGACAAGGATTAGGTATATGTGGTGACTTGTAAAGTCTACTTGCAGTAGTGTGGCGCTCTGCAGAAGTTAATGGCAAGGGAGGGAGGGGGCGGGGGACTCCTTGTCAGGGCTCCATTGTGTGAGGTGCTGGGACCCGCTTACCTGTAGGCACCTCCTGAAAATTGCTTTCTGATAAAAATAGTGCTCAGCCATGGACCTGGCCCACTTTATTAGTTGTGTGCTCTGGGAAAGCCTCCCGGGTAGAGAAATGGCAGTGTAGAGGGAGGGAGGAATAATGTGAGGATTTTAGGGGGGTAGATGTTGTAAAAGACATAAACGCACAGAGCCTGTACACACGCACGCACGCACGCACGCACGCACGCACGCACACACACACACACACACACACACACACACACACACACACACACACAGAAACTCCCCTGTGCAATTTAGCCACCCTCCACATCCCTTAAAAAACACACATGTGCAGCCAGGTATAAACAATCTGACAGAGGCAGGCAGACGTAATTGGGCCGGACTCCGATACCCAGGACCAGCTCTGGCCAAATTCTCCTCCAGTTAACTGGGGAAAGTTTGTCCTAATAAAACTTTACCTGGGCGGGATGACTTTGTGGATGTACACTCAGAAGATGAATGAACATGGCTCCATTTGTGACCCAAGACTGAGAATCATTGGTGGGAACAAGGGGAGCCGAAACAACTAATTTACTGCCTCTTTTCAGATGCAGTTTCAGGGGAGAGACAAACATAGCTATAGCATACAGTATGTAAACCACAGAGTGTGAGGATGCTGAAAGAAATATTTTTAACGATTTCCCAGTTTGGGATCAATAAAGTACATCTATCTATCTATTTATCTATCCATATATGATGTTATATATGCAAACTTTGGTCCCAAGAAGTTTAAATTCAGTTCAACTCCAAAAAGAGATTCGAATACTGCTCAATAAGCAACAGTAAATGCAAGGGGAAACTCAGAAGAGTTTAAACTATAACTTTACGCTGCCCTGCCATCTCCATTTGCAATCTCCTGGGACTGTGTCCCCAGTCTTTGGCACCTTTATTTTAGGGGTCGCGAGTGGAAAAGTTTGGGAACCCCTGATTTAGCCCAATGATAGTGGTCGCTGTGTTGGAAATTTTACCTCTTCCATACTTTTGATCAATCCAAAACTGGCAATGAGGTGGAGCTGAGGTGGGCCTTTAGCCTCAAACAGCTACAACGCAAAAAAAGATCCGTACGCCAAGGAGCTCCCGTTAAAGTAATTATCAGCAATTGACATTTCGAGCCAACATGCTAGCATGTTGTCTGAGCCAACATGAGCCAACCTTGTGTGTCACTTGTTAATAAATCCTTTAACGGGAGCTCCTTGGCGTGCGGATCTTTATTGCTAATTTATACCTATTCGTTTTTGGATCCAGCGTCCACTTAGGGATGTGCCTTCCTTTTTTATTTTTATTTAAACAGCTACAATGCACCAACCTGTCATTCATCTCAGTAATGCCCCTAATTATGCAATATATGCTTACTCAGGTTTCCACTTTGTCACAGTAAGCTGTTATGCAGAAGACATGCTGATGTATTTTTGGAATCATATGATAAAAAGTATGAACTTCTGGTCCCATCAGCATCAGTGCTAACAAGTTGTTGGCTTGGAAATCTTTTCTCTTACTACAATAAAAAAAATATCTTGACGATGAAATAATGTACAATCCCAAGAAATATAAAACGTCAGTGGGGGATACACAGCAGTTACAGGGTAAGTAGAAGAGGTCAGGGAAGGTATTGTGTTGGAATATGGCAGTCATGTCCAGGCTGGCTTTATCGGTTAGGTTCCACGTGACGTTTTTTTCCTACTCTCAACTCACATACAACCCACAGCTGAACAACTACTGTAGCTTCCTCAACTTCTTTCTCTTTTCTTTGTGTTTACTCCCCCTGACATTTTTTTCTCGGGATGTTATCTGATTTCATCATCAAGAGTTATACTTTAGTCAGGGAAAATATGTCAAAGCTAACAACTTGTCAGCTTGATTAAAATTGGATTGGAAGTTCACACAGTTTATTCAAAGGACACATTTTTAGAGACTGTGTTCCCCGCAGTGGGACATAAAGGTTGTTTCACCAGGCATATAGAACCTGGTACATTACACAAACTCACCCCTGATTTCTCTTCTCTTACCTTGATGCTTAATCATTCCCTGACCCCTTCCTTGAACATTTCTCTCCCCGCCTATTTGCTTGTTTTCCAATCTTTTTCACCCCTCCCCTCTCTGCCTCTTCTCTGCTCTGTTTGTGCCTCTCCTAAGCTCTCCACTGGGGACTGCTTTCAGAGACGCACGGAGGCGCCAGCCGCTAAATAGGGAACACCTCTGCTCACATGGACAACCTCAAAGAAGAGGAGAGAGGAAGGGAAAGTGGAAGGGAAATATGTAGAAAGAACAGTGAAAAAGAAGGACAGGGGAATAGAGGATTGTGGGGCGTCATGAAGGATGAGGAAAAGGTGACATGAGACATATCAATGAGAAAATGCCGCAGCTCCATTCAAAGCTAAAATAATAGCCTTGGTTTGTTTTGACAAGAGTTATGGGCGTCCCAAAAGGGATGAGCCGTTCCGCATTCTGATCACTACTAACAATCCATAAATACATAGTCAAAAGGCCACATACACACAAGAAGACAGGGCAACATGCACAGGTTGATACGTTTTATTTAATGATTCACAGTTTAACAAGCAAAAACAACTAAAAACAGGTCAAGTATAAAGGCTTTATACTGTTCCTTGTTTCCTAGGAGTGGAGAGTTCTTTATAAATTTCACACTTGAGCATCTCGCCGTCACATCTTACAGCAGTGGTTATTTGGGATGAATGGTCTTTGGTGATATAGAGAGATACCACATCCATCATCTCTCTGTGTTCTATAACAGTGAGCAGGTTCTTTCTCTGTGGAGACTAGCAGATAATAAGTGTACAAGCTGGAGTGTGTGTGTGTGTGTGTGTGTGTGTGTGTGTGTGTGTGTGTGTGTGTGTGTGTGTGTGTGTGTGTGTGTGTGTGTGTGTGTGTGTGTGTGTGTGTGTGTGTGTGTGTGTGTGTGCATGAGGATGGTTTCGTCAAGATATTTAGTTCACTGGTTTTCCTGCAGAGCTATTGTGAAGAGTAGGTCAGAGAATTCTTAAAGGGATGAGAATATACTCAGAGACGTTTTTTTAAGGAAGTTCTCTTTAACTTTTTCTGCAAACTTTTTTAGAACAGGCACGGACAAATCTTTGTGTGTATATATTTAGTTTGGATAACGTGATACAGAAAAGGATTAAATGAAGTGCAGTTGATTTTGGAAAACCTGTTCATACGTTTGGCATAGTTACAAGAAATCTTTGCATCAGCAGCCTCCTTTCACCTATTTCTATGTACTACTGGGACGGCTTACACATGATCACTTTTCTCCTTTTTTGATTGGTTAATGTGGAGTTATCGTATGTACCTAATGAATGCAACTGAAATATGAATCTCCTCTCAGCTCGTTTTTGGTGTCCAACAATGTTTGGGGGTTTATGTGGCTCTTCCCAAATGTAATACTTATTATGCTTTTAACCCTAGAACACTATCGCGGGTGATTTTCACAGGAGCAAACATATTTACATGATTTTCATTATGTTGCGTTTGTCTGAGTGTCTTGGGTCCCTGGGTAGCTTCAGCATTGTCTTTGACGTCCTTTGAAGGCGTGGGTGTTTCCCTTCTCCAAAACATACTTTTCCTACAGGCACGTGTTTGGGTGATTTTCACCCGGCAATAGTTTCTCTCTCCTGCAGCTGTTCATGTGTACAGGAGACTGTGCCTTCACCAGGGAAGTCTCAAATGTCCCAGGAATAGGTGGACCAAAGACCAAGTTTCCAGTTTCATTTTTTTTCTTTTTAGGATTTTCTTTTTTTTCCCTAATTTCTCGGTAATTTTGGAGCATTTTTATAGGGTCCCCCCATGATACTTTTTTTCATTTTTTTAGACATGGCACAGTTTAAAATAAAAGAACACTACTCTAACTTGTCATGTATTGTCATATTTTGATGACAAGTACTTTTTATTGGGTATATTATGTCTGGTAAAAATCACCCGGCGTTAGTGATGGTGTTACTAAATTTAGCGATAGTGTTCTAGGGTTAAACCAATAGTGCTATGAAACAGGAATCTAGAACTGTAAAGATAGGAGCCCGGATTTAGGTGAACAGCTTTACAAAGATGCATTTGGTCAAGAACATTAGCAAGAAATTGAGGAAGTTTACATGATACAACACGGTAAAATACTGCTTAAACATTTCTAGCTAGTGAGTCTCCCGCTGATGAAAACAGGAAATGGAGGGCACACAGTATTGCTTCAGATTCCAGCAGCAGTTTCAGCACCTTGGAGAGCGCCACAGCCAACACATTCTGTACATTTTGCGAAAAATACACATTTTTCCAAGAATAGGATCAGTTTTGTCCTGACACTGTCATGTTTGTCATCTTAATAACATGCATACCTTATGATTAACCATAATTTAGCTTTTGCTATGTCTTTGAATGCCTCTTACTGGTACATACGTTAAGTTGTGCAGCCAGCCCATGACCAGCTTACAAGACGATGATCAAACATTTCCTACTTGTTGCAAACAGCTTGACGGCACTAGGTCACTACTCGGCTGTGGCTCAGCTGGTAGGGTTGGTTTCTCAACTGGAAGGTTGGGGGTTCAATCCCCAGCTCCTGCAGCAACATGTCTGATGTGCCCATGGGCAATACACTCCTTCTGCTTTTAATGGGGTGTGTATGTGACTTCTGGGTCTCTTGGAGCTAGAATTTTTTCTGCACTTCCACATTTGCTTCATTTTTCAAGACTGGAAGTTGCTGCTTGATTCAAACATGCTTGGTAAGAGATTAACTTCATTTTTAACAAAAATATCTTTGAACTATTTTTTTCTTTTTCAAAACTGCCAAGCAACTTTCTTTTTAAATATTTTGCAGGCTGCATGATCCATTATGCATAATATTAAAATGCAGCTACCCCAAAATCAGCATGAAGCTCTGCAGCCCGTGGAGAATTAGGGTTTCACCTTAGTCTGCAGAAATGTCTCTAATAATTATTGAAGATTTGTCTTCAAAAGAAGCTTCTTGTGCATAGTGCAGGTAAACTGTCATCACTTATACTGTCATATGACTCAATACTTTATGACCATGATGAATCATGAGTGACAGGTTGATATGCTGAATGTAAATCTTGCTTGATTCATTGTTTACCTCATGTGAAATAGTATAAATGTCGTTGTCAAGTTGTGTTTGTTCTACCTACAGACAGAGTAGGAACTTCTTGGTCCCTTTCTCACTGCCACACACACCCACAAGCTTCCCCTCTCTCTCACACACACACACACACACACACACACACACACACACACACACACACACACACACACACACACACACACACACACACACACACACACACACACACCAGACACACACACACACACATACACACACACGCACACACACACACACACACACACACACATACACACACACACACACACACACACACACACACAAATACACACAGAGACTAACCTGACAGGTGGCAAACTGGCAATTAGTCAGTTCCCTCACCAAAGCTTTCAACAAAGTCTTCTTACAGTCTGACCTGAGAGGACCGAGCTGCCTGCACGCTCACGCACACACACACACTCACTTTTCCCTGCACGCCCACACCTCTTTTCGCCTCCAACTCCTCTCCTTTGACCTTCTTCACTTGAATCAGAAACCGCTTGTCACTTTTTCTTTGAGTCAGCACTCTTGCTTCCTTTCCTCCGCTCCCTTCTTCCCTTCTTGCACTCTGATCGACCCCCTCCCCAACCTTATCCCATCCCCATCCCCTTCCCCATCACACACACACACACAAGCTTGAACACACCTCCCTACTCTGATGCGGCAGCAGTAGCGTGCAGACACACGTGGCCCTGAAGAAGCAGATGCAAGGAATTTTGAGGGATGGAGTAAGATGGGAAGCATGCAAAAAGAGAGAAAGAAGGGGGGGTAAAAGGGGAGAGCAAGAGAAAGAAAAGGAGGAGTAGAGAAGGAGAGATGAAAAATGTAGTGTAGAGTTAAGGCAGGTTAACTCTGGCTCCCTTTGGAAAATCCCCAAACGCACAGCGAGGGTCTGGCAGTCAAGGTGAGAAGCAGAGGACATCCCTCCATCCCTCCCTGCTTCTTCCCCCTTATGCACCCGCCTGCACCCTCTCCAGCTGTTCTCATTACAGCTTGTGTGTGTGTGTGTGTGTGTGTGTGTGTGTGTGTGTGACTTTTCATTTCCACTCATTTGCAGGTGTCCCAGTATAATTTAATGCATGTATTTTGTTTATTTTTCAGTCAGGTATCATAAACATGTGTGTTCATTAATGTGGATTTACTCTTTGCTAGTGTGTGTACATGTGTGTGTCCGTGTGTGTGTTTTCTGAATGCTACGAGGGCATCAGGTCTGGTCGAGCTCCAGCGCTCCTCAGGGCGTCCCTGTAAATGCCAGAATGTTGGCACAGACGAGGACCCCTCTCAGCCTGATCTGCTCAAAACTTTGTTCTCTTCTCTGTCGATCAGCAACTCTCAGACACACACGAGGGTTCAGGAGAGCACACAGAAGCCAAGAGGTGGAATATCGGACATAAAAAGACAGAAGAAAGAGATTTAAAAACAGCAGTTGGGTTTGTTCTGTGGTCTGTTTGCTTCATGGTGGGCTGGGAGAGCTGTCAGATCATTCAAATATTCTGTGGTCTCACTTTTCCTGCCCGGCAATGTTTCAGTTTCAGCTAGTTTCAGCTAGCTATCTGTTGTGTCTGTGCAGTTTGTTTTTTTATAAATCAACCTAGTTAAGGTTGCATATTTGAAGGAACCCACAATAAATGAGTTCCTATCTCTGCAGACATATCCCTGCAGATTTCCTGCAGGACGTAACCCTCTGCTGCCTCCTTTTGGGTGGTGGTGTGTAATACGTTGAAGAGCATCGAAGCTCCTGTCTTTTGTATTGAATGTGCATGTGAAACTTCTATGAGAGTCAATAGAGCCCCAGAGTGCACAGACACAGCGTCTACTTTTTCTTTTTTTAAGTAGTGAAGAACCACTAAATCATCTTCACGGCTTGATGACTCCATTTTGTCTCCTACTGCAAATCTTCGCAATTAATAGGAAAATAAATACATCAGACTCAGAGTGCAAGGTTTCTGGGTGTAACGTTTTTTTAATCGGATTACGGATCCGAAACACGCAGAGCCAGCCCCAACCCACTTGCTGCCCCGGGCAAGATTTTAGCTGGTGCCCCTGGTATTGCAACCAATTCCACCACCAATCACAGTATTCATACACTTAAAGAACACTGGCTTTTCTTTCTTTAAACCTGATATTTAAGGGTGCGGTCAGTGTCACTTACTTCTGATAACTCATCTGAACTCCTCCCCCACAAAGAGCAGGTAACGAGTAGCGATGTTGTGATGCATCAGGTCGAGCAGGGAGCAAGAAAATAGAGCCTTTTTAAATAGGTGATGAAGTTGTGTTTTCTTTTGTTGTATTACCGAATAATAGCATGAAAATTACATTAGATAAAATAACATTAGGTGAAAGTTAAGCACATTTTTCCTTCGTTTTTCGACTTGTTATCTTCAACTTTTCTTCATCACTCATTTCGGGTGCCAGGACGCCCCCTATAGACGGCCGGCGCCCCTAGCATCTGCCTACATTGCCTATGCCATGGGCCGGCCCTGCGAAAACGCACCTGTAAAAAAAATAACTCAGTGTGCAAAGACCTTCATTGTAATAAAACTGACTCACACAGAGCCTTGCAGAAAATGTTACCTCCCCTTTTTTTCAGAATGAAGCAGCTTTTGTTTGTGATGTGCTATCCAGCTAAATTTGTAGGTTTAAGTGAACGTCAAGCAGAAAAATGTAGCTTAAAAAACCCCAAAAGACACACTGTTGGTGCTACTTTAGGCTTTGACAAAGTTGCTTTGAATGGCAGAACCTGCTGGTTTAGCCTTCTGAGAGTACAATGCTGGCTTAGAAATTGACGTTTTTTTTTGTGTGGACCGTGTCTGAGTTTCATCCCTAATTGCTGAGTGATGGCTTCTACAAAGAATCTGAAAGAACAGTTGCTGATGACAACACTACAGAAAATGCCAGCGGGGCGACATGTTGTGCATAAATTAGTAAATGATAACTATTCCTATCTGTAGACAATTATTTTGCAAGCTCCTGTGATGCTTTCTCAGCTGTTTGTCCTCAATTAAAGTTGTTTTTTTCCCCTCCTCATTTGCTCAGATAATAATCAGCCCTGCTGGTAAACAAGCTTTTGTAAGGCTAAACTTGCTCTGTGTGCAGACATGGCTGATTCTAATCCATCAGGTGCATCTGCAGGTAAATATTTCATCACCGCAAGGATGGAAATGACCCAGCTTATGCCCCTGTTGGTTTATCCTGGGCTAAAATCTTGTGTTCCCGCTGCTTTATGTTCTGATCCTAATCCCAGTTTTATAAACAACGATTTAATGCAAAGAAACACAAATATATGATGACAGAAAATTGCAAGGATATTGAGTCATCTCAGATTTTCAGACACATTTTGATAAAAACCCCTTTTAATATATCTGCTCACGCCTGCAGTACCACACCAAAAAAACAACCTCACAAAGGCTTTTAAAGAAAACAGCTCTCACTTCATGATCAATCCAATATATTTTTATAACCCAAGCACATTCCTTTCAACTTTTTTCCCCCCCTGCAGGATGTTTTAATGGCAGTTTCCTTTTGTATTGGATCGTGAAATGAAGAGACAGTGGGGACAGGATGGAGACGACGAGGATAGAGATGTGATCTGACAGACAGTCAGTCGACTGACTTTAAGCTGTTTTGACCTTTTATGATGACAGAGAAAACAACTTTTTTGTAGCAGAGTAATAAGGACAATATTTCCCTCTGGGTGCTTTGGATTCGAAGTGTGGAACTACATGAATTGTATATACTCAAGTGAAGTACTCTTACCTTTATATGGTACTCAGGGATAGTTTGTGATTTGAAGGACAAGACTTGAGACCTCACTACGAATAAAAGAGTTAACTTAAGAAGACTTGAGGGTGAATGAGAATATGATGAAGAGCAGTTTAAAACACTTAATTTAAGACTCATTGACCTGACAAGGTTGGGTTGGCTGTGTCTCAGTCAGTCGCCTGGGGGTTCAAGCACCTGCAGCAACATCCGAGGTGTCCTTGGGCAAGACACTAAACCCCAAATTGCTCCTACTGCTTTGTCGACAGTGTATGAATGTGTATGAATGGGATTAGTTACTTCTGATGGTCACTTACACAGCAACCTCTGGCATCAGTGTGAGAATGGGTAGGTGTGACTTGCAGTGTAAAAGCTTCCATCACTGCAACACCTGTTGGTTTGCCGTTTACCTGGCAAACCAAGGGGCGTCCAAAACGGCTGTGTGGGCGTGCCTTAAAACCGCCTACTTCTCTGGTCAAAGCAAATAAAGACCATTCAGGACCGGAATCGAAACTTAAAGGAGGAGGACATACTGGTGGCTGTGTTTTTGTCAGAGCAGCCAGCACTTCAACACAGCATGATTATTAGAAATGTACCCTGATAGAGATGAAACCAAAATTAGATATTTAAGATATATTTTAAAATGTATTTTGTACACTTTATGAGTCTCATGGTTTTGCAAAAATGTGCTTAAATATATAATACTTAATCTGTGAATACCAATTAACAATTTGCCCTGATAAATATGAAATAACTATTAAGTGACTAAAACGTAATTGTGAGTATGATTTTTACGCTTAAGGACTTGAGCTTGTATAGCATTTTTCTAGTCTTCTGACTACTCAAAGCACCGCAGGTCACACCTACATTCACACCCTGATGGCAGAGGTTGTTATGTAAAGTGACCATCAGAAGTAACTAATCCCATCCATACGAATTCATACGCCGCCGACGAAGCAGTGGGAGCAATTTGTGGTTAAGTGTCTTGCCCAAGGACACCTCGGACATGTTGCTGCAGGAACTGCATGGGATTGAACCCTCGACCTTCTGATTGCCACAGCCGCCCTTATTGTGATACTACTGTCGTATCAGGAGTCAAAATGTAAGATTTGAAGTATCGTGACAACACACTGAACGCCAAATTGCCCCCAAGAGGGAGTGAATGCATTCAAAGGAGTTAGCTTATACTGATGGCCACTTTACAAAGCAGCCTCTACCAACAGTGTATGAATGTGTGAATGGGTGAATGTGACACATAGTGTTAAAGAGCTCTGACTCATCAGAAGACTAGAACAGCGCTATATTAGAACAGTCCTTCCTATTTACCAGTTGGAAGTCATTGGTTTGGCAATGGACTTGGTCTATCCAAACTTGACTTTGGATCTTAAAGCAACGACACAAGACTTTGAACCCTTACCTCGGCTAAATCTGAAGCTTATCAACGTCAATATCTATCAGTCTCTCTGATCCGTGGTTAACATTGGCATTGGCCTGCAAAAAGCCTTTGTGCATTTGTCGCCGCTTCTAGTGCAACAGGGAAGCCCGTATTGATCCGCTGTAGTTGCTGACATGTGTAAATACAAACATCATTTACTGAAAGCTGTAAAAGTGTAACTCATCTCATGGCTTCCTCTTGTCATATACAGTCAAAACACACACACACACACACACACACACACACACACATACACACAGCCATCCATGTGCCCTATCGACGCTGTGAAATACATTTGTCCTCTGGGATGCGGTCGATAAGTGTCTGTGACTTAAAGCCCCTGGATTAACCTGTGCTTGCCCGATCGCAGCTTGTAAGTCGTTTTAAGTTCTTCACGCTCGATTGCGTCGCAACGTTGCCATCCAATCAAAACCTAATCCAGGTTTTTTTCCGGACTAATGCCTATTGACTTTTCACAGAGGTCTTACATAGAATCAATCCCCCAGCTGAGCGCATGGGAGGCTCAATGGTTAATGGCAGCTGTGTGTTTGGGAACGGGACTGAATAATGTCCTCAGGTGTCAGAGCATGGAAATGAGACGTGTGTGTGTCATTACTGGAAAATAATCCTACTCTACTTTCGCCTTGTTTCGTTTCTTTTTCTGCAGATCTTCGTTTACCCATTTTTCTCTTCTCTTTTGTCCTCTCTTTTCTCCTGCTGCTCCCTCTCTCTTTCCGTCCATCCCTATCTTTCTCTCTACCGTCTGTGGTAGTGAGTGATGAGGGAGGCGTCCACTCCATCCGTCACTGTTGATGTTGTGACTGTGTGTGGTTGTACTTGTGTGTGTGTGTGTGTGTGTGTGTGTGTGTGTGTATGCATGTCATCTGGCGCCGGGTGGCCTCCCGCTGATGTAAGAGGGATCCGTCATGTCTCTGTGTCAAAACAGCAGACATGCATGAGTGGATGTACACACTCCTGCACCCGAACACATGCAAACACACACACACGCAGTCCTCTTGTTTCATTTCTCACCATGTGCGAGTAAAGGGGGGCTCGGATACTTTTAATGGACCCTGATGATGTAATTTACCGTCTCAATGTCAAAAGTATCGTTTTCGCTTTCATTTTATTTTCCATTTTGGGCAAATATTTAAATTAGATAGATCTTAACCTAAACTGAAAATCTGAAGATCTCCATCATGGCTAAATTTGCAGCTAATAGCGCCTCGAGTTGTAGCAGGCAGTGCTGGTACTTTATATTGTAGTGTTATTGTGTTAACATCCATCTCTGCTGCCTTAAATAGATAATGCAACATGATGGCACATTTCAGCAAATTCTGCTTAAAAATACACAAAACTGCATGTTTGGCGCCTAAAAAGCAGCACAGAAAAAAGTCCCTCGTGTGGATTTGTGTCTGTTGTGTGACTCGAGTGGTTTTCAGCGTGCTAAAAAGAGGCCCTTTGAAGAGAGCAGAGCATTATGGAGTGGCAAGTAGGCATGAGTTAATTTTGGAGCATCGACAGCACTAGCAGGAGGAGGAGGAGGAGAGGTGACAGTAAGCCCCCCCTCCCCGAACTGCTTGTGTGTTTGGAGCAACCCCTGCTGAACACAAGAGGAACTGCAGCAGCTGTGATAAAGTCTTGTTTGTCTTTTGGATGGGATAAATAATGGGCTTTAGACCAAGGGGGACAGTTTGCTCAGGCTTTTGATTAAGCACAAGCTCCGTTTCATTATCTTATTAGACGATAGAGGTAAAGAGGTGTTTGGAATCCAGCCCTGTTTCTCTGTTTTTGATTGAGAGGGAAACGAACAGCAGGAAGTCTAGTCAGAGTAAACGCTGTGCAGACAGATGTGCATGTGTCCCCTGTGTGTCTGCTGCGTGACTGATGTTTCTCTATTAATGTCTGCTTAATCGTGTGTTATCCTCTAAAAGAAGCCTCGCTGATGGCACCCTGAGTGTGTTTTGCGTTTGTGACTAAGTACATGCAGTTGGCTTCTGGCCAGGATGGAGCTGAATAGGGACTCGTTTGATTAGAAACTACTGTAATATGTGATCGGGGGAAATATAATATACAGTAGTAGGTGCTTTGTAATTGAGATATTTACAGCAACTCCAAATAATATGAATATAATGATGAAAACTTCTGGATTAAACATAGACTGTATAAAACATGGACTCTCAAGACTCCTTACAAACAGCTACAACACGCTCACCTGTCAGTCAAATCAGCCACACCCCTAATTATGCAAATGTATACACATCTTAGTCTTAATATTATCAAAAAAGGATGTGAATTAAACAAACTAACCTGTCATAAAGTGTGTAAGGATAAAGAAACAAGATATTCAGACTCTTTTTCTAATGTGTACCAGGTTGTAAACATGTTTTTTTTCTACTGTAATGGGCATTTTAACATGGGGTCTCTTGGGGATTGCTATTGGAGGCGGCCTCAAGTGGACACTCTAAGAACTGCAATTTGTTCACTTCTGCATTAGCTCATGTTTCAACAGCCATTTTGGAAGAAACGTCCTGCTTCTTCTTCTGTTTTGTATCACTCCACTAAGCTCCGCCCACTAAATGCTGCACAGAACATACAAGCCAACTGTTGTCACTGTAAGTGTCTGTTCCATTCATGTAGTTATGTCGGACTTAAGCGGGGTACACGCTACAAGATCATTTGCCAGATTTTCCTGAAGTAGAATGTGAGAACTACACCAATTTCAAATTGTAAATATTACATTTATAATATGTTTCATATTTAAATGTTGTGTGGGGGCAGCTGAACGTACACTCTGGATCGTCACATGAACTGAAATGATAGCCTATTAGGAAGTGAGCTGACTGAAGAGGAACAACAATCACAGCAAATCAATTAGTACTCACCTCCATCCTCCTGCTGTTTAATGAAAAGACCATATTTACTCCAACTCGATGGATCCATTCCATCGTTTTTCTGTTTTTTCTACATGAATTTTCAGCAGTAGTAGTCCGAAAACCATCACAAAGTATTTCTGCTCATCGTCCGCCATGTTTGTTTACTCTGCAGTTGTGTTTGACCATAAGAGATTTAGCTTTTTTAGAGTCCGGTCATATCATTGCTTTCCATTCTATACAACTTCTGTAATTATTTGTTGACGTATACAGTATGTGAGGTCTCTCACATCTTTAATATCTGTTAAGACTTAAAAAGTCTTTTAGTGTGGGCCAGGCTTTAAAAGACACAAACACTGACAGACAATCAATACACATCCCAAAATAGTTTAAAGGTCGCAACTGATGTGTGCTGCACGGCCGGTGTGCACACAGCACAGAGGCGAGGAGAGAGAGAGAGAGAGAGAGAGAGAGAGAGAGAAAGCTGCCGACATGAGTCTTGAAGAAGCTGTTGATTGGCACTAAACATGATTGGTTGTTTGATGCAGATCAGATGATTGAATCAAAAAAACGAAATACAAAGGGGGCGGGGGCTCCCATACAGATCAGAGCCACATTTATTCAAAGTACAATAATGTTGCCTACTGCAGCTTTAACTGACTGCATGACTTGCAGAGGTGAGTGTACTCACAATTATTCATGCAATCTTTCTTTTCCTGCTGGGGGAATTCAGTCTGTGTCGCACCATGCTAAGCATTACACCAAGTGAAATTGCATTAAATATTAAAGGTGTATTTTACAAGGGGAAACCATAAATATATGATACACTGAAAACAAAACAGATTTTTTTGCTGCCTTGTCATGTTAAGTTCATGTTTCACCTCTTTCAGCCTGTAACGTTTAAACATGAATTTAAACTATACGGTGTGAGTTTGTCAGTCATCTTCGCATGCATAATCACTTTGATGGCAACAAGGACTCAAGTTCTTCCGTTTCATTTGCTTTCAACACTCGTCTGGAACAGTTAAGTGAGACAACAGATGAGGAAACAGCTCAGCGAAAAAAGAATAATGGGAAACAAGTCTGCACTTTAAAGGAGGAGGTGAATAAGAGGCTCTGTGGTGCAGCGGGAAACATGGGATTCAGTATTTAAGCCTCATTTAAAGAGACACACTCCAAAACAGTGATTGTGTTGTTAATCCACAAACCCTGTTCTGCCCTCTGAGTCTGCCTTCTCACCGTATAGAAAAGGGCATGGAGCAAGAAAGCCCGGGCCACATCCCGTTCTAGAGAGGAACGTGGTCAGACACAGCTCATTTGCATTTAAAGCTACAGACACAGAAACAGCCTGTTCTGAGCAGGGCTGAAATAGAGGGGTTTATAGACATGATCAAATACAGGATCAGAGTGGATTTAGAACAAGAAACTTCACAGACATGTTTTGGGGAGCTCTGAGACTTATTTTAACTTGTTGAAAAGGAGTATGTTATGTGACCTTTAAAGCTTCTAGGTCGACAGCTTTCAGTCCTTACATGCTTCTGTTTTGCGGCTAAAAACAAAAAAACAAGATTCCACTTGGCTCGGGTCACAGTTGTCTTTATGTATGCTGCCATGTTTGTGTGATATATAAGTATGCAACATCATGTTGGTGACTCTTCCCGGTCTGCTCGCTCTCATTGGCTATTGTGGGTAATCAGTTGGAGGCAGCCCGATCTGGAATAGTACATATCAGACATTGTTGATATTTCGGGATTGTATTCACACCACACACTTGAGGATTATTTGGACAAATAATCGGTTGCAACATGCCTCAAATCGGAGTGGAGGGGGGTGATGGGTTCAGGCTCAAAATTGTCTAGTGTGTAGCCATCTTTTTAACCACAAGTACCTGAATACTAAACTTGTTTATGGAGCTTCAGAAAATGCACCTAGTCACTTTTCACGGCTGCACCACTGGCCCTGCCTTTGTGACCTTATTGAGCTTGACTTTTACCATATCTGGGACAGGCTATCTGAAAAATAAATCCTTTGTCTTTAATTAACCTGACTTTTACTGTTGATCAAATCAAAGTCTCTATTTTTCCTCTTTTGTTTAAAGCTTAGATACAGCTTAAAACACACACACACACACACACACACACACACACACACACACACGCTTCACATTACTCATATGGCCAGATTCCGTTTAATTCACATCATTAATCAATTAATGAACTTGAGAATGTATGTTAGGCGGTTGTGAGCCGGTGATTCACAAAGCTAGCTTTAATCCTGTAGTCCCCCCCCCCCCCCCACACACACACACACACATATGGATACACAAATACACATACACACAAAGAGTGCTGAGAAGATGAGCTGCAATACACTGCTGTGCAAACGCGGTTAATGATAGCAATCTGATTACACCTTCCAAGAGACTCCAGACCTTTGGATCGGGCTCGGTGCTATTAGAGCTAAGTTAATGGGTGGGTGAGGAAATGAATGGCTGCCTAAGTGAATGGATGTGCAATTAAAGAATGGGCGATACAGTCAATGTAATTAGCTTGTTTATGTGCACTACAATGGATATAGGCAGACGTTAAGGCGCTGCAGAGAAAGACAGAAGAGATAGAAGAAGGAGGAGGAGGAGAGGGTGAGAAAGGGTGAGTGAGAAATGAATGAGAGAGAGAGCAAACTCCTTATTCAGGCCTTTTCTGCTCACCCGTCACATCAAGGCTCCAAATCAATCCTGCAAATTGGTTTGTTCCTCAACAAGGTTACCAAATGACGGAGGGATGGAGGGAATGAAGAGGAGACAGAGAGGCAGAATATGAGGGAGAGAGAGGGAATATGTGAGAGCTGTAACGAGAGGGAGATGGAGGGAGGGGGATGTCCCGCTGTTGACGTATCGTCTAATGCAGAGCTATGTGTGTGTAAGTGTGTGTGAGCTGAAGGCCAATGGCGGGGTTGTTAAACTATAAGGAAGGTGAAGGATCCACCTGATTGTTGTTTGTTACAGGTAAACCGAAGCAGCTGAGTTATGGCATCCCACCTCTGGAACCACTTTATCCACGTGGCGAATGTGCACACGTTGGAATGAATTTGCCGCTGTGCGTGTCTGTGTGTGTGTTCGGTTCCATGATGCAGCCACAGATGCTCCTGTAACCCTGTCACGATGAAATGTGGGCCCCATTTCCTCCCATTCCCAGCTGAGCCAGTTGAATTGGAGAGTAAATATATAAATAATGGAGGAGATAAAAAATGGCAGACACTCCAAATGTATTATTCTTCTCCTCTGACCCGATGCGTGTGCTTATGTCTCTTTCAGGAACACTTCACGCCGGAGTGTAAGTTTAAAGAGAGTGTGTTCGAGAACTACTACGTCACCTACTCGTCCATCCTATACAGGCAGACTCAGTCGGGTCGGGCGTGGTACATCGGTATTAACCGGGATGGACAGGTCATGAAAGGGAACCGCGTCAAGAAGACGAAGGGAGCAGCGCACTTTCTGCCCAAACTCATTGAAGGTAAATCGCATTAAAGTTTACAGTACAAGCTGTTACAGAGACAGGGGCGGGTGGGTCCTGCAAGACGCTCAAAGATTATATATTGTCAACTTCTTTTACCAAGTGTCAAATCACTCTTCTGTGCCTCCAGTGCAACAAAGCCATTGCCCTCAAATGTTCTGTTTTAGGTATTTAAAGTGCAGCTTGAAGTCTCCGTTAAGCTTTTTCTTTACCTGGTAAAAATAGGTATATACTGTAGTTGGTAATATACAGAGGTGTGGACTCAAGTAACATGACTTGGACTTGAGTCAGACTCAGCTAGCAGTGCCACTGTACACAGAGAACTGACAAGGTGGTTAGTTTTCTTCTAAACCTTTTACTTAGATACTTTCTTCACCTTGTCAGATTCTACGTCTAACATATTTGCGACTTTCTCCTTCCCCAGTGGCCATGTACAGGGAGCCTTCACTACACGACGTTGCTGAGCAGAGCCCACCCAGAAAAACGCCCAAGACCTCCAGTGACTCGCCGGTGCACCAGAATGGCAAGAAGGACCCTCAATCCAAAACCAAAACCTCCTCCTCCTAGCGCTCAAAGACACATGTTTAAGGAGGGGTGGAGGACACAGGGGGCACTAGGCACCGATGGACACCTGAACAGGGTTGTTAGGGCTACACCCACACCTGCCGCCTGCAACACTGACCCCCACAAGAACTCTGGGAACCCACAATGCACTGCTGTTTGGTTAGAAAAAAGGAGCAGAATTGGGCAGAGTGGAGCTGGCTGATGGGAAGCCCCTTTTACCTTCACAGACCACCATGTACACCATCCCTCCACTTATTTAACAACCTCTGTGATTATCAAAGCCTGGGATATAAAAGCAATAACTTCATGAAGAGGCAAACAGTCACGTAGCGTCATGTTGCATGTCCCAACAGTGTGTTTATCCGTTTGGAAGGAAATCCATCATACTCTCCATCGTCAGCGACATCCTTCCAGGCAACCAAATATCCAAGAAAAGTCTTCCAGGTTTTACCACGAGTGCAACATTCATATCTGTTCCACTATAGCACACTATTTACAATCGCGTTGTGTTTTTTTAAAATTCCCAACAGGGTTCCAAGCTTATGCTAGCCTGACACAAAAGCTAAGCTAACACGAAAGCTGCAAAGCTGTCACAAAGACCCTTTTAGGACTTTTGTTCTCCTGCCGTCATTGTCTGTGTGTGGCTTGAATAACTGTCAGCCCGCATGTATGTGTTTGTGTGCTTTTACGTGTGTGTGTGTGTGTGTGTGTGTGTGTGTGTGTGTGTGTGTGTGTGTGTGTGTGTGTGTGTGTGTGTGTTCTCTTCTTCTTCAACTCGCCCTTTGCGCAATTTGATTAGTTTGTGACATGGACTCAATTTTCCACTCGGTGGCACAAGAAAACCCCTCCCATCCTCTCTGGCTCTGATAATGGAGTCTGAGGCTGATCAGAATCTTTTGACCCTTAAACGAGGGGCCAAGAGCTCCCTCAGCACACTGCAGAACCACATACACACACACTCATTGTTACATTGACGTTTTAAGCGGTGTGTACACACACACACACTTAAGCACCCTGTTATCCATGAGTGACCACTACAGAAAATGATCTCATAAATTAACACACCTAACACAATGAAAAGTAGAAGACACACACACATGCAAACAAATGCACACTCACTAATGCAGCAGACATGTTGATGTGGTGGTGATGGTGCGTGCAGGTTATGGGAGACAATAGAGATATCATCAGTGAGATGGGGTACTGATGGAGCCTGACAGTGTGGCTTGTGATTGCACTGCAATAGCTTTTTTTTCACTGTGGCTGGCCATGCATTGCACAAACCTCCAAGCCCATAATGTAGCAGTGGACTCACTATCATTCAATGTGGTATGCTTGTCTGAAAACACATTCAAGAAAGTTTATATATTACTTTGCATCCACATTTTGCTACCACCTTAATGATGAATACAAAAAAAAGGAGCGCAAATATTAACAGTTTCTTTAGATTCTGTTCCACCCCAATATTGTCCCCACTGTGCATACTTTGCCAACATAAAGAACTTTCTGTGGATAATTTTTAAAGGGGCAATACACCCATTTTACATGTCAAAGTTCATTTATAAATGATATGGAGTACTACTCAGTCTGTGGAAATAATTCTATAGAGGTCTTCAGTGTCTCAGGAGGAGCTGTGCCAGGTGGAAAAATTACTTCAGTGATGTCATCTTATAATTTTGTGTTGCTGGAGATGTTAAAGTCTACCTTCAGTACCACAAACCCCTTAAAGCTGGGTTTTATCTTTTGAATTAGAGAAAACACAACTAAATCCAACTCTTACTGTAATTAAGCCACCCAAGTCTTTTCATCTGTTTAGGTAACTAATCCCCTTTAGGCTGGTACAATCCATTGGCCACACTATTTCTGTGTCCTAAATCCATATTACATTCTAATATTAAGCTGTGAAGAAACACTTTATCTCTGAGTACACCGCTAAGATGACCTCAAAGGAAACGTTGAGCTGCTCACAGCTGAAAAATACCCCAACAAATATTCTATAAATGTGAATGATGCTCTGTTAACAAAACAAAAAAACATCAAGAAACAAACCAAACCTGTGTTTGAGCTATTGTCATCATTCGTGCACATTTAAAAAGACGCATTTCATTAAATTCTAAAGATAAAATCTATTTGAAATAAACAGAAGATACTTGTTCCCCTCATGAAAGGATAAGCCCTGAGTGAAGAAACCCCTCATCCCAATTCTTCCCCTATGATTGACTAATAAGTAACATAACATGACTTATGGCCATTAGTTGCCATCGCCACCAAAACAGCGTTGCCACATTAAACAGACCCAGGCTCCGTGTATGCGAGCTAGCCAGGTATTGACAACTACCTACCCTAACACATGGTCCTATCTGGCCCCCACAACTCAACCCTGTAGATCGATGGGCAGCCTGAGTTAGGACATCACCGGGGTTGTCCAGTGGGAACTTCCATTTACCGGTGTTTCGTCAGATGCGACATCATTTCCACAACACCTTGGGTAGGCTAATACATGATAAATGACTACAAACCTAATGCTTTAATTGTAAGCTAGATTTGGAGTATCCATTCTGAATTTTGCACGTGTCACTTCCTGTTTCAGTCTCAATCATTGATTTGTTTGTGTTAATTGCAAGACGGTATAAATACACAATCAGCGCCTAGTAATCTGTATGCAATGTCTTTGGCAGCGATGACTCAAGTGACATCACTGCTTCTAAATGCTTCTCTAGGAGACTTTGGTTGTGATGCAAAGGAATTTAAGCCTTTTTTACTTTTTATTTAACAATTGTTTCACAGTTTTCAAAGTTAAAATAGGATGATTACTGTGACTGTTTAATTTAGAGGAAAAATAAGGAACCAAAGTCATATGTAAATGAGTAAAAACTTAAAAGATCTAGTACATTAGAAGATTGATGAAAAATATAAACATTTAAATGTGTTATATTCACTTTAATCTAATTTTCTTTATTGTTTCTCCAATAGACTGTCCCGGTAAAGAAACCAACTTTTTTTTTTTTATAATCACTTTTCTCGCCTGGGAATCTGGTTTTGTTCTTTCCATTTGTTCTTTCCATTCAACATGAAAAGCAATCATTTTTCATATCAAACTTTCTTGTTGCAATGTGCCAGGCAGGGTAATTGTTTCTGCCTAATGTTTATGTATTGTGGGAAGCGAGGGAGTTTTGTGTGTTTGGAAGGTAGAGGCGAGGCTAGATTGATGATCAGGCTTTAGAGAGAGGACCGCACGGAAGAAAAGAGAGAAGGAGAGAGAGAGAGAGAGAGAGAGATTTTTTTAGGGGAAATAATTTGCGCTGATGAGCAGAACAAAAATAGTTTTAAGAGGGAATTATGGTAATATGGCCAGTATTCCCTGAACACACTTCTCACTTCATGCATAATCCTCTGCACCCATGTTACCTGTGGTTGTAAATAATAATAGCTGATAACCCTTGCAGAATAGAGGGGAGCTGCAGAGCAAAGTAATCTGCTACTTGAGAGAAGCAAACCCGGTGGGTGAGTGGAATGAAAATGTAGTGGGGAAAGAAAGAACATAGAATGATAATACAACACATACGAAGTAGGAAAAATAAAAGAAACATTCAGTAAATTTCAAGATATTCCCGCTATTTCTATATCGTTTTACACAATCTGTTTAAGCCTCATTGTCACAATAAAGACCTTAATTAAAGAGTTAAATAGACCGTCAGGTTGGCACGTCTGACCAAATATAGGACACAATGTTTAAGTACTATAGTCGCAGTAAGTAATTACCCAAATATTAATTAAGTGAGGTTCTGCCCAAAAGAATACAATTAACTGTAAGACACCCAGTGGTACAGAGAGGAGAGAGGAGGGGAGGAGAGGAGAGGAGAGGAGAGGAGACGAGACGAGACGAGACGAGACGAGACGAGACGAGACGAGAGGATAGAAGATGAGATGATAGGAGAGGAGAGGAGAGGAGAGGCCTAGTGTAGTTTAAAGGGCTGGAGAATATTTTCTTACGTTATGTCATGTTTGTTGTTTTAAGGAGTTTAGCAGATTAGATTAAAACATGCTGTTACAGAGAGCTAAGGGCTAACATTTAAGTATATAGTTACTTATATGGGCTATGAGATAATGACAACAGTGCATCTGTTAGTTTAAAGTCTGTGTGTCAATCATGTACACAAGCGGAGTCAAAGGGGAACTACACCAATTAGTCATAAGATGTAGCCTGCTACTGTGAACACTGACAAATGAGGAATGTATTCCTCTTTTCTGAGGCAAGCTTTCTACAGGTGTGTTCAAATGTAAAGAGAAGAACATGTTGGCCTCATGTTACTTAAACTAAATGCAGTCATTTTCTTTTCATACCTATCAACGTTAGCTGTTAGCTAGCTTGCAAAGGCAAGGCTAAGTTGGCATCCAACGGTCACACAAACTAAATGCAGTCTTTTTTCATCCCTACTCGCAAATGTACAGTACCAATGTAAACTGTACTGTAAGATAGCTAGCTCAAGCAAGGTTACGTTGGCTTCACATTACTGACACAAACTAAATGCAGTCAATCACAACCTGCAAATGTACCAACATCAGCTAAGGCAAAGAACAGTTGTCCTCACGCTACTCACACGGACAGAATGCAGTCCTTCATCATAACCTGCGAATGTGCAGACGTTAGCTGTTTGCTAGCTCGTAGCTGACTGTGTGTGAATTATAGCCCTTGTTTGGTTATAATATCAAATATGGCTAGGAAATGTTATTGTCCCTAAGTCGCTCTTACTTTTTTCTCAAGAGTTATATGTAGCATGACTTTTTGCTGGAGTAGAAACATTTCTAACTTGTGTGAATGTGCGTAAGATTCGAGAAAAAAATTGAAAAACTTCACGCTTACATTTTTTTTGTATTCCACTTAATTGTGACAGTTTTCTCACAGAGGCCTTTACATTTGGTTTGAAATGAGTGCTTATTTCAGGGACACAGTGGTTGAAAGTAAAGATAAGATGCATTAAGGGAAATTGGATATCTGGCAACTCTTTTTTGTGTGCTAATCTTAATGATATCTCAGCTTCTTCTTTTTTATCTAATTAAAAAAAAATGCTTTTTGTGAGTCCCATAACCTTATGAAACTGCAATACAATATTGCAGGAGTGTCCCTTTAGGCCTAAAAAAAATATACAATATCATATTGTATTGATGCATATGCCTGTACAGATGCAAAAAAAATGATAGCACGTAACATTTTTTGTAAAGTTGCGATTCCAGATAAGAGAAAAACTTTGATTGTGATATTTGTAGGGCTATAATCATCTGATTTTTTTGCCTCATACTTTGAGTTAAAGTAACTTTTATACAACCAGAGCCAAGATTTTATGTAAACAAAGCCATCAGATCTCGAGTGTTAGATACATATCTCACTTCACCGGACATTAATGCTGAATGTGCATCCACTTTAAATGACTCATCAGTCCTCTTAAAGTTGCACCGGTCATCAGTTTTAATTCATTTTTCCGTTGTAGTTTAGGGTACTGATCAATCTTTCTTTTCTCCAGACTGTTATCTGAATACTCATTCGAAAGCTATAATCCAGGATTACTTATTTATTTTTTTAAAAGAAAAGGTGTGCATCCATACATTTTTAAGCAATCTAGCTAATAGTTTCTTATTTTTTCATTCACAACTGGCTATATTTTTTCTGAAGCTTTAGCAGATATTATCTTTTGTAACCAAATGAGTCCTATTAGATGTTATTGGAGTATTTCTGAACTATATATATATATATATAGTTATATACGTATATGATTGAGCAGATGGGGTCAAGATTTTAAAATAGAAGATGTGAATATGTGTATCTCACTTTATGTGAAGTGTTATTAGTCGCACTTTGCAGGGAGTTAGATGTATCAGATCAGAAGTTTGCATGATTGCATGTGTGTGCGTGTGCGTGTGTGTGTGTGTGGGTGCATTGGGTGCATTGGGTGTGTGTATCACAAACTCTTGTGTGTGTTTTGCAGTGTTCATACTCTTCCATTTTTCTCTGCTTATGAAGCCTGAAATCAGCTTCTCTCTTCCAGGCAGTCTGCATTCGGCCTTCAGGCTTCACTTCAAACAGTTCTTTGTGAATTACAGGGTGTAAAGATTGCCATTTATCTCGGTCTCTGTCTATCCGAGCAAATGTTTGATCAGCTATTCCCCCACCTGCACTAGATTGCTGAATTTACTGCTTATAACTGGCGGATTCATCAGCCAGATTATTGACTGTATTTAGATGGACAACACATCCATCTCTTCCCGTTGTACAAAAGTGAAGTCAAAACAAAACCAAGTGATGGGTGCTGACATGTTTTGCATTCTGAGTCTGTTGAGTTTGGATAGGCTAATGAACTTCTTGCCGCCTTCCGCCAACAAAACATGCATTACACTTACCAATAAAACGGCTAAAATCTCCCAGGTTGGCACAATCCACAGCTGAACAAATTCTTGTGTTGGTCTGAAGCAGACGTTCATGGTTAACAAAAGTTGAATGACTCTCGTCGTGTTCATTACATTTTCTCCTGCCATTCCTCTTCTTCTCTGCTATTTGTCAACAGATCTGTCAATCATGGCATTAAACCCATTTTATAGCCCCAAATAACTAATTAAAACAGAATTTGTCAGAAAATGTATCCGTATTTAACATCTAAATCAAATTTTTCTAGTTCGTCCCATGTCCCATAAGTTAACATGGAGAAGGCGACGCTTCCGGCCTTTACTGCATTGAATCAGTAGGGAAGCTTCTAACATTTTGGCATCACTTTTGGGAAGCAGTCACGTCGTCCATCTTTTTATACAGTCAATGCTCTATTTAAGTTAAAATGTTAAATACCGGCCCTTTGGAAGGCTTACTCCTCCTATTTCTTAGGAGTAAAGAGAGGTGTATATTTGAGTGTGGGAGGATATCGAAGGGGGTTAAATGGTGTATATCTGATTCAGCTCCATGCTTAACACATCTCACGCACACACCTCTCTCCCGGGGGACTCCCTTCCCTCCATTTCTCCCGAGTCAGGGCCCTCCCTGCTTACAGAGCGAATTACAACTACAGAAAGGGTCATCCTGGGTTGTGAAGGACTCGAAGAGAGAGAGATAGAGAGAGAGAGAGAGAGAGAGAGAGAGAGAGAGAGAGAGAGAGAGAGAGAGAGAGGCATGTGAGACATACTGAAGTGTAGCTAACTCGTGCCCTCACAGCCTTCTTTTGAAGTTCCACTTCCTCTCTGCGATCCCTTTTTGCAAACACAACTTCCCCTTAACCTGGAGGCAGAATGCTCGTGCATGTATGTGTGTGTGTGGGAATACAGTGTGTGTGCTAGTATATATGTGTTTTTTAGATCTCGCTCATCAGCTTTGGTCTCTGTGTGTAATCGTTGTGTAACTGTGATTGAATATCTCTGTATGTCCATTATGTGTACCCGAGAAGAGAGTAGCGGAGAGAGGAGAGAGAAGAAAATAGAGAATAAATCAGAGGCCAAATAAATGAGCAGAAGTCCTTGGGCAGAAAGCAATAAACTCCATTAACAAGGTGCAGCCACATTATCTCGGAGGGGGTGAAAAAAAAAGGGATTAATATTGATATAGAAAGCAACTGTGTGTTTTATTACAGCCTTTATTTTTCTAACACTTTGCCCTCTTTTAGAGCTGGGTTGCTGTTTAAGTGTGTGTGTGTGTGTGTGTGTGTGTGTGTGTGTGTGTGTGTGTGTGTGTGTGCGTGTGTGTGTGTGTGTTAGTTCGAGGTGGAGTCCCTTCACCACATCTGCAATGCAGTAGAAAACACAAAAAAGAGAGAGGGAGGAAGGGAGAGGCTCACGTGACAAAAGAGTGACGCTGTCCTCGGACAGATTTTCACTCTTCCTTTTTTTTTTTCTTTTTTTTTAATAAAAAAGTGTTTTTTATATTTGATTCCAGAGCCGGAGCCCCCAATGTCACATCCTAACCATCAGATTAACTTCCTTTATTAAAAATGAGGCTGTGTTATTTAAAAGCACACCCACAATCTCTCCACACACATCTGCTTCACACACGCACAGAGCACCCTGCACCAAGCCAGTGCAGATGTGGCTAAACAGGGTGACCTTTACAAACAGATCATGGAGGGACTTCACCTCGCACAAGCTAATGCACAAAATATATTTAAGCAGTGACTTAACACTGTTCTAAATGCAAAAAAATGTTATGTATTTGATTTTTTTTTTCCATTTTTTTTTGTTATAAAAAACAGTAAGGATTGTGTTTTGGGAATTTCTCATTGAAAGTGTTGTGACCTGTAATGACATGCTAAGAAGAATTGTGTCGTGTAATGCCATTTATGAACCATCATTGTTCTGATATGTGGGCATATGATTTCAATTGTTATGTTTCTGTTTCAATGCATATCAATGTCTATTCTTCTAAAACATAATGTTTAAGAACAGAGCTCACTCTACAAAGAGAGGAAATATTAGTGTGCAAAGACTGTTGGGTCTCAGACCTGTTCCTCCCATTCCCCCACAATCCTGCAGTACTACATCTGTCAATCATAAACCCAATGACTGACCTCTGATCTCTTAACGGGATTTCAATTGGCTCACTTGCAGCATGTGGACTGCTCATTCTCCGTCTGTTTCTCTCTAAAACACGCACACAACCATGTCTGCAACTTGTGTGTGTTTGATTCCGTGATCAATCCTTGAAGGATTTTTATTTTTTGCCCTTTTTTTGCATGGACGATCCAAGATATGTGATAAAGTCTTCCAAAAAGATTTGAAGGAAATCACCATCATGTTACTTTACTTCTTCGTCTTCCAAATGCAAAAAGAGTACATCAGTCTTCCAGCTATCAAAGCCACAATGACACTATTTTTGTATACAAATGGGGCAAAAAAATATATCTATATATAAATATATATAAATATATCCATGCAAATGTGGTTGGGGGGCAATAACTCCCCCTGTTGCTGGCAAGGTGGAATAACACTACTGCTATATGCCATCCAAACCCATGGATCACCTGGAGAAAAGAGCTGCAAGGGACTACAGAGAGCCATGGGACTTGCAGTTTTCAAACTCCTGGGTTGAGGTCGAGGATCACAGACAGGCGGGACTACAAGCATGCATGCGCCAATCATTTACTGGACACCTTCAAGGAAACAGTCTTTCCCCAATATTTACTCTTTAGCCCCTTTAATCCCTAACCCCCCCTCCTCAACACGCTATTATCCCCAAATCTTGTCTCTGCATTTGCAATATGATCTGTATTTATTTCTATAATAACTTACACAAAGTCAAGGGAGACGTATTATTGGATATAATTGAATAAAACAAACTAATATATTTGTATGATTGTAACCCTGGTCTATTGAGAGTTTTTTTGTGTTATTCCTACAACATACATCTTTCATTTTTACATTTTTCACCGGGATTGTTTTCATATCCTGTACGGAAATACATGTCCCATAATGCTTCGGTGGATGTAAACAGGAAGTTTACTGTTGCCATGGAATCGGTAACGTACACGTTGGCTACATCTTGAACAGTTTTTAGCCCATATTTGTTCAGAATTGGTTAAATTTAACTACAATAATTATGCCGAATTAACGATAAGCAATTCTTTTTTGCTGTGTACCCTTGTATTTATAGCCAGCTTTAACGGAATAACTTTGAAACAGAACTTTACGTCAGAGCGTGAAAAACGTGTCCTTGAAGTTACGGAGTGATTATCCGAAACTTTTTACAAGTGCTTTTTAATGGAATTAATGAACGTTTGCTCTCAGTGGACACTGGAAAAAACACTCAAAAAGAGTAAGGTAAGTGAGTATTATGAGTATTTTATTAAGGGTTTTCAGTTGTTTTGACTCCGTGTGGAAGTATATTGATGATAACTATGACGATAGCTAGCTAGGGGATTTAAAATAAGCTATAAAGACCTCATTGGCAGTGCGCCATTGCTGCTGCTACCAGTTTAAAACATCTGACTGAACTAAAATAAAGAAAGTTCAATTAATTTCTGAACACCAGTATATCCTGCCCCTCAAACATTAGGTCATATGGATTTAAATACTTTAATTCATTGAACACTTTTGACTGTCATGCTAAAAGGAGTAGCAGAACATTTATTTATCAGAGCCATTAATGTCCACAGAGGAATTATAAAGTTTCATTCGCAAAACAAGCTCAGCTAACAACAAATCCATTGAAATGGTTCTAATCTGTGTATTTCATTGTCAGTCACTCATTCTTGTTTGCTAATTGCCTATTAGCCATTAGCAGCAAATAATGCTAGAAATGCAAAGTGAATACACGCCCTGTGAGGAACGCCTGGTTTTGGATCTACACTTCTCTGATTTATTATTTTCCCCTTCACATTTACTGCATTTTCTTTTTTTTTTGTTATCAATAATTACTTGAGTCTATCTGGCTTTTTAGTGCAGAAGCGTTTTTGAACATTGAATCTGTATTTTCCACATGTTTTAATATAAAAAAACCAAACAGACCACCATTGTGTAGTACTGTTTCTGAAAAGGCTTCATCTAAAGAAATAACAAGGAGTTTCATTGAATGCTTTGTATCTGTGGATTCAAAGCAAGTGTACATTTCGATAAATATATGTGTATTGATTGATTCAGGGCAAATTGCATATTAAGCATTTCAAAAGAATGTTAAACTTAGATTTGTGATAATTTTTTGCAATTTTTGGACACTGATTGTCTACTGATTAAGGACTCAAACAAATAGCACCAAGGTTTGATTGACAGCTGTCAAATTAAGTCAAACCAAATGGACAAATGAATCTTTGACGGGTTGTGCTTGACGGCACATTAAAGTAAAGACTTGAGGTGACAGCATACAGTGCATTTTTTGGGACAAATTTGACCTTTGAAGAGACTCTTTCACATTATATTGCTCCCCATGCACAAAGATAGGTTAGGAATTTTTTTTTTTTTTTCCCAATAAGTGTGAAAAACTTGACAACCCGATCCAACAGAATCGACAATGATTTCCTGACATTATCCCCTATGATCAGTGTTGGACCTTCAAATGTTCTGCAGTCAGGTTTTAAAATCAGGTGAAAATCTTATTAGGGGAGTGGAGGCTGATCAATGGCTGTACTTTTTGAATAAAATGTTTTAAAGTGCAGGATAACACTAAAAGTAAAGGTTTCCAAAAAGTACAGTGAGTGCTGAAATGTGATTGCCTTAAATTGTAGTCTTAACACTGAATTGGCTGACTTTTAATTTAAAAGTCAGATAAGAGAACGTCGATCTCTTATCTGATAATTAGGTATAAAGTAAACAGAAAGTGATTACACTGATGCATTTTCAATACAATCAAATCAAGAAAGAGTGCAAACTTTGGCACAATGTTGCAGTAAAAGCCACCTTTAATCTTACTTAATAGTTTTTACAGGGACACAATCATCCAAATACTATACACCTGTTGCATGTCGTCTGTTCCTTATTACATGAAAATAACCCTCCATGATAAACATCAATCTAATTGAACTTACCTTACTCCCTTCTGTATTAAAGTGTAATCTATCAGGGTTGCTCGGGGAGAGATCCTGTAATTTGAATCACTGCCAATAGAGGCTTTATACACTCCCTCATGACCACTGATTTGATGTGTGACGCTGGCTGCTAGCTGTTAATAGTTTGCTTCTATGGTAATTAAATTGGAGGCAGGCCAAATGGCAGTGACAGTGGATCATAAATTACGGTGGCGTGGATGGCCGTTGAATGTGAGTGAGAGCAGAGTGGCATGAGGAGATGAGTAGAGGGATAAAGGGAGGATGGAGATGTTTTACTGCTGGGGCCTTCAGAGAATACACCAGAGCGGGCCGTTAAATTGGTTGATCAACTCAGCGTTATATTGTGGGAATAATGGCTGTTGTATCACCTCTATATGTTCTGTTATCACAGTGATGACTGGACAAGGTGGCCGTGCACTTTTTAACGTAAGGGCAATTTTAACTACACAACTTCAAAGTACAACGTAAGATAAAACTCTATTGTTCTGGACATGTATACACATACCCTCCTTGACAATATACAGTTTAGGAAATAAATGTAGTCGAGCCTGACCGATTAATCGTCCAGCTGATAATATCAACCGATATTGTCCTGGAAACCTCAGATCCTCAGACACTGGTTTGCTTTCCATTCCCCACACCAACCTGCGGACTTACGGGGGCAGAGCCTTCAGTGTGGCAGCCTCCACCCTCTGGAACTCTCTCCCAGCAGTTGGGACTTAGTTAATGGTGTTGTTTGTGTATTTTGATTTAAAGCGTCCTAGGGTACCTTGAAATGCGCCAGACAAATTCAAGAAATTATAGTGATTTTCACTATCTCCTTTCAATTGAATATACAGCTTTGTATCAACAGGCTGTTTAGTTTTGTCTTCCCTCTTATGAAAATGTGTAAATTGCTTCTCTCACTTGTATCACACCAGTTTTTAATTTAATTTGACCTTTGTTCTGTTTTTTGAAGACCTACCTGGAACCCTACAAGAACCCCAGAGCGGTTACGTCGGCCACAGTTTGAGAACAAGCTGTGTGTAAATAGACTCTCATTGGGCAGAGTAAACCCTGTTCCTACACTAGCCGAGGGGGTGAAGTGTGAAACATACCCTCCCCTCCCCGAGGATGTAATCGGAGCACACAGCAGTTGGCCAGGCCGGCCTGACTGACAGACAACAACAGTCCAAACTGAACAAACCAAAACTTACAGAAAGGAAGTTCCTGTGAGCTGCACTGGGAAGGAAAAAGAAGAGAAAACACATTGGATTAATCAAAGAGAATCTGTTTTGAGGAGAGACCTTGTTTGGACTGGGGGGGTCGAAATGAGAAGCCTGAATCTGATCCTGTTGGCATGTTGCCTTTGTTGCCTGAGCACACTTGGAGGTAAGACACGAGCTAACACAATATTCAAATGTTTTTTAATCAGGGTTATAACGGTTCCTGTATTAATGCTACACTAATATCACAATGAAGAGTGTTACATGAAACACAAAAACATTACCTAAAGTCAACCAGAGTAACACCAGAAGCAACGTCATGTTCAGTTACTCTGTAACTATACTAGTTACTTCTGATGGCCCATTGGTCATTCTTATCGTATATTAAAACGCTTTTTAGTTTGAAAAGATGCAGCGGTTGAATCAGCTTCTCACCCATCTGAAAGAGTTTTCAGACACATCACACATACTGATGATGTTGCTTTAACATTCATGAAAGGAATGACCCTCAGCTTCAAACTCCGACAGCCGACAGAAATCAGGTGTGTAATGTTCATGTCACACATATCGTTGGCAACAAGGATGTAACAATACACCCAACTCACTACACTAAACGTATCACGATACTGGGTTCACAATATGCCACTTTTTCTTTTCTTTTAAAGATTTATTTTTTGGGCTTTTTATGCCTTTACGGTAGAGATATGACAGTTGATAGAGTCAGATTAAGGGAGAGAGAAAGCGGAGAATGACATGCGGGAAAGGAGATACAGGTCGGACTTGAACCGGGGCCGCCCACTTGGAGGACCTTAGCCTCCACACATCGGGCGTGCACACCCAGAAGGCTTCCGACTCCCCACAATACAACACTTTTTGAGATTTTCTAAATTTTAAGGAGACATGAGATTGAAGTCAAATAATTTATGAATACAACTCTCTGCAAATTACAATGCCACATATTCATTTATTTTCTTTAGAAATAGAGATGTTTCACCCAAAACAACAAATAATTAACATCACAGCGGCCAGCAGGAGTTAAAGGGAATATAGTGAAAAAGTCACTCAGGTTTATCAATTTCACATGAAAGTAAGAACCACAACTAATGGCAATCCATTGAATTGATCGTGAGATTAAGCACTATGGACAAAAATGGTGCACTGACTAACCTGCAGATTCCACAGCAATGTGCAGCATTCCTTCTCCGCCGTGGTTTCTCCAGAAGACTCTATAGGCTGTAAATAATAGTGGACGAAGCCTGAGTGACATCACCCATTGGGGACTGAAGGGGGGCTTTTGAAGCCCATGGATGCTGGAAATGCTGTCTCAACCTAACTGTCAGTCTACCTAACAGTCAAAGATTGGACCAGAGGCGGGTCTTAGGCCTCCTGACAACCAGTTACATCGCACCTGCCCGTCAGTCAGGTCAGCCACGCACCAAATTTAGAAAATCTCTTATCTTTCATTAAACAAAACTGGATAAGTTCTACAAAAGCAGAGTTGCGCTTGTAGTGCGTGCCATAGCACAGTGGAAAAACGAGCATTAACTAGAGAGGGCGCAATCAGCCCCAGAGTGTGCGGCGTGGACTTTATGCAGCACAAAGGGATCCTTTGGAATTTGCCTGTAATCACTCAAACAAATCAACCTTGCAATGCAAAGACTAACGTGGCTAAAAATGTTCCAGACATTTAGAATTTCAAAACAATAGAAGTACTGTTAACATTTTGATGAATTGGCTTTAAAAACAAAGGGAGGATAAAATTTAGTACATAAATATCATCTTTAAGGAGAAGACTTCTCACAGTGGTCAAAAACATTATTACACACTTGAACGATAAACCATCATCATCAGCTGAGTGGTAACTTCTTCAGAGAAATCCATGCCTTCCTTGTCTACAGCAGTTTATTTTATCACTGACCACTGGTTCCTGCAGGAAAAAAGGAACTCAAAGCACTCAGAGAAAGATATAGCTCTTATAAAACTTTACTCCTGGCATTGTCAGCTTTAATATTGTGTTCATCTCTTCTCTACTAGTGCACTCACTTGTGCTCTGGGAAGTTTTCATGTCATAAAAAGGCTGAGAGAACTGTGCCATATTCACAATTCCTCATGGGTCTTTTATCAAAGTGTCTACAGAAGAGGAAGGCTTTCAAATTGCTTTTCAAATTTCCCTCTGTATTTAATTGCCATCAGTTATATTCCATGACAGCATCCTTCATATGCTCAACACTTACTGTACCTTGAGCATTGTCTTAACCTCCCCTGATCTTTATGTACCTTTTGTGTGACTTATTTACTAAATCAACTGAGGAAATGAAATACTGGATTCAAGCTTTTGACAACAACCTGGCCCATCAGCAGCCACGCTTCCCTGTGCCTAGCTAATGGGGGTGCCTTGCTTGGTGATCGTTGTCATTTATTCCTGTCAGGTCAGATCCTGCCGGGCCCACAGCTCTGCCAAATGTGACGAATGCCCCGTCACCGGAGCTGCTGTTTATAAATGCTTTTAACCTTCCAATACTGGAGAGAAAAATCGGTGGAGGTAAAACTAAATATGCGGAAGAGTGTAAGCATTTGGGCGTTGGTAGGTTCACGACCTAGAAGGCCTTTTGCAAGACACTTGTGTGACATCCTCTGAGTGTGAACGTCTGCAGAAAATACCCTGGCATTTTCATCCATGTGGTATGTGACTTCAGTATGTGCTGCAGTAAGTGTTAGGGCTGGGCGATATGACCAAAAATTTCAAATCAGCTGATTTTGATAATTTTCACGATAAATGTGAAATCATTATTTCTTTCAAATATAAAGGCGGATTTTTTCTCCTGAGTGAAACTTTCCATTCCCCTCCAAACATCTGTACTGTAAGCCCGCCTATCCATATCCCTGCGACATGATTGGCTGTATGTCATCTTTTTCTTCTTCTCTTTAATGTCAGCTGGCAACTAGTGTTAAAGGTGCATTAGCGCCCCCCCTTTCCTAGTGTTTAGGTGGTGTAATTGCAGGTTAAAATCTATCAAACTTTTATCAAACATTTTTTATATTTCTTTTGAGAAAAGTAATATCGCGATTATTATCGTTATTGTAAGATTAAGTGACTTATTTAAAGAACATAAATACATCAGAAATCAAATATATCCTGTAAATGTGTCTCTAAGTCATGACTGTGTACAATGAGTGAGAAGCCTGAGTCCCACTGGCTGTGTTGTTGTCAGAGCTGTGTTTACATCATGTTTACATGGTCCTTGCATTTTTAGTCAAGGACTAGAGAAAAGAAGAATAACAAAGTCTACTCACTGTTTATTTGTCCCGTAAGTGTCTTTAGATCACGGCCACTCTGTGTCAATTTATATACAGTGTGAAGCTATGAGTTAACCAAAGTGCGCTAACATTAGCATGCTAACACCACAATGCAGACCAAAGGCAAACTTTTGCAGCTCGAGCAAAGGACAATTTTGTCCGCCGCTTTCTCTTAAAGGTGCCGAGTCAAGGTGCGTTCGAACTGAAAACTCCTTCGTGTGAAAGTGAGTGGAGAGGGGGGTTATGAGGTGTGCCGCTGGAGGAGAGCGGAGGCTTCAGAATAGCGGAGGTGTCGCCAAACAGAAGTTTGTTTTGGTTTAGTGCTGGTGCTCAATCTACCATCTACTGGATCAAAAAGTCGCACATTCTTCCTTTAACACGTTAATAGGCAAATTCATAATCATTCTGCATTGAATTTAGCCACAAAGAAGCTCAAATAACTCTTCTACTTTATTTGCAAGAAGGTGTTGACACATTGTATACATAGATTTTTTTTGGCTCCGATCATTATTTTTGAAATTGCAGTTTCAGGAAGGCGGATAGTATGCTCACCCAACAAAGAATTATAAAGAAATATGAGCCTGAGAAATCGTTAGTCCTTTGCAAAACAAACAGTTTTTATCTGTAACCAAATCCATCTTGCTCCATTCTCTTTCCCCTGCTGCTAATTCTGGTTAAATATGTACTTATGGTTTAAATGTTTGCTTTGCAGTAAATGTGTATTTTTCAATTTAGGAA
The DNA here is from genome assembly GCA_020745685.1 of Tautogolabrus adspersus. NCBI lineage: Eukaryota > Metazoa > Chordata > Actinopteri > Labriformes > Labridae > Tautogolabrus > Tautogolabrus adspersus. The sequence goes on along the minus strand of CM036556.1, from coordinate 5,164,691 downwards.
GGATCGGGAGTTTGTTTCATTTCTACACATTTGATGTATTACTTTCTGTTCCTAGCCACAACTAACCTGGCTATCTCCTGCTGTGCGACTCAGCCTTCTGTATTAACTAATTCTGTGAAGCATCTGCTCACTGTGCTCTGTTGACTCAGCTCCTGAGCTGGAGGGCTCATTGTTACTCATATCTGAATGCGCAGCACACCTTAGCTGCCAGTCAGTAAGCCTCAGCCCCATGTGTCATCAGTGTGATGGGTTTTGCAGAGAGCACCCAGCAGAAACTTTAGTTAAAAGTGTTTGGGTGTGAATAGTAATCAGTGACAGAGACCGCAAACAGCAAGTTGGAGAGAATGGCCAATGCAGTTGCTGCATCATTTGGCCGAATTAAAAGGACTTTGTGCAATGGATGCATCTAGCTGAAGTTACAACTGCTCATGTGATATAATCCATCTATCCATGTTTTACAGGTGCGACTGATGCCGAGAATGTTCTGATCAAGCAGCTCTTTTCCAACTACAACCTCAAGGTGCGGCCGGCAGAAAGCCCTGAAAAGAGGGTGGTGGTTCGTATCGGTATGGTCCTCTCCTCCTTCGTTGGACTGGTGAGGCACTAGACCCTAACACATATTTACAAATGACAATAACGACCAGACAATGAGGAAACGGTGCATGATGTGTAGTATATGTATATCAAAAGGCAGCTTGTGAAGTGTATTAAAGGGATGAAGTTCTTTTTCATCTCTTAGTTGAAGGGCTGTAAAGGTCCAAATAAAGTGACTCATATAACATTGGTGTCATAGAATGAATCCAATACCACCACCTCAGCAAGCTTACATCATAGTGACAGTGACTAGGGCTGCACATACAGCAATTTCATTGTTATCTCAATATGAACATTCTCGATAAAAACATTGCAAATGCATAAATAGATTATAAAATAAAATGTTTTTTTTAAGTAAACAAGCATTGTTTTCCAACTCGGCATGCTGACATTTGAACTCTTGGTTGAAAGCCTGTGCAGAAAAGCTAATTTGATGCAGTCTGATAAATCTTAAGCTAGATCAGATGAATTGGTCCCAATTCAGTGATGGAAAAAAACAGCTTTTTTGGATATATGTTGGATTCAGGAGGGACAAGCTGCAAACACAGGTAAACATGAGGAACAGCATCATAGCTTATAAGCACTATTTACTTGTTGTTTTGCTCTCCATATGGTAAATGATAAATGGACTTGTGCTTTTCTATCTTCTGACTACTCAAAGAGCTTTTACACCGCAGGTCACACACCGACCAATTCACACACTGATGGCAGAGCCTGCTTTGTAAAGTGACCATCAGAAGTAACTATTCCATTCATACACATTCACACTTCACCGACGAAGGATTAAGCGTGTTGCCTAAGGACACATGGGACATGTAGCTGCAGGAGCTGGGGATCGAACACCCGACCTTCCGGTTGAGAGACGACCGACTCTACCAACTGAAACCACAGCCGCCCCGACCTACTCTGAACCCAACTCAGAATTGTTTTAGAAGAATCGATTATTTGTTCCTAATTCAAATTCAGTACCACACCAAACTCCTTCATTAGCATAAAATGTCTCATGTTTAAGCCGACTGATTCACATTAATCAGTTTTCCATAAGAGCTGACTGTCAACCAAACTTTATCCAAAATAATGTTTTTCTCAGTGTTAGTGTGAAATCATTTGTTAAAAACTGTTTATAATTAAAGGAGCAATAACTCTGACACCTAGTGTTTCTAATGGGTACTGCAGTTTAAATTGAAAACATTGGAGAGAGCTTTCTCCCTAGAGTCGATGTGCATGCAGGTTGCCACACACAGAAGCTTCAGTGTTTAGCCAGCTCTGCATCAGTCTTGAAACCTTTCTGCACTCTAACCTCTGTCCATGGCTATAGAGACTGTTTCTTTACATGAACGGCTTTTTAAGCAATTTTCACTGTTTTGTGTTAACATGAAGGCTCTATTTGCTGCTTTTGAGGCATGGGGACTATGGGTAATCTGGCTCGTGGTTAAATCCTCGTAAATAATCAATTCTGAAAGGACATTTTGAGACTTGTTTTGTAAATGTTGCATCCTTGCCTGCTGTTGCTCATACATTACTCTGTGTACCATCAGAGACGCAGCCCAAACAACACAGAGAAGAGGATTAACTGACAAATCACGAGCCAAATTCTGCCTTCCTTTTTTCGACCCTGAGGGGGCAGCCCTAAAAGGCAACCATTCAAAAACAGTAACTGTGGAAAACCCTATGATCTAAAATTTAAGTAGGGGAAAAAATGTGTTAGATTTTACATTTTTGTGTCATTCAAGATCATGTTAGCCCTGTTGTTGTAGTCAGACATTTGTACCATAAGCAGGTTAGTTTATGTGAGCCTTCAGATTGAGATTCATGCGACAGTCGGGACAGAAAAACTTCCAGGACTCCTGCATCTCCAATGATTCTCCTCTTTTATTACTTGACATTTTACTGACATTTCTCTGGGTTTCATTACTGTAACATCTGAGGCTCCTCTGCCTCAGGAACAGCGCTGTCTCTGATAGATACATATTTAAAAATCCAGACTGATTCCTACTGACAGATGTCTCCATAAAAGCTTCAAGCAACCTCCATGCTGAGGACCAATGTACTCCCAGAAGTCCCACATGACAGGACGACAACATTTAGCCATTTTAGCAATAACATATAGCACAAAAGGTTTTTAATTCAAATGTATCCAGGAGGAACCACTCCAGAAGTCTGCTTTGGGCTACTGAGATAAAATGAAACAAAAAGTCATGCAACTTTTGTGAAGCACTGCTGGGAAATGTTTTTTTTCAAATAGCAGGCACTGGCTGGGCCTCTGACTGCATTACAACAAACTCACAATAGTGCACACACTCAAACACACACACACATGCACATCTGTAAGAAATTCATCTGTTTCTTAATTTCCCCCTGGCCTCTCTCTGCAGCACACACCAACACACCAGCACACTGTCACATTTACATACACAGCTACAGTGAGCATGCACCTTACGCAGCCACTCAAGGTCAGTCCCACTCTGGAGAGGAAGTCACATGGGGCCGATAAGTTCTGGAGTGGAACGATCTTGAGAACTGACCCACTTGGATGCTCAGCGCCCCCGCCTCCGCCCAGAACTATTCAGCTGCATAACAGCATCGTTCTTATTACCATCCCCCAACCTGAGGTGTGTTCAAACAGTTACAGGAAGTATGAGTTAGTGATGAGAAAGGTATGTGTGTGAAGGTGGGAGAGAGAGAGACTCCCCCACCCCCCTCCGTGTCCCTGCCCCAGCTGTCTCTCTGACATTCCTCCAAGTGTTTTAAATAGCAGGCCGGGCTCAGGGAAGCTCCACCTTCATGCTTAGCACACAATTGCATGCACACAGATACACTTTACACACACAGATGCACACTTATGTGGATATGTGAGTGTCCAGACAAACATCCTTCCCAAATCTTACATCATGAACTTTGTCCTGGAAGAAGCTGGTGTGTGTCCATGTCTGTCAAACATACCGCTCAGTTGTATCAGCTGTTTAGTTCTCTGGTTTCAAGCTACTATCAACAAGTAGAGGCTGTATTTCAAGTGTGTTAGTTTCAAGTCCTAGCATAGTTTTTGTAGAATAAATATTGTAGAATCCATCGATAGGATGAAGAAAAAGTAAAAACAAAGACACAATAATAATTTGTTCACGCAGACTATAAGAAGCTGACATCATTCAGCCTCATGTCACGAAGGTCATTAAGGTGTTTTTAAAATCATGAGTGATTCAGTTAAAAAGCCTGAGAAGAAAATAATCTCTAGCTCTCTTTTCTAGTCCAGCTGCCAAATATCACACAACAAGCATATTCTGTCAAATATGCATGAATCTGTAAAAACCATTAAAATGTAAACTTCAGGTGTTTAAAGACAAAGCGTCTCACTTTAACTGGTAGATTGAATTTGCATAGTTACATTTTGGGCATTTTGAGTCGTAATGTCAGTAACAAGTACGTTTCTTTATTTCTCTTTCAGAATATGAAGAATGAAGAAATGAGCACCATTGTTGTCATGAATCTGGTAAGTAGGTTTTGGTGCCAGCACCTCTCATCACACTTTGTGGCAGTTTTCCTTCCATGCTTTAGTCCACTCAGGCTACAAATTGGTTTTAGTCTACAGTGGGAGTACGTTTCTTGTATTTGCAAACACCCAGTGAGTGATCAGTCAGTGGCTTGTTGCTTTACAGAAACAGAAAGTTGCTCGGAGGCAAGCCCACAACACTGTCTTCAATAATTGAATCCCTTATTACATTTTCATGTCATTCTAACCAAGTCATCCATGACTCCAGCTCCACTAAATAACTGCATTAACACCAGACCTCCTTCTTCATGTGCAGCTCAGTGCTAATACAGGAAAGCAAATAAGAAAAGGAGAACCCTTGGAGAAGTCTTAATACTACAGAGTACATGCAAAATGAAAAATTATGCAAATGGTGTTTTGTTATGCAAGGAGAAATGCACAGGGGAATCATTCCTGTGGAATCTAATTACAGCAGTGGGAAAATGACAAATCAACTGATGAAATGACAAATTGGTAACATTTGTAAATGCAGTTTCCTCCTTCTGTCATTCTCTGTTTATCTCCTGTCCCTGCCCTTTTCTGTGTGCTTTTGTGTGATTTCCTTTAAGACACAACACAAACAGTTTTGAATGTTTTGACAGGAATGGACAGATTATCGGTTGAGTTGGAATCCAAAGGAGCAGGATGGGATTGAGGTGATGCGCATCCCCTCTGGGAAGGTTTGGCTGCCTGACATTGTCCTCATCAATAAGTAAGCACAAGCACTGCACTCATAGAGAGGCATGAATAAATCAGCACCACTGGTCACTTTCTCCCATATTCGAGCTTTTTCTTTTTTTTAAGCTAGAATGGCTTTTCTGAGTTTCTGAAAACTTAACAGTTAAATTGTGCAAGTACACTGTACTAAGTTGTAATTTCAGCTATTGATCCGGGCTGCTGTCTGTAAAATGTGCGATAGTTGGGGGGCTTTTGGTTTTGTATGCTAATATTTGGAAAAGCAGTAGTGCTCAGTAGTCCTTTTAGAAGCATCAGGAAACGTCTTAAGAATGGAAAATATGGCAATGGCGATGTCTCCACAGGTTACATGATTGCTGTTTTGAGGCCTATATAGCTCTCATATAGCTTATTTTTTGAGTTGAAATATGATTCACACCCCTTTACAGATGTCATAAGTGGAAAATGTAAACACAGAGAACACAACCATTTTTAATATCAGACTGTAACGACGTTAAATCTGCTGTCAAGTTACACATTTTATTATAAGGCCGAATGGGAATTGACACTTTTGGAGCAAGCTTCAAGTGGCCGTGTGAGGAACTGCAACTTTTGGGCTGCAGGTTTAACTTCATTTTCAGCCAAAATAGATGTAGTTGCTTGTTTGTGACCACAGGTGGTTGATGCTACGCAAAAAACACCATCTATCAAGCCTTTAAGCCCGGCCTACACTGTAAGATTTTGCAGACATTCATGCAGTGTACAGGGGGAACGACGGCCCACTTTGTTTTCGCACGACTGGTCGGATGAATTTCTGGATCCTTTTTTTCCTGATTACGTCAAACCTATCAGATCGTTGAAAGCACTATGGCGACAGCTGGCATGCCTGTTTGTTGTGTCTACCCGCCTCTTACCACAAAAGATATGAACAAGAGGCACGTTTGCTGAATAGCGTGCGTGCGTGTGTGAGAGAGAGAGAGAGGTGTGTGTATTTGAGCAATGCATGTGAGACAACTTCAATACAGAACTGCCTTCAACTCCCGATTTTACTCGCACTATGTGCTCTATCAGGTCGTGCCCGACTATAAGATCGCACAGTGTGAGCACATAGCTGGTGAGCTTTGGTCGTCCATCGTAAACGATTCGGTTGTACAGTTTGAGCTGACATTCCACCTCGACATGTATTGAATCGTTCAGTGTAAGACAGGCTTAAGGGTGCAGTGTTTTCATGTAATGGTTCCTCCACAACTCCAACATGTCTCCTTTGCAGCTTTGATTTCCACTGGAAGGGATTCCCTCATTGGTTAAAGAATCAGCCGAGTGAAGTAAAAATAGAAAAACTCTATGTCAACTCATTTAATAATATAATTTAGATACTTAAAACAGTGAGTGTTGCCCCTATCTCACTCCCACTTACACACTCCCATTAACACCACTGTATATATTCCACTGCTCCGTTCATCAACACTTTATAGGCAATTAGGCAGCATGTCTCCCTGAAAACTGAGATGATGGCACCACTCACTTGGAACCACAAACATACACACACATATGTACAGACACCAATGCAAAAGCATTCACAACCTTCTCTGGATGGTTATTACCAGCGCTAGTCATGCTAGCAGAAGCACCTCGATGAGGGCAGAGTTTAAAAAGGGCCTACTTGAGGGAAGCAAGCTTCAAATGCCAGAGACATAAAAACCTAACACACCAGACAGTTAAATCTGTGTTTAATTGACTTGATGCTTCTGTTGTCTACAGTGTTATTAGCTTAACGACCAAAGCTAATCTGTATACAATCCAACATTAGCAACGCACACAAAAGTGTCCCAAGAAGTATTTCCAGTTCCTCCATTTCATCCAGGCCAATTTAAGTATTTCAGTGAGGTGTACTCTTCTGGCAAACGGGAAAAAAACACAGCAAGGTTCAGTGGAAGATAGGATGACATGAAACATAGTCCTCAGGCGACATTTTAGGGATGCTGCTGTTAAACGACATGCAGTAGAGTTGGCAATGTAATCTATTAGTTTTCCTAATATCACGTTATAATGGCTTAGGATCTTGGAGGCTGCTCTCTGACAATCACATTCTGTTCTGTGTTTGTGGCCTCTTCAGAAAGTTGTACTTCCCTGATTTCTTTTCACCCAATCCATCAAATCATCTGTGTGAATAGCTACTTAAGGACAGGAAGACTACATCTCTTATAGGGATACCCAACAAACAGAATATTTTGTCTCACAAAATGATCTGTATTGAGGTTGTTTCTTCTAGCTGTTAGAAAACATTCAAATAAGCATTTCGTGTCACATGATTGAGCCAATAGAACAACATGTCTTTTAGGTAGTTCTTTGTCTCGGTCTATGCCATTTTACTAAATTGCAAGTGGCGGACTTCCTGTTGAGTTTGTGATATGGGTCTAAGAGGCTTTTTTGGAGGTCCTGGCATGATACATATACTCACCAATTTTCAAAATCCTAGGTTAAACATGCTGCGATGGCTGAATTTTTGAAATACTGTAGAGGGCACAAATGAGTCATTTAGTCACACCCACCAATGAAATCCAAATCCATCATCTCCTATTGCCAGTGGGCTGTATTTTACCAGGTTTCATGACTGTACAAGTGTTTTAAGCCCCTGAAAAATACTACTTCCTGTTTCATGGCAACATAATTTGTAAGTAAGGCAATCATTGACATATATCAAGCATTAAAGAAGTTCTGCCCCTCAAGAACGTTTGGTGGAAGAGACTGTAAATAATTTATAACCTTTCTAAGACATTAGATCATTACAATGTCATTTCAGATTTTTTCTTCAGCTGACAGCGTCGTACAGTAATAAGAAAGGAACTCAATTGATATTTTATCTTTTTGCAGTAATGATGGGACGTTTGATGTGGCCCTGCAAGTCCATGTTCAGGTTTATCATACTGGCAGAGTGACCTGGACTCCCCCTGCACTCTACCTCAGCTCATGTGGAGTGGAGGTGAACAACAACACATAAACATATACATTTAAGCTTGCTCATCCTCTCTGACACTTCCACTGTTTGTTTCTGTGTCCAGGTAAAATATTTTCCGTTTGACTGGCAGAACTGCACCATGCAGTTCCGCTCATACACCTACGACTCGACAGAGATCGACATTCAGTACGCACTGGACCCAAAAGGCAAGGAGATCAAGGAGATCATACTGGACGAAGCTTACAGTGGTGAGTAACACTCAATGGGGGGTGGATTGATACTTGAGCCATTGTCAAAGGAGGGTTTGATTTGTTTACATTTTTCTTCTCGTGCGTGTCTCAAAAGTCATTATTTTGCTTTTTCTAAATACTTCAAATATCTCTGCAGAGGGAGGCGAGTGGCACATCACGCACAAACCGAGCAGAAAAAACATGAATGACGATAAATACGAGGATATGACCTTCTACCTGATCATCGAGAGGAAGCCAATGTACTACGTGTTTAACATCATCCTCCCCTGCATCCTGATCACCATCATCGCCATCTTTAACTTCTACCTGCCTCCTGATGCAGGTACATCAACAATAAAGACAAATCCATACAACCTGGCTTAATGTGGACAAAAAGTAAAGATGCGTACAGCTCTGTTGGTTTTACAGAGACAGTCTGACTGATAATGTTAACGGTTTGTGTTTGATGTTGCTTTGATTGCCCTGTTACCACTCTCTGAAACTGCTTATTTCCCACTTCTTAGTGGTGTTTGTGTGGTCTGCTTAAAACGGGCGATCACATATTTGTCTAATTACTGGCACAAAGGGATTTAATTTCAGATTAGAAAGTTAATTGGCATAAAGCACGGCTAAATCAATAAACTCCTAAATAAGAGGAAATAGAAATCAGCCTATCACATATTGACCGTTATCAGCTTAAGACTGCACTTTGATCACACTCACAAGTTCAAACAAGATTTCTCTCAAATTCATTTTTGTGTAAATGAATTCCTTCAGTCTGTAGGTTTTCACTGCAGCAGGTAGGTAACGGCCTAAATCTCTGACTGGTGTAAGAACTCAACGTTGACTCTCAGGGAGAGCCGTTATCAAATAAAATAAAAACACAACATAGTACAAGGTAAAAACTACTTCATATACCCAATAAAATGTACAACACAAATTTCCAAAGTTGATAAGACTGTAGCTCAGAACTGCGGAGCTTCTTGGTAAGGACGTTGTGTTAAATCTAGGATCCTACAAAATAATGGTAACATGACCAGGGCCTGGTTGATTGGATTGGATTCAATCTTAAAATCATGTTGTTCAAAAGACAACAAGAGTTACGTTATCAGATAAGATCAGGTAATCCAATCCTGGTTTTTATTCGGATTAAATCTCCACGGCCCGGTTGTTAAATATGAATGATCTATATTTGGTGATCCACTTTTTTACTACCAGGGATCACGTAATCCAGCTCACTTTTTGTCCTGTTCAAATAAGAAAAAGAAAAAAGCGTTATATTAACCACATTCAAATACAGAACTTTAAAGGGATAGTTAATGATTTTTTTAAGTCGGGTTGTATTTCTATTAGCCACTGATAACGCCATTTGTACCATTTAATTTAGCACATTTTCAAAGACGATGTAAGTGAACGTTATATTTTGACATTTTTTAATCAAGTCAAATGCTGAAAGAATAGAAAAATAGTGTACACTTACATCATCATTAGTTTTAAAGGAGCAATATGTAACTCTGACACCTAGTGTTTAAAATGGGTACTGCAGTCCAAATTCAAAACATTGTAGAGAGCTCTCTCCCGCCGCCCCCTCCTTCCTAGAGTCGATGTGCATGCAGGTTGCCATGTCACGGACACTGAAGCTTCAGTGTTTTAGCCAGCTCTGCATCGCACTTTGTAGCTAATCACATTTTTTCTTCTCGTTGACTATCCAGAGGTCTGCTGGCATGTTGAGCTTTGTGATAATATTCTGTGATGTGCCTCTGCTTTGATGGTTACTCAATATCATGCAGGGCCCTAATGCTCATCCATTTCTTATTACCTACCAAATACAACCAATCAGAGGTAAACACAGTTTTGTAAGTGATTACTGAATACACCTGGGAGAGCTTGCTCTACTGGCCAATCAGCTTCACTTACAACAGGAGATGAATTTTCCATTAGTGTCATTACTGGTGAATTGCATGGAACAGCTGCAGATCTCACAGTTAAAGGAGGGACACCTTAAAGACACGCTGTAATTGTTGCTCCCTCAACAAGAGTATATAATCAGCACCAACTACTTTTAAAATGATCCTATGAGTTTAATCGTATTGCAAAAAGATAAACCTTCGCTGGTAAACTGTTATTTTTCTCCCCACTAGGAGAGAAGATGGGTCTGTCCATCAACGTGTTGCTCACCCTCACTGTGTTTCTGCTGCTGCTGGCTGATAAGATCCCAGAGACTTCCCTGGGCGTCCCCATGATCGTCAACTACATCATGTTCACCATGATCCTGGTCACGTTCTCCGTCATCCTCAGCGTGGTCGTCCTTAACCTGCATCACCGCTCGCCCAACACCCACCATATGCCCAGATGGATCCGCATGGTGAGGTCCCAGCATGCACATTCACATTTATATACAAACTTAAGGAGTATTAACTGGTTTGAAAGTGTTTGACTCAGGTCTAAATGTGTTTGATATACTTCATTCATCCGCGAGGAGAAATTCGGTTTACACTCTGTTATTATTTTTAAGGGACATGCTTCTCACACATATAGGCCCGAATCACACACATGCACAAACAGGACCTGTGGACATGCATTGGAGGAGAGATGTCAGAGTGGGGCTTCCACACACTGCAATGCAGGGAGCGCACCAGAGCAGTTGGGGGTTCGATGCCTTGCTCAAGGGCACCTCAGCAGTGCTCAGGAAGTGCCCTGGTACCTCTCCAGCTACCAGACCAACTTCCACATTTTGGTCCGCATCGAGACTTGTACCGGCGACCCTCCGGTTCCCAACCCAAGGACTGAGCTGCTGCCGCCTCTTCCTATCGATATCGGTATCGGACCCAAAAATCCCATATCGATCGGGCCCTAATGTTGAGTACAGATACATGCTGACTGTAAAAATGTATAATTAATTAGCTTTGTTCACCTTATTATATTTAATAAGAAAAATGAGACTAACTTTGACAAATTACACAATATGTATACAATCAACTATTCATAATAGCAAAAGACTGGTACTGGATGCTAAAGTTTTAAAACCATTTCAATATTTTATTAACTTGCTGCCAACTTTTAATGAGAACCAGTCCTGACAATGTGCGCGTAACCAGAGGAAAATTAAATACAAGCACAAAATTCATTATGTGGCCATGCACTGCCTCCATCTACACTCTAATTATGGCCTTGGAATAATTAATACATGTAATGTTTAATTTTCTGATAATTCAGTGTGATGGAGGCAAACGTACTTTAATATTCAGGCACACTATAAGATTAAGTCGACACAGCTCCCTTACAACCAGCATGTCATGTTACAACATTAACCTCTCTCACTGGCTGTTGCCCTTAATGTACATTATGTGCAGCTAATTAGAGGCCCGAGCAGCAGCTTTATACTCTGCTCCAAGTTCTGTCACACTTGGAGGGAGCATCCACCTCACACACAGGTGATGTGCATGGTTTAATGAAACTACATGTAGGCTTCTTGGTGCTTGATTGATGGGAGAAAAGGACATTAAAGGTTCTGATTCTTTTCCCTTTCGACTCTTCAGACCAGCCGTGTCTAAATGTGTGCATAGAACATTAGTTTTAAAGTCAAGCAATATTACATACATTACTTATCCAGAACTTCCACCAGACACATGCGCATTGTGTGTCCGCTCCGCGGATGCGCCGTGCTATGGCATCCTGCAAAAATGGAAGCCTTGCGTATCTGCTGCAGAGGGCTCCGTCCTGCTATAGCTGAGCCGCAGCACAGCGGAGTCGGTGGAAGCACACACATTTACTAAAGTGAAAACCTCTGCTGCTGTGACGGAGCAGAGATGGGCCGAACACGCATCTGGTGGAATTTAGCAGTTAGAATGGATAAAATCATATTGTGAAATTTGAAGGTGGTCAGAACTAAGGTTGTAACATTTTTTGATACTTTAATAGAGTTGGGGAAAAAAAACTTTTAATGGGCCATCAAAAATATTGATAATTTTTTGTTTTATATTTGCGATCCAATCCGATGAAAATGTCCCAGTCAGATGTTTGAATCCTTTTGCTAGCAGAAAGTCACTGTCGTCTCTCAACCGGAATTGTGTTGGTTCGTTCCCCAACTCCTACATGTCCGATGTGTCCATGGGTAAGACACTTAACTCCAAGTTGCTCCCGCAGAGGCGGTGGCGGCAGCAGTGTTTGAATGTGTATGAATGGATTACTTAACATACTGTAGCTGCCTATAGCGTCAGTCTGTGAATGGGTGTCAATGTGTAGGTGTGACCTGCGGTGTAAAAGTGTTCTGAGTAGTCAGATGATTAAAAAAACTCTATACAAGCTCAAGTCCATTTAACCATTCCATTTTCTGTAGGCCGTCTTTAATTTAATGCTGCATGTGATTTCCCCAAACCACAGCAAGTCAAACATGCTTTATGTTATTTTAGTTGTGTATTTAATTTTTATTAAATCTTTAAATCTGCATTTAATTGTGAAGGGACAGACATTGTGACTAATTGCAGTCTCATTTGAAGATAACTAATCAAAGTGTGGTGAAGGTTCCATGTAATTCCAACTACAGTATGCAGTTTTAAGAAATAGAAAAGGACACTTTTTTCCGCCGTGTTCACCGTCTTTGCTTCTTTTTGAACCATCTCCAATTTGACAGTTCCCTCCAGCATTTCAATTTCTGTCTCCTAACCCTGAAGTGGGTTGGCCATGGATCTCTGAGAAGCCCCACAGGGCTGAGTTTTCTCCTCAGGTCACCTTAGCAGGGTCCTCTGGGTGTCAAGTTCAGCCTTGGTTGCTTGCGGCTCCTTCTTCTGTCTAATAACCACGTCTCTCAGCTGCTTCACCTCTGCCTTGATGTTTCTTTGGATGCTCTACGCTGCTGTAATCACATCGCTGTGGGTTCAGCTCCAGTCTGCCAGAGTCCCAAATACACAGAGCAGCAATGCTAACTGAGTAACAGCGGCCGTCGTTGTGGTTAAAGGACTTCATAGATAAAGTGGAGCTCTCCAGGGTGCAGTTTTATCTGACTTATTCACAGCTTTAAATGTGCCAGGTTGTTGGAGGTCTAATAAGTTTGACAGAGTCAGTGAGAAAAAAAGGATTTGACTGTCGGCTTTAACCAGCGAATGTTTGAAATGTATTCCACAGTACAAACCTTTTTGTTTTTATCCAAAGAGATGATTATGGTCACCTTGAATCGACAACTTTTTTGTGTAATGACTCAGCATTTCATGGACACACTTAGCGTCTGGTCAAGAGAGGGCGCTAGAGTGCTTCCCCACATATCCCCACAAGGAGAAAAATGACAGACCTTCACTGAATATGATATTTTTTAATTAGTTTTAAATAAAATATACATGTGCAATTTTATTTTAATTTGCAGTTATTGAGTTAAATGTTTAATATGCTATAATAATGTAGACATAAAATGTTCCACGTGTCTAAAGTCACTGATTGGTGACGTGTTTACGATCTTGGGTGCCTCTGTTGAGTTTGTTATAAGTTGCACATGTGCATTTGCTCCTCTTCTATACAAGAGGAAGGAGCTTTGTTTGGTTCAGGACAAATGGGCCCATGATCACATTACACAGCATCACCCAAAAGTGGGAAGCAGAGGGATACGACCCATGAACTGAGACGTAAAGAACGAGTCGTGCAGTGTCACTGGATCAGAGCTTAGACTGTTTATCAAGGAAGCTCAGAGCAGTAGACCAGACTAGTGTGACAAATCAGCAGTTTAGTTTTATTCCACAGAGTTTAGGAAATGTATGGCTGTAAGTATATGAGTGCATATGGTGTTGTTTTTGTTAAATATGTTCAGTAAAATAGCTCCAAGTTAAAATGAATGGGTATGTGTTAGCATCAAGGTAAAGAACCAAGGTATATGCACTCCGGTCCATCTGAGAAATCCCCGCCCCCAAACAGACACACACACTTCGGATAACTATATGGCGCGACTGCTTGTAACTGAACAGGTGTCAGGTGCCATTTTTTTTCTAAAGTAGTGCCAAACAATGGTAATGGAAACTACTTTGGCCATCTCTCAATTGATGTGGGTCAGATGAACCGGCATGACTTCTCTGTTGGGGAGAAGGGAGAATCCTACCTAAGGTGTTATACCTGCAGGTTAAACATCCTTTACTGCACTTAACTTCAGCATTCACAAAGATCATTGCATGAACTGATCATAAGTCCAAGTTTTATCTGTCTCCAAAGAACAAGATGTACCGCCAATTACCAACGTCACTAATTTCTTTCATTCTCACTTTACTGTTGGCCGGTTGCAGGTCATGTCAAACATCCAGGAATCCGCTACCAAGTATTTCTCCCAGCTAGTAGTCTGGTTTATGGGATTTCAAAGTTGGTTAATCTGTTGGCTAGTTGTCCCTTTACTTTGAAACTTTTGAAATGGTTGCTAAGAAATGTTCTCCAGTCATTCACTTTCCCCTCAGTGAAATCTGCTCGCATCAAATTTAAAACTCTGCTGCTCGCTTTCAAAACAGCAACAAAAACGGCTCCTCCTTTCCTAAACTCTCTCATCCAGGTCTACACGCCCTCACGCCCACTACGCTCCGCCAATGAAAGGCGTCTGATCCAACCTTCACAACAGGGCCCTAAGTCTTTAACTAGACTCTTCCCCTCTGTCGCCCCCCGGTGGTGGAACAAACTACCGAACTCCATTCGATCTGCAGAGCCCCTTTGTTCCTTTAAGGAAAAGTTAAAGACCCAGTTCTTTCATAAACACCTACGACCTTAATGATATTGATGATGATGATGATGGTTTTGCTTGATAATTACAATGAAGATATTTAGGTTGGTTTTGATGCCGATTAGAGTTCTGAAGAACAGCTGTTGACGTTCTGTATGTCGGCACCTGTGTCCAATTGAAACTTAAAGCTGTTGTTTGCGCTTATTGACGTTGTTTCCTCCTCTTTAGATCCTTGCTTATGTTGTACTTACTCTCTGATGTACGTCGCTTTGGATAAAAGCGTCTGCTAAATGAATTGTAGAAACAAACTTTGGGCTAGAAAATCTGGCATTTTCACAATGACAGGTACACTCAACTTTAACACCACATCATTGAGCCCTCGTTGTTCGGCAGCTTCGAGTGTTGTAGTGTACTGGGGAGGAGGGAGATTTAAGATAAACACCAGTCGACCCTTTTTTCTCTGAAACTGCAAAACAAGCCAAACTGCTTCACCTCTTATTGCATCTCGATTGTAGCTAAAGTACAGCATGATTCTTGCCGATGGGCTATTATTGGCATCCCTCTGTCAATATAGGCAAGCCAAGAGTCATTTCAAAAGAAGGATATCCCAATGCTCCAAGGCGCAGATAAAAAGAGCCATTCACGGAGGCAAACAGCATTTATGATATTGATCAAGGCTCACATTTGGCCTTATGATTTTCTGTTTTATCTGCAAGTCAACTTCCTCTGACAGCCAAAGAACATCGATTAACTGCTTAAAAGAGGATTTTCTTGACTTTCCTCAAGTTTTATTGAACAGTTATTTGAATCTTACACATCTGTTCGCTGTACAGTACGAGAGTGGTCCTTAACTCGAAGGGCTTCGGGATCCAGAGTCTTTGCTCAAGGACACGTTGAGAGGAGACATTGAGGAATTGGAATGCATTACCCATTTGGTTTCCCCACCCACATCATTCAGCAGCAACTGTTCTCAAAGGTTATCACACTGCTAAATTCAACATTTTGACTCATTTCTCACACTTAATAGGCGAATACAGGGCAAGCACATCTCGGCTGTCCCATAAATCATGGATACAGGAATCAAAACAAATGGATTTTTATTACCAGGGAAGATTTTTTGGAGGTCTCGGAGAGGCCAGAGGCTATCGACTGAGAGTATGAAGTCCATTTAAACAACCTAATGTTTCTTAATGTATTATTGATGAGAAGGATTATACAGAAATAAATGTTGCAGCAAGTGTATTCATCTCTGAAGAAACCAATGAATTCAAATAGAATCAGAAAAAAGTGGAAGTGCAAAGAAACAGATTTCATTAGAACTGCTTTTCATCTTTCCTTTACTTTCAGATCTTCATCCACATGCTGCCTCCTTACCTGGGCATGCTGCGGCCGAAGGTAGAGACCCCCCTCTCCCTGGAGACCCTGCCCCGCCGAGAGAAAAAGATGGTCGCCATCAACAAAGGTGCTGATGAATACTTCATACGGAAGCCGGACTCATCCTTTCTGTTCCCCAAACCAAACAGGTGAGATCAGGCACACTCCGGGATCCAAGGTCATACCAGGAGTTTATACTAGTGCTTTGGAAATGTATTTAGTGGGATGCATTTTAATATATCCATTGCTAAATAGTGCTGCACAGTGTTATCACAGCGATAAGGTTTGAATCCCTGTCGGACAGGAGCCTCTCTGTGTTTGAATGTTCTCCCTGTGCATGCGTGGGTTCCCTCCGGGTACTCCGGCTTCCTCCCACATTTCAAAGACATGCTCGTTAGGACAATTGGTGACTTTAAATTGTTTGTATAGGTGTGGATGTGAGTGTGGCTTTTTGTCTGTCTCTATACTGTATGTCAGCCCTGTGATTGACCCTTCATGAACAAGAGCGTACAGTAACGGCTTTAACTTTAAACTATGTGCTCTTGTATTTTCTAATCCACAACAGCAGCTGTGACGCGTGTTATGGAGTAGGAAAAAAACATTTTGTGGTAGAAGTGATTAAAAATACATTCAGAGTAAACTGATAAAAAAGTGTTAGAGAGCACTATGAAATTCAATTTCTGGTTTATGTATCACTTCCTGTGTTTATTATTCATAGAGTTTCAGGTTCTTGTAGCAGGTTATCTTTGAAATCAGCTCGCCTGCTCTCTAAGCCTGCATTATTTTGTCTTCCCCAATCCAACTTTTATTTAACATGAATAAGCTTAACCAAGCACAACACCTCAAATATAGGACAGTATTTTTATCTCCCAATTACACGTAATCTCCTTTTTATTCAAATCTATGGTTTATATCCATGAGTCATGTTGATACACTCAGGGTCATTTTTGCTTCATGCTGAAGTAGCACCTTTTCACGAACACGCTTCGATATCCTCTCCAAACTCTCTTAACTATCATTGTGCATTATCATTCAGGCTTGTAGTTAACACTGCATTGATTGTCCTTTTCTAGTGCCGTTGTGAAGTGAGATCTGATCGGGAAATAGCGTCGCCAAAGAATCTGGAAGTTTACCTGTTCCCAGTTTGATTACTTCTTTACTAAGTCAGGCTTTGCTCAGCTCTGAGAGACCCTTCTGTCTTCAATCAGGGTGTTTTGGGGTTGTTGTTGTTTTTTTTTTGGGGGGGGGGCATTTTTGTAGTTATAGCAAATAGTTATGGCTGAAGAGAGACAGAAAATGTGGGGAGAGAGCATTGGCGATGATATGCATCAAACTCTCATGGCCTGCAGTTGAACCAGGGTCCAGCGCATTGAGAGCTCTAGCCTCTGTACAAGTGGTGCTGGCTCTACCACCTGAGGCCTGTGAGGGTGCATCTAAACTGTATCCAGCCAGTCACATGTCAGCTATCTTGAAACAGCAGTTTAAACTCAAAATAAACAGATTTGGATGTTAAATAGTAGCAATAAAGGTGTCAAATAATTGACCAAGTGCAAAAACTGCAGTTCATTCAGTTTCAAAATTTTCAATAAAAACCCCCAGAAAAAATCTGACCAAAGTCATTAAAAAATTACAATAATAGTTTCCAAAAATAACAGAATGTTTTCAAAGACCGTTTCTGAAAGCTCCCGGGAATTCATGCCACATTTAAAACCTAAATTGATGAAAATTCCTGAAGATTTCATTTTAAATGTCTGAAATTTACTAAAAAATATTGAAGTACAGTTCTCCAAATATTCCCAATAACAGAAATCCATGAAAATTACTGTAAATTTGATTCCTGATTGCATCCCTGAGAAGATTCTTGAACATTTCTATTGAAAGGCTGAAATGTCTGGAAATTCGGAAACTTACAGAAAAAGTTTCACAAAGTTTCTGCATAATGTTTAAACAAGAAAGCAAAACTAAAATTACAAACAAAAGTTTCTGAAAATTCAGAAAAAATTTCTGATGAATGGTTTAAAAAATTCCCGAAATTTTTCACGATAATATCCAACAAAGACTCCTTGAAATTCCTTGAAACAACAGTTTTGGTCTTTATAGCTCATTTCTTCGGTGGTTAAAACTGCACCGGGTTGGATTTTTTTAACGAGACATCAACTTTGATTATTTAAAGGCACAAGTTATGCATACATTAAAAAAATTAGAACCTCGACTTAATTGACTGACAGGTAGCACGTTGTAACTGTTTGCCAGGCTTCAGGCCCGCCTCAGCTCCATCTCTTACCTAATTTACACTCATTTTAGTTACCAGCAGAGTCAGCATTTCCAATATGGTGACCACCATCAGTTAGTTTTAAAACATCTTTTCGGAAAAATGGATCAAGTCACCGTGACTACCTCTAAGATTTCCACTGTCTGTGGTCTTAACACACAAGCAAACGTCAAGTTCTAATCTATTTGTGTGTAAACATGTCTTCACATGTAATCATGCCTTGTAGAAAACGTCTTGATGACCTTTGGTTTGGACTGTGAGAAGTTTTTTTTGTAGTCAGGACATGATCGCAATTTCCATAGAAACTTTCGAAATGTACACGCTGCCTGACGAGCTGATTTTCTTGTGAAGTTTTCACAGCCTCTGAAAGACATTTAGCTTCAGAACCCAAACACCTCAAGTGAAACCCACTCTAATGATTTCCTTCTTTGACTTTTACAGTTTGATGCGCCTTAAGCTGTTGAGGAAGGAGCTGGATTTAGGCCAAAGTTTGCGCTTAAATTGGCAACAAACCCATTCTATCAGTGTAGCTGTAGTCTCTATTTGTTGTAGAAAGGAAACGGGTCACCTTGCTCAGTTGAATTTGGTAGAAAGAGGAATCTTACATCCAAGGAAAACAGCCACTGTGTGACATCTTTAACCAGCCACTGTCCTTGCTACTCTATTAATACACACTAAAATGCTTCCTCACAGTCTGTGGTTGTCCCTGCCTCTCTATCTGTCTTCACCTCCTGTGAGAACTGAAATCTGTCTAGTGGGAAAGGCTAGAGGCGACAGAGAATCATTGCTAAAATAATAATGACCCGCACAAATCGACTACGACACATTAGAGCGGGACGCTGCTCGTCTAGGTGTAAGAACGGGGGACAGAAGAAGGAGGGCGGGGGCTCTTTTGAGCAATTTGATGATACAGCAGTATCTCTCTTGGGCCTACACGTATTCACACACACTCTTAATTGGGTTTAGTGCATGTCTTGGCACCAGACGCAGCCAGTTTTAGTTGAATTAATCTCCTGAACAGTCATTTACTTCTCGCTGATGAAGTGCTACTTTGAGCCACGTAGGAGGGAAAGGGAGGAGAGGTTAGGGGGCCAAATAGTCCCCTCTCTCCCTCTCTTGTCTCTCCGTCTCTCCATCTGATGAGGCTCCTCCTCTCTTAGGTCACAGCCTCTTCACCTGCCACACACACACACACAGGAAAAGCAGCAACGGGTGCGCTGCATCATAAACTCCCAATCTGCTCCATGAAATACAAAGCAGCTCTTTGCTCTGCCCTGGTTGTCAGTTTACACTTCATTTTAATATTCTAAGAAAAGAAACAGTGTCATACTGCCCTCTGGTGGAGAGCCACCTCACCTGTCCCCCCCCTATCTGGGTTCTTTTTTGTTTAGGATCTTAAAAAATAAGTGAAAGAGGTGTTTAATATGTCAGGTGTTTCATAAAAAGACAGATGTTCATAGAAGCCACAGTGCAGCTGTTCTGCGAGGATTTATTGGACACATTTTCAAGTGTCTTGTGATGAGGTCATAGTCAAAGAGGAGAAGAGTTTTAAGGAAAAGAATGGGCCACTGGAAACTTCTTAAAGAACAAGAATTCAGATTCTGCTTCTTGCCATGTAACAATTTAACCATAGTCCGTCTTCACCAGCAGACCTACAGTTTTGTGACATTTGTGATGTATTTTTACAGTGTGTATCTGTTCAGGTATAAAACAACACACACACACACACCCAACCCAACTCCCCATACACACTCTTGACTTTTTAAGAACAGAAAATTTAGAAATAAAATCTACACAGCAATTTCTTGACTTGACATTTTGACCAGCGAAGATGCAAAGCCCCACTTTTTTTTTTTTAAAGGCAAACAAAAGGAGAAAAAAGACTAGAACATAGACATAAAGTTGTGCCGAAGAGACACAAATTGGTGCAATAAAAATTGATTATCAATTCTCTTCTTCACTTAGGGCTCTCCCAGTCAGTCACCATTACTATAGTAACCACAGACAGGGTAGGCAGACACTTTACATGGTGGAGTTAAAGCCGCAGTTTTCACTTAAAAGTAAAAAGAGTAGTGTGAGAGAATTGTGATCTCAGTTCTGAGGGAGAAAAATTGTGATTCACATTTTAGCAAGAATCATGCAGCCCTAATATTGTGTCACAATCCCCCCACAGGCTGTCAAATGTCAGAATCCCCCAGGATACAGAAACCATTAAAGGAGAGGAGTTGTACACTGATAAAGAAGCTGATTGAAATGAATTAATGGTAAATGTACTTGAGCTTGTATAGGGCTTTAGTCTTCTGACTACTCAAAGTGCTTTTACACCGCATGACACACCTACCCATTCACACCCTGATGGCAGATTGATGCTATGTAAAGTGGCCATCAGAATTAGCTCCGGAGAGGAAGCAGTGGGAACAACTGAGGGTTAAGTGTCTTTCCCAAGGACACATCGGACATGTGGCTGCTGGGGAAATACCTACGCAGGTACAGGACAAGATCAGCAAAGAGATAAGACGTACCAGTTTGTCCACAGGAGCACTAAAATCAACACAAAGGAGCTTTAATGTTGACCGAACACCGTTTCCGTATTTCTGTGTTAACAGAACGCAGTGATGGATTACTTCAGGCGTTTCGGGTGTGCACAGTGTTTTAGATGATCCTGCAGAAGAGGCATCATTTCAGCTGCTACTGTCTTTGGTGCAAAGCAAACCACCAAATGTTTGAATGCACAGAATAAAAAAATCAACCTTTAGTTTCAGTGACAATGTCACTTCTGAGCATGTGATGTCCTGCAGAGACAGTCGTGGCGTATCACTACTTAAAGGCAAAAGATTGTCAGAGCTCTGTGTCTGATGCTCGACTGGAGGCAGCTAATGGAAATCTATGTGTCATTGCTCAAGGACACTCCGTGTGATTATGCATAGAATTGCAGTTGGGAGACAGATCAGAAAAAGGTTGATGAGTAATGCTGTGAGTTCCTTCTCAAGTGCTACGTTAAAGCAACATTTGTGAACTTTGTGGACTTTTTCCCAAGGCTTCAGATTCACAATAAGGGATACTTTTGACTGTAAACAGACAGCAGGAGGGGGATGTTCTATGAGAAAACACTTCATACGCATGTTCAAGACTAGATTAGCAAAAAGATAAGAAGTACTGCTGTCCACAGGGGGCACCAAAAAATGACACAACCCGAAGTTTCCTCTCAAGTCAAATACATGAAAGTAAAGCAGGGTGTAGAAAAGGAACAGGAGGACACGCTCTGCCAAACAAAAGTTGTTGGTAATGCTGTACTTTAGTGTGGAAAATCAGCTAATACAACCTAATTATGTAAAAAAAAACTAAAAACTTTATCACAACAGGTACAACCAAGTTACCTGCATCACTTTGACTGTCAGTAGAATTTTATAGGATAGAAGTAGGGTTGTGGATCTCTCCTTTACAAAGTGATTTGATACTCTAGAACTACGAACCAGGGACGTTAAAATATGGAACCATTCAGTGCGGTCGGATTTGATTTGATTCGAAACAAATGAACTAATTAACTCCAAAGGAATTTTTGTTTGAACTTTTCCTTGTGTTTGTTACTTTTCCAAGAGATAATCAAATCGGCCTACTGTAAAAAAAGAGACTATATCACACACCTGCCAGGTGTCTCACTTTGACGGGGAGTTGGGGGAAGACATTTATTTTTGTTACCAACACAGAAACCTTAGCTCTGCTGTCGTCTCACTTTGTAGGCTTTGTAAACGTCTGCTTACACTTAACTCCTATAATATTAACTAGCCAATTTAAATTCATAATTTCATAATTTCTCTGTACTCTGGTACGCTCTTAAGAAAATTCTCCATTTGTTTAACTAGACTCAAATGTATGAATTCATGTGGCGAAAGCTGTCCCTTCCAGCTCCACTATTAAGTTGTAAACCTTAGCCATACACGAGGTTATGGACGCCGTGACTTCAGAGAGTTGTACCCGTAGAAAGTGTTTAATATTCGGGTGTGCTTGGGCTACTGTTTGCTAAAGTTAGCATCCTAGCACAGGTTTGGCTTCGCCATCTCAACAGATGAGATTCTTCATTCTGTCAATGGTTTAATCGCTGGTAGGCTAGTGGTAGACTGTAAAGTTTCTCTGTAGGTATGTCAGACGTTGTTATTTTACGTATGTCTTTACACCACTAGAAATAAGCGAGCCTTTTAATTCAACTCAGGGTGATATCGTTCTGAAGAACATACTTTCAGATTTCAGACGAATAAATCCCCTAAAAGTTGCTCTTGATTTATGATATCTGACTTTGAAAGTTGGGATTTTATAATGTCTAGTTTGACCTGTTAATGTGAAAAGATATCAGTGACTGAATAGAGTTACCCACAGCAACCTTCCCCGAGCTTCCCCCAACAAATACTGGCACACTTCGGCAGCTCACAGTTGGTTATTGAGGGCAAGGAAGTCAACAGAAACACATGCATTTCAATTTGGCAAAGAGCATACACATAAATATGCACGCTGAGGGTTTTTTAGCCAGTGCAGCCCAGTCAGCAGATTAAGAGCGGTGATACCACACTGGCAAAACAAGCTTGGGGTGTTCCATTGACCTTGTCTTTATTTCTTTCTGAATAACAGGAAAGTGTCAGGAAGGTGTTCAACATCCCTCATTAAGCCTTCGTAATTGTACATCTTTAAGTTAGGGCAGAAATGTTTTATTATGTTTCTACTAAGGATGTTTAGACTAGTCGACTCGTCTATAGTTAAGAAAACACCCAGACAGTCAAAACTGAGCAGAATTGATTTAACACAGCTAAACCATGGACTACAGTATATATGGTAAATGGACAGACCCTCAGTCACCCATTGGTTCCTGAAGCTGACTTTTGACGCCAATCAATGGCGTGCGCCGTATTTGAAATGCTGTCTCAATCGTACTTTGGGTCAACCTTGTAACAGGCAAAGAGCTGAAGCTGAAGCGGGCCATAAGCCTCCTGACAAACAGCCACAATGAACCATCAGTCAGATCAGCCGCGCCCCTGATGGTGAATAACTCTCATCCTTCATAAAATGAAAACGGATGAGTTATAAAAAAAAAAAAAAAACGCCCCCTGTACAGTTTGTGACGATAAAACCACTAGGTATTCAGATGGAAATGTTTTTT
This sequence comes from Tautogolabrus adspersus, assembly GCA_020745685.1. Classification (NCBI taxonomy): domain Eukaryota; kingdom Metazoa; phylum Chordata; class Actinopteri; order Labriformes; family Labridae; genus Tautogolabrus; species Tautogolabrus adspersus. The sequence continues at coordinate 5,141,227 of CM036556.1, read as the reverse complement.
TGTTCCAGGCCATAAACATGTTAATATCTGCTGTCAAAATGGACATTTTAATATGAGGTGTGTATGGGAAGTTTAAAGGCAGCCTCAAGTGGACACTCAAGGAACTGCAGTTTTTTGCACTTCTGTAATGGCTTCATATTTCAACACCAGAGGTTGCCTCTTTGGCTAAACTCTGTCCAAATCCACATTGGGTGTAGCCTATTTAATTACCATTTGAAAAAATTCACCGTTTGTTAACTGAACTGATGGATTTTAAATGCTGCTGAAACATGTGGCACTTTGCAACGTGCATTACTCTGTGTGTGAACTATGTTGAATTGGTTTGCCAAGTGTGGTTAACATTAGCAGTGCTAGCTCCTTTTCCTAGTAGCAGGATGGCTGCGATACATCTTTTAAACAACATTTGAACAACATTGTGGTCCTACAATAATAACATATATACATCCCGAGTTTCTACATTCTTCAAGCTCATATATATTGTTAAGTTTAAACTGCATGTGCATCACCTTTAATTTTTTCCTGGATCAATTCTGAGATTTTTGTGTTGCTTGCTGATATTTTTCTATGAGAGTAATGTGTGTGTGTGTGTTTCTGTGTGTTGCCCTGCAGGTATCATCCAGAGGGCATGTGTACAGATCTGAGAAAGTTCATTGACGGCCCCAGCAGCTACCTCACGCTGCCTGATGAGCTGAAGTCAGCCATCGATGCCATCACGTATATCGCTGAGGCTCTGCAGGCTGAGAAGGACTATGAAGCTGTAAGTTTGCTTTTTTTCCATCTTTTATTTCTTACTCCTGTTTCAAAAGATCTTTTTTATTCCTCACTTATTCTGGGTGATTATTTGGTTTCTGATCTTTGCTATTTCCTATTTTTTCCCCTCTTGTCTGTCTTCTCCCATCCTCTTGTTATTCCTTCCTTACACCTTCCTCAATCACTTTCAATCCTCCCCCTTCTTCCTCTCATGTCATGTTTACTTCGTCATCTCTGTCATCCATTCATCCCGGTCCAGCTGAGGGAGGAATGGCAGTACGTTGCCATGGTGGTGGACAGAATGTTCCTCTGGATCTTTGTCGTCTTCACCACTGTGGGCACCTTGGCCATCTTTGCCAGTGCCAGCTTCAACCACACACCCACTGACCCCTTCAAATCCACCTGAAGCAGTGGCATGACTGGTTTTCTTGAGCTCCACACATCTCAAATGAGAGGGAAATAAATAAATACAAAAACTGATTCTCTGGGTCAGAAACACAGAGCACAACTCCTGTTTTTAAAGTTTAACTCAAAATGCAGTTGCGCCGTTTTCCATGCATTTAAGGAGAGTCGTCAATACAACGGATGAGCATGTGTCTGCCAGGGGGGGATGTGGATTGTCCAGTAGTTTGTCAATCTTAGAGGGCAATCTTAAACCCTTTAAATGCTCATTTATAAACTTTATCTAAAAATTGGCATCACAACTCCGACTCAGTTGCTCGTTAACTTTCGAGCCACTTTTTTATGACGAGTCCCCGTGCCTCCCCCTGGTGCTACAGCTGTGAGTGATAGCTGGCCTCAATCATGATACCCCTGGTTACAGATAAGTGGCAGATCTACTTTTATAGACATATTTTGGTATAATTCTTGGACCCCTTAAATACAACAAACCCACTTTTTTTAGGTGTATTTTTAGAGAAATAAACCCGGTCTTATATTCTGAACAATACGGTAATCCAACACTTTACTTCTTGGTTAAATGAACGGCAAAGACTGTGATTTAATAAATGTAAGCGATTTGGACCATCTATCTATTTTATACCTACCCTTTCTACCCTTTCTACCTAAATCACATATTTTTGACCAGCTGAGGTCTAATGCAGCTGTCAAGAAATCCCATGACGTGTCTTCTACGTTCAACCTTAATTTGCAAGAGAATGCAAATGAACGAACATCTTGAGGTTTCTCAGCTGAAGGAGCATCAGTATCGAATAACTTTTAAGCCTCAGTGTTCATGCCTTAATTACATGAAAACGTCTTTCTGCCAAGACAAAGTTGGACAGATCTCTTGATGAAGATACTTTAGCAGCCAAAACTAAACAATGTGTGCCAGAATTGATTAATGCATGGACTTGGGCAACCAAGCCAATGTTCCTGTATTGTATAGTGTGTGTATAGAAACATAACACTCAGCTTTTGTTGTGGTTTTTAGTGTACCAGGACTTATAGGTTTTGAAGACTGTGGATCCAGGGTTTGATATTCCAATGTGGTGTTCGCACATAAACACCAAGAGAAGCCAGATGCTATAACAAGCAACGCTGCATGCCTTTCATTTCCCTGTGATAGAATGTGCTAGAGCGTGGCACATGCTTCATGGATATTTCTGCTACCATAGTAATCCTCTTTGTATTTTCAGCCCTATATTTTAGCATGAGGATATTCTTATGTTGGACTGCGGAGTAGAATGCCAACTCAGTTTACCAGCTGCACCAATAGCTTGTGGAATTCCCATCATGTAGGAGACATCGGGGGTCATCCTAATGTTCCCAGGGTCCTATGTGTCCAGGGTCATATGTTAACCATCATTTAAAAAGATTGTTCAGGGTTTCCTTTGCATATTCATTTCAGAAAAAATCAAGGTATCTGGTTGTTTCACATGCAATTTGAGTGACAAAAGTTTTTCAACCCAAACTGATCTCACCAATAAACTGAAAAAGAGAGTAAGAGTGCACTGCAAACGGTAGGGAAAAGAAATCTAAATAAGAACTGAATGTTACGTGCAGAATCCGCTTGATGTAAGTTAAGCTGAATATGTTCGGTTAGCAAGTTATGAAATGTACACATTACAGACACTAGGTTGCGCTGCATGGTGCATTATGTTGCATAATATGTTACGTTGCATAAATTATGTTAAATTGCATAGGTCCCATTTCATAGGTTGCATTGTGTACTTAATGTCCATATGTCCAAAAATCGAGATTCTTATCTTCTGAGATGATAAATAGATTCATAACTTCAAAAAAATCACACAAAAAAATTGGGCTAATCTGTCACTCCATGCCAAGTGCTAAGGCTAGCTCTTTAGCTCAATAGAAAGCCAAATAGAGCAGCTAGAAATTCAGCCAGTCTCACAGATGACTGGAGTAGATCCTGAAGTATGAACTATTTCAAAGATAGACTTGGAATCATGGATCCAGAATCGTTTTGAATCGAAATTAGATTCTGAATCGAATTGGGACCCCAAGAATCAAAATCAAATCGAATCGTGAGACACCTAAAGATTCCCAGCCCTATACATTAAATTACACATGTTTCATTGCATATGTAATGCTATGAAGATGAGGAAAAACTACTAGGATACTTAGAGGCTAACTAGCTCAGTTAAGTTACATATGTCACCAGTAAAACAAATCAAAAATAAGTCGATAGGACTTCCCATCTCACCTGTGACTCTTGGGTAAAGGCCCTGTTTTTGCACATTGCATCCTTAGCCACTTACAACTATACCAGCAGTCTTTATAGCTCTTTATACAACTTCCTCTAGAGGACTTTTGTGTCCTCAACAATAACAGATCTTTATTGACTTTGGGGCGGCTGTGGTTCAGTGGTAGAGTCGGTCGTCTCTCAACCAGAAGGTCTAGGGTTAGATCCCCAGCTCCTGCAGCCACATGTCGATGCGTCCATGGGCAAGACACTTAACCCCAAATTACATAGCAGCCTCTGCCATCAGTGTGTGAATGTGGTGTGATTTGGTAAGGTGTGACCTGTGATGTAAAAATCGCTTGAGTAGTCAGAAGACTAGAAAAACGCTACACAAGCTCAAGACCATTTACCATTTACTTTCCATTAACAAATTCTTCTCTGGGGGGCCGACACTTTATCTATGTACATCACACGCCTTTATCAAGTAAAGCTGTGGTAAGAGGCCAAGGCTGTTCCCTGACTATTTTGTGAGTTCATTATGGTTCTGCCAACGTGGAGATATCAACGCCTCTTGACACCCCTCTTGCCCACATTTTGATGGCGTAGGTTTTAAGAAGTATAACATCGGTAGAGATGAATCCGTAAGAGGGTGATTACAGCATATTAAACCAAGGGACATTTACACGAAGCTTTGCTGCCTATCCTTCTGAAAAAGTCTCCTTGATCTGTCTCATTAAGGAGGGGAACATAGGACCCTGGCAGCTTAGAGCCCTGGGAACATAGAAATGCTGCTCCGGCAGTCACTACACATGCCTTCGGATTCTCTCACATGACTCAAACACACACCGTCCGTTTTAATCTTGTGCTTTCATTTTGTTTGTGTTTTTTAAATAAAGATCTGAAGGGAGGATATCAAAGGCTCCATCTGTTGTCAGTATGTCGTCGGGAGAGTTGCGACCCTTGCTCCGTCACCTGCCCACTCTGCTATTAATAATCCCTAATAATCCTACATGCACACATGCACACACACACACACACACACACACACTGGAGCTGGTTACCAGACACGAGTGCATGGGCTTCCCTGATATTTCTGTGAAGACACTGCTGCATATATGCAGTGTGAGCTAACACTGCACTCATTCCCAATAGCTCATTGTGTCAATGATATTTCAGTATTATAGACCTGGCTGCAGCATAATCTTCACACTGCTCATAATATACATCCAAACCTTTTACATTGCATGAAACCATAACATTAAGAAGACTCATCGTTCAATACAACCATAAAAACACACTCCGGCCATTTTGATGTTCTTATACTGGAGGAGTCGGCCTGCAGGAGAGGAGTCTGAAACATTCTTCCCCTCTCAACTCTCAACCTCGGCCTGATTTATGACTTGTTTGTGTTTTGGATGCCCTGACCAACAGAGAGGATAGTTGAACTCTGATACTGTACAACAGGTAATGGAGAGCACTCACGGGGAGTAATAGATGGGAACAAGGTGAGCACTTTTCTTATCTTGTGTAACAGACAAAATAACTTTACGACCCTTGAAAGCCTGAAGTCAAACTCTTAAAAGGCAGCTCGAAGGATCCAAGAAACGGCAGGATACCGAGTTCATTGCAAGGCCTTCACCTCATCGATCATAACACTTCAGGACTACGTCTCACAACTTCTTTCATCATCTCTATAGCAATAACATCCATCTCTGTTTTTTTACACCCTTTTCAACGTGCGTATTCTGTCTTGCCTCAATCCCACGTCAAGCTCAGTATCAGCGAGGTGGAGGTGCTCTTTCTTTACTTAGGCTCATGAATCCTAGAAGACCTCTCCATCACTATTAACAACACCTCAGTGCTCCTGCCAACAAGTTCGGTAATTCTGGACTCTGCTTCAGCAACCTCATACTGCAAGTTTTCACTACAGCATCACTTTTTCAGCATATTTTCTTTCCCACACATTCTTCAGCTCTAATGGCTTAGAGACATATGATGTCACATCAAGTCAGCTTTATAACTACTTTTATGATGTACTACCTGCAAATTCTTTCCACCTTAATATTCTTTGTCAAGACAACTCTGACATTTATTAAATGTATCATTGCTTATGAATGACTCATTTTTCTGATGCAATTTAGCACACTATGCACGTGCCACCACAAATTCGTTAATGTAGAAGTTATCAAGCAGAAATGTTTATACCTGCTAATTAAAGCTGCACACCACTTCATATGTCAGATATTTGTATGAAGTTGAAAAAAACACACAAATACAGCAAAGATGTGTAAAGATTGTAATAAGCATGGGTGACACCTAGCCGACATCTACTCTAACAGGCATAATATTAAGCCCGACTGTAATTAAAGCCAAAGTATATGTAACAATTTAGCCCCATATTTGTCATAGATTGGAAAGTAATCCAAGAAATGGTTTATCAGGCTGTAGACATGTTGATTTCATCTCGTTAGCCTCATAGCATAATTGCCAGAGTCATATTTTAAGGTTTTCAGAAAAGAAGAAAAAACAAACAAAGTCAAAGAGATGAGGCAGATAGCGACTTTGGAATGTAACAAGCATTCTGATAGGTTGAGGACATAGGCAATAATGCACAGCGAATCAGCAGTGTTAGGAGAGTAGAGTTCGGCAGATATCACAATTTGGCCAAAATATGACTTAGGCAATTATGCTATTAGGCTAAATTTGCACATTTGAACATAGAGCTCAATGGATTTTTTGAACTTTCATGGTGGCCCTGCTTTTTCAACCTTGGAGGTTGCAGCTTATTTGTGAAGCTTTCTGATTCTTCATCTTTAATTATTCGTTGTGGTAACTTCTGTAACCTAAATAATAAAAAACAGAAAACAAAACAAAGGAGATTGGCACTTTATGGGTTAAATGCAACTGTAACATAAATGTCCATGTTCTATTCTAAGTTGGTTTTATGATGTGCAGAACATGTTCCCATCAAATTCTTTAAATCTTTAATATGGTGGCTATATCCATTATTATCTATTGTTTCCTGGATAGCTAATGGATAATGTTCCTTCTCGACCATTTATTAAAGGGAGGGTGGGGGACTTTAGTTTAGAAGCATTAAAGATGTAATGGAGTTGAATGAACAGATAAGAAATAAGGAACAGGTCAAATACATGGTGCCGAAAGCATTACAAGTGAAAGGAGCAAGAGATTCCATCAATGAAAAAACAATTCGGCCTCAGAGAAAGTTAAAACCCCCACGCTCCCCCCCCCACCCACCCACCCCTGTTCTCCACCCAAAAATATCTCCATTGTCATAACCCGTAGCCCATTGCCATTCCTTTACCCCCTCCACTTCCTCTTCCACCAACCCCACAGTGCTAACCTCAGGATTGGTGAGCACCAACAGGTGCCTTCCCCACAGGCTTCCCAGTACAAACACATTCCGCCCACTCGTCACTCCCAGCACCCATGTACCAATGGAGCCATGACCACAAAGAGACGAAAGGACAAGAGGGAGAGACATTAGCTGAACACTGTGCGCTACTGGAGGTGCCTTGTAATCGCAATTCGACTGAAGGTGTGCAGGTGAATGCCGTAACGAGAAAGGTGTCTTTTTAGGGACGATTCATCGAGATTCCAGGTTGGAACGTCACTGTTCCTGTACAGCGGAGAACAAGGTCGTGAGCAAGGATTGGCACATAAATATTAAGATGTCATGACTGCAGTGATTGGGCAAATGAAGACGAGAATGAACTTTCATGTCAGGATGAAGGCATTTATCTTCGTATGCAGCTGCATTTGTGTCACTTTTACTGGTAAGGAGCTTTTGGAATATGTGTTTGTCACAATACTAGAATTATAAACTGAAATGTGGTGTTGGTAAAGATATCGATGCCTGTTTTGATACCAAGGCAACAAAAATAGAAGTCCTAGTCACCTAATATTGGGAGCATTTTGGTACCAAAATGTATTTTTGCAATTTAGATGGGGTGCAGGAGTTTTCTTGCAATTGACAGTGCCCTCTCTTTTTGGGTTAACATTATGTAAGTTTTATAATCTTTGTTGTTTTTCAAAACTATTGATATCTACAAAAACAGATTGTACCTTCTAAATCCCACAGTATCAGAATATCAACAATTTTGCCAACCTTAGCATGGTTTGGGGTTTTATGTATGATTTTTGATATCTGGATTTTCTCAGATATAAGTTAGATAGATGCATTTGGTTAACTGGCATTTACATCAACTGAAGATAGATTAGAAGAGAGGGGCAGAAAGAAAAACAAAAATGCTTGACTGACTTTGACCATTGAACTACATGTCATGCTTGGAAAACAAACAGTTGCCCTGTGGGTTTGTTGTTGACCTGTGGTGCAGTGTTGCCATTCCTCTAGCTATCCTAACACTACTCCTGTACCTATTTCCTGCTGGGCTGCTTAGAGGAGAACCCTCGCAACCTCAATATGCAAGAATAGACTTAGAAATGGATGCATTACTGCACTGAGCATACCTACTGTTCAATCAGATAACACTCAAGCTTCTCGAATCCCACAGTGCTCTGTCAGTTCAGTTAAATTGGTATTGATTCCACTTCCTCTGCGTTTTTTGGGGGATAAAAATCATAATTGGAATCGAGCTTGTTCTCATCTGAGCTCGGCTGAAGGACTTTGACTTTGACCTTCTGACCTCACTATGGGAGTGAAAGGAAAAAGGAGCTCCACTGTTTGGGGAACTCCACAGGGATTGTAGAGAATTGTTTCTGTCCCTTAAGTCGTACAGCTAGGGCTATTTAACAACCCCCAAAGGGAAAGACACATGAGGAGGAGGGAATCCCTGTGAAAAGAAGTCCTTCTTCTATGCCCTTACTAAGAAGTTTATGGTGTTTCACTTGAATAGCAAAAAAAGAAAAATCCTGTTCTGGATCATATAATGAATCACATTAACAACTCATTGTTTGTTAATCAGAGTCTATTTTTGTCCCTGATGGAGCTGGTATCCTAGACATCCCTTTGATCCCATCCCCCTGCTGCATATCAATTACATTAGCTCAGTCACCTTTGCTACCCATCGTACAGCACCTGCCCTTCTGGCTGCTTCTTTTGCATGTCCTGTCTGTCCTTCTCTGTCTTTTCCACATGTTGTTTTGCCACATATTTGGAATGAAAGTCAGTCCATCATCTTTAAGTATAGAAGCAGTTTTTAGAGATGAAAGTGCAAAGTACTACTAACTATTAAATACTTAAAATGTCCTATCATGAATTATTTTGGAGGCAATAATTGCATTTAGTGTGTGCTGTTTGCATTTGGTATCTGAGTCAGAAACGGAGGACCTCCACAAAGAGTATACACTGTATATTTTTAGCAATGGTAACCCCGAACTACTGTAGGCCTGGCTCACTTATCCAAGGAGAACAACTCTGTTCTGGTTTTCTTGGCCAGTTACACGTATCATGTACTTTCAGTGTGGTTCTTTTTAACAGCTTCGATGCTCCACTGAACCTCCACTGAAAGCAAGACTAGGGGATCCATTTCCACAGCTATTGGAAGACATTTGACTATAGCATTCAAAAGTGTAGTTTCACTAATGTATAAACTGAAAATGAGAAAACGTGTTTTAGTTACCTGAGAATGAGCTATTTACATCAACAGAGGGAGTGAGTCTTCTCTACGAGGTCCAACATGTTGCAGCCAAGAAGAAACCTCCGGTTTTGAAAAATGCAGCCAATGCTCGAGCAAGAAATTGCAGTTCCTTGAATGTCCACTTGAGGCTGGCTCCAAAAGCCCAGGAAGCCCCTTTAACTCCATGTTAAAATGACCTTTTTTGGGGGGGCAAGGAGGCTTAAGGCCTGCCTTAACTCCACCTCTTTGCATGTTTCTAGATTGATTGGAAGTTAGGTGGAGATAGCGTTTCAAATATGGCGACTGCCACCGTTCGACTTCAGAACCCTCCTTTAGAAACCAATGAGAAACGTCACTGGAACTATGTCCATGTCTTAAACAGTGAAACGTTGCAGCCCCATCTTTCTGCATGAGCCGTGAATGGAAAAAGAGATACTGGCTCTTGAGCAGGCCTTTTGTGTGTTTTTGCCCCTTCTAGGTTTAGGCCTCACTCTTTCAATGCCAATGAATTGGAGGGTTGTAGCAGACTCATGGTTTTTCTCCTTATAGTGCCTAGCAATGGCATAATCCATATTACCATTTCTGATGGCAGCCTTATGTTCTGCGATTCTTAGTTTTAAATTTTGTTTGGTTTGGCCGACAACTTTATATTTGTTTTGAGGACTTTTTGACAACGTGTGTAAATCATCTTGTAAGTTTCACAACTGTGATTTTATATTCCAGTGAGGTTGGGCCAGTTCCCAGCATTAGTGCTCAGGCCAGTAGTCACTCTTTCTTCTCTGGCTACTTTGATTGGATGAAAAATCCAACTCTCCTTCTTTCGATATTTCTCTTTCTTTTTCTTCCTTTTTCCTCAGCTTCTCTTGGCTTTTTTTCTTCTCAGATGAAGTGCTTGGTCCATTCGGTTTAATTTCGCCCCCTCATTTTTTCCCTTTTTCTATCTTTTCATCCAGGGGCCTCAGAAACAGAGCGGAGGCTCCATCAGAAGCTCTTTAAAAACTACAACATGAAAGTAAGACCAGCTCGATACTGGGAGGAGAAGGTGATGGTTCGAGTTGGGATGACCCTCTCGCAGCTTGTCAGCTTGGTAAATACAAACATGTAGGGTGGAGGCCACATGCACACAAATGAAAATACATGCTTGCATTTGCATTCTTTACATAGTGGGTTGTATTCTAAGGTGTCTAAAAAATGTAGAGAAGAAATCACAGAAAGATTTTTCCACAGTGCTGTCATCAGACTTATACACACATACAAACTTTTCTCTTTAAACTCTGTACAGAAAGATTAATAGTTGACACACCCTTTCATTTTACAAGAATCAACAAAAGTATTTAACTTAGGATCCCAACTTGTATCATGAGTTTTTGTACAGACTGCCTTGAACTCAGTGGATGCTAACAAAACTAATCAACACTCCCAATAGAATTCAAAACACACTACATAAAAACAGGGATACATATATTACCATTTCCATTTAACGCCTTACAAGCATTATCACCATGTTTAATCATGTTAAGGTTTTAACAGATCCACCCTTCAATACTGCAATCACTTACACAAACATGCTATTGGCCAGGAAGTTGCAGGTTTCAACAATCATCCATTCCTCCAAACCTACTTTATTTGCATCGAGCAGGATTTGAAGTAACAGCACTGTCATGCCGAACAAGGTATTATGATGGGATCACTAATGTATGGACCTCTCTCTCTCCTCTCTGTGTGACTCTCTTTCCCGCTACAGAACGAGAAGAACGAAGAGATGACAACCAACGTGTTCATGAATCTGGTACACACATGAAACCATTCATCTTCATCACACAGCCTCGCTCTGCTGCTCTGACTCCTGTCTCTCCTCTCTCTCTCCTCCCTCTCTCTGTCTCTCTCTCTCTCTCTCTCTGTCTCTCTCTCTCTCTCTGTCTCTCTCCTCTCTCTCTCTCTCTCTCTCTCTCTCTCTCTCTCTCTCTCCTCCCTCTCTCTGTCTCTCTCCTCTCTCTGTCTCTCTCTCTCCGCTGCTCTGTCGCTCTGCCCTCTCAAATGGACTTGTCACTTTCTATAACGGCAAATTATTTCTTGCTTTGTCTCTCTTATTCTCTTACTCGCTCTCTCATTTCTGTCCATTGCCTTCGCTAATTAGAAATAAGGACAGCTTGAGTGTTTGTGACAGCTGTGTGTGAGCTTGATGATTATTATCAGAGACGGGAGGAACTAGGATGTAGACAGCAGAGACATCAGAGCACTATCGTAATGATCTCACTCCACCTGTACCTTTCACTGTGCTTAGTAATCACTCTTTCTTTTTCTTCCCTCCCTTACCCCCTATAATTTTTCCTTCCCTCACAGGCATGGACAGACTACAGGTTGGCATGGAACCCAGACGAATATGATGACATCACTGTGTTGAGGATTCCTCCCAACAAGGTGTGGCGTCCAGACATCTACCTCATAAACAAGTGAGTCTCCAGCTGAAGTCCATATCACCTGCAACATGATCAGAATCAGAAATAATAATGTGCTATTGAATGAATTGTGGACGGGTTAAGACTTTAGGTGCACAGTTGGAATTAAATAATCAATAACGGGGAAGTTTACACTTATTAGGGGTGAAACAAGTCCATAAAGCCAGACTGAGTATTTGACCCTCAGAGGGAGGAGTTGTACAATCGGATGGCCACAGGTAGGAATAGCGGCCTGTGGCGTTCTGTGGTGCATCGTGGGGGAACGAGTGAAGCCCTGAATGTGCTCCCGTGCTTTGCCAGCACGTCACGGAGTGGGTGGGACATCATCCACGATGCCACATAATTTGGTCAGCATCCTCTTCTTTGAGATAACCGTGAGAGAGTCCAGTTCCACACAAGGCCAACATCACTGGCCTTGCTAATACATTTGTTGAGTTTGTTGGCATCTGCTGCCCCGGCACACAACAGCAAACAGGATAGGCCACCACAGACTCTAAGAACATCCTCAGCATTGACCCGCTGCTCTTGAAGGACCTCAGCCTCCTTAGGAATTAGAGGCGACTCAGGCACTTCTTGTGCAGTAGACAGCCTCTGTGTTCTCGGCCCAGTCCTTCACTTCTAGGTACTTCTAGCCCTCCACAAGGTCCACACTGACACCCTGGATGTAAACAAGGGTCACTGATGCCTTTGATAACTGAATACCATCTATTTATATATGGAATATTCCTAAAGACCTCTAGCAGCATCATAAACCATTCTCACACAGCTCCCAACTACCTGTGACTACCCAACCTCAGGGCTGGAAGCACAAATTATGTTATCATGTGTTAATGCTCTGCTCCAAGTTGAAAGTCTTATAACCATCAAGGAATCTGACAAATTGTTAGCATGCCAATGCTTCCCGATTGATAATCAGAATGAGAGTGGATAGTGGATTGTGGGGCGGCTGTGGCTCAGAGGTAGAGTCGCTTGTGTCTTTCCAATAGTTTGGAGTCTAAGAGAAAATAAAAGTTGTTTTGATTGGATTCTTTTTGATTAGTAACCTATTACTCTACTGTCAATGTTATGTTCCCCCCCCGATGTCAAACGTGTACAACAAGGTTGGACCAGCTAGCTAGCATTCTGTGATCAATGTTCGGTCCTAGTTTCCTGCTTTAAAAGGCAACTCTTGCAGAATGAAGCAGCAAACTACTGGCCATTTTCTGGCAACTTGAAGCATACAGTAGCCATGTATGATGGACTGAAATAGAGCAATCAGGAATTCTACTTCAACATGGAGGGGTCGTCCATCTTGCTTTGCTGCTGATCAGCCCAATGGGCACCAATGTTGTTGACACAATAACAATAACAATGTTTGTGTGTTAAATGATGTCACTGTAAAGTGAGATAAATGAAATGTTATTGTATGCTAACATGTCTGAGGCTTCACATTTGTCTTCGTATTTTCTCCTAACAGTAATGACGGTCAATTTGATGTGGCTCTTTATGTCAACGTCTTGGTGTACAGTGATGGAACAGTCAATTGGCTTCCCCCAGCCATCTACCGCAGCTCCTGCTTTATAGAGGTAGTATCTGAAAGGACCACATACTGATAGACTGAAGTATCCCTCAATAACACACACACAAACACACACACACACACACACACACACACACACACACACACACACACACACACACACACACACACACACACACACACACACACACACACACACACACACACAGGGGCTGTGGCTCAGTTGGTAGAGTTGGTCGTCTGTCAACAGAAAGGTTGGGGGTTTGATCCCCAGCTCCTGCAGCCACATGTCCAATGCGTTCTTGGGCAAGACACTTAAAGGTGCTCCCGCTGATTGTTCGGCGGCCTATGAATGTGTACGAATGGGATTAATTACTTCTGATGGACACTTTACACAGCATCCTCTACCATCAGTATGTGAATGTGTAGGTGTGACCTGCGGTGTAAAAGCACTTTGAGTAGTCAGAAGACTAAAAAAGCACTACACAAGCTCAAGTCCATTTACCATTAACATACTGTATATATATTTGCTATTTCCTCCCCCACAGGTGTCCTACTTCCCGTTTGATTGGCAGAACTGCAGCATGGTTTTCCGCTCATACACCTACGACGCCTCAGAGGTGGACTTGCAGTACTTTCTGGATGAAGACGGCAATGAGATTCATGAGATTGTTATAGATGAGAACGCCTTCACCGGTTGGTGCATACAGTGACCTCATACAGCACCTATATTGTTCTTGTTTTTACACCTCATGCTTCTGTGTATTTTGTTTTCATTTCATAGTTCTACATGCATTTTTTTTTACAGAAAACGGAGAATGGGCCATCTGTCACAAACCCAGCAGAAAGAACATTAAAGAGGACCTGTATGAGGACATCACCTTCTATCTCATCATAGAGAGGAAGCCTCTCTTCTACATCATCAACATCATCGTGCCCTGCATCCTCACCATGGTGTTGGCTATATTTGTCTTCTACCTGCCTCCTGGAGCAGGTCAGCACATTTGACACATTGTGACACTGTGACTGCACATCACTGCCAAGATGAGATATAGTAAGGGATGCGTCTGCATGAAACAGTATCTGAGGCCATGACAAAGAGTCTTAATACTCGACCACTTCATGAGGAAGTGGACCTCTGAACACATTTATCATAGTTTGAAGTAAAGTGACCCTGGCAGGAAATCCACTTTGTCAATCTTTGATCTTGACTGATGCTCTCCAACATAACAGAATCAATGACAGACTATTTGAGCTTGCAGAATTTTAAGAGCATAAATTCTGTTAAGGTCACTGATACAGGGCTAAATGGAGGATCCCCTTGTTTACGTGCAACTGAGCAGTAAAAGCTTCCCCACACTAAACGATTTTTTATCTTAACAGATGTTGAATTTGTGAGAGACCCCATGCGACGACAGTTTATCATGATTTAACAGATTTGTTCTTTAAGGTGGAGTCAGTAGCATTGTTTGTTGCAGCTTGATTCAAACTGGGCCCCCCCCTTCTGGGCTCATTCGCCCATAGAAGGGCACACTCACTGCAGGATGTAGTGTGAACGTTACTGCTTGTACCTACACTGCAAGCTACCCCACGCTAGCTGCCGGTGTTTGGTACCTGCCTGTCCGACAGAGAGCAGACCAACTCTGTTTCCACGGGCGAAAGTCAACACAAGGTTCACAATCAATTTGGACCGAGCTTTATCAGCTTTGCGTTTCACCTCACTGTAATTTTATTACCTATTCTTTGCCGCTACGTCCACGTCCGTCATTTTCCTCAGTTTAAAACGTGTCCAATCGCTGAATTGTATCCACTCGTAAACTCACCTGTGCGCTGTCATTGGCTGGGGGAAACACACCTGCTCCCCGGCGCCTACAAGCATCCGATGTCAACCAAGGCAACACAAAACATCAAATCCAGGCCGATGACAGGATCTCTGCAGATACAGTCATCGTCACACATGTATGAAGTGTGAAAGTTTGCCCGTGTTCACATGAAACAGGAACAAGCAGGGTAACATTTTCTGCTTCACTGCCATAATTGACTCTACAAACTGTTCCTGTTTTCTGCAGGAGAGAAGATGACTCTCTCCATTTCTGTCCTCATCGCCCTGACTGTCTTCATGCTTCTGCTGGCTGACAAGGTCCCTGAAACCTCCCTCGGCATCCCAATTATCGTCAACTATGTCATGTTCACCATGATCCTGGTCACATTCTCTGTCATCTTAAGTGTAGTCGTCCTCAATCTGCACCACCGGACGTCCAGCACGCACATCATGCCACACTGGGTTCGAAAGGTGAGGCAGGGTTTAATGTATTCACTCTGCATCCATCCAGGCTTCTTCAATACCCTTTAATTACTGATTTCTTACCTCACATTTACAGGTGTTCATTCACTTCCTGCCCAAGTACATTGGCATGATGAGGCCAAACCCAGAGGAGCCTCTTTTAGAGGAGGAGTCGAGTGAGGAGAAGCCCATTCCGAGCTACAACAGCAGGCAGCCTGGTGGAGAGTACTTCTTTCGCAAGCTCAACCCTGATCTGGTCTTACCCTGGAGAGGCAGGTAAGAGGAATCCACCAGAGGAATGACTCCATGAGCTTGAAATCAAAGTGAAACATTTGATTAAAAAAGCTATGAAGTGGCAATTTGTTCAGTCAGTGAAGTGTTTCCCTGGTAACTTAGGGTCCCAAGTGGTCATCTATGGAAATGTGAACAAAACAAGAACTGAAATTGTTTGCATAGTCTTTTAAAAGAATGTAAAACTTCCAGTTCAGGAAGTGAACTGCCACCACTACAGCTACCAGGACTTGAACCGGCGACCCAAGTCCTTACACACGGAGCTACTGCAGCCCCAATAAGAGAAACCATTGTTATGCACAGATAAACGTATTGAAGCATGGTAGATCATTTGTTGCACTTATTGGTTAAAACTTTGAGAAACTTAGTTTACATTAATTTCACTGGACTCTAAAAGAGCTCATGTTTTTATTATAACGGAGAATAAACTGCCAAAATGGTGCGGTGTCCATACCCTTCAGGATGGTTAAATACCACAGACCAGCAGTTTTACACCAATCAGAGTCCCCCTGGTTCAGCCTCCCTCTGGTGCTAAGATGAGCTTCACCTGACATTCTTTCTCCTCACACAAGCAGAAAGCCGTTTCTAGTAATGTTCATAAAAGCCAGCAGAGCCATAAATCTTCTTTGTAGAGTGCCAGAGTGTGAATGCCAGAATAGTTATTATAGTAAAGTACACAGTGAGTGTGGGCACAGCAGCTGAGAGAATCTGTCAAGACACTTGCAGTATGCGACAACGGTAATATTCTGAACTGAATGTGGATAACAAAATGAAACCATGGACTGATACCCTAACATCTGAGTTCTTCTGTTGGTTCAAGGTGAAAAGTATGATTGAGGCGCACTTATTCAATGCACAGAATTTATAGTAGTCCTTATACATGTGTACTTTAATTTATTTCTCTAAACAAACCTGTAAGCAGTTGGCTGTTGTCCATGTACATCGTCTTTACCAATAACGATGTTGAACCTTTATTAGTTAGATCATCGCTTTAAGACAGATCCATCGGAACAATAAGCTGGATTGCCATGAACTTTTGGAAAGAAATTCACTCTGCCCCAAATGGATAAATGTTGTTGACATTTGGTCAATCCAAAGGCCTAAGTGATGATCAGCAAATGTTCACATGCAACTTCAAACCTTAACACAAGGATTGTTACCTGCTTGGTGTCAGCATGGCTTTCTTAAACGAGCATTAAGCTCAGAGTAGCTGTAGCTGGGTGCAGTGATGAGGTTCTGAATGGTTATGTTTTAATTCTACAATTCTTCAATTCTACAATTCACTTAGCAGACGCTTTTATCCAAAGCGACGTACATCAGAGAGTTTGTCGATATGATATCGTTTCCCCCCTGGCGTTTCAATATCCTTTGATTTTTACCACCAGAATCTTATCGAAGTTTAAAATGTGGATTTTGTGACAACCCTACGAAGGAGCACAGTCCACTTACAAAAATACAGACACAGTGAAATCTATATAATATACATCCATTTGTAATGATTTTCTTAATTACAGCACAACCAAGGCCCAAAGTTAAACAGAAAGGAAACAAAAACAAGCAGACAAAAGAAAGGGGGATAAAATAAACAAAAGAAAATACATGTCAGATGATTCATGTTCATGTATATTGGAAAGTAAGATTTAAAAAAATGAAATGAATTTGTCCCCATACACTACAGGGACTCTGCATTTTCCCTTTAGTAGCATGAGTCAGCTTTTCTATGGCTCAACAGTTGGAGAGACTTTTAAACCAATGACTGACCGTTGGCATCTCAGAGCTTTTTCAGGCTGTTTCAATACCTTGAATTTCCCTCGGGATCAATAAAGTATCTATCTATCTATCTATCTATCTACATTTCAGCCTGAAGTAAGCAAAGAGTAACTATCCTTTCTTTTGTAACTGAAAGTCTAAGGATAAATGCCCAAGGGCAGACAGGTGGGAACTTTTACCAAAAAAAACGTAAACGTGAACCCCAGAATAGCAGCAGGTTACAAATCAGAGGAACGCCAAAGTTGGTGTGATACATCCGATGGGTACCATTGATATTTTGTTCAAGATTTCACAACAGTCTGTAGTTATTGAGATATTACTATGTAAACCAAGAGGTGGTCATCCCAACCAACCACTGTTGCCATCCTAGCCATGCTAGTTGCTAAAGACTTAAGACAACAAGGCTGACAGGATTTTTAATAATGATGGGACAGAAAAGTACCAATTTGCCAACTCATACTGCCAACACATACTGCAAAATCATATTACTGTACGCAGGGTATGACAGTGCAAGAGTTATTTTTTTGGTTCTA
Source organism: Tautogolabrus adspersus (assembly GCA_020745685.1). Classification (NCBI taxonomy): domain Eukaryota; kingdom Metazoa; phylum Chordata; class Actinopteri; order Labriformes; family Labridae; genus Tautogolabrus; species Tautogolabrus adspersus. Next base: position 5,123,377 of record CM036556.1, on the reverse strand, counting down.
AGGTTTATTTTGGGGCTTTTTATGCCTTTATTTAATGACATGCGGGAAAGGAGCCACAGGTCAGACTTGAACCTGGGCCGTACATGGGGTACAGACTAACCACTAGGCTACCTGCGCTCTGAGAGTGTTATTTTGTGTCTATCTTTGGTGCAGCACCATGCTGCTGTGTTCTATCTAACGCCTCTTTAAGAATCACATTTGAGTTAGGCAGGACTTTCATGTTGTACTCTGTAAATCTCTGAACTTGAAGTTTCTGTTACCCTTGATCTTTCAAGTTCTCTAATGCTCAGAACTACTTTGTTTTCCTCTTGTACTTACTTTGACATCCTGCTTTTTAAAATGTAAATCAGTAAATCTCAAAGTTTCAATGAGCTGCCCACAGGCTGAGTCACCATACTGTAAATCAATCAATAAGAGAGATTATCAACATATTTATTTCAATCTAAAATCTGGCTTCAAACTGTACTGTCCCTCCAACCATGCTGGCTAATCCTCCAGTAGGCTCAAGCCTTGCCACCCAGCCCTGGCATCATAAACAGCTCCACAGTTCCCTGAACAAGCCTGGTGCTGGGCAGCTCTCATCCCGTTCCAAAGGCATCAAATTCAGCCCCAGCTAAACCCTACACCCCCGTCCACAGTCGCCAGACACTAAGCCTCTGTTTAGGTTGGGAATTAGGGAGTAATCCCACTGAAAGGAGGAGGAGGGAGGGTACACAATAGATAGTGGGCAGATGAGTGGAAGGGAAGCCCAGTGCTGAGTGATCGGGGCAGGGGAGGATTTTGTGGTTTTTTGATGTGGGAGAGTTGGTGGTCGCAGTATAAGGCACCATCATGAAGTGTGTGTGTGTGTGTGTCATCCAACCCTCTTTATCTTGTGATTCTGTCCCATGGTTAGTCAGCAGACAGGTGCTGTATCCAACAACACATGTTTGATGATCTGTTTGCATTCAAATCAATGAATCGATCACAAGACAATTAAACGGCAAATGATTGAAAGGTGATTAACCATGTAGGTTATTTTGATGGAAGTAAGGTCAAACTTGGGCTGGTTTCAGCTTTTTAAATGTGAGGCATCACTTTAGGTTTGGGAAGTTGTTTTCAAATTGTCAACTATCAAACAAATCACAACTTTCAGAGCTTTTAAAGACGATGACAGAAAGGCGATTAATCAACTGCATGATCACTACACTGCCACAAGATTCATTGATATACTTTGTCAAATTAATTGTCAAATCTCAAATTGTTCACAACCTTCTAACCTCTTATGGACTACACAAGTTGACTCGCCTTTATAATGAGAGCGAGACGATTCATTGATTCATCAACGACATATTTGTTTGATTAACTTCAGAGTTACTATGGGATTCATCTTGGGGTCTATAGGTGATAAATCATTTGATTGTGCATTCTGTAAAATTACAGATATATGATGAATCAATTATTCGATTAATTATCCGTCATTTTATAGATTATGACTTCACAATTACTACGGGCTACACGATTATTCGTGACTTTTGACTTTTAATTCATCAATGATTGATGGATAAATGGTAAAAGTGATCTATAAATGAATTGTTTATAATACTATTTGTTGCAGCACTGCTTGCATGTTCATCTGCATTTGAGTTTACTGTAAGTGACATACCGTCACTTACAGTAAACTCAAATGCAGATGAACATGCAGCGAGAATAGGTGCGGCGAGAACTAGAATTGAAGGGGGGCTCTGGGACGCCAGAGTTTAACTAGTTTTAAGGTGTTGTGGGACATATTGAGGGTAACACCGGTGAAGGGAGGTTCCCACTGGGCGGCTGTGGCTCAGTTGGTAGAATTGGTCGCCTCTCAACCGGAAAGTCGGGGGTTCGATCCCCAGCTCCTGCAGCCACATGTCCAATGTGTCCTTGGGCATGACAACCCCAAGTTGCTCCCACTGCTTCGTCAGGGGTGTATGAATGGGATTAGTTATCATTCTGATGGTCGCTTTACACAGCAACCACTGCCAGAATGTGAATGTGTCGGTGTGACATGCGGTGTAAAAGCGCTTTGAGTAGTCAGAAGACTAGAAAAGCGCTATACAAGCTCAAGTCCATTTACCTTTTATCACTTGACAACCCCGGTGATGTCTTGGCTCTCACAGCCCATCGGTCTACACGCTGGAGTTGTGGGGCCCAAGAGGGGGCTATGTGGTAGGGTAGGTTGTATCAGCGTTGTCACTGCCTGGAGCTTGCATTTAGCCTGGGTCTGTTGAAGGTGGCATCGCTGGTTTTGGGTGTGTTGGGCATCTAACGGCGGTATAGGGTAGGTTGTGTAACTTCTCAGTAGGACACAGGGGCATGACTGGAGCTAGGGGGTCTTCACTGAACACTTATCCTTTCATTAGGGTCTTGTGTTTATTTCAAACTAACAGGGTTTCTGTTTCACCTCAACACACAGTGTGATTACAAAGAGTGAGAACTACGTTGATTATGAATCAGTCACTCAACAGAGATTTACCCACATGTAAAGATATAGCAACAGTACAATGCATGTTGTTGTGTCAGGTTGTGTTTGTGTCACAGTGAGACGGCTCCATGTATCTGCTGTAATGAATGCAAGCCGTGGAATGTGAATGGCACGCAGCATGTAGAGCACCACATAGCTGTGCTCTGAGCTGTGACCACATGAACGCACATATCCACACACACACACACACACGTCTACTACAGGGACTCACAGCACATTTGCTTTATTGTCCGGCAGGCCATGTGTTGTCACGCTGCCTCCCTGTGACTCTGATAACTTGTCTTGCTCCAACACTGACGCCCGACACTGACTGCCAGAGGTTCTGCACTTTATTAAAAAACATCATACGCAATGTACACCCTATATCCACGACACACATGGTCTTCAGACATGAGCTGAAGTGCCAATCTGACAGGTGCTCTGTGGCGCCTTCAGAAGGTTACACATTGATGTCGAGCCAAAGAATCTCTATGTCAAAGATGATGCATTACAAGGTACTCTGGTTATCAGAAATGGTCTTGTGTCAGAATGTATGTGTTCTCATTTTCCCCTTTTAAAACTGAACAACAATAAAAGTGCTGTAGGCAAGAAACAACAGATTTCATTGGATTGAATTCAAGAGTTGACTTGACTGGTTTAGCGCCAAATAATGGAAAAGTTATGGCTGCAAGATATTTGTTGTTAACTTCTGTATGACGACAAACTGACCGCGAGAGAGAGAAGAACAGATTCAAATTCAAAATTTGACAGCAGCGAGATGATTGGTCAGTAGAGGTCATGGGGAAATCTGGATGGTTTAGCACTTAGAAGAGTAAACGCCCATTAGTGGAGCAGGAAGGGACAGAGAGGGAGAGAGAGCGACATGTGCAAATACATAAATTCCTGATTGTGTGTTGGCCTGACACATAACAAGTGTGGCAACCTCCCATTTAACCAAAAAGCTACCATTTATAAACCAACTAACCCGAACCCACATACAGTATAACCCTTCCTTCCAGCAGTTGCACTATCTCGTATCAGATTGGCCAGAGGTGCTGCTTGTCAATTGGCAAGGAAGGCAGCAGCTTGGGGCCCCAGGTCAGTAGTGGGCCCCTGGGGGCTGACAATCTTAAACCGGCATTAGCTCAAAATGTGCAAAGTTTGCAATGACAGTAGGAAACTCCCTTAGGGGGCTCCATCTGACAGCCCTCAGTCGGGTTGTGCTGCTAAGTGAGTATTATTGCTCTGAAAACCTAAGTTTGTCAATGAAAGTCACCGAAGGAAAAAAGAAGGTTTTTAATGTTTTTTACAGTAATAATATTTTGAAAACAATAATAATGTGAACTTAAGAAATGAAAAGAGTCATATGTATTTTATTTGTGTTGGTGTTAGATTATTTTTTTGACATAAAGGGGATGAATGTTTGTTGTGAATTTTTATCTGGGGCCCCAACAGACTCTCGAATGGCCACTGAAGGTGGCTGATGTTTATCTAAATACAGTAGGATCCATGTTGACAGGCAGACACAAGCTGTACATCATTTGTTACTGAAGTAAGGTGATCACTGAGGCTGTGATGTAAATGGCTGTCAGCGATACATAGTATTCAAACACAGAGCTGCCAAAATCATGTGACAGCAGATAGCATAGCGTAGCAGCTAATGGGGGTATCTACAGTATGTATCCACATGTTCTTGAACGAAATAGTTTAGAAGCTTAGTTTAGTTTCAGTGGGACGTGGATTCTGTCCTCCGGAAAGAACCCACATTTTAAAAAAAAATGTCCAAAACAGGGTGAATAATGTTATATAATGTAGAGTGAGTGAGGCTGCAGTATGCAAAAATAGATGAGTTTTACAAGAGGTGAGAAGTGAATGGGAAGTGTGGACGAGGGCAAAAGGATAATAGTAAACATCTTTAAGTGTTTGTTTTAACCTTTTTATTCATAAGCTACATGAACAAAGTGCTGATTTCTTTCAACTTAAATCCCTTCAATCTGTTTCTTTGATGACATTTCTCATTAAAAAGGAAAAGATCCCGCACACTGCTCTTGCTCGGCACGGAATCAATTCAAACCAATTTACGAGAAAAAATCACAACATTTCAGTCCCTCTGAACCTTTGTGTGTTCGAACACACTTATCAAAGGTTCAGAGGGGGCGGCTGTGGCTCAGTGGTAGAGTCGGTCGTCTCTCAACTGGAAGGTTGGGGGTTCGGTCCCCAGCTCCTGCAGCAACATGTCCGATGTGTCCTTGGGCAGGACACTTAACCCCTTATGGCTCCCACTGCTTTGTCGGCGGTGTATGATTGAGTATGAATGGGGTTAGTTAATGTGTGTGTGAATGTGTAGCTGTGACCTGCGGTGTAAAAGCGCTTTGAGTAGTCAGAAAAGCGCTGTACAAGCTCCAGTCCATTACCATTACCAAACGTTGTGATTTTTCCAATTAATTAATGCCGAGTAAGAGTAGTGTGCGGGATTTTATCTTTTCAATGGGATAGTTTGAAGTCCTACACGCCTACTTCATGAGATATTTGGATGTGTGAAAACCTCCTTTAACTTTCTAAAAATATACTGATATATGGGGCGCTGGGGCGCAGTTGGTAGGGCGCGCGTCCCATGTATGGAGGCTGTAGTCCTCCAAGCGGGCGGCCCGGGTTCGAATCCAACCTGTGGCTTCTTTCCAGCATGTCAATCCCCACTCTCTCTCTCCTTGATTTCCATCTCTATCCACTGTCCTATCTCTACAATAAAGGCCCAAAAGCCCAAAATAAATCTTTAAAAAAAAAATATATATATATACTGTATACTGATATATAGTATCATGCACATAATAAAACAGCTCCATTCTATTTTCTGTACTTTTAATCCGTTTGTTGATACTGAGAGGACGTCCAATTACTAGTAGCATCGGCATAAACTGTCGGAGGCCGACTATCCTAACATTTTCTATATGTTTAAAGCTTTGCTTGTGTGAATACAGCTTCACATTTGTGTCCTTTTTTGTAAGAGTTTTTTTATGTAAGTATGTGCCCATTTTTTTCAAGGAAAATAAAACAAAGATCTCCCCTCAGACAGACTTCCAGAACAATATCTTTTTTGAGTGAGCTGTTGCCGAGTTATTCACAAAAGCATGAAGGCACTCCAGGAACGCTGTTAATAAGACTCTGCTCATATGTTTTGCTTCATGGAACAGCTGTCTGAGGGGAAGAATGAAGAGGTCAGGGGTCACGGCATCACATAAATGTTGACCCAGCAGTGTGTCAATGTCACCCCTGTCCGTGTGAGGAGTGTGCGGGGCTGTTGTCACTCGGTGTTCAGAGGAGCTGGGGCCCCGACATGAAGTTCTGCTTGTCAGTGGTTAGAGGATACACACAAGGACAAACTGTTTGTTATGAAGCGACAACACTGACATCTTCCTCTCTAATGAATGTCCTACAGCAGACAGCTAATGTCAGTGGTGGTTGGTTTCAGCAGAGGTGAATCACGCTGTGCTAGTGACTCATAACACACCAAACAAATCTGAGCTCAGGGGAACATTTGTGAAGTCCTTTTCCACAGGTAAAGGTCAGCATGACGCTTCTGAGAAGAGATATCCCTAGATATGAAAATAATGTTCTGGCATAAAAAAGAAATTAAGCCAATTTTTTTGAAGTGCTGAAGTGCAAAAAACTGCAGTTCCTTAAGTGTCCACTTGAGGCTGGCTCTTAAAGCCGAGGAATCCCCATTAGGTCCGACGTTAAAATGCCCTTTTTATAAACCAGAAATAAACAACCTGCCTGTTTCAAAGTACAGTTTAGATCTAGACAGGTACAACATTATAATGGGGGGGGTGACTTTTTTTTTATCACTCCTCTACATTAATTATATGAAGGCTTAGAGTTGTGCATACATTTGCATAAATAGGGGCGGGCAGAATTTATTGACAGGCTCATAGTAGCTGTTTGGCCTGCCTCAGCAGCACCAACTGTACTTTTTTAATTTAACTTGTTTAATTCTGCATCAAATACAAACATTTGTTTAGATTTGGTGGAGGTTGTGCAAAATGTCCTCATGTCAACAAGTTTGCATGAACACTGGGCAAGTCATGCAGGAAATTCTGCAGACATGAGCACTTACAGAACTTGTGTAATTTGGTGTCGTAAAGTCCATATCAGAGCACTTGGTGAATTGACAATGGGACACTAAGAATGGACACACTCCTGTAAGTCTGTGAGTCCTTGAGTGTGGTGTGGAGATTAGGACCAAAAATATGGCTACCAACGTAGAGATCAGCATTTAGGGTTTTCCTTTGTCACCTGTGCAACCCTCTCGCCAGAAGGGCCTGCTATTGAGTTTGTCCCTTCTGTCTTTGTGTTTAATGTCCCCGCAGGTCGCTGGTGGGCGGTGTTCTGCCACACCTGGGCAGACCTTGCCAGTCTCCCACGTGTAGGCTATTTAAGATCTGGCAGTCATCCCATTCACTTTCTCATTCGCTCCCGGCCTCGCACCGTCACCACAGCTCCTTGTTGCACCATCATTTGTTGTAGTTAACATATGTTAGAATAGTTTTACACCATACCACATGCTCCACACACCAACACACACTCACACAACTGCAGACACACTGATGACAAACACACCTCACTCTCTTTGTAAGTGGTTCTCATGTTTGGTATTTTTGTAATACACGTTTCCACTGTTTAGTTAAAAATGTACGTTTCCTTTGTTTTTGTCAGAGACTAAGAGCCGGGTTGTGACACACCAGTTAGTGTAGAGTATACATTAACTAGTGTTTGATAGGAACATTGATAAAACTCCATTAGTCGATCCACTTTGCTTAGCACAAAAACTGGAAAAAGTTAAGTTTCTTCCAAAATGTCAAACTAGTCCTTTAAAGCAGGTGGCAGTGGTTTAACCTGCCCAGGTACCTACTGTAAGAATGTGACTACTATATAAAGCACCAGCGTATAACACCTGTGTGTAAAATACATTGGAAACTGAACTCTACCCTAGAAACTATCAACCTGCTAATATGCTGGTTGCCAAGGGCTTCAAAATAATTAAAATCAAAGTTATTTCCTCGTTGAAAATCACCACTCATCTGCCTCTGCTTCTCTGTCTTGGAGATGTGAGAGCACAGTGCAGCTCCAGCGGCTCCCGGACTCTGACAGCTTCTGTCTGATCCTCCCTCCTAACCTGAAGTCCGCCATCGCTGCCGTGACATACATGGCCGAGCAGCTGAAGAGGCAAGACACGGACGACACGGTGAGGAATGTTCAAGACAAGACACACTCGATCAGAGAGACAGCTTGTTATTCAGTCTGGGTGCAGCTCCTGAGCACAGCGTGTTCCAAACATGCTCCACAATGTCCATGTGTCATTGCTTACATACAGTACACCGCTGACTCAGGGCTCACACTGACTGCTTTTGTGTTAAATTGTGTGTGTGTGTGTGTGTGTGTGTGTGTGTGTGTGTGTGCTTTCATTCCAGATGACAGGAGACTGGCAGTTCATCGCCCTGGTGGTGGACCGCCTCTTCCTGTGGTTGTTTGTCATTATCACCACCCTGGGCACCCTGGCCATGTTCTTGGATGCTAGTTTAAACTACACACCCGACAACCCCTTCCCATAGGAGATCAAACACACCCACCAGAACACACTTACACAGTCCTACTTTACATTAATGAATTCATGCTTTTGTTGTCAAGATTGCAGGTTTGCTGAGACACAAACTACATGATTACAGGATCAATGTGTAGATTTTAGGAAGATAAATGTTTATGTGGCAGCACTGTTTCGTTTTTGTTGTCTAAATCATGTATTTAACATGTTGTGAACATTGTTATTTAACTCTAAAACAAACCTTGAAATACAAGTTTCTTGAAAGTGGTCATGTTGGTTTTCTTCAAATTTCTGCTTTACAAATATGGTGCAATTTTAGGGACACACAGAAAGCCAGTTGTTTGTGTTTGACCTTGTTGAGCCGTGCAAGAACAGTGATGGATTATCCTGGATGGTTGTAATGTCAGCCTTTGGGCAGTAGAGGGCAGTAATGTAGCATACATTGAAAAGATGATAACACAGTTTAAAGCATGAGGTACATACACTGGAGATATGACTTTCTGCTTTATTCTGGAAAGTGTTTAAAACGAAGATTTTAAATTCAGACGTCTGATGCAGAAAGTTGAGCTTTTAATTTGTTGGCTTTTAAAGGCAGCATCTGTGTCGGTGATTCATGTTGAAGTTCTTTTTACACAGCACACCCCTCCAATCAATCAATCATTATTTGTTTAGCGTCAATTCATAACAAGTGTTATCTCAAGGCGCTTAAAGGGATACTTCACCTGTTGAAACATGAATCTGTGTTGACATTGGGTCATATATGTAGTAGAAATGTGAAATACATTTTGAAGTGTTGGTGCCTTCTTGACCGAGAAAAGGCAGAAAGTGTCTTTTTGGCTCATGTGGATAAAAGACAACAACTCCCAGAATGCACAGCACCGCAGGCCACTCCCACTGCAGCTACGGTGCTTTATTTACAGTCTGTGTCTACAACATACGGCTGTTTCCTCAACTGATTCAGAGATTTCAGAAGAAATTGGCATCTTAGAAATTCCTGGCAGCAAACAAACTCTATGTCTGTGTCCATAGACAAACAGTGAGAGCACCGACACCACCAGTCCGCCCCAGCCCCGCCCCAGCCCTGGCTCATCGTCCTAACCTCCGCCGACAGGCAGGTCTTGTGCCTCGGCTGCTGACCTGCCTGTCGGCAGCAGCCGCTTCCCGTTCCTCCATCAGCCTCAACTGCTCGTCGCTATATTGCGGCTCATAGAGATAGCCACGAACATCCGATTCTAGCACAAGACCTTCAAAATTCCCTTCATCCATATCAGTTTGAAGTTGAAATATACTTTTTTCGCCATTATCGGTTCTTATCAGCTTTCTCCACAGAGCCTGTTAGCATAGCTTCCTAGCAAGATGGCGGACGTTGCTTTTAGATTCTGGCAGTGAGGTCCCACCCACTGATCTGTAATAGGTCTGTAGCTTCAGTGTGTTGAAAATATGAGGAACTAGCAATGTAGTTTCACCCCCTCTAACCACAGCAGCCTCCGATGACGCATAATGACGATTTTTGCGTCATCGGAGGCTCCTTTTCAGGAAAAGAAATAAGGAGCTTTCCCGTCTCAGGGGAAAATGAGGGCGGGATGCACGACCATTCAAAAATACTACCAGGCTTCTAATGATACATAGCTTAATGCAAATGGGTGAAGTATCCCTTTAACAAAAGAGCAGGTATAAGACCTTACTCATTGTTAAGAAAAATGGGATAAGAAGCAGGAAGGATTTCACCTTTGTATTCCTCGCGTTCCTGTTGTCCAGACTTCCTCGCCGCTGAGGTTGAGCTCGGGGCCGGCCGTGCATGAATAAGGTCGGTGGTGGTTGTGGAAACAATACAGTCCGATGAGGGGGGCTGGGAGTCATGGATGTAAATGGACTTGAGCTTATATTACGCTTTTCTAGTCCTCTGACTACTCAAAGCGCTTTTACACCGCAGGTCACACCTACACATTCACATACTGATGTCAGTGGTTGCTATGTAGTGAGACCATCAGTAATACGTAATCCCATTCATACTGATTCATATGCCGCTGAGGAACCAGAGGGAGCAATTTGGGGTTAAGTGTCTTGCCCAAGGACACATCGGACATGTTGCTGCAGGAGCTGGGGATCGAACCCTAAACCTTCCGGTTGAGAGACGACGACTCTACAATCACTGTAGGGCAGCTAGCTATTTGTAGTTTGAAATAAGAGCTTATTAAGATTATTATTATTATTATTATTGGAATATATTTCACTATGTATTTATATAACAGAATATAGAATTTTGGAACTTAGAGTGTAAAATTACAGATTATTTGTTAAACCACATTTTGTATCTTCTTAGTCTTAGATGAAAAGTTTCCCAATACAACTTTAAGTCAACAACTCAATGCATCAAATCAACTCAAGGGTGCTGACCCACGTTTGTTAGGTCTTTGCAGTGCAATACCTCATATCTGATTACTTTGTATCACAGTATAGTGCGTTACATATCACACTGTGGTCACTGTCATGCTCACTGAGCTGCAGATTGTGATTGTCTTCTCCTTGTCCAAACTGCCCAAATATGCTTCTTCACTGCACATAGCTCTTGCCAAGCTCTTCAGGGAAAACAACCTCTCTCTCTCTTTGCCTTGGAGCAAAGACGAGAAGAATGAGTCCACAAGTCCGGGGACACATTCTGTTGGTCCTGTCCTGCTGCTGCTGCACAAAAGTCGAGTCTTGTTGCATAAGAAGACTGAAGGTGATAGAGACAGGGGACATGTAGAGAAGGGCGCCATCCTCCTCATTTGCACACTCTGAGCTTTTCAGGGGGAAAAAACATTGGCCCAGCATGTTTTATTGCTAATGCCTCAGTGACTTCCAGGGGCACTTAAAGCGCCTCACTCATTGGATTTGCACTCCACTTGCTCACTTCAGATCCAGAGGAGGCCTCGGGAATGGGAGGGGAGAGCCCGCCGGAGAATGTTGCCCGTGCCCTCCTTTGGACTGATTTAGATGTTTTTCTTTTTCAGCGCCTATTGAGCGTTGGACAGCGGCTAAACCGTCGAGACAAATGTGTGTTTACGCTTTAAAAAAAGAAAGTAGTTAACAGGAAAAGAAGAGGAAAGCAGAGGGGGTGTAAGAGCAATGTTCTTTTTATGTTCTATGCAGCCCAGGTTGTCGGTGGAAACGCAGCCAAAAGGACATCAGATAAATCAGGTTACCAGTGGCAACAGCACTGGTAGGCCCGAGACTGATTTTCTTCTCCCTCATCTTCCTCTTCTACATCTCAGCCAGCTCTTTGTTATCACCTTTCGTACCTTCATACATTTATACTTGTTGCATTTCCTTCATCTTTTTCTTCTAACAACTCTTTCAACCCATAAGCCGCCCCCCTACAAACATCTTCCTCCTCTTCATCAACTTCTGTATCAAAGTGAAACACATTCCTTGAGCTATGGGGTCATTCCTCCCCAGCGACAATGAGGCATTTGTTGGCCTGAACAGCTTAGATTTGAGGCCTGGGTACAGTATAGGAGGAAAAGAGTAATAGCGAGAGAAGACGTGGGTGAAAGGGGACAAAGGAAAGGGCTGGAACGTGAGAGAATGAGAGTTCAAGAATGGTGGAAAAAGAAGAGAAAGTAAAGCTTTAATACATTAAAAAAACTGTAATCCAGCCAGTAGGTGAGCACATTTCCATTAACCTGGCAGTGGGGACGACTTCCTCCAGGATTACGGGTTATTACTTCCTCTCACATTGCTGTAGCGCTATTGTTCAGCCACAGTGTGAAGTCACACAAACTGCTGACCACTGATATGGACAATGCCTCCTATTGTTTGTTGGGTTTGTCCATTCACTGCAGGAAAGGGAGATAATTTGCATGCTAATGCACCTAATGGAAGCTACAGTATGTAGTGTAAAATGTCATTATTGATCTGAGTAAGGATTAACTAGAGCGCAGTCTGTATAGAAGGCTGAAAGTCTGCACATCCGAAGTCGACTGCAAGGCACCTTTTCAGCAAAGCATCATCTAGAAATGAGCACTTTGCATTATTACTTATTGTAAACGGTAAATGTACTTGAGCTTGTATAGCGCTTTAGTCTTCTGACTACTCAAAGTGCTTTTACACCGCATGTCACACCTACACATTCACACACTGATGGCAGTGGTTGCTTCAGTGTGTAGTGAGACCACAGAAGTAACACATTATTCCACATTCATACGCCGCTGTCGAAGCAGCAGGAGCAATTTGGGGTTAAGTGTCTTGCCCAATGTGCATGTTGGTCATCAGACATGTGGCTGCAGGAGCTGGGGATCGGACCTCCAACTTTCCGGTTTAGAGACGACAACTCTACCAACTGAGCCCCAGCCGCACAGCTTTGTGTTCTGATGTTGTGCATTAGCATTGACTGTAGCAGCTTTGTTCTTCTTTGTTTTCCTTTTACTTGCACACAGATCAATACAAATCAAATCTGATGATGGCTGATAATCAATACAGTTTCAAATAAACATAACTGAGCATGACATTTTTTTAAAGATTTGAATGGAAAGGATACAATCTTCCTTTCTTTTCTTCTTCTCTGTCTCCTTTTTTTCTCCTCAGTTTTTCACTTTCTTCTTCTTCTTCTTCTTCTTCTTCTTCTTCTTCTTCTTCTTCTTCTTCTTCTTCTTCTTCTTCTTCTTGGCTGTGTCCAAAACCCTTTACTACTATTCATACTAAATATGATGTCACATTGAGTGTGTAGTACATTCAGAAATCCCTGTATGCAACTTTGTGTATTTGAGAAATGCCCGGATGTAAACTAGATTTGCCAAACTTTTTAAAGTATCATACAGAGTTCACTGGGGGTGCATTGCAGTTCTCAGACTATCCAATAGCGGAGCTCGCCAACCAGCTAACGAGCATAAAATAAAAGTTACTGTACTGTTATACATTTTATATGTTGTCAAATTATATTAATATGGCGCGTAGCTGACGTGATTGACAGGTGGGCGCCATGTAGCGGTTCTTCAAGAGGCTTAAAACCCGCCTCAGCTCCAGCTCTCAGCCTGTCGTTAGGTTGACTGAAAGTTAGGCTGAGAGAGCATTTCCAGCATGGAGACCGCCACTGATGGGACCTAATATTACTTCTGAACAAAATGCCAGAAACATAAAAAGTCCCTCTTTTGAAATGACCAGTGTGTTCATTTATTTTTATCAATATGAAAGCTCCTGCATATGCTAAAACTAGCACACATAAGTCAACATGAAACAAAACAGTCCCTGTGATTAAGTTCAGTTTTCATCTAGCTCCTCCAGCTGCTCAATTTACTTTAAAAAATGCATCTTAAACTTTTTTTTGTGTGTTTTCAACATTGTGCTTTCCTATACTGACCCTGACGTTTAACTCACTACCGTTGCACATGCAGCAGGGAGGTCATGAAACTGCCCGGACCAGTGATTGGTGATCTGAGGTACCAGGAGGGAAGGGGTTTAGTCTACATTGTACAGTGACAGATCCTTGAGTTATAGCATCAATCTGGGTCAGTAGGTGTATGTGGACTGTATTTACAGTGTAGACAGTATTTCTAGGCCAAAGCAGAAGATAAAACGTTGTTGGTGAGACTAAGATATGAAAACTCTTTAAACCTACTGAACTTTAACCCCTTCTCATTTTTCATCAGGAAACAACAACGCTAAAGCTAAAAGTTAGCTTAAATCTGTATCATTAACTTCATTAAAGATTCAACTTAAAGTGGGGTATTTATTCAAACTAACTATCTATACCAGTGGCCTCAGGACCCACCGCCAACTCCTTCATGAAAAATCCCGACCCAAATTTCAGATATTTTTCAACCAACCAGATTTATTATTTATTTAAAATTGTGCAGTTTGGACCTCAGAAGGTACAAAACATGTCCGAACAAAGAAGAAATGGAAAAACAACATCAACAAAAATGTTAAAAAATCGATTCATAGACTTTTTGACTCAGGCATAAATGGGTCGTGACCATAGACTGAAAAAATGAATGGACGAAGCCTGAGTGACGTCAACCATCTGTTCCTGCAGGGGACTCTGGAGGCTCATCGGCAGCAGCCGTCATGCTGGAAATCCTGTCCCACCTTAACTTTCAGTCAACCTAACGACAGGCTGAGAGCTGGAGCTGAGTCGGGTTTTAATACTCTTGATGAACCGCTACATAGCGCCCACATCATGTCATCTACGAGCCTAACTATGGATAATATATATCGTTCACAAATTCGTTTTTAATAAATTCACCCCCCATACAATTTGTCCCTGTTATGACAATAACTAATCAGATCTATTTTCGTTTTTGTACCAGGCTGTAAACATGTTTATTTATGCTGTAAAAACGGCTTTTTTGCATGTCATGTGTTTGTGACTTCTGGTGTTCCTGGAGCCAGGCTCAAGAGGACACTCGAGGAACTGCAGGATTTTGCACTTCCGCATTGGCTTTATTTTTCAAGACCGGAGGTTGCTGCTTGGTCGTGACCCACTGAAAGCATCTCTGCGACCCACTTTTGGGTTGCGAACGACCAGTTGAGAACCACTGCTCTATACTTATATACTCTGACTTGGAGGCAGACACATCTAGCTGTAGATGTTCTGCCTGATTTATTTATGGTAAAATTCTTGGAGAAATATGTGCTGTTTAAATGTGTTATTTTGTGTATTTTAATGTTTAAAAATTATAATCAGTATGTTGGCGATAAAACTATGTTAAATGTGATCAATATTGTCATCAGTTATAATACAATAGGCCTATATAATTTATATGCTAATGATTGTGTATGACACAAAAGAAGATAAATGATAGTCACTAATATTATTTATTATAATTTCCTTGTTTGTGAATAGTAAAATAACTATTAAACAAAGTAAACTATCAATTAGCAGTTTATTATTTATGGATGTCATAAAGTTTTTACCTCTTAAAGTAACTGTGACGCATGAAGAACAAGTTCGCCCATCTATGAATTTGATTGGACCCTGGTGGGTTTCTCCCATATAGCCTACGCAGCAGCTTTTATTTCAAATCTAACTAAAGATCTGTAGTTTTTTAAAGCTTCAGCACTTTTAGAAACTTTAGAATGTGATGGTGGAAAAGGTTGGAAATGATCGAGTGATGAAGTGTTGTGTGGACGGATCACCTGTTGCTTTGCTGGAAGCAGAGGGGACATTTCCCAGCAGCGACCTCAGGAGATCGCATCTCCATGCATCAGCAGGCAGTAGAATTACACACCCACTTGACACCATCAGCCACATCTCTGATGCCCATCCTCGCGTGAGGACCACCGATACACAACTCCGGACAGCAGCTTTAAGTGCAATACATACTAACAGCCACCGGATCTTAATAAATACATTGAAGTTTTGCAGTTTGCAGAAGAGGAGAGGAGAGGGCAAGGTGACAACACAAAGTGAAGGTAGAAAAGGAGACTTATTTTGGCGACGATGGCTAACTCCGGTATTCAGCTGCTTGGATTTTTCCTGTCTCTTATCGGCATCGTTGGGTTGATCTTCGGGACTATTTTACCGCAGTGGAAGATGTCAGCCTACATCGGGGACAACATCATCACAGCTGTGGCCATGTACCAGGGACTGTGGATGTCCTGCGCCTTTCAGAGCACCGGGCAGCTGCAGTGTAAAATCTACGACTCCATCCTGCAGCTGGACAGTAAGTAGCCTACAAGTGTTGAGATTATATGTTATAAAAATGTCAATCATCGTTGCTAAAAGTGGACCCTCTAAGCTTATATCTTCACACAGTCTCTTATTGAGCTTCACCACCTGCTGCTTCACCTGTGAGAGACTTCAAAGAACCACACTGTTATCACTTTGCTACCTCCGTGTATGGCAGGCCAATCATGCCATAATTACTGACCACATACTCTCCCAACAGTAACTACTGTAATCTGTCACTGACAGTGAGCTGTCCCAGGAGAACGAGTTTGAAAAGATTCATCTTATTCCTTTAAGCATTTCTTAGAAACCTCAACCTCACATTGTTACATTCTGAGAAACCCTCCCAACCCACCTTTTAACATTTCTTCACAACTCAACACACACACAGTAGACTAGCCTACATGGTGCCTTAACTCAAAGCTAATTCTGTGATCCCGAGTGAAGCCTCCTGGATGGATGACTACAGGACAAACAGTCATGTGCAGAGATATTAAACTCGAGTGATACCTTATTCTTTGTGATTCTCAAGAGCTAGTTTCCTGTTAAACAAAACTACACTATACTTATTACAAGGTGCTGCCAGAATAATTATTGTCAAATGTTCACAGGAAAGGTCACCATGGTAACGACTCTGCTGCAGCACAGGCATCTCAACAGCGCATGCACGTCACCCAACACACATTTGCATCATACAGTGGAGAAAGGCACACTAAATCATATTGCATATTGGGAACTCTGGTTTGAAGACATTAATGTTGTTATTAATATCATCTGCCCTGAATGCAGAGATGACTGCAAGAAACCTGACGACTTTTCAGCCTCGCAAAATGACATTCAAGAGATTTTCAAGCATTTGGGGAAAGTTACAACCAGTCTCAAACCTTCTTTTCTAATGTTAATCAGAACTTACTGACTGGCTACTTTAACGTGTGACTGTAGTGTCACCATCCCAACAACATTAATGCTGAGAAGAATTAAAAACTTTTAGGCGTCCGACTGTGGTGTCACCCAAAGACCCAAATTTAATGTATTTGTTTGGAAGAACAAAAAAAAACATTAAATAGTACATTATACATTTGAGACACAAACAGAAGGATATTGTTAAACCAACAGTAAGTCTTTTACTATCTGAAAAACCAGTACGATTCAATCACGTCCTGCTGGACGAAAAACTAAAAAACAATGCACAGGGAAAATCCAGTGGGAAAATGTGGTCATATTTCAAGTTAAACATTTGATTACCATTTGTTACAGTAAGCTAACGTTAGCAACATTAGCATTCTCTAGCGACGTAGATTCTACTGTTATGTAGGAATAACTTTGTTTGCTTACATAATGATAGCTAGGAATAGGTTTCATGATGACATTAGCAGTTGTATGTCATTAACTGTAGACACAAAAGCCATATTATCTTTTCAGTTGAAATCATAACCATTGTCACAAAAGCCAGATCGCTGTATCGTGATATTTTTAATTTCAGCCAGGTATGGCGTATTATATCCTGTTGTATTGCATTGCTCGAATCTTATCATATCTTCGGATCGTATCTTTGCATCATATCTTGGTATCGTATTTATTTGTACTGTATCTTCGTATTGTATCTATCCAATTCTATCCTATCTTATCGTATGGTATTGTTTTGTATCCTATTGAATAGGGCTATACAGTGTGGTTCCGGAAGTAAAAATCCCATTCATTTCTCCATAGCTGATTTGATTATTAGCCTTAACTTCATCACCATCCATGGTAGACTTACCACGAGCTACCCGAGTGAAAAGCGATGATATATGCTCCTGTAGGAGACACAAGTTCGTCTGATATCAACCTCGTTTTAAGAAAAACAAGATTTATTTGCGATAACGGGGCAAAGAACTACACTACCCACGACCATAGAGTGTCGCAGCAACGTCTCTGATTGGTTGAGCTTGCTGTTACCATGGCAATGTTTCTCGCCGCTCGGCGCCGTTTGCTAACAGATAGGTTTCGCTAGCTAGTTAGTTAGCTAACACGAAATGTACTAATAACCTTGTCATGCTGCAGTGAATGTAGTTTATATTTTCCACAACACAAACTACAAGATAGTAAACACATTAACAGTTTGAACACTATTACAAGCAAGAAAGTTACTTTTAAAAAGAAATGATATCATTCGCAATGGATTGTGGGATGGGTAGTTCCTTGACTCAGGACGAAAATTATGTACACAGTCTTGTACCTTTACCTTTTTTTCGGGGGGTTTTACCGCTGTTTTGATGCCAAATTAAATGTACTATAGTCACGAGTGTTGGGGTAGCTGGCTGTCTTGGTTTCAGGCAGA
Source organism: Tautogolabrus adspersus (assembly GCA_020745685.1). NCBI lineage: Eukaryota > Metazoa > Chordata > Actinopteri > Labriformes > Labridae > Tautogolabrus > Tautogolabrus adspersus. The sequence goes on along the minus strand of CM036556.1, from coordinate 5,105,331 downwards.
ATCTGTTGATATAAGGATTTTGTGAAAAATCAAGGGAGGATTTGAATGGGAAAATTTACTTCCGGAACCAGAGCGGCCGAAAAAGTGGGCTGTCACTGTTGAGCCCTATAATGAGTTATCCTGCGATGCCCTACTCTGCTGACAACAACCATTATTACAATAACACCAGAATGAATCAGACGCAAAGACCGGGAGCTCTATTTCTTTCTTTGAACACAAAACGTTAAGTAGTCATATCCAAACACACTTCCTTCTCAAGTGTGTTCCGTATCTTCCCAGTGAAAGATGTGCCACATTTTTAATCGACTTCAGAGCTGCTATAGATGTTTCTGTTGTTCTAATGCAACCAGTATGATGGACAGGATACAGTGCATCCTCCCTCTCTCGGGACTTACTATATGATCCACTCTACTGTTTCCCATGCCTCTCCCTTCTTTGTAGCCTCACCAAGCCCCCCCCCCCCCCCATCTATTTTCTCTCTCTCCCTCTCCTCTACAACTTCTTCTCCTCTGCCTCTCTCTACCCATCCCTCCATCCCTCCCTTACTGCTGGAGGGTTTTGTTTGTTTGGGCTGGGCAGGGATGGCCTAGACTGGCACAGACTGGTTCTAGGTGGATAGTGGGGAAGAGGGGTGGGGGGCTCCCCCTGTGATAGGTTTATAGTGTGAGGGGAGGGGGTCACTGATAGATGAGGCTCCTTACAGTAGGGTTTCAGCAGGGCAGGCCCCTCACACAACAACAGTTGGGAGTGAGAGTGAGAGAGAGAAAGAAAGAGTGTTTTTTTTCTTTGTTTGTGTGCGCTGATGTGTGTCTCTGTGTATCCCATGGTTTCTGTTCCAGGAAAAGCTCACATTAAAATGTCCTGGCGGTCTCATGAGAATGTAATTCACAACCTCTGGACACACACATTAAGCCTCTCTGATAGGTCCAGATCGGTTTATTAGTCTTCCCTCATCATTTCCTATTTAATGTTGGATTGATTACCTGACTTTATATGCTCTTTGTGTATTTGCAAACTGCTTTTTTAAGTTTTACCTTTCTGAGCTTCACTCCTACATTCCAGAAATCAAAAACACCCTCCATGAGGTCCCACCCCAACTGAGCCAACACATTTGTCCTGCACTCTTCTCATACTTGTTTTTTCTCTTCTGTCCGTCTGCCACAGGTTCTCTTCAGGCGACCCGAGCCTTAATGATCGTCGGTATCATTGTGTCCCTCGCAGGTCTGGGTGTGGCCTGTATGGGAATGAAGTGCACCACCTGTGTAGGTAGTGACAAACTACGAAAGTCCCGCATTGCGATGACAGGAGGAATCATCCTGCTTGTGGGAGGTGAGGATGCATAATGATCCTATTTCAACCATGATCATGTAATGCGAAGTCGAAGCACTTCCTATTCAATCAATCAATCTTTATTTGTAAAGCACCAATTCATAACAAATGTTAACTTAAGGCACTTTACACAAGAGCAAGTAAAATTCCTTACTCATTGTTATATTATGTACAGAGACCCAACAATAATCCATCATGAGCACTAAACAACATTTAGCAAAGTCACAGTGGCAAGAAAAAAACTTCCTTTAAGAGGCAGAAACCTCGAGCAGAACCAGAGGCATGTCAACAGCCACCTGTCGAACTGTGTTAGGCTTGAGAACTGGGATAGAGGGAGATGCAGGAAGAAGGCCAGCATGCTTGAAGTCCAGAATTAATTTGTATTCCCAAAATCTACTGGGTTTATATGGTGTTTACTTTGCCAGGGATTTAGCTGTTGTCATGCCAAGAATCACCTCCCCACATACAAATGTTGCACCAAAACATGTTTGTACCTGAAGCAATTTTGCAGGGAGACTGTGGAGTCATCCAGCGCTTAGCCACGCCCCAGGTTGCTTGTGATTTCTTTAAGAAATAAGAACTAACCAATGCAGTTTGCATTTGTAACAGTTGAGGCAGATAACAAGGCTTTAAACAGCTTCCCAGTGATCATTAACTGTGGAAATGATGATTGTAGCAGCATTTCTCCAAAATATTGTTTCAGCGGTTGATGAAATCTCGCCTTCGCAATGATGTAATATCAGTGCATTCTATTCTTCATGCATAAGTCATAGATGTGGCGCTTTAATGGCTGTATGACGTTAACAAGAAGGTTCAGAGCGGTACAGAGGCTTTCAAAAGAGGGCAGTTTCAAACTTTCTCCACAGAGGAAGAAGAAATAAGACTGCACATGTCAGGTACTGAAACTGTGCAGCTCCGACTAGCAGGCAGAAAGAGTTTTAATTGAATTGATAAATTATCTGACAGCAGGAAAAGGGGTTTGAAACAACTTGGTGTGAGAAGGTGGGGAGCGGTTGACTTACATGCAGAAAAGCTGATTTCAAATTCCACTTTAGTCAGTATTTTTTTTGCTGGTGACTATGATGCATTTCTTAGCAATTCAATCATTTAAAAACTATGGGATGCAACATGAGAAACACTGGTTATTTATGTGTGTAAATGTAGGACAAGCAGATCTCCCAGTTAAATGTTTTCTCTGTCTTTAAGTAGTCGGTGACAAACGTCCCTTTTTGAACCAGTTTTCAACCCTGGCCATTTTCAACTGAAATATGTGCACGTGGTTTCACCACGTTTCAAATGTTGGACCCACTTTAACTTTTAAACAAGAAGAAGCTAATTCTGTTTGCTGCGTTCAATGCTAATGTCTGCATGATAATGATAAGTTGGTGAAATCTTTCCTTTTTGAGCTTGGAGTTTTAACAAGTGAACATGAGCTTACTAACACTAAACACATATCAAAGTCTGCAGGTATTACCCACATATAAATTGGATGATTGAGCTATTTAGGAAGGTAAACAGAACACCTAAGTGATTACAACTTACTCTGAAGAGACATGGAAATGTATATGATGGACAATTGAGACATTTTATAAATACACACAGCTGCTGCTTCACTTAAGCACATTTTATCTTCTCTTCTACTCTTCTTAGTTGACTTTAATAACTTTAAATAAAATTGTACCAGAGAAGTTTCTCAAAAGCACAAAGTTGACCTTAATGGAGGAGGGGGGTGTTGGTTGGCTGGTCATCTCTGGGACCTATGATAATGAATACAGGCTTATAATTTTTTTTTTATCAAAGCCAGCCATGCTCATCTCATCGACATGATACAGTAGGAGGAGGTTTGATCCCTTGTCCAGAAAGCCTTCCTCCCACTCCTTTGCTCCAGGGGTCTTCAGTCCAGTACTCTGGCGCCGGAGCTAACAAAGGAAGTCCAACTGGCTCTGAAAAGAACAGAAACACTAAAAGCTAATTGTGCTGAAGTCAGCTAGCCGCCTGGTGCACATACAGAACATAAAAGGCATTACTACTCTCTAATGCTTTACTGATGGACTGATTGATCTCTTGTTGTTCACTTTCTCTCCTCTCAGGGCTCTGTGCCATCGTAGCGTGCTCCTGGTTTGCTCATAATGTGATCCGGGCTTTCTATAATCCATACACTCCAGTCAACACCAAGTAAGTAAAAAAATAAAACATGCTACGTAAGTAATGTACTCAAAGAACTTTTTTAGTTACATATTTAGATAATGTGTCATTCCTTTGCTATCAAAGAGTTACATAAGACAATTAGCTTAGCAAGAAATGTTAAAAACAGCAAAAACAACGCTCAGTAGGTAAATAAATATCTTCCATCAGGACAGCTAGCATAGCGTTATGAGTGAAAATAGGGTTTAAGTAGCTAAAAGTCAGCTAAATATGAAGACTGCTAACGTAGCTAAGATTAGCTTAGCTTACAGAGTAGAAAACAGGTTTAAATAAAAACACTAGCATGATTCTGTCTAAAGGTATAAAATGACACAAACTAAAATATTAAACTTTAAATAAAAAATACAAATCTTCATGGCTATGTGCTGGAATGATTCTTGGCCTGAGGAAGTTTCAAACAGATTTTTACCATGTTGTTAGTTCAGAGTGAATACTTTCATTTCCCCTTTCCACATCCTTTAATTTTCTAAGTATGGTCCCATTTTTGTCAATGTATGGCCTTTATTGCAACAATAGGTTAAATACCCTACCTTTATTTTCATCATTTTAATTTGGCCAAATATTACTGTCATTAAAGCTCCTGTGAGGAACCAGTGGTTTGTGTCATGGCGCTCCCTGTCATGTCTTACTGTATCTCTTTGCTGATCTTGTCCTCTACATGCGTCTTTGAACAGCTTCTTCTGCTTCCTGTTAATCAGCTCATTTGACACCTACCCTGTGGCAGAGGTTACAGGCATGATAACTTACTCTATAGAAATATTGAATCTAAATATTAATGGTCTCTTTAGCTTTTGTAGTTAATACAAAGGCATCATTTTAAATTTCAGCCTGTTTCATTACCAGTTCAAATCTGCCCACAGCGGCTTTACGTAAAGTTTTGACGCAGAACGTTATTGAAAATGTCTAAATGTGTCTTTGTAATAAACTTGCTTAACACCAAAGTGTAATTTCTGACCCAAGAAATAACTTTTCCTTCTGCCTATAAGGAACAAAGCTGTTGTGTTGGCTGTTTGTTACTTAGTGAGGTCTGACCAAAGCTTATAAAGCTTGATGTTAAGTTAGAGAACATCAAATAGTTATTGCTGTCATTGACACATATGACACTGTTTGACTTAATAGTTGCAGAGGCTACAGTTCAGAAAACGTTAGTCTAGCTTTATAATGGTTCTTCCCAAAATCACAGATTTGAATGTTGGCAAGACTTAGAAATCCACTTTAAAATGTACTTTTGAAACTGAATTGATAAGAACAGAGGCATTGAGAACAAAGGTATGCCAGAGGTTCGATGTATTTGTCTACTCCAACGATGTAAACAATATCTCCTCTTCCCCAGGTTTGAGTTTGGTGCAGCCATCTTCATCGCCTGGGGGGGCGCCCTCCTAGATGTCCTGGGCGGTGCCATGTTGGCCGCTTCCTGCCCACGAAAGAAACACGCATCTAAGTACCCGTCCATTGCCAGTTCCCGCGCTGGTCCTCCAAGCAGCACTAAAGAATACGTGTGAGAGCGCCCCCTAGAGCTTGGCAGTCCAACAAGAGCTGACAGAGAAGTTTACCTCCATTTCCGCAACACTAGGGAGGAAAAAAAACTGATGCCTTTAGGGAAAATGTGATACACAGAGGCACAGCACTCCTGAGATGGGACCTTTTTTTTTTTTTTTTACTTTTGACCCTGCAGGCCTTTGATAACCTCTTTATATCATGCAAGACTCAATTGTTTCATGAATGATGTATCTCATCCCATCCACACATTCCACGATTGTTTACAAGTGATCTTCACAAATACATTATAATTGGATCCCATGACTTTTTATACAAGCCACTTCTCCAATTGTAGCTTAAAAGGTGGATTTCAGCCAACACTTGCGCCTCCATGTTAGAACTAGCATCTGTTAGCATTCGCCATGTAATTAAAAGTCATTAATTTGGCTTTGGTGGCTAAGCTGTGGCTCAGGGGAACAGAGACACACAGGGTGACAATACAGTGTTTTAATCTGAGCTGTTGCTGGTTCTAATTTAGACGCTGCGATGAACAGAGTGTGACTTCACACACGGGGCTCAGTGTGTAGGATGACCGGATCACACTCAGGCATTTTACTACAACACTCACTACAAACCCCCTCCCATTTCTCATACCAGTGTGTTACAAACCCTGCTCGCCCATGAAATATTTGATCATGTAGTCACAGTCGCTATATTAGCCCTCCTTATCAGCCACCGTGAGACTACGCTGCCTCTATTTATTTTTCCACACGTAGGACGAGCTTTTTGCTCTCGTGTAGTTTTATATCATTGGTAGTTCAACTAGCTTTCAGAGATGTAAAGTCATATTTTTATTAATCTTCTATGAGCATTGTGGGCTGTTTTTTTTTTAAAGGCCATAGTTTTATACACTGTAGCGGATATTGGTGTTATGAAAGATGAGTTTAAGGTTTTTAACCCTTTCAACAATACTTTAACAATAAAGAACATGCAACATTGTGGATTGTGTTATGGTCATGAAAACTGACCTTTTTTTGTGTCAATAAAACCGTTATTCTTTTTCACATATTAAAATAGGCTGTTTTTCATCAGAGTGTGAAATTGTACTTTTACACCTGCAGTAGTTTATTAGTGGCAGAATAAAACAAGACGTATCTCTCTTTTTGTTGAAAAAAGACAAATAATCATAGAAAAGAGGATGCTACAGTGTGTTTGAAAAAACAGCAGGGGGATCTACTCTACATAGGGCAGCTGTGGCTCAGTGGTAGAACAGAGAAACGGAGTGACTCTGGTAGAGTCAGTCATCTCGACCGGACGTAAAAGGTTTCATGACTGATGCAAAGCTGGCTTAACACTGAAGCTTCCATGACCGCTACATGGGAACACGCATTTACATCGACTCTAGGGAGGAGGGGGCGGGGGGGGGGGAGACAGCTCTCTGAATTTTGACTGCAGTACCCAATTTAAAAGCTAGGTGTCAGAGTTACATAATGCTCCTTTAACTCATCTTGTGAAGGGTTGATTTGCATGAGTAAAGCTTGTATGTATTCAATAGAAAAATACAAACTGCAACTGTCCTTCAAATGACAATCCAAGGCACGCTGTAGGATGAGTGTAGAGTTAAAATGCAGCATATCCTAGGAGTAAGTATTATGCAGAATGCAGGGACCGTATTCGCGAAGCCTCCTAAGTACTAAGAGTTGCTCCTAGTGACAAACTGGCCTTCAAAGTTAAGACTAGATCCTTGTAAAGATAAAAGTTATTCACAAAGTGTTTTAGCCCTTTAGAGAGCTCCTAAGGTGTAACAGTGTTAGGAGTAGTGAGGAGGACTTTTAACAGGCTGAAGAGTTTCTCAAACTGAGGAGAAAATGGAGAAATGTTCTCCAAACAGGACATGAGGAATAATCTTTTTGACTCGACGTCAACAGACAAAAATGATTTGTGCAGACATTTAAATCCATCTCTGACTTTTTCAGTACAAAGTGAGACATGCATGTTGAGTTTCTCTACGTGTGGTTACCTCCACAGGTGCATCCAATCACTAATTAAGCCTCTTCACATGTTGATGTAACGATCAGCAGGTGAAGAAGCTGCTGAACAAGTGAGCATGTGATTTCAAACATCTTGTAGGCTACATACCTTTAAAGTACACCTTGCAAAATATCACACAGATGCTAATGTCATAGTGTTCTTAATGTCTGACTAGATTCTAGGTTTGACTTTATTTCTCAATTTTCTTGGATTAACCAATCACAGCTTCTGAAAAAATGTATCATACCTAGCTACTGGGTCGACCACAGCTCTTCACTAAGACAAAAGTTTCTGTCCCTTCCTCACTCAGAGTTGATCTGAGAATGTTGCTTAATCCCTCTTTAGCTAAAAGTCCTTGCTAGGATTTTTTAAGCTAAATTAGGAGCGCTCTCTGTTTGTGAATACGGGCCCAGGTCTTCATGAAGGTAAGGACCCTGCTGGCTTCAGTGCTGCTTCTGGTTTCAACAAAGTAGAACTCTAAAATGTCTGTAGGTGTTTGTCACCTGTACATGTTAACATAATCAGTGCTCCCCATTTCCTTGTCATTGTAGTTGCTTATGTTGACATCAGTCTATCATCATTCCTTTTACTATTATAACACATTGTAGCTATAAATCGATATTATTCTTTGTTGTTGTTACTTTGTCTGTCTCTATCCGTCTACATCTCTGCGTGTCACAGTTTCAGCAGACGGTTGTTCATCATGAGTCTGCTTCTGCTCGAGGTTTCTGCCTCTTTAAATGAAGTTTTTCTGGCACCTGTAACTTTGATAAATATGACTTACTGCTGTGCTCATGTACAGTATGGTAAAAGTGTCTTGAGATAACATTAGTTATGAATCATCCCTTTACAAATAGACTGATTGACTCATTGCTACAATGAAACACAGAAATAGGGTGACTTAAGTCACTTACCTGACTTTCCCTTTTATAACTCAGGCTTCAGAGCTCGTGTTCAACATGTACATTAAATAAACATAGCAGGCACAGATAGTGAAGAAGAAAAAAAAATCTGATCAGTAAAGTCAAGTTGGAAACACTAATACATTTACAAACACTTAAAGCTGTAAACACTGTGCACTTTAATATGATTTGCAGCTTCGTTGTGCACAGAGTGGTGCAGGAGCAAACTCAAACTGAATCTCAACCTAACCTCCAGTAAGGATATTTTATTTTGAAGGACAGCTGCAGTTTGTAACTTTCCAATTGAATTCATTTTTCACTCTTCTATTTTTTACTCGTGTTGTATATCTATATATGCAAAACCACTGAGTCAGCAGAACATGAACTTGTTTCTTTGGTTACAAGAATGAGAATATTGACTAAAAGACTCTTAAAATCTGTACTCGTGTCGTGTAATGCTACATAAACCAACTGCTCTATGTGGCTGTGGCTCAGTTGGTAGTTGGTCGTCTCTCAACCGGACCGTGAGGGGTTCAATCCCCAGCTCCTGCAGCCACATTTCTGATGTGTCCTTGGGCAAGACACTTAACCCAAAGTTTCTCCCGCTGCTTCGTCGGTGGCGTATGAATGGGATTTATAATTGACAAAAGGACTCTTTTGAAATCTGTACTTGTGTCGTGTAATTGCTCAATAAGCCTATGTGGCTGTGGCTCAGTTGGTGGAGTCGTCGTCTCTCACTCGGAGGGTTGGGTGTTCGATCCGAAGCTCCTGCAGCTACATGTCCCGTCTGTCCTCGGACAAGACACTTAACCCCGAATTGTTCCCTCTGTGTGAATGGAATTAGTTACTTCTGATGGTCACTTTACATATCAGCCTCTGCCATGTGTGAATGTGTAGGTGTGACCTGCGATGTAAAAGCACTTTGAGTAGTCTGAAGTAAGTTCATTTACCATTTATATTAAAGCTGTTTAATGTTAAAGAACAAATGTGTGGAGATAAAGATTTGGAGAAAACTCGTTGAAATCACGACAGATTCGGTGTACAGAAAAGAGAAAGATTCATCGTTTTATTTCCAGAGATGCATTGTGAACAGTCGACCATTTCCATGCAAAATGTTCGCCACAACCTGAACACATCTGTGAAATGTGACGCTTCAATGACACAACATAAATCCAGAAAGTGAACCAAAAACAGTTTCACAGCCAACTACTGTAAGTAACATGACGTCAGCATGAGCCTCCACAGACAACATGTCATTTTCAAAAGAACCACTGCAATCTTTCACCAACTCAACCAAACAGCAGTGTTAAGCTTGTCCTGGTTTACAAGCTCTCATAAGCTGCTTGTTTCTAGGATGACATACTGTCATATTCAAAGTAAAGCCTGACATTATCTCAGAGTCCGTCTGAGCTAGAGAAACAATATGACTTCATCTGGGTTGGTTTTTCCAAGCCGATTACTGGTGTAAAGCTCAATATGAATACAAAATGAGTGACATGTCTGTCTGCCAATCAGAAACGTGTTTTAAATAATCCATCTGACACAGCATCGAGTAATATTTGGCAATTCAATTAACACATTTAGAGCTGTGTTTGCCTTTCGTCACAGTCTAAAACCTTCATATCTGTGATCGTTTACGATATTTTACCACTGAGTCTGCAGCCAAAGCCGACGACGAGCTTCAGAAAAACAGCAATCTCAAGAGCGCAACGGTGTTGTGGCGTGAAAATACTTCTACATAGCCCTTAAAAAGAACAGGATACCAGTTACGTGTTTTGATGCTTGCACAGACTCCATGCATAGAATTCTGCAACATATCACTGCACATAACAGGCATTCCCACAAAGTGCACCATTTGGAAAGAAGATAAATCTCGGTTTTTCGAGATTTTTCCGAGCGATAAAAAACACGTAGAAGCCATAACAACACAACAAAATTCTCAGTTTTTTTTTTGGAACAATAAATAAATTACGCAGTAGTTCTCCTTTAACTGTAGATAGCGAGCTTTCATCCATTGGTTAATAGGACACCACTTGCATCATCAGTGTGAGAGGAAAGAGTGATAGTCATTGCACAACCAAAAGCTTAACGTTTCACCTGTGTGGGAACACATTAACAGGCGTTGTGTTTCTTCATATCTGAAAAAAAAAAAAAAAAACCTCGTTCTAGTGCAACTTCAGAAATGTAGCCCTTGTTAGAAGCTTTGAAAAACGTACAGACACTTTCTCCTGATGTCCTACTGCCTACCGAGGTATAGAGTAGAGAGCGATGCAATACATATCATTCACAGTCTGACCAAAGTTAAGTTTAAATAAACATTATGTACAATAAGGGCTTCAGCCGGCGCTAAATGAACTGCGTTTTTTTCCGTGCCCCGTTGAGCCATCAGAGGCTTCTTTAGGACACGTCACACACTCAAGGCCAAGAGATGGCTGACGGGGGAGTTTTGGCGTCCCGGGGGATTTTCTTGGGCGTTTTTTTTTTTTTTGGCACTTCTTGGTGTAGTTTAGGAGATGGGGGACAGGGATACAGGACACTGGCCGTTGTTGTTCATGATGTCTTCCAGGTCTTCATCCTCCAAATCAACTGTGGATGAAAAGTGTGAACAGACGTTTATACCACATACTGGAGCTTAACTGTATCAGTGTTGTACATTTGAGATGATTTGGATCAGTTAGCTCAACGGAATAGTTTCACATTTCAGTAAGAAGGGTTACTTATTTTGAGACTCTACCAAGTGGAGATGCCTTTCACCCTGTCTAACACAGAAAACTTACCCCTATTTGTTTCTTCAATTATTTACTTTTTTCAAAACAAACTCACATTTCAGTGCACAAAAAAAAACTACTGAGCTAGTAATGATCTTAGATCTTCTCTTGTTGTTTGCAAATCTACTTAACATTCTCTTCAAGTAATTTCTACTCACTGGTCTAGGTTCATGGGGGGGGGGGGGGGTTATCCTGCTATAGTGCGTTCACACTTGCACAAAACTCCTTAAAAATAACTCCTGAACGTTTTTGGGTTGAGGTGCATATGTTCATTAGCATGGAGTTTCTCCTGCCAACCTACCGAGTATTTTTCCCGCAGATAGTCCGAGTGAGCTGATGTGAGAACGCAGCAGGATTTAATCAGGAGAGTTCACCTCGAGCGAGTGGGAGGGGGTGGTGATGTTTATTCCATGCGATCACAACTATAAACTGTCTGCACGGGACCAGTACAATCTCCGTGCACATAATGAAACTGCTGACTTATGTTTTCTGTTCTCCAGTATGTTCCTCTCCGCTCTATTGTTCATATTGTGATTCTATCAAACTAATCATAGCATTGATATAAAGGCAAATATTCTCATTATAACGACAGAGAGCAGACTCTGTTACTTCTACGCCACTTCTCTTGAAATTCTCCACACAGTGAAAATGGCTGTTACAGTCTGACTGATTCCCTGACCAAACTTCCCCCACAACTTTGAAAAAAGCTCCAATATTCTCCTGGGTTCTGATAAAAACATTCCTATGCATGACTAAGCATCATTGTACATTTTAAACCCCCGACCATCATTTAGAATGATCTGACTGAAGGACTTCATATTAACCTGCATATTGTATTAAGATCATTTTCAAGACTTTCCATAGGGATACGTGTTGTGTGTATATAACCACTTAATGTTAAAAGCAGTCAGATCTATGTGTTTGAAGAGAACATATTTTTGAGAGCAAAGACTCCTTTGTTAATATTAAACCCTGAGAAGAAATACTTCTTAGTCTTTGACACAACGATAGTAATACTGATATGTTAAATACTGTGTTTAATTACATATAAATAAATAAATGTGCACTTCCTGTCAGCATCTGAGTGTCCGATCGGACTTAAAGCTGTTTGTTAGCACCTTCTGACAATGTTTCCTCCTCTAGATCCTTGCTTGTGTCGTACTTAGCCTACTCCCTGCGCCTGCCAAAGAATTTTAGAAATGTAATAAGCCCTTGTCTGTTTGTTCTATCATGCTATAGCCTATGTCGTGTTTTATTGTAGGTGATGACATGAAAATGTTAATTTGGGTGTAACTTTCAATGTTGTTGTCACTAAAAACTTTTTTTTTGGAACTGTAGGGGGGATATTGAAATAACACCTCACTGTGATCCAAACAGATTGCTTTAAAAAGTACCAGTCACTCACCTTTCTTGGTTCGACCAATCTGGCCCAGCTTTGGAGCCCTCTGTCCGAGTCTCTGTGGGTTGTCCCCGCCCCCGTGTCCGTTGACCTGCGGGTGTCCCGGGTTGAACTGCCCCGCCGGGCCGGGCTGCCGCGGTGGCCCGCCGGGCGCGATGAGCTCTGGGATCCCTGAAGCTCCGTACATCTCTGCTGATAGAGCAGTTCTCCTGACCGGCCGCTAGATGTCAGCACTGCTCAAGCTTTGTGTCGTGACGAAAAGCTTCTCACTTCCGCAATGGCATTCAACAATGAATGTATGAACAACAGACGACAAAATGCTGGAGCGAACAGGGAGAAAGTCCTCGTAGCCTGTGAGAGAAAGTAAATACGTTTGTCAAAAATAGCTCTCATACGTCACAGAGTGGCCATGGGTCCGGCGAATGCGCACAAACACTTCCCCGCTGTTTCCACTGACATAAGCGACGTTTTCTTCCACGTTTCCCCCCCTATTCAGCTAACAGGTGTATTAAATACCTTTCCTGGCCATTACAGTGGTTCAATAGCACCATAACGTGTTTTGAGTTTGATCCACTCACTATTTCAAACTGCTTTTCCGCTTTAAAAAAACAACAACAACTCACCGCTGTTTCAGTAATCTTTTAAAATACTGTTAAATATTTAAAGTGTTACCTCACCTCTTCCTTCACGAGGCCGCAGTATAGCTGAATCCGGTAAAAGCGGCTTCTGAGAGCAGTGTTGTTGTTTATCAGTCTTCTCTCCCTCCCTCTCTCCCTCTCTAACTCTCTCTCTCGGCACAACACCGGGAAAGCGTCGATTTAAAGGGGCCTGTCGTCGTTCTCTCGGCCTTGGGGATTTCCTCGTATTGTGTCTTGACTCATAGCAGCAGGTGGACGTCACCGTGTGGTTGATATAAGCGACAGTGCTGCTGACTCTCCGGATCATACAGTGTAGGTGTGCCAAAGTTTCGAGGCTGCAGTGCGTAATTACGCGCCTCGAGTAATGAGAGTGACTCAGGCGCCAGCCAATGGCAGACAGAGCTGAATAATCCCCATACATAACCCATGTAATGCTTTCTGCCAGAGGCTGCGGGTCACGTCAACTATGCAGTGTAATTGGAGGGAGTGTTACAGATGAAGAAGAATACATGTCTGACAAATAATAAGATAATTACTTCCTTTTACCTGAAGCAGAATCCATTTTTACTTTACCCAGTAGGCCTATAACTTTGATGTACATGGGCTATAGAATACTTATTTAGGACTTTTTCCTTTCAGTGCTACTATAGGCTCCCTGATGTATACCACTATAGGCCACATTAGTCACAAATAATTCACTCTGTCAATTTTTCACAACTTTAATTAGGCTGCTAGATAGTTTATGTTCATTAAATAAAAAATGACGTACAGATAAGCTACCCAGCAGCATTAGAAGTCATTAAAAAAGTCAATAGACCATATTCCCACAGCGGCCATGTTGCCGTCACGTCACACTCAGAGTGAAAAGCCAAAATGTTGTTGTCGTGTCGTACTGTTTTGCTCCACATAACCTCGCAAACCTAAGAAACTGTTTTCATATCAAACTGTCATTGGATACTGAAAATCGGGAGACACCACTGGCCATAACATCTGTTTCATCTGAGTGATAATCAGAATATTCAAGTTTGAACTAAGCTCAAAGTCCATGCCCTTTCCTGTTTGTTTGTGCCTGTTGTTGTGAGTGAATGTGTTATCTACATGTTCATCACATTCTACTGATGAAGCAATGCTCAGTTGAAGGATTATAAAAAAACAAAAATCCCCCTCTTAGACTTGCCAAAACTGATCTACCTGCAGATCAAACCGTGCAGACCCACATGAATGTTGGTATATAATCGCTATTTTCAGCTCTTCGGTTGAACACTTTGTCGAAAGGAAAGGACGCTTCCATCATGTCCAGGATCATAGGAGTCGCTCTCCTGCTCATCATTCTAACGGACAACTTCTATGAAAGCAAAGGTAAATACAAAATGTGGATCGTATGATTTATAATCTACTTACCAACGTCAGAGTAAATTAGTGACTTTGCATGCTACACACTTTAAGACAACACTGAACCTGTAACACAGTTGATGGATGATGTATTTCTGTTCCACATTAATGAGTTCTTACTTTTCTTTTTCCACTGTGCACAGCTTCACACACTAAACACAATGTGTCCAAAGAGCACATCCGCAAGTGTGGGTGCAGAGGTCAGTGTCCATTGCTCTTTCACGCATTTGTGTTAGAATTTGAGGAAAATCAGCATGATTGTGGAAAAAGTGCTGAATCATCAGCTGTTTAGTTATGAAACGTTATTGAAGTCTTCTATTGGCAGGAAAGCATTGGTTGAGGCCTTTTTGGCAAACACTACGAATGCAGTTTGTCAGTAAAGCAGACAAAAAAATAAATAAAAATAGGTCATGGTGACAGTTTTAGTTTGATGTGTATTATAAAGGTCTCTGTTCTCTTTGCAGTTTTTCCAAATGGGAAAATATGGTGTCGCTCCCCTCTCTTTCCTGCAAAATATGTTGAGATACAGGATCTTGTTAAATGCTTCTGCAGCAAAAAGAACCACGGCAGTGAGTAAACGGGCACTGTATGTGAGTGGGTGATGGTTTTTTCTGTCAGTATTCTGTGAAAATATTTAATTCGTTGCCATTTTTCTTTTCTTTTTCTGTAGAGTTTCCAGAGTTTCGAGCAGCCTGCATATCATCATTTCTAAGCACCCCACTTTAAAGGACGCTCATAGGCAGCTCATTTTGCATTCTTTCACAGCACATCATATGAGTTTAATTCACAGCATCACTGCAGGACACCACAGCATCTCTTTATGTATCACATAAAAACGTGCATTTAAACTTCATTGCATTTCATTAGTGATAAAGAATTGCTTTCTTTAAACAGAGAGATTGCTTTTGTTCATGAATGTTTGTATGTGGAGATTGGCATTAGTTTCATATTTTGGTAGGAAGACTCACTCTCATGCAGTGAGTTACATGAAAAGATTGATAGCACGTATGTCTGTACAGTAATGAATCTACAGTAGGGCTGTGAAACGATAAATCTTTTCAATTATGATTCATTGCTGAAATTCAATAGTAAATCATGAGCATGTTTGAAATTCCTTTTTTTGCATTTCAAAACTGCTTTTTTTTATGCTTTTATTTTTGAATTGTTGTACTGTCTTAAGTAGGGCTGTCAGCATGAATTTACTAATCTGGATTAACTGAAGTCTGAGATTAAAGCATTTTCTTTATAGCGTGCTATTTTGTCCCTTTTGGCGCGCTGTAGATAAGCCTCCACAGTGTCTCCCTGTAGTCACAGTGATGGTAAAGAACGGCACTGCTGCGTCTTTGAATGTCTCATTTCACTTAAAAAACTCCCAGAGAGTTCAGCTGACAAGTCAAAAGTAATATCCACCTTTTGACATCAAACATTTCACTTTGTTGCCGTTCCTTTTAGCTGTTTTCATTTAGTTTTTGATCCAAAACAAGTTATTTCTTCCATTGTTGAGTTAACCAGAAGGTCCTTACTTTGTTTCAAAATAAAAGCAGGGTTGAATTCAAACAGCAAGTAAAGTACTCGCACCACCATACAGGGAGACGTTGTGATGGCTTACATACGGTCCGCCTAAAGGGTCAAATAGCAAATGATTAAAACAAAAATGTAATGCATTAATTCTGACCTTAACTGCATCACAGTCTAAGCATTAATGCTGACAGCCCTAATCTACAGCTAGCAGCAAGTTAGCTTAGCTCAAAGATTAACAAAGGGTGAAACAGTTAGACTACTAACATCTGAAGTTAGTCTATTTTATTAACAATGTCATTTATGTTGTATGTAGAAAGAAGAAAGCAATTACAATCTACGTCTGGACATGACATCCACTGTTCAGAAAATGTTTAAACCAGGTAGCCATATATTTTCTGATGTTAAAGTCTAGCTTAATAAAGACCATTAGCCCTATTAAAAACTTGTTTTTTTTTTATCTTCAATATATACAGTAAATAATATGAACATTAACTACAGTTTATTGTAGAAAAGTTTTGACTGTATGTACATATTTGGCTAGATGTGATACCATATACCTAGCATAAATGTGACCTTTGCTAATCCTGTGTACGATCATCTGTGTCAGCTGCAGCCCTCATGAAAGAGGAGGCCGGATTGGCTTTATAGGGGCAGGATTCACTCCAATGGAATTTTCTGTTTAGTTCACCTGAATCGTGATAATCAGTTATCAGAGAATCAGCGTTTTTTCACGCTGAACTGCTCATATACAGTAAATCAGTCTCTAGAAGCAGTTGGATGTGGTGCAATTTTAAGTGGTGAAACTCGGAGAAGCAGATAAAAAATAAAAGATTCTAGAAACAGCACAGCTCACATTCACATCAAAATGTTAGGCCCTTTCAATATTTACCCTCAGTGATAAGATACACGTTTGAAACAAGTTCTCTGTGATGACATGTTGTTTTTAAGTCCAGGGGTGTAACTTTCATTCTTCTGTCTACTGAATGGCGTTGACACCCTTGTCACCCTGGTAAAAAAGAAGAATAAAAGGGTGTGGTGGTGGTTGTGTTGGGTTGGGTTGGGTTGGGTACTGACTACCCAGGGCCCCAGTGGAGAAAGGAACACGTGACATTTTTGTAACTTTTTTAGTTGGTTTAAAATAGCTGAATTCATTAACATGATTCTTACCTATTTCTTAACTCAAAGATTAGCTTGTTGCTTAATGTTTTTATTATTGCATACAGTATATTACATAGTTTAATTTGAACTGTAATTGAGATTACATTTTCCTGACTTTAAACCGAATAACTTCACTGTATGCCTAATAACTTGCTGACAAGACAAGTGACAAGGTCATGTTAAAATAATACCTGT
This sequence comes from Tautogolabrus adspersus, assembly GCA_020745685.1. Classification (NCBI taxonomy): domain Eukaryota; kingdom Metazoa; phylum Chordata; class Actinopteri; order Labriformes; family Labridae; genus Tautogolabrus; species Tautogolabrus adspersus. The sequence continues at coordinate 5,088,314 of CM036556.1, read as the reverse complement.
GATTGAGTTCAAGCTATGTTTGGCAAAGTAGCAAGCATTCCATTTAAGTAATTGCATCTAAAATAAAGTGTAGACTTTTCCTTCATGTACATGAGTTCATGTGTAAAATGTTTTGTTTTTGTAAAAATAAATGACTGCAGATGTTGCCGAGGGAATATCACACTTTGACTGTCACGGTTATTCTCAATTCTGAGGTTTAACACCATTTTTTTAACCTTTTTATGAGTCAGTTGATTAAGGTGTGGTTATAACATTTCTGCAGGGTTGGTTTGAGCGTGTGGTTGTGGGGCGCGGTGTGTTTTCTTTTTTTTATGAGGCCAGGAATTCCTGGTGACACACCTGCAGGGTAATTCCTGATTAAGTGGAATATACAGTACCTTAACACAGAAAGCTAACAATATAAAGCTACTAATAGGTTGCCTGAAAGTATGTGTAGGCAAAAACGAATCTGTCACTGAGATCTCTGAGTAAACTGTCAAAACACAGCAGGTCAGCAGAGGGTTGTGTTTCATGTTTACATCAAAACACTGCAGTCATGCAACCATGTGAGAGTCAAAGTGAGCAGATGGAAAGAGAGGAAAAAGTCAAACACACCACATAACAAATCTGTGTCCAGTTCTTGGTTTTTTTTGGATTTAAACAGTCGAGCTTCGACAGGTAAGTCCTGTATTCTCCATCAAAGCAAGCCTGGTTAGATATTTTCAGTTATACTTTGACTCTGCCTAGAAAGGTGAAAGGTAAATCATTCCACAGAGTCTGGCTCTGAGCCATGCGAGTACCAGAAAAAGAGATGGTGGAATCTTTCTCTCCTCAGAGTTTGGTATGTGTCAGAGGAGCCGAGCTAAAGAATAACTCAGGTCCGGAGACAGCCGTGTTTAATCCTCACTAAGAGTGGGGCGTGGACCTTTGTTCTCAGCCAGCAGCTCACTGGTTTGTTGAGCTTATCTTTTCACTGAGATAGTGGTGGAAGTGGGCTTTGGTTATACACAGGTACAGAATATACTACTTTGTTGTAAGGGATGCATATGTGTAGAGTCGTGAGGCTGGTAAAGTAGCAATTCAGAGTTGCCTTTGCAGTCAAATGTGCACATTAGAAGGCCAGTCAATCGCCCTCAATTTTCTGTTTCGCCAGATACGTTTGGAGGAAACACGTTTCTATAGAGCCCATGCTTTTTTTTTTGGCACAATAACATCGTATTTAAGTAAAGGACAAAGACCAATTCTTCACAACTCACCTAATTACACAACAGATCATGTTCATGAAATTCAACACATATATGTTAGCTTGGTTGTTTTCTAACAGGCTTATATTTTATTAACTGAACATTTTGAATGATCACATTTGAACTTACAGCTTCTGAAATTGCTCTGAATGTACAACTGGGCAGCTAAAAGATCTGGCTACGTTTTGTTGATGAGATTAACTTGATTAGGAGATTTTTAGTTTTATAGGGTGAAACAAAAAGATACGATTGGCACATGTTGTGACTGAGGCCAGACTGGTTACACGTAAACATACAGAAAAAGGTTGTATTTGTGGATTGGACATTCATTGTTTTGATCCAAACTACAGTGTAACACATAGCCTGTATAAAACATGGAAGTAGTCTCATTGACATCACCCACTAGTAAGTGAACTGCTGTTTTGAAGCTGAACATTGGTGGTCCCCATTGGCAATTCTATCGTTACCCAACTTTTGATCTTTCTAGTAACAGTCATCAGTGGCGATTCTAGACTCCATAAGGACCCCAGGCAAAAATGTATCGGGGGACCCTCCAACCAACGTGTCCCGATGCTTACTCCTCTTCCTCCCCTTCTGTTTTCACTCCCTGATAGATGATTCCACTTCATTTTCCTTCGGTTACTTTCATTGACAAACTTTGGTTTCCACAGAAATAATGCAAGCGACACTAGAGTGCGTGCTGTCAGATGGGGCCCCCTTAGGGACGTTTACTACTGTCATTGCAAAATTTGCCCATTTTGAGCCGCTGCTTTGGTTTAAAGTTTGTTAGGGGGGGCCCCTACTGGCCTGGGGCCCCAAGCAGTTGCCTGCCTTGTCTATTGACAAGCAGCGCCTCTGACAGTCATAGTTGTCGAACTTTGGCAGGCCTTAAGCCCACTGGAAAACAGCTTCAACACGCCCACCTGTCAGTCAGGTCAGCCCCTCCAACTGTGTGCATCAGACCTCCATTTGATATAATAAAAACTAATGAAAAATATTCACCCCCTCTACAGTTTTCACCAATAAAGAAACAAACTATAGAGACCAAAAGCCGTTGCCACCAGACGTTGCAACTTGGTGTAACAATTCCCCTATCTTCTCTTTATGACACTTTATGTTATATTTGGTGCTAATCTAGCTTTTCATCCAACCTTTTTCTAATGGATTGGATATCCAGCTCAGCTATGTCCACCCAGGTGGTCCAGGTCCAGCCGGAGAGCAGGGTTCAGGATGCAGGTCAATGGAGCACTGGCCTGTGTGAGTGCTATAAAGATGTGGGAGACTGTAAGTATTGAAATCTGAAAGATTTTTTTATTATGATGAACTTTAAAGTGTATCCAAGAAACTTTACCACTGACAGTCATGTTGATGTGTGCTGAAGTTGATCTGCTGCTTGTGTATGTGTTTGCAGGTTGCTTTGCTCTGTGCTGCCTCCCAGTGTTCACCTGTAAGGTGACCCATGCTGTGGGTGCATGTCCCTGCCTGCCTCTGCTGGACTGTATAGGCTGTGTTCCTCCGGCCTCTCTCGCCATGAGGGCATCTGTAAGAGAACGATACGGCATAAAGGTGAACACAACTCAGATTCCAATTTTCCAGCTGAAATACTATAAATACCCATTCATTTTTAAGTTCTTCCCTTCTGGACATTTTGCTAAGTCATAGTTTTGGGATAATTTTTTACAAGTTAGATATTAGTTCCAAGTTTGGATTAACACACTTCAAGATTCAAACACCTTCATTGGTTTGGGAGGGTTTAGGAAGGGGTAGTCCTTGCACAAGTCCCCCAACACTCCTTGGTCTTTTCCAAGTCACTGAAATGTATTGGAGGGATTGGAGGCATCAAACATTCACACACTGATAGCAGAGACTGCTGCGTAAGGTATCTGTCCATCCACACTAATCATTTGTACTTGCATGTTGGGGTTCAGTTCAGGGGTTCTTTGACAGCAGCTCATGTAGTCATGCAGTCTCACACATGGAAAAAAGGCGATGATGGTAAACTGAATTCAGTAAGGGCTTAGTCTTCAGTCCAGGGGGTGAACTTTTGGATTTAACTTTTGTCCAAAAGCTTGTTTTGATCATACTGGAATTGGAAGTGTTTGATGGAGATTTTTCTTTTTTTACCTGTCTTTTATATAGTTTAGGGGAATTTTCACATCTTAGTTTATCAATGTTTCTTGTAGGAACAGGTTTATTATGTGCAGTCATGCCTAAGTTAAGCCTAAAATGTGTCGTTCTGACAGTGAGAGCTCAATAGAGGTGGTTTGTTCTCCATTGACTACCATTGTTTTCAATGAGGAGTATTACAGGTGCTGCCAATGACAGCCAAACATCAAAGTTGGCTCAAAATGAGTTGCACCTAGGCTGATCTGGGATACCCAACTTAAGTCAAGTCAATGACCATCATGTCCATGGAGACCCCACATTAGTTGGCCCTGGTACAGTAAATGTATAGAGGCCACTTGATAGGCTCCACACAGAGCCCACTTTGGACACATCCAATATCATGTACTCTCAAACATGGGTACAGAGCCAAAGTGAAGTCAATTTCAGGGAAACGTTTGGCCAATAAGAACAAAACTGCAATCGTAGTAAACGGTTTAACAGCCCTGACACTGACTTTTGGTTTCTATTGCTTCTTTGACAGACTTGGTCATGTAATCCCTGAATGCATACATGGCATTTATTGTGTTTTTGTTTCTGATAGAATATGTCTAAGATGTTTCTTTTATGTTGATTTTCCTAGTTAAGGTGGTGGCGGATTTTGAGAGCTATAGTTGTGATTGAATTGTATCAGCCGAGTAAAGTGGCCCCTGTAGTTATGAAAGTGTGATGTAAAAAAAAAGTTCAGATTGCTTACACTGGTGCCACACTGTCCCCAGCTCAATAACAAAGAGCTGCAGGAGCTTTGAAAGATTACAATTACTGCTGAGGAAATGGAGTGATGAAACACAATAACAGCACACAGGAGAAAAAGCTGCAACATCATGGAAAGGTGCCTAATAACACAGGTTATTACTTCAGCAATGCAACATCAGATCAATCTTTTTAATATGCGGATAATGATGCAGTGAAATCAGGGCATGTTTGTTAAATGAATACAAATCTGTACTACAGTCACAAATAACTAACTGAACAAACGAGAAACTATCACTGCCTTTAAGACACAGCAAGCTGCTAAGACTGCCCACCTACTCATTTACTCAGGTGTTGTTTTATTCACTCTTAACACTCAAACATCTGCCTGCATGACCACAGATCTCAACAGACATCAGGTCTGCGACACTGATGAGTGCACACAACCAATACAAAACAAATGTTTGTCATGCGAAAGGCAAATGCCAGGGTGCCAAGTTGTGAATTTGATGCATGTTTAGCCGAGCCAATCCTTTCTGGGACAGTGAAGACAAGGAGAGATAAGGCAGGAGGTGGGAGTGGTTGGAGGCCAGGCTGGAGAGCTGCCATCGGAGAGAAGGGGGTGGTTGGTAATGTTGGCTTCTCTGTAGGTGGAGTGGGCAGTGGATTGCTGTCAATACTGCAGAGCAGGAGTGAGGAAGGTGCCAATAGTTCTTGTGAAAACAAGTCCAAGCATGTAGGCTGTTTGCAAAGCAAAGCAATTATGGATGGAAGAGGAGACAATGCTGAAAAAGTGTGTAGCGTGAGAATAACACTGTGCAGGCAGATTGCTCTAGTTGGTTGTATTAATACAAATTCCTGAATATCTCTTTTCGCAACTTTTATGTTCTTTTGAATATTAAAGCTCCTGTGAGGAACTTTCAGTTTGTGGTGATTTTTGCGACCCCTATGGACAAAGTGACACTTCTTATTTCTATGCTGATCTTGTCCTTTACCTGTGTAAGAACTGTTTTCTATCAAAATTTTATCCTGCAATTTTTAAAATTCAAATGCAAATCTCACTGTAATTCTTTGCCGTAATAAATGCAAACAAAGGCTGTTTCTGTAGCTTGTTGTTGAGTCTTCGTCTGACACCTACCCCCAGCACTAGTTTCAGACACTAAAAATTGCCAAATAGAAATAGTCAATCTTGTTGCTGATGGTCAGGTCTGCTTTTGAAGGTCTAAAATAGTCATCAGAAGGAAGATCAGTCTTTTTTACAACCACTTAAAAACTCCTCACAGAAGCTTTAAGGGCATATTTTTTGTTTGGAATATTTACATCATAAATTCTTTTTACAGCTTCACTTTAATAAGTTGATATTGGGTCTAGTATTATCAGCTTTAATGTCACGGCTCAAGTTTTTTTTGTCAATTGGTTTAATCACATCTCAGAATAATTGATAACGGAATTGATACATAGAAGAAGCGGGAGAGGAGCCAAAGGGTTGGACTCTAACCTGATCTGCGGCCAGCTTGGGGGGATATAAAGCCACTGTACATCAGAATCAGAATCAGAAATACTATTAATCCCAAGGGGGGAATTCAGTCAATGTGGTTGGGGTGAGATCTACTGTATATACAAGCATGTATCTGCTAGGTCATCTCAAATTTCAGGGTAGGGGGCTTTTTGGCCTCTCTTTCACACATGTAGAGAGACAGGAAATGTGTGGAGAGAGAGAGAGTGGGGGATGACAAGCACCAAATGGCGTCAGGAACGGGGGTCGAACCTTTTACCAGAACTTTTGATACAATACATACATATTCCGATCAGCCTTTGGTGTTTTTGGTTAGTGCTACTAGCCAAAGTTAGCACGCTAACATCCTATACTTACAATACACATGCCAATCATTAGCATGTTGTTGCATGCTGGTATCAGCATTTAGCCGAGAGCATTGTGCCTCCAAGAGCTGACTAAAGACTTTAGCATGACTAAAGACGGGTGTTGTTGAACAGACCTGTATCAATCAGTGAATATCAACATTTTTTAACATTTAACTTTCTAAACTAAATTAATTTGAGCCCATGGGTGAGTGTCAGATGAGACTATTCACAGCACACTGAGGAAACAGCCTTGTTTATTTTTTTCACAGCAAACATTGACAATTAGCGACTGTTAAAGAAAGGCTGACAGTTTCTGTCGGAAAAACCTACCTATACAGGTACAGGACAAGATCGGTAAGAAGATAAGATGTATTGGTTTGTCCACAGGGGGCGCCAAAATCAACACAAACAAAAAGTTTCTCACAAGAGCTTTCATATCACAGACCAAATTGGGAACTTCATTGGGAGCTTAATGACCTAATTGAAAAAATATATAACCCTAGCTTTTATTTGTTTTTACATGAAAAATTGAAATCCCACATCTTTAAATTGCAATCAAAAGACCAAACCTGATCAGTTTAGTTGTTAGAACAACTTCACAGGAGAGGACATTGAATTGAAATCCTAAACCTTAAGTTTAGGATTTCCACCACTTCCCCCAACAGTGAATTCAAATTCAAAACTGCATGATTTGTAATGCAACAAATAATTTGTAGATGATTGTTCTTGATCATTCTTATTAAGCCAAAAGTAAAGGCTGATTTCTTTTGGGTCTTGACTGTAATGAAGTTAGAAGTACCAGTAGTCAATCAAAGCTGACAGAAACTTCTCATATCTTGGTTGCGTTGCTAACTCAGTATCACGGATATGAAATCACATGCTCATGCTGCAGATAGAACAACTAGAATCTGACCTCTCTCTGTCGTTCTCAGACTATTGATTTATCAAAGCTCACCCACCGATGTTTCCATCTCGACATCACTGAAGACCTCTTTATCCTGGCTGCTGTTCCTAAAGCAGAGACACTCATATATATACTTGTACAGAGACAGAGGAGCACAATTATTACTGTTACCCTGACAATTACGTTGTTATTTATTTACTTCAAGCAACTGATTTGTCTATATTAGCCATGCCTTTCTTTGCCTTTTTGAAAATTGAAGTTGGGTATCCCAATCTTTTGAAAAAGTTGTGTAACTGACATCTGACTAAAAAGGTTTCTAGCAAAACTTCTGCAAATTTTAAATTCTATCCTAACTTACTTGAAGTAATACACTAAATTTAAAATGATTTAAGTTCATACAAGAGTGCAAGGAGAAAATAAAACAGAACTGCTGCATTGTGTACATCAGTAAACGTTTTTTCAAACCTAAATGCAAATGTTCACCTTTTGTTTGAGCCTCCCACCTGTGTTCAGGCTTCTCTCTCTCTCTCTCTCTCTCTCTCTCTCTCTCTCTCTCTCTCTCTCTCTCTCTCTCTCTCTCTCTCTCTCTCTCTCTCTCTCTCTCTCTCTCTGTGTCTTACAGGGGAGCGTGTGGAGCGACTGCCTGTACGGATGCTGCTGCTATCCGCTATCTTGGCTCCAAATCTCCAGAGAGCTGAAGAGAAGGGCAGCATCCCACGCCTCCTCCTCTTCCTCAGCCAGATACACTGCTCTGACCTCCCTGCAGAGGGCGCACTTGGTGTAGATAAAGTGCATGCATCGCTGCTTTTCTTCTCTGGCCTGTGCTGCAGCTTTCCCTCCAGAGTACAGGAGTTGATTTAATCACACTTCCTCTGGCCTACAGACACTCCCTGTTACCATTGTTAACACAATGCTCGCCAAAGATCAGTTCGACCCAAGATAAAGTGAAAGAAGTGTGATAAAAGTCTAAAAATATGTGCAGTCAAAAACTTAAAAACACCTTTAAAATGACAAGGTTAAAAGTGTACCCACAGCCGTCAGTGTTACACTGATCCATGCTGGTTTTATACTACTGTATACTTGTACTGCTTTACATTAACAAGGAGGTGGGTCATAAACTTTTTTACTTTTTCAATTCATAGCTCCTCAGATTTATCCCTTGTTAAAAATAAAAACATTTGGCAGAAAGGCCAAACAAAGAAAGTTGGCCAGACTAGACAAACAGGACAAAACAGACAAGACACGATTAGATGGACAAGACAACCAGGACAGGACCAGACGGACAAAACAGGACCAGATAGACAAGACAGGACTAAGTAAGACAAACAAGACAGAGTCAGACAGATTGGGCTCTACAGAGATACTGCACAAATGTGCATGTCTAACAGCTCCCATTGTGCCATGCTCTCGTGCTTCCCCAACACCTTATGGCAATGTGAATCCACACACTGGGACACCATTATTACGCCATTGCTATATCAATATGAAGGTCTCAATGCGTATTGACAGCAGCAGAGCTTCGTTACGGCCCTGTAGCAGAATTGCACTATGAAAAGGGAAATTGTTAATGACCTAACCTGCTACCTGTCTCTTCCATTCTTATGCATCTAGCTCATTAGTTAAGGCTTGTGTAACACTCCACATATGTGCAACAAGTGCACAGTGTGAGTGTGCACATTTAGACAAGTCTGAGTAGACAGGCAGATAAGTCAGCCGATCATTTTATTCAGTCCTGATGGGATGACATAGTAGAATTATTAAATACCTGTGGCATCTGCAGGTACCAGATTTTTGTCTTTTTTTCCAGTGCATTTGATCTACCGATTGCTTTGCAGACAAGTAATGACAATTTAAACACATTTGAAGAATTTGTCTAATCTGTGTCTAAAAAGTTATCCACAAAGGCATTTTTAAATGTTATTGCAGACTTTATAGTTGAAAATGATGTGCATGGAAAAAAGATAGCTTTGCCTTAACTGATATTGTACACTCTGTCTTTCTCTCAAATCAACTGTGCAAAATGTTTAAAATGTGTAAAGGAATTTTGTTTTATCACTTAAATTGTTTTCTATCTTTTCTTCGATCTTAAAAGTTCATCATGTTGGAGGAGGAAAAAAAGAATCAAAGTATTTAAGGGGGATCAAGTAAGTTGACAGTTTGTTGGCAAACAAAGTATTCAATTTAAAACTTTGACATGCATGAATCGAAATTGATGAATTTGAATTTTTTTGCACAATAATAACAGAGCATCAGATTGTGCATTTGCTACAGCTAAAGAACATTTTATCTGCAAGTTCAGTTGACGACCAAACTATTAATAATTTTGCACTAATTTTGCAAATGTAAAATAAAGTCAGGAATATTCACTGCAATATGTTTTTATTCTTACTCCATTTGATCCAGCCTTTCTTCAATGTTGTACTAGAATTGTTTCAAAATCCAACTATGTTGAAATGAATGATTGCAATAAAATATCAAAAGTTGCTGTGAGTCTGAAAGCAACTTTGTGAAATTGCAGAATCTCAGTGAATGCAATCAAACAAAGGCCTTGGGACACATGTTACTGTAGAATAAGGTTCACGCTGGACATTCTTTCAGGGTTTTATCACATTCATCTGTCTACAAACAGTTGCACTCTTTAAATGCGTGTTACGGTGTAATGCACATTTAAAGAGTGACGTCTGACTGACGTGATGTCTGACTGTAAGAGGGCTTGACACAAGTCAGACTGGACGGACGAGTCAGTGACATGCATCCGTTCACTTCTCTGCAGACAGTCTATAAGATCTATCGCTGTCCTGCAAATCCATAGCTGATACTTCTTCCTCAAAACACAATAAGGTAGGACATGAGAGAAACTTGCAATTATGAAAGATACATTGAAATATTGACAACTTGCAAATCTGATGTAGAACAGAGCTCATGGTTGTGATTTATGTTTTAAGGTTGTATTTTTCTAAAGGCCAGAGCTACTTTTTTTTTTTTTTGGGGGGGGGGGGGCTTTTTATGCCTTTATTGGATTGACAGGGCAGTGGATGGAGCTGGAAATCTGTGAGAGAGAAAGAGAGTGGGGAATGACATGCAGGAAAGGAGCCACAGGTTAGATTCAAGGACAGCCCGGGTTCCTACAGTAGTAACCTAGTGGTAATTTTGTGCCTTTGCGTATTGGGCACAAAATAACCATTAGGCCACAGGTGCCCAAGGAGAGAGCTACTTTATATATTAATTTACATATCAAAAATGATATTTTATTTTAGCAAGTTAGAGAGATATTGAGAAAGGAGATGGGAGCCTTGAGGAGTGCAGGAAGAGTGCATTCATGAATGCATTACACTCAGCCATCCAAAAGGAGGAAGCAGAGGGAAACGTCCATGTCCATGAACTGAGACATAAAGAGCGAGTTGTGCAGTGTCGCTGGATCAGAGCAGCAGACCAGGCTAGCCTGAGTCAGCAGTTTTTTTTTTAAAGTTTGTGCTTTTAAGTACGAGTGCAAATGGTTTTGTTTGTTAAGTAAAATAGATCGATACCTTAGTTAAAAGTATTATGATGCTAATTCTGTTAGCCAGTTTATGGCATTTTCCAGAATGTGATAGCATCAAGCTAACAAACTAACATGAACATCACGGTCTATTTGTGTGCAACCAGTTAAATGTTCAAGGTCGTACATATCCTGAGATTCATTTAGCGCATATTCACACTAAGAGGCAGACTTTGAAGCGGCCAATGACTTCTTTTTTAATTGTAAGTAATTGGTTTCAACTCACTCAAAAAGCTAGCAGTACTAAGTACTTCCAACAGTCCAAAGACATGCTCCATGCTCAATTGATGACTCTAAATTGCCTGTTGGTGTAAATGTGAGTGTGGCTGGTTGTCTGTCTCTATATGTCAGTCCAGGGTGTACCCCGCCTCTCAGCCAATGACAGCTTGTATCGGCTGCAGCCCCTCCACGTCCCCGTACAGGGAAAAGCGGTAAAAGATAATGGATGGATGGTTATGTCTGGTTCTGGAGCAGCTGTTCAGGTTGCTAGGCAACAGGAGCAGTCTTTGGTAACCAATGGGTAAGGGCAGAAACGGCTGGTGATGAAAACAGGAAATCCTTTGTAGACAGGATTGTGTAATTTCAGCATGACCTGAGCGGTCTACACAGGGTACAAAGGCTGGGTCCATCAAAGGATGCTTCCTTTTAATTCGAACACAGCTTATATGTACCACAAAGTACACATATTTTTTGACAAGAAACAACAAGAAACCCACCAAGTTTCAACACAAGGCAAAGTTTCACTGCAACAGTTACTGTAATCTGTGTTTTCAGTCAGAAGACCAAGCCATGTCTGATAAAATGGTTGTGACACAACCCAGGCCCTTCATCGTGAACTCTGTTTCCAACCAATGGACCTCCGGCATCTGTGACTGCCTTCAAGACCTTCCCCAGTGTGAGTTTACGATTCATGAAATTAAAGTATTTCATCTGAGCCTTTCGACTTTTGAACGACCTCTCTGAGGAGTTTATATCGTTTTTTTGGACATGAGTGAAGATATCCTGATTAACAGGTTGGCACGGTCGTGACTGTCAACCACAGGTGTCAACAACATAAAGTATAATCCACCATCTGTTTACTCTGTGACCATAATCAGCTAAACGAACATCATGTAATTGACGAAGACTTAAACTTAGCTATAATAGACTATTCAGAAATGGTTTCCAAACAGATACTGTATTGTAGACTTGCATATGTTCTATTTTGGAATCAGTCGTGTTGTACAAGGATCCTGCAGTCTGCATCCTTAAGGCACTTCCACATCTGTAAACTTGTAAATACAATAGACAGCATCTTCTCCTTTTACAGCACACAGTGTATTCTGACTGTTGTTCTCCTGGCATATTCACTTGACGTTAAGCTCACTCCTGCTGCACAGTATAAATGTTGTTGTTTTTTTCAGGTTGCTTTTCCTTTTGGTGTTTTCCCTGCTTCACCTGTAAGACAGCACATGAAGCCGGAGAGTGTCTGTGTTTACCTCTGCTTGACGCTTTTGGACTCATACCTCCCATCGCTACAGCCCTCAGGGTGTCAGTGCGCCAACGCTATGGCATTGAGGTATGGACACAATGCTATCCTATTCATGATAAAGCCCCTATTGATAATAAATAAAGTGTACCTCAACTGCGTCAGTGCTTACCTGCATAAAAGTCAACACAAGCATATCTGTAATCTCTGATCAGTCTTGTCATGTTTAGCCTTTCTCAACATTGTGTGTCTAAAGTCACATTTAAAGTGCACTATGTTCCTAACTGTGGCTCTCTTCACAGGGTACAGTTTTCAACGACTGCGTGTACGCCTGCTTCTGCGGGCCCTGCTCCTGGTGCCAAATAGCAAGAGAAATCAAAACAAGGATGAGTCCCATTACCCTCGTGAACATAGCAAAATAAACATCATCATTATTCACATGAATGTAATCACATTCATCACAGTCCTCTGACATTCTCATCAGCAGCAGCATCAAGGCTTTCATGCTTTTTTCATAGTAAAAGGGCATGGGTAGTTAGACCTTTGAACTGTTGTAAGGCTGTCTACACCTGAGGAATGTCACTGAGTAAATGATTACAGATCAGATTATGTGGGTCGTAAATGTTGCATCACTAACAGAGATAAGCAGCTGACAATCCTAAATTTTTTTTTTTACAACTGTTATAACGAGGTGTGGATGGACTTAGTGCTAATTTAATGCTGCAGTTTGTGGATGTTGGAATGCACGGCAATATACGAGGAGATGTTTTGTTGTGAAGACAATATACGTTTATTTATACAGTATACTGTATATGTATTTGAGACTATGTACACCAATGCACTTATAATTTACAACACGTCAAATAAAAAAAGCTGAAAGATAGTCATGGGTGTTATCAGTGTGAAAACATTATTTTTTACCCATTTTTTGTGCCAAAGACGGTTTTATCTGTAAGTAAATGGACTTGAGCTTGTATAGCGTTTTTTTAGTCTTCTGACTACTTACAACGCTTTTACACGGCATGCCATACCTACACAATCACACACTGATGGCAGTGGTTTCTATGTAAAGTGACCATCAGAAGTAACTTATCCCAGCAGCGGGAGCAATTCGTGGTTAAGTGTCTTGCCCAAGGACACATCAGTCATGTGGCTGCAGGAGCTGGGGATCGAACCCCCAACCTTCTGGTTGAGAGACAACCGACTCTACCAACTGAGCTAGTGCACCACTTTAGTTAAGACTAGGGATGTGCGTGAAGAGCCGACTTAACGATTCCACGACAGAACAGAATATGACCACTCGACCAGAGATATGCATAACTAGCACAAGCATGTGGACGTTAACCTGCAGGGAGGGCCGACGGCTAGCGGTGCTAGCACTGCAAACATTAGCCAAGCTTGGCAAACCAATGTGACATCATTTACATGCAGATGCTGTGATCCCGTATTTTAGCCATGTTAATTTAAATTATGCCCAATTTTGCCTGGTATATACTGTAGTTGATTGTAGACTAGACAGCTGTATTGAAAGCGGTATCCGGAGACTCAACACAAATCTAGGAAGCGGGAGCAAGTGGTTTTACACGTACTGCAGGCGGGAGTTGGCGGTCGAAAAATCACTGCAGGTTCCAAACGATGTGATGCTTTGTAAAAGCTGAGGGCCTGGTTGATTAGAGGATTGCGTGGCTTTTGCACCCGCTAAACCTGTGCTAATGAGTCAAAAAGACACTGGCTGATTTACAAAACATGCAAAGGGTTTAATGCACTGCTTACTAGATACAGAGCAAACAGTGTCTCTATGCATCAAAACAACCTCAATATCAGTTTTTGCACAAGAAAAAGTTTAATGTTAACTAAACAGAAAATGAAGAGGGAAAAAAGGAAGTTTTGTTGCTGGAAGATGGTGTCACTAACACATTCTGTGACTTTAGTCTCTGGATTATACCTGTTGTTTTGTAAAGCCATAACAACACTGTGACAGGTTTCTTTGCCTTCTGGTGCTCCTATTTCCCTGACCAGCAACCAAATCTTAAGAGTTTGAACAGTGTTTCTGTCACCCCCTATTGGATACATGGTGGACCACCCTTCTGATAATGTGTATCAAGTCATGAACCTTACAGGTTTGTATATCCATGAAGTTTGCTATTTGACACAGCAACTGATTACAGGTGAGTTTAGAAAAACAAGGAAAGAACCAAGAGAGATATCCCACACATTTTTTGGCTCAATTATATGTTTTTCTCAAAATCTATCTGATGTATATTTGGATTATTTAATAGTACATGTAAGGACCTCAAAATAACTTCATGTAAGCATTCACTCTTTCATTCACACATTCATACACATAAGTCAAAGGCTGCTATAAGGAGCAACAGTACATTTAGTGTCTTGCCCAAGGGCACATGGTCATGTGGACTGCAGGAGCTGGGGTTCAAACATCCAAGCTACTGATAACAAGACAACCTGCCCTAATTCTGACCACCTCATCTAAATCTGTTTTAACAGCCTCATAGTGACCAATATAAAGGTCTTTCTTAGATTAATTGTTAAAGTGATAATCCCATTCCAGGTAAATCATCCTATCACCTAGCACATAGGACAACTGTCATTCCACACTCCAGTTCTTTGACACATTATATAGCATGTTTTGCAACTGAACGTTTTTTTCTCCTGAAGTTAATCTTTAGGCTTTGTCAGGGTCACAGGACCTGATAAGGACAGGCGTTAAGTATTGAGAACGTCAGCACTTTTCCCTGTCTAAGATCATTGTGGATCCCTCAGTTGTTTGCTGGCTCTTACACTTTCTACTCTTACAGCACTGTATGGTTACATTAACAATTGTATTATTTTACAATTTTTACAATTGATTCAGCAGAGGCTTTTGTCCAAAATGACGTACATCTGAGAGTAAGTACAACACATGCAAGAACCTAGAGAGAAGGAAACAACATCAGTTAGTGCAAACAAAGAGCTTTGAGTCCAACACAGGTGCTGACAGGAAGTGAATAGAGGCAAAACACAGTTTTTATAATATCGCCATCATTTACAAAATGGACAGCTTCTAAATATGATCATCATCATCATCGTTGTTGTCAGTACCATCAATATAATTGAGTTTATAGGTGTTCATGAAAGAGATGGTCTTTAGCTTTTTCTTAAAATTGGAAAGGGACTCTATGGATCGAATGGAGGTTGGCAATTCACCACACCAATTGGGGATTACAGATGAGTCTACCTAGAGTAGAGTCTACCTAAAGCCTGGCTCAGAGTACAGGTGTTTTAAAATCCTACCTGATTTTTGCAATCAGGTATCATCACACACATAAGTAGAATCACCAGATATTCTCTTCTATAATCTCAAGCATGCACACACTACAAATGACTATAACAGCACATCCCATACTACAAGATTTTACAAAGATTATTGTGCCCAGCGAAGGGGAACACACGTGACCTAAACGATGTAACCAGCGATTACATTTGTTTGGGTGAAGAAATAGCTGGTGAGTTGCACACAACATGGAAAGTCTGTTCTTCAGCAAGAGCTGGTGGTATGATTTTAACTGTTTTTGCATTTCAGGTGTCCAGCGCACCAGTATGAGTTGCGTATAGCCACTTACTGTCCTCCCTTCTCTCTCGCAGTTAATGTGTTCATGTACGACTTCCACGAGACTCGTTCATGACGTGATCGTCAAGATTTTAAATCCTAAATATCAAACATGTTCAATATAAATTGGGGGTTGATGAGTTGATTAGGGAGGTTAGGATTGGATCTTTGAACCACTCGCACTACAAAATAATCCGGGGAGATAATCTGTCCTGTGCAGCCTTGATTTGAGAACACCCCCGTGATACTAGAGAAGGGGCAATCGGACCTCAAATTGGCCTGATTTAGGCTTTACTCTGTAATACTACAGATTTGTCATGGGTTAAATGTCGTTGGCCTGTAGATTGAATGAATTTAGCCTAAATGATCAGCAAGTCAAGGGGGCGTTCCCTGAGACATGTCACTCATTTAAACTACGAAAGTTAATGGAGGAGGATTATACACTGCGGCTTTAAAAAACAATCCCATTTTATAGATTTAACATTTTTCAATAGGTTTAATTAAACGAGGTTTGCAGAGATGTTGCAGAGACAATGCTTACATTGTGTTTTCCAGAAAGAACTCTAGATGAATTCCTAGTGTCTGATTGGTTTCATGGTTTTGGACTGGTCTTGGACCAATTATCCTGCATTGATGTACTTTTTGCTACAGCAGTTCAGTTGTATATGTGTGTCAAATTTTAGGTCTATCAAATTCAAGAGTTAATTTGATGGCCTTCCAAACTTCATGATTTAGATAATTGATAGTAGTTCCACCATTTGCCCAATTGGGATCAAAATCCTTGAATCATGTAGAGATTAATTCCAGCTATCTTTCTTCTTTTCTATCTTGTTACAGCTCTTGGCAAACTCAGCTAATAGCATGAGACAAAAACAAAGAACAAAGCATTCTTATTAACCAGCTCAAACTTAATAATGTTGTTCTCCTTTGGGGTTTGTACCCCAATGACTTAAATTTAATGTAACTGAATGAATTAACCCATGCTTGATATGTCCATGAAAAGGTTTTCACATTGACCTTCGTCCCAATGAGAAGCCTGTATTCTAGACTTTGGACTGTTAGAATAGGGTCTGTGTAAAAGGTAAGCTTTGTGGAAACACAGATACCACATACAGTCCTCACTCAAGCTCTGGAGCACAAGCCAAACTTCTGGATGTACACCAACCAGGTGAGGCATTTAACCTTTTTTAATTGGAGAATTTTGCATTGCAAAACATGTATCAAACATTGATCATGGCCTGTTGAAGTTAGGCACCAGTTAACAAGACAAATATCCACACATATTCCGTTAAGTGGTTAACGGAGGAAAGGCAGAATATACCAGATGATTTTGAGTTTCAGGTTGCATTCAATGTCGGAGATAACTTGATAACTGAGTGTAAGAAGCTTGTTTTTTTATGTAAATGATGAAGTATGTGTAATTCACCTGACTTTACCTGCCACAAGGGATCCATGACCCTTTGGAACGAGTACAATATGTAACTCCTGATAAAGCTACAGATGTCAAGATGAACTTGACTTGATGTTTTTGTTGTTCAAATAGAATCTGCTGTTGAGACAGAGAGTGTAGTAAACTATAGAGTAGGTCTATTTTTAGTTCATAGTCCAAATATTAGTACTATTCTTAGATTGAGAACTGTATGGTTGTTGTTTTTTGTCAGTTCTTATATGGTTATTTGTACAAAACTTTTTTATGTTCATTCACAACTGGGCACATAACTGCTCAGTGTGGCATTATTAATAAATCAATCTTTTTTTTTAAGAAATAAACATCAAACCTCTGGCAGCCCTCTGAATGAGACTGGATTAGACTTCGCATGAAGGAGGAAAAGGTAAAATCACTTTCTGCATTCTCAATATGGAGATAGAAAACATGTATTATAATTATGAATGATATACCTGTAAATTATGTGTAAACTACATGTTAATCTAATGTTTGTCAGACAAGGTTTATTGCCTGGTACCAGTAGGTGCTGCTTATAAAATAGTTAAATATAAACAAGTATATCTGTTTAGGTATATGTATGTAGTAGGTTTTGTGTGGTTGCCTTTGTTTTGGGACTTTTGGGAGTGTTTCAGAGTTTGCATCATTTCTAAATTTGATTGACATTTTTGCCAATGTTATTTGGCCTTTGTCAACCATATTGATGGTGGAAATAGGATTTGGTCGTCTCTCAACTAGAATGCCATGGGTTCGATCCCAAGCTCTTGCAGACACATGCCCGTTGTGTCCATGGGCAAGATACTTAACCCTAACATGCTGCTGCTGCTTTGTCAGCAGTATGTAGAAGTTAATACTGATGGGCACTTTACATAGCAGCCTCTGTCAACAGGGTGTGAATGGGTATGAATGTGTAGGTGTGACCTGCGGTGTAAAAGCTCTTGGAGTAGTTAGAAGACTATAACAGGCCCAACAAGCTCATGTCAGTTTACCATTTACCATTTCATTTACCAAAGCCATGCTTGTTACCAGTGATATAAAAAAAATCACCCCTTTTGATGCTAAGTGGGGTTAGGTTTGGAGCATGTTAGAGCCCCCAGTCATTTCCAATTAATTCCAATAGGGTCCTCACATCTGTTTTTGCTCTGTGCTATAGGAATGAAAATAAGAACGGCTGAAAAAATAGTAGTTGTATGAGTTGGAGTCAAGCTAAGGCCTAAAGTACAATAAAAGTTTAACATTACTAGGTTATCTTTTGGTTATCTGGCCTCACTAACCCTGACAACTGAGGTTGCACTACAAGGTAACACAAAACTGGATGAAAACTTGAGTCAACCCAGGGTTTCTATGCTGGTTTCTTCTTCACATAGAAGGGGGGTCGATCCAAGTGTATGACCAAATACAAGCGTTAACTAATCTGCTGTCAGCATATTATATATATAATATAGAATTATATGAATAATTTACACTCAGAATATAATCAACACAGCATCAGCCGACAAATGAAAGTAAACAATTGTCAGAAAAAGAAAAAATGCCGTTCTTGACTACAATAAAAAAGAACAATCCATGTTAGTGCATCTTTGACATGCTTTTGTAATTTGTTGTAATTATGAAATGATAGACAAGAGCTTTACCTTAAGGTTATTGGGATATAAAAGTTTAACCACTTGTCTTCTGTCTCTTATAGGGAATGTCGAAGATAATCCCAGTATTCCTGATAGGGCTCTGCTTCCTGATGCTCAGGCCCACTTGTTGTGATGGCAGCAGGATTCTGGTAGTACCCGTTGATGGCAGCCATTGGATCAACATGAAGGTACTCCTTAAAGAGCTGCACTCCAGAGGCCACGACATCACTGTCCTGCACTCTGCCAAGAGCTGGTACATCCCTAAAAACTCTACATTTTACACTTCTATTACTAGACGTATGTTGGAGGATGAAGGGGACAAGGATGTCTACAATCGAATGCTTTTAAATGTTATGGAATGCCGCAGGTCGATTCCATTTATACGCACCTTTTGTCAAAACAACTTAATAGGATCCATGTTGGATAAGGGCCACAAAATCCTTGCAGCAGCAGCTGCTGAAATGTTAGATGACACTGTGTTTATAAAGGAGTTGCAAAATGCCAAGTTTGACCTGATGTTAACAGACCCTGCCCTGACTATAGGGGTTCTGTTGGGTAGTTACCTCAAGCTGCCAATGGTTTTTAATGTACGCTGGATTAATACTGGTGAGGCCCATTTGACCATAGCTCCCTCACCTCTGTCCTATGTACCGGTTTCTGGAAGTGAACTTCATGATCAAATGGATTTTCTGGAGAGGACCAAGAATATGTTACATTATTTCCAAAGCTTTGTCCTACAGCACTTCTTCATAAACCCTCAGTATTCAGACCTGCTCCAGCGGCACTACCCACCTGGATCCGACTTGATGTCTTTGCAGTATGCAGCTGATCTTTGGTTGATTAGAACAGATTTTGTTTTTGAGTTCCCTCGCCCCACGATGCCCAATGTGGTCTACATAGCGGGGTTCCAGTGCAAGAAGGCTAATCCCCTCCCTGTTGAGCTGGAGGCCTTCATGCAGAGCTCTGGGGAGCATGGGGTGGTAGTCATGTCCCTGGGGACGTTCGTGTCAGCCCTGTCTCGTGAGGCCACAAACGCAATTGCTGCTGCTTTTGCTCAACTCCCTCAGAAGGTGGTGTGGAAGTTTGCTGGTGAAAAGCCTTCATCCTTGGGGAACAACACGCTCTTGGTGAACTGGCTCCCTCAGAATGACCTCCTTGGCCATCCCAAGACTCGTGCCTTTGTAGCCCATGGTGGCACCAATGGTATGTATGAGGCCATTTACCATGGTGTTCCTGTTGTGGGCATGCCCCTCCTCTTTGACCAGTTTGACAATGTTCACCGACTAAGGGTCCGCGGGGCAGCTCGACACGTTGAAGCAAGAACACTTACCAAGGAAGACTTCCTAGAGACTTTGAAGGATGTCCTTAAGAATCCCTCCTACCGTGACAACATGCAAAGACTTTCAATGCTGCATCGGGACCTGCCAATGTCACCAGTGGACACCGCCATTTTTTGGATTGAGTATGTCATTAGGAACAAAGGGGCCCCCCATCTTCAGTCAGCAGGTTTTACTTTGCCTTGGTACTCCTATTTTTGTCTAGATGTGGCTGTTTTCTTCATTATTATCATTGTGGCCTTTTTCTGGGCATCATTCGCATTCTGCAGGATTCTCTGCAAGTCAAAGCGGAAAAGGAAGGCAGAGTAACTGAGTTAAAAATGCTCAGTGACTTTTTGTCTCGGTAAATATTTGAGCATATTCTGACTTTTGTGGGAAAAACCTGAGTGATGGGGAGTATCACAGTCCCTCACAAAGAATCTGTGAATATTGTCTCAATTATCACAGTTGGATCATACTTGAAAGAAGTTAGTAACAGTTGTATCACTAGCTGAGATTCTTTGCTGAAAAACATGTAAACATAGGCTGTTTTTACTGAATGCTTAATCTCCTTGTTTGATGGCTACCCCCTAGCAGCTTCTTTCAGACATTAAAAATAACTATAGCCTATAGAAATAGTCAATCTTGGGATTTGGGACAGCGTATCTGGCAGACCCATAACATCAGAATTATTTTGTCTGAAGTTCCACCCATACATGCCTGACTAATGGTGGTTTGTATTGTTTCATTCAAACATCCCAGTTGTGGTTGTAAAACATCACTATACACAATGTGTTGGATTGGAGGACATGCCAATTAGCTCAGACAACTCCAGAAAGATTACACTCGGCCTCAAAGCTCATCTAGACATCCAGAGCCAAACTGTTTGCGTCAAACTGGACAAAATAATCTTAATGAAATATAGCTTGGATTCACTTCAGACCAGACTCCTGTTATTTAACCAAAGCAACTGTGCCACCCGTTGGAAATACAGGTTAGTTTCTGTATAACGTGAGTTTATTCTCCCTCTGATTGTATTTTTTTTTTCTTACAGTTTAACATTCAGTGCTTAAAGAGCTCCACTCTATGAGTTTAACTTTGTAGTTTTGCATGGTCTAAAAACTCAGTCAAAGAAGGACAAAATGAGAAATATTTGTGTGTATGTACTGTTGCTCAAATAAACTCAACACAGATAGAAATATGGAAATCTGTTGAGTCTTATTTGTAACAAATCCACTCTTTGGTTACAACCAAATCCAATCCAATTCAATCCTGTCTAGAAATTAGACTTGAGACTGGCAGATTTTTATGCACAAAACACAGTTCCTTTGATCCATCTATTAACTAGTTTTGCTTATTAGTAAGTGCCTGATATGTGAGTAGAAAAAAGAACCATTTCAGCTGATTAAAAAAAATCAAACAATTTTTATGTTAACGCCAATCAAGAAACCAAAATAACGGGAACACGCTGCCATGAAAACACAAATATCACAGGAAAAGAACAAGAACACAATAAAAATGAACAATTTATAAACTAAAGGGGGATTTAATTGTAAAGATTGAATTCTAAGGTTCTTTACTTGTGTAGCCTGATCCCATAGCTATTCAGGAAAATGTGCAACCCACATGAGAAGAAATTAAACTAACAGATCTTATGGCACTTCATCATGACCTCTACATCCATGAATAGACCTACTTTTATTCTGTGTTCATTTTGGCGACCCCTGTAGACCAAACAGGGTATCTTACCTTTTAACCTGCCAACTTTTCACTTGCTGCTTATTGTGAAACTACTGTATGTGAAAACATGTCTTTTTCTTTTGTACGGATCACTTTGTTAGATTTTGGAGGGATATCAGGTGGTAATATGGCATTCAAAATAAACCTATTTAATCAGTTTTCTACTTGATGGTCTGTTTTGCTTCATTTAGTCATAAAGGCATCAGAGTTAAAACTATACCATTACATAACACATTACAACTCTTCCCATTTAGGTTAAGAACATTTCTTATACACAAACACATTTTGGATGAAAACTGAATTTTCTTTGTGTCCCAGTGCTCAATCTGAATGCATCTTGGTTTTTATGTAACTTCATTTTAGTTACTGCTCTCTTCAGGCCTGGTTTTGTATAACGCGTGCAAGGAAGTAAGGTGTGTCCAAGAAGAACCTTGAAAATGTGTTTTGATTATTAGTAAACAGCTGTCAACATGTGATAGTACATGCAGGGCATGCGAGTCAATGGTGTGAACACTGTCATAACGACTGAAACGAGCCGTGTCATGACACAGAACAATTGAGGGAAGGAAAGGTTCAGTAACCAGCAAGCGTCCCACGAGCTTTGTTCAGATTTTTGGGACTGAGTTCAACTTCGAAAAAGGTGCAATGAATGTAGAAAAGACTCCCACGAGGAAAATCAGAAGTAATTGTTGTTTGTTTTTTAGGGCCTTCCTTATTCAGCTGATCACCATGGCAACAAAGGTGTTCCTCAGTGAAAAAAAAAAGCATAAAGAGTCTCATCGAAACGCTGTCCAGTCTAACTAGTACACCAGCTGCTCTGGCCCCTTTAATTAAATAACTCTTAGTGGCTTTCTCTGCAGTAATGTGGGTGTGTGCATTACATCTCATGTGTGCTTGCACTCTATATATTATAACTTGTTTCTTTTGCACCATGCACTTCATATTACAACTGTAGAAATTAGCACTAAGTGGGTGGAAATTGGCTCATGTGTAATCTATTGTTTTGTTTTTTTAAATCAACCCTGAATTCATCACTACCAATGATGACACATAATTAACTTGGAATTCTCTGTCAATAGATTAAAAGAAAATGTTGACACTATGTGTACTGAGCAACACCTGACACACACATGCACCGATTATACGAAAGAACAGTGTTTGGAGACCAGAGATTTAGATGAGAAAAAGAACAGTTACTGAGACATAACCCAAAATATCATAATCACAATACAGCCACATCCAACGTCTGATTTAGTTTGAAGAAAACTGCAAAATTCATATAGAAGTTGATTAAAAAATTCAGGAACTTTTTTATAAATGCAAAATATATAATAAAGGACAAAAATGCAATCGCAGCAGTATTCATATCCCAAGTTTGGGCTGTTGTTTTTCTGGTTAAAATAACTGAGAAGAAACTTTTCATTTGATTTAAAAACCAAAGTCTCATTTTGAAAAGATCTAATCTAATATTTTTGAACCTTGTTGAAACACTGCAACACCACCACAGAGCTTTAAGATTGCCTTTGTCTCCCCCTGCTGGATATACTGGGAATTATTCAGTGGATGGTGTTCTTCCCATCATGCACATTGTGTGTCCATGTCCATGAGGTAGTGTTGTAGTCAAGACCACACTAACCGAGACCAGAGTGCTCCAAGACCGAGACAAGACCGAGACATTTAGGGATCGAGGCCGAGTCAAGTCCAAGACCATAAATATCACTGAAAAATCATCATCTTGTGGGTGCAGCAGGCACGTCTCAGACTCTCACTTAGACCTTTACTCTGGGAAGGTTGCGGCCTTAACTGGGGGATAAAAATCAAATTATGAATGGATTGAAGTTATTTGTTCTTTTTGAAAGGAGTGTTCCTTCTAATCACAGGTATGATGTAGAAAAATAGCCTATCAGTGGTGGTCTTGATTTAAAATCCAGAGTCCACCCAGTCTGAGACCGAGACAAGACCGAGTAAAAATGCTTTAGATTCTGAGATGAGACCAGGACCTTCAAAAAGGGGTGTCGAGACCAGTCTTAAGACCAAGACCGATTTTGAGTACTACAACACTACCATGAGGGGTGGGTGTGAGGACAGGTATGTTTGGAACAGGACAGGAAAGATGTCACACTCCTTTACTTTCATGGCTATACACTTTATTTGTATTTTTGATTTCCTGCACAGATATGGCCGCTGACCATGTACTGGCTTCCACCCCCTACCCCCATTTCAGGGATTTCATCCAAACTCCTCAAGGATGTAGGAAAACTTTGGAGCAGGGTTAGGGTTAGCAGCATTATAAGGCCCCTTACAGCAGGTTTTGAAACTCGATTTGTCAGGGTCACAAAGCCTTAAACTTGGAACCACAGACTCAAATGTTTTAATAACACCCTGTCAGCTTGTGAGCAAAAACATTTGCAAATGCAAGTCATAGACATCATACAGTATGATTCTGCCATGAAGGATTTTAGTAGCTTGTTTTAAAGAAATGACAGCATGTGTGATTCATTGTTTATGGGTTAAATGTCCAGCAGAATTTCAGCCAAGAGCTGAAAAATGTTATGATTCATCACATTTTTTGGCATCGGCAAAAGACATTTAAAAAAATTAAGTTCCAGGTGTACATGGAAAACTGTCTTGTGCATTCCAGTTACTATCTCGTGAGCGCAAAATAGTTTTCTGTGTGTGTTGCGTGTGCACAAGATAGTTTCTATGTTCACATGAACAACATTGTGTGCACACAAGAAAAGTTCTCACGATCACTAGAACATTGTGGGTGTGCACTACTGAGTTTCTGCTATTCTGTGTCATAGGATGAGCTTAATGGTCGTTTAGCTTCTCTGTAAGATATTCTCTGAAAGAAAACATTCTCATGAGTCCACTTGTGAGCATGTGTCTCTAGCGCACATAGCAACTTTTTTCCCCTTCTTTTTTTTTTTTGCATTTTTTTTCAGTCCATGTCCCTTTACTGCATGGCTCCATACATTTTAATTTGCAGGATGTTCTATCTTGTTTGTTTTTTCCCTCAAATGAAATCTTCTTCTGGCTGGAGAGAGTGTGAAAAGGTTCAGAAATAGCTCTTTTGTCTGCCTCTGAGGTAGGTCTATTCTGAGCTCTAGTTTAAATGTCAGTACTGTTCTGAGTCATGATAAATGATATACCTCAGTTTTTGTCAGACTGGCTACTGTTCAATCAATACTTCAATTCAATGGATACAGATATAAAGATAACAAGTTTGTTTAAAGTTTAAACTTCTAATTTAAAAATACTTTCTAAAGTCTAATATCGTGTTCAACATCTTCAAATAACTGCTCTATGTCTTTCCACAAGTGCAAGTTTACATAGTGTATATTTCTAGTACTATTTTACCACTACAGTATTTTTCTACTTAATATTAAATTACTTTAAAAATGTTTGTTTAAAAAAAATAGGGGGCATCGTCATGAATCAAAGCTGCTGCGTCTGGAAGATCAGAGAAGCTTTCTGAAGAGGACAGTGCCCTGGCTTCAGGGTGCACTGCCTTGTGTCAACATGTCTTATAGACGTAAATACCTGTTTTGGCGTAGCTTTCCGTATTTTTGTGCAATTTCAAGTTGAGTTTGTTGAGTTCACTAAAGTTATTTGTTTTGACCATTGTTTGCAAAATAAAACAGACATCTTTTTCTTACTCTCTTGTTATGATGTCATTTAGAAACTGTAATTGTTCTGAGCGGGTTATAACAGTAATTGTGTGCATTGCCCACTGATTTTCAGTTCTGTCTTCTTATTTATATTTACATAATAACAAAAACTTTATCCAGGTTTCAAGATTCAAGAGATTGACATTGGGCAGAACGATCTCCCTGAGCGTTGTCATGCAGAATATACCAAAGGTAATAAGAAAACAGGAGAATATAATATGAAGGAAAAGTGACAGAGATCAAGATTAAATAGTTATTTATTAGAAAAACATATACATTTGATCAAAAGCTCTTTTTGGCACACATTTACACATTCAGCTGCTTGAGGGAGGGAGGGAGGGGGGTTCTGCACCATCCTGGAGCTTTGTTATGATGGACCTGAGCTCTGATGATGCACAGCTGTAGATACAGGCAGGCAGAAAGTTTAGGAGCAGCTTCTCCTGTGAAATGTGAGTGAAGTTCAGCTGTGGGTGGGGCCAATGGATCATCAGCACCAGACTCTGTTTTGTAGGAAGGCACATTCAACTCTGAATTCTCTTTTCATCACAGATCGTAGTCTGGTCTCTTTCAAGGCGTTCACACTCCGGCTCTTCGATTTTTATTGCAGCAACTTCAGAACCTTGGACAATAATATCATTTAGTATTAGAGTTGTTTCATATTTTCAAAACTGTTGAGGTAACATTTGGGTGTTAGACAACTGTTATACTAAATCCTTACATCTTGTGTCCATCACGGTTTGGAGCAGGAAGTGGGCGGTTCTGGTGGTTATAATCGATAGCTGCAAGCGAGGTCAGTGTTCTGTATACAGGTGGGCTGGGACCAAACAGCTTCCCTGCATACATCAGGATGTGGTTTTGGAAATTCTCATCATCTGAAGTTGTCCTGTTCGGAAGAAAAGGCAGAAAGAAAAAACCTGATACATGATACAGCCAGTGTAGATGTGAAAAAGTGCAATTGTGTTTGTATAAAAATAATTATAAATACAAGCATTTGCATGACTCGAAGCATAGAGTCAAATACAGCTCATAAAAGGGGCTAGATATAATGTAAACTTAGGAGAGACAACTGAGGAAGTGGAAGGAATTCTTCTTCAGAGCTGGCCACATAATCTCCACAGCACTTCTGACAAAGATCCTCACCATCAACACTGCCCATAAACAAACATAAACACTATAGACCAGAATGACACGTCAGGGAAAGACGATAAAAAGACTCAATGACAGCCACCTACATGCTGTTTCTCAAGTCATGAGCTTCCTCCTCATCCAGGGAGTCATGTTGCTCCTCACCAGCAACACTCAGGAAGTGCATGCTGCAACCAGAGTATACAAATACATACAGTTACATTATAAATATTCAGTCAACACTACAATGTGTTTGTGCATTTGAGATGGAAGTGAAACTTACCTGGATTCTAAGACATCAGCCTCCCCTTCTTCCTCATTCAGTGGCTGAACACCTTGGACAGCAAACACAACATTCCTGAATCAAAAGACAAGTAGAATATTACATCTTACCATTCAATGACAGTCATTGATCAGATAACGTTACTCCATGAAAACACACCTGTCGCGGTCTGACAGGGATGGAGGTTGCATTTGTCCTTTACTGGAGATGATGCTGAGCTCCTCTTTAGAAAGCTGGAATAAAGTTTGAAGTCAGTATGTTAGTTTATACAGCTGTGCAGAGTATAGTAACGCTAGTTTCTATAGCAACATGAGGGCGAAACTTTTGACCAGCGAGAAAGTTTGCACTTAGCGCTGCTCAAATAAGTAGCAACCGGAGCTAACGTAACAATATACTGTTTGTATTATCATGCTACGGGCTAAACTTCTGCTGACATGGACCGACTTGGCATACGAACAACCGCTAACGGGTCGACATGCATCAGTCAAAGTCTGCACCAATATCTCCGACAAATGACGTTAGCATGCTAGCGTTGCTAAATCAGAGGACCCTAACGTTATTCTGCTATTCTGGTCGTTATATGATAACGTCATCTACCTGTCGACATAGACTGAATGTTTTTGGTGAAACGACTCTATAACTATGATGCAAAGAAACAAGACACAAAGTTTGAAACGAGTTACTCACCAGTTACAAGTCCAGCGTCGGATTTGCAGCCCACTGTTTCTTGAAGCTCTCTCCAACATGTAAAAGCCTGTCCAATATTTCCTCTGGTCCAGTCACGCTCACTTTTTATCTTCTTATCTCCATCAGTCACTGTACTTTTGCTCTTAGCCTCAGCCATTGTTTCAAACAGCACAGCAGGCTAACTAACTCGCCGCTTCATTGAGTAAGCTCTGTTGACTGCATTACTGCCGTAAAGCGGTGCGTACTTCTCGCGAGATAACCGCGGGACGCGGTTAAAAAGTTACATACCCCAGTTTTGAGCGAGAGGACCGCTGTGCGGACCTTAGACAGTCAGCATTCTCTCAGCTGAGAGCTGTTGAGCTCTTAGATCGATTTTGAAACTACATATACTATAGGTGGAAAAGTTACATATTGTTGCTTTAATATGAACTCAATTTAAAGTTGATGAGAATATATATATTTTTGTAAACACTTATGTACTACATGACCCCTATGCTGCATGTCTTTATCGCTGCTGGTACCTCGAGCTGTTGTTCCCTGGCTCAGGTTTGTTTAAATCCACAGAGGCAGAGGAGGGGAGGAGGGGAAGGCTGCAGCTCACTGATATGACTGTTCAACTGTGACTCGTGCGGTTATTGTAATCACCCATGCTCACTTTATTTTCCCTCCACTGTGTGACCTCGCATGCTTCCTCCGTCCCCCGTTCCCTGCCACTCCCGTCTCACACACCCTGACTGTGTCCCAGTTTGGCTTTCGGCCCAGTTCTGCCTGAAGTTTCCACATCCATCAGATTGTAAAGTTTGTGCAGTAAACCTGTGAAGACAATCGCAGGACTTAAAAGAATGAAACACTGACACTCAATGAAGTTAAATGAGCAGCAGTTGAAAGTTGAGCTGGAGATAAAGTAATGAATAACTTTATAATAGGACAATCAATTAAGAAATGTAATTTTTTACAGGCATTCAACACTAACTTTGTCATGAACAGATTCTCCTCAGCAAGAGAACACTCAGGAGGGGAAGACATGTTGAAATAACGGCATGTAGTCACCAGAAGTAGGTCTATTGACATTAATTACAGGCGAATGGAGCCATTTGTGGAAATCAGGCATTATGCATATAGAGCAGCTCAAAGATGAAGCTAGTTTAATTCTGTTTGAATTTTGAGCAAGACCAATTACTGCTTTTTTCATCATGTTACATGAAATCCTTTGCATATACTCCACTGCACTACAGTAAGTGACGGTATTTGGCCCCACCTTATGGATGTGATTAAAAATTCTTGTTATGTTAAGGACATAGAGGAAAATATCTTGAACCCCCCTCCCGACTCCAACTGCTACAACTATAATACAAAAAAAACAAACCTTAGGGAGCGTTGGCCACCTTGTTGGGACTTGTAGTTTAGTCAGTGGTTGTTGATAAATGACTGATGGCCAAGACTTTACACTACTAACACCAAAATTGAAACAAACTGAAAGTTCCCCCGGAGAGGAATGTTATCATATATCCTCATTACTCTTTATTGCCTGCTTTACACACATTTACCTTTACTCTTAATTGAGTTACCTGTATAACAAGTATTTGGACTTTGGCATGTTAGATTAGGGGCTGTATAAAACATAACATTTGTGGTTGATCACACAGTGTCTTGTCTCACTCAGGACCTGGAGCTTTGGTTTAACTTCTGGATTTTAATGGACAAAAACCAGGTAAGGCATTATCTTAACTTACAATGAATACTTTTGCTACTTTCAACAACAAATTAGCTAACTTTAGATTAGCACAAGATAGACATACTTTCCTTTAGTTTGTTGAAAACTCCTGAAGTTTTCTTGGTGAGCTGCATCTGTAAACACAAACAGCAACATTTTTCACTCTGACCTTATCCAGAGTTTCTCCATGCCAGCCCTTTAGCGTTTTCTTCTGCAGAAAGTCCGAGTGAGCTGATGTGAGAAAGCAACAGGATATTATCAAGAGAATTCAACTGGAACAAATGGGAGGGTGTGGTGACGTTTCGGTACATGACCACAGACGTGCAGTTTATAAATTAAATTGCTGCATTTGGTATTCTATTCGCCAATATTTTTGTATCCGTTCTTTTGTAAATATTGGGATTCTGTTAAACTACACAAAGCATTGATATAAAGTCAAATATTCTCAATATAGCATTGTATAGTTGACTCGGTTGCTTTGTCCGCCACTTCTGCGTCGTTCTTTTTCCGTCAAGTTTTCCGCTGGAGACCCCCTGTGAAGTCCTCTCTCCTGTCCTGCAGAGATAGTCTTCTGCTGTAAATTGTGTGTCTGAACAACCAGATCAGGACAATTGAACAGCTGTGAAACATGTGAAAACAGCTTTATATTGTTTTTTTTTAAGTCAGTCCAAATCTGTCTCCTGTCTCTCAAAGGAAATGTCCAGGATGGTCGTCGTATTTCTGACAGTTCTCTTCCTACTCTTGCTCAGGCCCGCTAGTTGTGATGGCAGCAGGATTCTGGTAGTACCCGTTGATGGCAGCCATTGGATCAACATGGAGGTACTCCTCAGAGAGCTGCACTCCAGAGGCCACGACATCACTGTCCTGCACTCTGCCAAGAGCTGGTACATCCCTAAAAACTCTACATTTTACACTTCTATTACTAGACGTATGTTAGAGGATGACGGGGACAAGAATTTCTACAATCAAATGCTTTTAAATTTTATGGAATGCCGCAAGTCGATGCCCTTTGTACGCACCTTTTGTCAAAACAACTTAATAGGATCCATGTTGGATAAGGGCCACAAAATCCTTGCAGGAGCAGCTGCTGAAATGTTAAATGACCCTATTTTTATGAAAAAACTACAAGATGCCAAGTTTGACCTGATGTTAACAGACCCTGCCCTGACTATAGGGGTTCTGTTGGGTAGTTACCTCAAGCTGCCAATGGTTTTTAATGTACGCTGGATTAATACTGGTGAGGCCCATTTGACCATAGCTCCCTCACCTCTGTCCTATGTACCGGTTTCTGGAAGTGAACTTCATGATCAAATGGATTTTCTGGAGAGGACCAAGAATATGTTACATTATTTCCAAAGCTGTGTTCTACAGCACTTCTTCATAAACCCTCAGTATTCAGACCTGCTCCAGCTGCACTACCCACCTGGATCCGACTTGATATCTTTGAGTATGCAGCTGATCTTTGGTTGATTAGAACAGATTTTGTTTTCGAGTTCCCTCGCCCCACGATGCCCAATGTGGTCTATATAGCGGGGTTCCAGTGCAAGAAGGCTAATCCCCTCCCTGTTGAGCTGGAGGCCTTCATGCAGAGCTCTGGGGAGCATGGGGTGGTAGTCATGTCCCTGGGGACGTTGGTGTCAGCCCTGTCTCGTGAGGCCACAAACGCAATTGCTGCTGCTTTTGCTCAACTCCCTCAGAAGGTGGTGTGGAAGTTTGCTGGTGAAAAGCCTTCATCATTGGGGAACAACACGCTCTTGATGGACTGGCTCCCTCAGAATGACCTCCTTGGCCATCCCAAGACTCGTGCCTTTGTAGCCCATGGTGGCACCAATGGTATGTATGAGGCCATTTACCATGGTGTTCCTGTTGTGGGCCTGCCACTCCTCTTTGACCAGTTTGATAATGTTATCCGGCTGAAGGTCCATGGGGCAGCTCGGTTGGTTGAGGCAAGAACACTTACAGAGAAAGACTTCCTGGAGACTCTGAAGGATGTCCTTGAGACCCCTTCGTATCGTAACAACATGCAGCAACTTTCTCAGCTGCACAGGGACCTGCCAATGTCACCGATGGACACCAGCATCTTTTGGATTGAGTACGTCATTAGGAACAAGGGAGCTGCTCATCTTCAGTCAGCAGGTTTTAGTCTGCCTTGGTACTCCTATCACTGTCTAGACATTGCTATTTTTATTATCATCCTCATTCTAGTATTTGTCTGGGCATCAATCGCATTCTGCAGGATTATCTGCTGCCGAAGATCCAGAAGAAAAATGAAAGCAGAGTAAAACCTATCCTAAAGACATAAATCATCTCATGATAAATATTGTCACTGTGGAAGGAAAAGCCTGGTTTGTGGGGAGTGTCCCAATCTCTCACAAAGAATCTGGAAACCTGCTGCAATCAACCCTGAAAGCAAGAATACTGTTTTGTCCATGTTACATGACAACAGAAAATCCCACAACCCTTTGGACTATTGTATGAAATCCCCTACGATATGGCACACATATCACACATGTCAGAGACCTCCCGGCACATGATTATAATTTTGCCACATTGTCATTTATTAACTGTTATATACTCCTTGATACCAACCATGAACAGTTCTGCGCAAGACGGCATTTTATATCTATAAGCCAATGCAACCAAATGTGATTGACTTCATTATTACTATGATAAATCCTCTTAATTTCAGATTAATGGTAAATGTCATCAATAAATGACATTAAATGACTCAATTACCATGTTGGCTTTTGCATATAAACTCAACACCCCTTAGAGCCACTTTGAAGACTTTCAATTGTGTTGACTTTGGCGACCCCTGTGGACAAAGCAGTATGTGTTTTCTTTTTGCCATTCTTGTCCTGTGAGCAGAAACTGTAGTAGCACAAACTCAATACATGTACATGAACAGTTAAGTCAAGTCGAGAACATTCAATTGGACTTCTTTTCTTGTCCCAGTAAGCACAGGGGAGAATTGATTTATTGCCAGAAGTATGTTTGACTCCATTAGAGTAGGTGGCCACCATAGACTGTAAATATTAATGGCCTGAGTGACGTCAGCCATCTGTTACTGTAGGGGGCTCCAGAGGCTCATCGGCAGCAGAGTCATGATGGAAATGCTGTCTCAGCCTAACTTTCAGTCGACCTAACAACAGGCTTAAAGCCGGAGCTGTTTATGCTGAAAAAATGGCTTTGTTTTGCCTGTTGTGTGTATGTGACTTCCGGTGTTACTGGAGCCAGCCACTCGACGAACTGCAGAATTTTGCACTTCCACATTGGCTTCATTTTTCAAGACCCGAGGTTTCTGCTTGGTGGCCACCAGTCAGCTTGCTCCATTGAAACCTTCTTCTGGTTGATATATTAGGTCACATACCAAACAATCTGCAAATAATATTTTGTAGGTACTCCAGGCACATGTATACAGTTTGACTAATGGGTTAAAGCCTGGCAAAGAAAGTGTGGAGCACCTTGGCCAGTTCTAGGCAGATTGAGGTGTATACACATACAGTTAGAATTAATCAACCCCAAACCACATTGTGTTAGTCCTACTTAATGAATTTCAGTTTTGTATGATTTCAGTTGAACTAACATGCTTTCATGCATTTATAAGTCCAGTTTAAGTTGGACTAAAGCAATAAATCAAAAAAAAATTAAATATCGTGCAAACATACTGACTGTCGTTCACAAAGAGCTATCCAAAGAGGCCTTGGATGTAGTGTAATGGTCATAATCATCAATAAATATAGACAGTTTTAGAACTATTGACATGATGCTACAATACTTACACCAGTAAAATAATGGACTCAAGTAATGGTGAAACAACTTGATAACCTTTTAATTTTTAGGTTAAATAGATCATTATAGTTTAAACATTACTCCCCATCTTTTTGTCTTGTGCAAAATCCATATTTTATCACATAATGAAATTCAACCAGTTATACAGCCATCAGTGTTGCGTCCTCATTGGCTGTCTAATCAGTATGTAGCTAATGTCTGTCCCTTTGTGTTTACATATTGTGATGGAAACCTAAACCTAATTTATGAAGCAACAGGGAGGAATGTTGTCTCAGTGGTTTGGTCAGTTTATTAGATCTAAGCTTGGATTATTTAATAAGTCAGAGATTTGTGGCATTATAAAAGAAACAAAGTGAGTGATTCAGCCCTCCTCCCTTTGAAACCATGTTTTAAAAATACTGCCTAGCACCCATTGTCTCAATGTAGCCATTCTGTACCCAAACAATTTCAATTGTGTTAGAATATTTTCCTCCCAGTGGTGCCTGAACAAAGTTCACCCTGGGTAAACTGCACTATTTTACAGTCTTTAAACTGCACAAACAAAATAAGTCATATTCACTTCAGGGGAAATGTTTTCAAGAGAAAACGCATCCTTGCCATACATGTGTTTTGTCGGATTCTTTTGATGGCAGTTTTACCCAGTTTGCCTGACAAGGTAGACAATTGTTGTTTGTATTTTTTCACCTATATGTCACAGCGGTGGTTGTTAAAAAAAAATCACATGGCATTGTTCAGGAATGGAAAAGAAGGTAGGGACGGTTCCGTTTCCCCCCATATATCTTGGAGCACCAATGGCAGAGTTCTGAAACCTACTAAATGCAATTTGAAGGTACTTGATAGTTAGAGGTGCATAAAGAGAGTTATTTCAGCTTTGCATTTGCATCTCAAGTTATATCCTCCGACTGAAGAATGTATTCTTATACTTAACACACAACAATCAAGCCTGGCCAATTTGATGGTTAACATTGGGGAAACCTAATGTTTCACATTCCCAATCTTGTCCTAGAACAAAGGTAAAACATTATTATGATGTGTTGAAACGCATGTTTAACAAAAGAGAATAGCCGTAGTGCTAAAGTGTTTAATGGCATGTAGCCAGTAACATGTAATCTAAAGGGCATTAGTGGACACCCTCCATCAGTTCCTCCCCTCACAGCCCCTGTCCACCTTCATCATCCTGTCTGCTGCTGGAGTTAGACTGACACAGAGTGAAGGAGAGAGTGTATGTTTTTGTTCTGGGGCAGAAAGGCGTTCTCCTGCCTCAGGATGTTGCCTTTAAAGCTGAAGAAGTGGGTTTCCTGTGGAGGAAACGATCACAGAAAAGACAAGGCTTAGTCGAGACACGGTGTTCCCAACAATTCTTTAGTACAGGTCACCCAGCCGCAGAGCGGGCAGCTGTCATTGTCCCTGTCCTGAGAGGTGAGTGAAATGTTTAAGTTTGAAATGTATGGTTTGATTGCTCATGCAGCTGCTGATACTAAACTCTATAAAAATGATTTTGCTCTTCATTGCAGGTGTTTGTTTCCCCTGATGGATCCTGGATAAACTTTACTGCTGCAGAAATCAGTATTACACAATGGACAAATGACTGAGTGGATTCATCGAAACCGATGACTGAAATTTCTTTTTTTTTTCTTTTGCTGTGCATAAAAGAATGGGTATTCATGCATCTACTCATCATCCTGCAGATATCACTCCAATCTCTGCGTGAAGTCAGCTCTAATTTCCCATGAAAGGTGTTTGACAAATAGAGACATGTCCAATGACAGCTGCAACCTCCCTTTGGACACAGACACTCTTGGGCTGACCTGTATCTACAGCCTGATCTTCTCTTTGGGTCTCCCCAGCAACTTATTGTCCCTCTGGGGACTGTACCACCTGGGCCGCTCAAGTGGGGGAGGCTGCCAGCTGGTCTACATCCTCAACCTGCTTCTGTCAGACCTCCTCCAGCTGCTCACACTGCCACTGTGGATCATTTATCTCCAAAGTGCTCATCGCTGGCCCTATGGCCAGCTGACCTGTGAGCTGGTGGGCTATGTTTTTTATGTGAACATCTATGCAAGCGTCATGTTCCTGTGCCTGATCGCACTGGACAGATGCCTTGCTATTGTGTACCCGTTGAGCAGTCGCAGTGTGCGGACTGTCAGGGTGGCAGCGTTGTGTGGGGTGGCAGTTTGGACCCTCACCTTCCTGTTCTGCCTGAGTGGGTTACTGCCCACAGTGTTTGACCCAGATAGACTGCTGTGTCTGGAGCAGTACCCTGTCAGCCCCTCATACGCCCGCTTCAAGATCACCACTGTGGCCCTTGGGTTTCTGCTGCCATGCACCATTCTCGGGTGAGTAAATCCAGAGATGCCAGTAATCATAATGCTGCTGCAGTCTATAATTATTATTTATGTCATTTAATGTGTGTCTACCATATACTGTATAAAACATGGACATAGTCGTCATCAATTGGTTTCTGAAGAGGCACTATGGTGCCCAACAACGGTAGTCCCCATTTTGGAAAATCTTACCTCAACCTAACTTTTTTTATAAATCTACACAGGCAAAGAGGTGGAGTTCAAGTAAGCCTCCTGGCAAACAACTACTGTATTATGCACCCACCAGGGGTCCTTTTACCCAGATCCCATTTAGAGGTTGTCTGGGATGTTTTCGGCCACGTATTTTCTGCAGCGTGTGAGCCAATTGGCAACATCAAAGAACAGATGAGTGCAATATTAAAATAACATTTGCCCACTCAAGTAACATACACGAGGGAGGCAAAATATTAGGAACACCTTTCAGTTTAATGTACTCCAGTACACAGCCACCACCCACTACCACTTCTAGAATACAAAATACAATTATCCCCTTGTCAATTGGATTGCTTTAGATTGCATGGTGGTCATAATTTAATGGCTGATCCGTGCGGAAAGGCTAAATCTGATCGTCACTGTAGACATACTTTATGTCTGGTGTGAATGAATGTACTCAAAGCTGTCCTTTTATGATTGGCTGACACCTGACAAATGTTTTACCTGTTATCAGAATCAGAATCGGGATTTATTGCAGAGTACATTTACACATACAAGGAATTTGTCTTGGTGTTTTGGTGCAAAACAATTAACAAAGGAAAAAAGCAGAACTTATAAACAGGGTCAAATTTAACAAAACAAAACATTGCACGTGAAACTAATCTAGTGGATTTTTTGTTATACCGAGTCACTGAGCTACTTGTCCTTGTATGTGCTGTAGCTGACTAAAAGAAACCTTCAGTAATTCTGTACTGATCATTATGTTTGTTCTGATGGCTAATCATTGTTCTCTCCAAATCTGCTTCTCCCTTAGGTACACCTCAGCCCACATTGGGGTAACACTACGACGATCTCCTTCCCTCTCTGACCACGAACGATATAAGATTGTAGGCATCCTGGTCGTGATAACTGTCAATTTCATGGTTGTGTTTGGACCATATCACCTCGTGTGCGGATACAGATTTGTGTCCTTGCTGTTGACTGATGAGCCGTGTGAATTAGAGCGCTCCATTTTTCTCATCTATCGCATTTGTTACGGTCTGACCAGCCTCAACACCCTGCTGGATCCCCTCTTCTACATCTTTCTGTGCTCTGATGCTCGGATAGAGCTGCAAAAGTCCTTGCCCTGCTTGGGGAGGGGGCCAAACCCACCCAAAAAGATAACTCTTGAAAATGAGAGCTCACCCACGAGACCAGATGGAGAGTAAAACTTGGCAAAATGATCTACAAACAATGTGACTTGGATTCCCCTCAGACTGAAGAAATTGTGCCACCCAGTGGAAATACACCTTTAGTCTCTGTATATTATGAGCTCATGCTCTCTTTTGTTGCATTCATTTGCCTCATAGTGTTTTCAGCGCTAAATGGGTTGCACTATATGAGCTTACACTTTCTCATGATCTGAATACTCTGTGTAGAACAAAAAGGACAAAAATAGAAACATTCATGTGTGACATGCACACAGAACTCAACAAGCAAAAACTTGACCTGTTGCTTAAATGAATGGAAATCTTGTATGTCTAAAATGTCATAAATCCACACTATAACATTGACATATAATCCAATGTTGCCTTAAAGGTCACATATTATGCAAAATACACGTCACCATGTTTTTCGAACACTAATATGTGTCCCTAGTCTGTTTACAAACCCCCCAATTATGAGAAAAAGTCCTCTCCATCTTTTGTCTGCTCCACTTTTCAGAAAATGTGTGCTCAAACAGGCCGTTTAGAGATGTTCCCTTTGTGACATCACACAGGGCAGTAAGCCCTCCCCCAGGTGGGTGACACTCCCTCAGCTAGGTGTTTGTTCTGCCCTCTGAGTCTGCCTTGTCACCGTAAAAAATAGGGCATGGTGCGAGAAGCCCACGTCACCCAAGCCCTTCCAAAGAGGGGCGTGGTCGAACACAGCTGACTTGCATTTAAAGGTACAGACACAGAAACAGCCTGTTCTGAGCAGGGCTGAAATAGAGGGGTTTATAGGCATGATCAAATACAGGGTCAGAGTGGATTTAGAACAAGAAACATTGAAAAGGAGGATAATATGTGACCTTTAAAGTAAACTTAGAATTTTTATAAAGAAATGAATTGCAACTATTCTGATTGATCTTTAAACCAGTTTTGCTGATAACAACCATTGTGGTCATTTCACAATCAAACTCTTTTTTTTGTTGCCGCAATAAATAAATGTGTGTTTAAAAAACTTGTTTGCTGTCACTTATTTTGAGAAAAGAATTGGTGTGAAATGCAACGGAAACACAAACATGACTGTGGTATATTTGTTATGCAAGTGTCACATTGCAAAACTCAGAGTCATTTTCTCTTTAGTTTTAATGACTGGAAATGTCACAGCGATGCATGGACAATAAAGCAAGTATACAATTCAGTACAATATGTAAGACATTTATTCTCTAGAGTAAGCACAATGAGTGAATATACAATAGAATAAAGACCACAATTTACAAAAATGAGCATGTGTCAGCTCCTAAAAACTAGACACCTATTAAACAGCTTTTTTTAACCAACTTTTTTAACCAAAGGAAAACTAAATAGTAGCAATAACTAGGGGTAATTCAGCAGGATGTACATTTACTCAGCTTCCAAGAAAACATTTCTGTTGTATTTTGTTTTGTTTTTGTTTCAGCAGGTTACTCATTTGGAGACGAAGAGCTCACTCCAATCATGAACACAGTGTGAGTATGCAGTACAGTTTCATGTCCTGGAATTACTACAACTCTTAAAATGTACAGAATTTATTCAACATAAAGCATTTTGAAAGGGTTTATATGAGAGGTTGTTATCACTAACAAGTGTACTCTGCACAGTAAGTAACAGTCAGCATGGCCCCTGTTTGGAGAAGCACTTTGAGTTTTACAAAGAAGTGAAGCTACAGTTTGTACGACGGGTTACAGGAAACACTTACACACGTAGCACAACACCTTGACATAAACAGGACTCTCCTTTGGGACTATTCTTTTTTCAACCACACCACAGCCCTGTATTCGTAAGTATGCACCCAGCTGTTTGGGTCAGGGTTAATAACAAGAACAAAACAGATAAGGGAAAATACAATAGATTTTCTTAAAGGCTTATTTTAGGGCTTTGATGCCTTTATTTAAAGACAGTGGATAGAGTCAGAAATTGGGAAGAGATGCAGGAAAGGAACCACAGCTTGGATTTAAACCCAGGCTAAGGGCTTAGAGGACCTGAGCCTCCATACATGGGGTGTGTGCACTAACCACTAGGTTACCGACATCCAAAAAAATACAATATATTGAAATGGTGAAACACTGTTTGCATTGCAGACACATTGGAGTTTACTCAGAATTGCATGTGGAGTGTTATCTGACTGCTATCTGAGGCCAATATGAAAGAACAGAACTCTGCAATGTAACTCTGTAATGAAATATGTATGGTGACCAGGAACAGTGGAAAAACACAATCAAAGAAACAACTGCGATACTTTAGAAAAAGCTGACTTGCGAATGGCATAGTACATTTCAAAACATGAAGACAAGGCATTTGTACATTTAGAAACATAGTGCTGAAGGAAAGGACTTTTACCAAGTGCACATGGCCCTGTCTGCAGAAGTGGTATATAGTGTAATGGCGCTTCTTGGGTAATGTTGGTTATCTTGCCGTTAACTATAACACTACACATACTTAATTCAATATATCTTCGGGTGTGGGTAAGCAAGGGACATCTTCTGCTGTGCGACTCATACTCATACATTTAATGTCTGTCCTTAGCATAGCATGACATACACACAGAACACCAACAGTGAATGAAACCTCACTTGTCTTAAAGCAGTATCACTCCCCCAACCGTAACCATGGGCAACCTTAAAGGCAAAGTGCATCATATCAAACAGTTACTCTTGCAATGGTATGCAAAGTACAAAAATGTATATATAAATGAAATTAGCATTAAATCAAATAATGTTTATCATCTCAACCTGAGAAACCTAAAGATCTATAAAATAAAACTTCAAGAAAATAAATCTCATCTCCATCTTACAATAGGTTAGCTTAAGAGTAGGAACTCCAGCTGGCTTCTCCAAACAGGGACTGTGCTAATTGTTATTTTTTGTGCTTAGTATACTTACTATCGATAAGTGCCTCATGAAAAAAAAGGCCATTCATCCTATAAAACGCCTTGACACCCACACCTAGTTTGATGTTTACATTTCATTTAATGGATGTTGAAAGTCACATTTATGCCTATGATGTATGATATTTGGTCCAATTTAAATCTGACTTTTTCATCCATCACCAAGCCTTATTTGGATACATATGCTCATCTCAGCTGAGTCTGGCTAATATGCAAAGCACAATAAAGTGGTGTACAATTTTACAGACACCTCAGATATTTCTATCCAAAACATCTGTGCAGGAAACGTTGGGTCCAAACATTTTTTGAAGGATATAGGATCCTCAAGGTTTGTGTTTGCATCAGCATCAATAACCAAGTTAAGCTCGAGTTAAGCTAACAAAAACAAATGATGGTAAGAAGACCACAAAATCACAATTAAAGGCCTGTCTTGAACATATAAAGACCTATGCCTTTTCAAAGAAAAGCTGCTACTATGTGGGACAAAAAGCCCAACTACTGTTCTAGAAGTTACCATAATTTATTTAATTCTGAACTGAGTAAGCAAGAGTCTCTTCTTCTTTCCCACCCGGGGCATTGATAGAGTTTCTCTGCTTTAACACAAATTCATTGATGCTAAGGGAACGAGCAGTGCTGCGGCGTCGGACCAGCTCTGCCAGATCCTCAGCCAGGACGCTCTCCATCACGGCGCCCAGAGAATGTCTGATTTTATTGCACAGGTCTGGGCAGCTGAACACATACAGGATAGGGTTGAGGACGCTGTTAAGGAAGCCAATAGTTGCTGCGATTGGGAGAGCCTTTCCTGCAAATTTCTGCGCAGGATGCCCGCTTGGTGCCACCACCTCCATGATGATGAATAAGTGGTACGGAGCCCAGCAGAGTATAAAGGTCACCACCACGGCCACTACGAGACGAACAAAACGGAAAGGACGTCGGCAGCCTCGGCGTGTCAAGCCTTGGTTCACGGCAGCATAGCTGAGGATTATGATTAGCAGAGGGATCAAGAATGCTATGAAGAGCCTCATGAAGGCCAAGGCCTCCTTTCGCTGCTGACATAGGTGTCCCAGGTCAAAGGGCTCATGAGGGAGAAGTCGAGCATAATTGTAATAACACTGGATCTTGCCATTAGGTAGGGCAATGGTATCACGGAATATGTAGAAGGGGATAGTGAAGACAACAGCCAAAGCCCAAATCGCTCCACATATCTTCCCAACAAGCTGGATATTCCTGTAGTTCTGGGCCCAGACGGGTCTCAGAACCACCAAGCAGCGGTCGCAAGAAATGGCCGCCAGCAGGAAGCCACTCACAAACATGTTGAGAAAGAAGATAGAGGAATGGATCTTGCAAAAGGTAGTGCCCAACGTCCAGGTGTTGCCGCGGGCCATGTAGAGGGTGAAGAATGGTAGAGAGGCGGTGGCCAGCAGGTCAGAAGCTGCAAGGTTCAGGATCCAGATGCTGATAACAGAGCGGCGGACGTGAAAGCCGACCACTCCGAGGATGAGGAGGTTTTCCATGATGCCAATGGAAGAGAACAAGCCATGGAGAGTGATGGCGAACACATTTATAGACGTAGCCTTGGCTGTTAGGTTGGATGGAATACCGCTGACATTTGCCTCCTTGTAGAAAGGACAGTACACCATCTTGGAGGAAACACTCAATGTCGTCCAAAGTGATGTCCTAAAACGTAGACTTCAGCTCCACACGGCAAAGATCTGCAACAGAAATGAGAACATGTAAGTTCTAGAGCAGGAAGCTTTTCGGGGGAAATAAAGTCCCTGGTATACTCTTTTTTTTTTTAAACTAAATGTCTCTGGTACCTGGGGAAAGTTGCTGCTGTCGTAATGCAGATATACACTTCAGATCTCACCTCTAAATTACTCTTCCTAAAGTGACCACATTGGCTTTCATCACATTATTTTTACCGTAAGTGTCCCTTTAAAAATGCATGTGTAATAATCATGAAATCACTATCCATCTTTGCAAACTTAAAGGAAAATTGGGTTTAATAGCATTTAACTTGTTATGTGTGGTTTGTATGTTTAACAGCAGCATTTGTGTCTGTGTCAAAGCAGTTATCTGGCATCAAAAAAAAAAAAAAAAATG
The DNA here is from genome assembly GCA_020745685.1 of Tautogolabrus adspersus. Taxonomy (NCBI): domain Eukaryota; kingdom Metazoa; phylum Chordata; class Actinopteri; order Labriformes; family Labridae; genus Tautogolabrus; species Tautogolabrus adspersus. The sequence continues at coordinate 5,046,729 of CM036556.1, read as the reverse complement.
GGCACAGTTATTGTGGTGCCAGAAGTCTTATCTTTTACATCTCTCACCTCCTCTTTTTGCAAAAAAAGTCTAGCCTGTTTGACCTTGTTACAGATAATGCCATTTTGTACTTTAATATCTCTAATTGTTAGTAATTAATCATGTAGGAATAAACCTAAGGCTCAGATTATAGATGACTTGAGAAATGATAGCATTTTTATGAAGTTGTAAAAGACGACTTTATGCACACAAGAAGCACTCTACAGAAGCTCTGACAGGATGTGCATTCATACATTTTATTTTACTCAGTTTTTCTGTGATAACAAATACATTTTGGAGGCTTTCTCAATTTTTTTATCAAGTGTTCATTTCTCAAGATTAAAAAAAAACAACTGAAATGAAGTCCTTATCGAAGGAAAACCAGCATTGCTATCCTGAGACAATCAGATAAACAAGCAGTATCTCAAGAAAATAACCAAAATGAACTTCTTATCACAGAAAAAACGAGTAATAAGTGATAAAATCTATGTATGAACGTCTTCTTAGGGCAAATATAGTTTTCAGCCCTAAGAGAAAAACAATCACTAGTTCTTAAGTCTAATCATGTGTAGTTACTAATCTGTTACGAGTGCGAAAGAAGAAGCAGAAAGAAACGGACAAAATACAAATCTGGAATAATGTCTGCAAATCATCCTTTTGCAGGTTAAAGATAAATCTAAAGTAAATCCACGACTTCCAATGCAAATTTTAGATGTTCAAAGTAACATGCAACTTGTGTATGTATCTGTCTCCCTGCAAGAAAATGTGTGAAACTGAATCTTGCTTAAAATAACTTGTGCTGAAGCCCTGATGCAAACATGCAGACCCTCTCATTGTTAAATTAAATCCCTTACCTTATTGAGTGTGCGTGTGTGTCTCTGGCAGTTCTGTTTAGATCTTATTCATGTCACTGAATCAGACAGAGCCCAGCGTTATTCTCATGAGCTTTTAACCACGATAATAGGAAGTGAAAAACCTCAAGGGAACTTAGTCTTCTCACTAAACAAGCTGCAGCTATGATGATCTGACAAGACTTCTTATAGTCCGTCCTCTGGTCTAAATAAGGCCCGTTTGGTCTGTTGGCTTCTGAATAGAAACTGTGTGAGAAGACAAGTGCTGTCATTTATAGAGCTTTATGTGCAATGATTTGACTTTATTTTGCTCTAGTCTTGTGATTTCTTCAGTAAGTACAGAATCGTCAAAACAACATTTTTTTGCTGCTTGGCTTCAGATAGGTGTCAGATGACCGTTTACCGAAACAGCATGAGTACTCACTGAAGCGAGGATACTAAAATAACAGGTAAAGAACAGACAGCACATAATGACAGTAAAATACTGTATGTACTTCTCTCACTTAACACTGTGTAAAATTGTGAATTTTGACATTAACCACACAGTATGTAAATTCCGCCACCAGGGGGCTCTCAATCAAAACATTAACAAAAGATGATGTTAAGGCTGGCGAGGAATGATGGGAGTGATGGTGCGTTCCATTTACCTTGGAACTTGGATCTCGGAGCTGGGAATGATGTTACACCGGAGTTAACCGTGTTCTTGTTACGAGTTGGCAACAAGTTGGACAAGCAACATGGACTACTCCAGGAGTACCTTTGATTTGTTAGCTGATACCGGGTGATAACAACACAATGCGTGATAGTTTGCAAGTGAAAAACAACTCAACAACATGTTCACAGATAGAACTTGCACGACACTATCGGTGTGATTGATTTAATTACACAAAAAGAGGACTACGTTTTTAATAGACACAAAAGTTACAGCTTAAATGTTACTGTTGATGCATCTTGGATTTCAACTTGAGCTACTTAAGGTTCTCCGAGTTTCCAAGTCAGAATTCCCACTTCGTGTTGAACAGCCATCTGCCGAAACTGTGTCAGGCTTGTTGGAAAATGATATGATATAATCCAAACAGTGTTTCACATCACATGTTGAGAAAGAAGATAGAGGAATGGATCTTGCAAAAGGTAGTGGCCAATGTCCAGGTGTTGCCGCGGGCCATGTAGAGGGTGAAGAATAGTAGAGAGGCGGTGGTGGCCAGCAGGTCAGAAGCTGCAAGGTTCAGGATCCAGATGCTGATGACAAAGCGGCAGACGTGAAAGCCGACCACTCCGAGGATGAGGAGGTTTTAGACGATGCCAATGGAAGAGAACAAGCCATGGAGAGTCTGTAGAAATGCTGAGAAATCTAATTCTGTGTTTGACTTTTTCTTGCATCACTGTGAGGGTTTAAAGTAACCATCTGTGTCCAAACTTCAGTCTATGGTCCAAACCATCATGTGGGTGTAGTATAGGTCGATACTGACACCTGCTGGTCATTTGTGTGTTTAACACACTCCGTTTCTCAAAGGTTGCAGAGCAGTATGTCTCTATAAGTATCTATACTGTCTTAGTTTTCCTATGGGAATATTTAAAGATGAATTGATACACATATGAACATGGAATTGTTACACGGGAGTAAATGCACAGTAAGTAATGCTCATATGTTGAGCAAGCAAAAATCATTCAGTGCCATGCAGTCACTTCTGCTTTATGTGCGACACACTGTGCCTGCTGTTGCTGTGAAGGTTAGTGTGTGTGAAAATGAGCCGGCATAGAGGGTGTTATGGGTGTGGGCATACACACTAACAGTAATCCTTCTGTTATATACAAAGTTAGAACTCACAGTTAGTCACAGGTCATAATTAAAATGTATTGTCCCTTAAGACTGAGTTTAAATGATAGTCTTTAGCACATGCAGTATACAAAATGCACTTTTCAGTCATTTAAAGTTGATTTAATCTCAATAAATGATTGAGGGCTCAATTTCAACGATATCAAGAGTACATTTAAAATTAATACATGGCAAAAAACATTAAAGAAAAAGTATAAATTGTAAGTTAGAGGGAAACTGGGCATTTAAATACAATATAAAAATCGAATAATGCCTACATAAATGTACCTATGTATCTAACACCTGTACACCTGCGCATACACATAGGGCCACGTGCAATCACTCCAGCACTTTTGCACTTTAGTACTCCGGTACTTTACCTCCTGTAGCGGACACTTTAAGCGCTTTCACTCTGAAGGTCACTTCATCCTGCTTTATTTTGAACATCACACCGCCATTTTTTACGCTTGTGTAAATGTGTCTCTGTCGATTAATGTAAACTCTGTTGCTGTTTGTTCATTACTTGTTGTTTGGTTTTAGCTTGTCACTGTGGTTATATCTAAATGTGTATATGTGTTACACCAATCTGCCAAGGGACTACAGATGGAAATTAGCCTATATGGCTACAGTCTGGCATATTTCTAGGTCAAGGTCAAGGTTTCTTTATTTGTCTAGAAAAAAGTCAAAAAACACACGCACATCACTTGATACGGTGCTGAGTCGGAAAAATATCTAAACTGCAAAAAAGACTCGCAACACTAAAGCTCCCAATTATACTCGTATTTAATCACAACGTTTCGAGCCGTCCGGGCTCTTCCTCAGGTGCTGTGTACAGCACCTGAGGAATTTCTTTATTTGTCTCCCTGCACCCTTGCTGCAGAGACAATACATAGTAAAGTAAAAACATCAGTTATTACAAATGTGCAAAACATTAGCTTATCCCTGCTGCTAAGACACACAAACATCCACTTAAGTATCCCTACACACACACACACACACACACACACACACACACATACACACACACACACACACACACACACACACACACACACACACACACACACACACACACACATTCCTACAATCACAAGCGCATGCACACTGCACATACCTACATACTCAGCACATTCCTCTAAGACAGAGACCCTATTCATGCACACATGCAACTCAAATACACTTACTGTTACATACATACATGGCTACAGTTACCGGTACCTTGGGGGCCTCCTGTGTTTCCGTTCATCCTCCATTTTTTGCTCATTAATGAGCTTGTCGTGCACATTGAGTCCACCGTTGACAGACAGAAAAGGGGAACGATACAAATAAACAATGTTCAGCAAGAGACCAACCTCCATGTCGCCAGCAGAGCAGTGCCATATTTACATGTTCATGTTCATTAATGTGCACTGTCCCTATTTTAAATAAATAGATGCAAATAAATGAATCCATCCCAGGTAGTAAAAAACATCCTTTAGTTGGATTCAGCCTGTAATTGTTGGTACTCATGAATTTCAACATGTCCTTGTACATCCGACTAAAAAACCTACAATGGACCCAGTTTGGACTTCAGTCCTCATTCATTTTTATTTCATTTGTGTTTTTAATACTACATAATCAAAGTCAAAGTAAGCCTTGTATGCATAATTGAGACACTGAAAGACTGAAAGAGCATGCTATGTGCTTTTAAAGTCTATAAAACCGTATTTAAATATTGTGTAAAAAGCCAGGTTAGATTTTGAATGGTCTTTTGAAAGTTGCCATTTTTTATATGAACTGTGTTTCAGTCACTTCTCGAAGACGACAGCCTACTATGTGATGACTGGTTAACACATCTGGGTGAGAAACAACAACAACAACAGGAGTTCCCCAAGTCTCTATTTTCGGAATCATAAGCATTTGACAGCAAGTTGTTGAACATGTCTCACACATCCTTTTTCTTGCGTGCTCACTCACAACTGCTGTTGGGGTGGTCATTGGGAAATCAGCTGTCTCATCAGCTGATCTCATCTGTCCAATAGCACAGTGTATCTTTCTCTCTCATTGTTAGCCAATCATCTTTCTGTTTACTTTTCAAACACGAGTCTCTTCTGCTTTTAGTTCATTCATAGTGCTGTTACGGTCGCCCCTTCACCTCCCCATCACCGCCAAGTCTTTACAAAATTATTGGAAGTTCAGTACAGTGTGACACAGACACAGTCACGCACAACATCCACACATAAAAGCTCTCACCCACCCCTAAGCACCATCAGTTCATCATCCTAATGGTTTCAGCAAGAGCGAGGGGGGTCAAGGAGTTCACTAAAAAGGAATGAAATAGTGTTGTTGTTTTTTAAGTTTGTAGAGTCCTTCACGATTGACTGACAGACACACAGTGGATTATGTTCAGTATTAAACTTCATCAAAGTGGGTTAAAAAAGGAAATGACAAGAAAGGAAGACACCCATTAGTCGTGATTTGTTCGTGTTTATGTAAAGGGTTGAAAAAATGTATATAATTAAGTTAAATGAGTTAAAAAGGGACCCCAATATATTTTTTCATGTGTCTAAAATAGCTATTTAAAGCCACATTTCAGTGCACTGAACTTGTTACAATGTTATTGTGATACTAGATCAGGTCACTAGAGGGCGCATAGCACTTGTGAGAAGCATAATACCCTAAAGAGGCACATGCTGCGGAATAAATCCTGCAACCGAGCTGAACGCAAGTCTAACTTCGTTGCCTCTTTGTATTTACATACAGGTGGGTTTATTGTCCTCAAAACCACATGCATGAACACTAGTATAATGGTTAAGAGTGTTGGGAATTTTGTCAGTAAGAGAATAATGTTTGAAGTCGAGTACTTTTACAGTTATATGTGAGAAATAGAGATGTTAAGCTGTACACTAGCATGCTAGGCTAGCGCACCTGTTGCTAATGCATGGTACCATTACGAAGCACGTGAAAATATTAAGACACATTAAAGGGGTTTGTTTTGTTTAGCTAATGATTCAGAAATCATACAGAGAGCTAATCTGGACGTTTCATGTTCTGTTTTATGTATTTATGTTTCTTATAGACTTAAGAAGAGACATTATGTCACGGGTTATGTGTGAATGTGTGATACTGGAGACAGTAGTTTGAGTAGGGGCAACAGCTACTCAGGTTAACGTTGGATATTGTTTAATGTTTAATGTAATGAAAATGTAATACTAGTTACAGAAAAGATGTATGTTTAATGTAAAGGAAACAGAAGAGTATTTACTTACAGACATTTATGGTTATTTACTCTACTTCAGGTAAACATTTATATTTTATGAAGTTACTGGTCGTTTTCTGAAGATATTGTTATATATGTGAAAACCAAGTTACTCAATGCAACTTGTGTATTTCAATATCTTAAGAAGTCATGGTTAAAATATGATGTTATGAGTAGAATAAATCCTGCAGCCGAGCTGAATGCAAGTCTAACTTCGTTACCTCTTTGTATTTACATACAGGATTTAGAAACACTCCTCCCTGGCACCCCTAGGCCAGGACGGGGGAGCAACATTTAGTTACGTCTTTTAGAGTTGTCTGTATCCCGTGAGTATTTGTTATTGTATTATTTTGAAAGTTTAGTCTTTACTGTTTCCTGTTTTATTTTTGTAGTTCTCTCCCCAGTGTCTATAGTTTAACTTCCTGCCCCTGTGTGTTTTCCCGCCTTTGTGATTGTGTGCCCCGCCTTGATTGTCTTCACCTGATGTGTCATTGGTGTCAGCTGTGTCTGATTACCCCAGTGTTCATTACATCTACCCTCCCCATGTTTCTGCCATCTCATCTCCAACTGTGGAGTTTTCTTTGTGCTGTACTTCACAGTTTGTGGAAACTTGTAAGATTTGGACTTTTTTTATTTTCAGCCTTTTGTTTTAATAAATCATTTTTGTTTTCTCCTCGTGGGTTTTCCTTTTTCTTTAAACTGTGACCCAATATGAGGAAGGTTTCAACTGCAACCTACTTACTCAAATACTCCACGATGGAGGAGCTACAACAAATGTAGAATTAGAATCAGCTAGCTCATGGACAACATTTGGACCTTATCAGCAGCTCATCAACACCCAGCAGCAGCAACTCCACCACAGTGACCCGAGCAGTGCCAGCAGGAGCAACCAAAAAGTAAGTGAGATTAACTAAGACCATAATACAAAGTGGTTAATTGCTTCTATATTTTCACACTCATGATATTTTTACTGTTGGGGTGAGCTGCATGTGGCGACCAGCCTCCTGTTTTGTATAATTAGGTTACTGCAGCAGCTTGAATCAAACGCCCGAACAACACAACTCGCACTGGCAGTTCTTATCATCTAAACTTCTAACATGCATGGCCAAACATTTTTAATCACAAAAGTCCACGGCTAACACGCGCTGCTCAGGCAGGCAGCAAGCATCAGCAGTTTGCATCCTTCTAAATCTGAGTCCAAGCTGTATCAGTGTTATGGATAGATTCCAAGAGACTATGTCCCTGGTTTTCTTGCTCGTCAGAAGCTATTGACTGCACCTGTGATGTTTTCCTCACCTGATGGCTGATGACAATCAGCTGGGCTGGGAGGCTATATAGAGAGTTTCTTTGCTAAGTTGGTTGTGTGTATCCAGAGAGTCAACACCATCAGTTGACTTTCTGTGTTTTTGTTTCTGAATGAAACTCTCAGTTGTGTGTGTTTTGAAAATGCATTTTTCTTTTGGCTGTTTTGTGACTCCTTCCATTACCCCTCTTTTCTTTGACTCCTACTGATCTTTTGAACTCCAATTTTACGTTTGTCTATCATTTTGATAGAATTAGTGGGTGGTTTGAAGGGTTATGCTCTTCTTCCACCTTAAAGAAACCCAAGGCCCACTCACCACCCCAGCACAACAATGCAGCTCGAGTTTGTTTTGGTTTCATGCTGATGCTCAATGGCGACATCTACTGGATCAAAAAGTCACACATTGAGCATTTAAAGTCTGTGTAATCTGAAAGAGGCAAAACAAGTTTGAAGAAAACCTGTAGCTTCTTGTAGCTGAATATTTGCCTTTGAGAGACTCAACAGCTTTAAAGATTGAATATGCTTTTTGTCTAACTGTACTGTGTATGATTGTTATTAGTATTTTGACAACATGAATGCATTTTTATCAGTTTTAAGTTTTCTTTATGGGTTTGGAAAAAGGCTTCAATTAGGACTGACTCCTACATGAATTACATATAAGTCTCAAAGTTCTAACTTCCGTACTCTATAAATATAGGAGAAGCTGAGGCTCTTAATCATTTAGTTTCTGATTGCTGAGCTCCACACCTTCTGAACAGACACTCTTCACTTCGTTCGACAAACTTGTTAACTGTTTTTTATTCGTTCTAAACTCGACTCCTTTCTTGAAAATGGACACCCACTTCATTTTTGAGCAAGTCAAAGAAATGAAACAGTCCTTCTCTGAAGAAGAGCGGCATCACTACCAAGCAGAAGTAAGTTACTGTAAAAGAAAATCAAGATGCAATGCTTTTAGTCGTGCTGTATTGTTTAATATGTTGTTTGTGTGAGCTGCTTCAAACTGTACGGTGGTGAATCTGTGTTGCAGAAAATGTTGCTGAGGCAGTTTATGCTTCTGGAGCAACAGGATCAGGTCCCTGATAGTTTGACTGTCAGACACATGAAGACCTGGCTGCTGAAACAAAGAAGCTTCCTGGATGAGTGAGTGATACTGATCATTAATGTCAATCTAACACTGATGGAAAACTGACTTGTGACTTTTTTTATTTTCAGCCTTTTTGATATTTTGTTTTAATAAATCATTTTTGTTTTCTCCTCGTGGGTTCTGCTTTTTCTTTAAACTGTGACCCAATATGAGGAAGGTTTCAACTGCAACATACTTACTCAACTACTCCACGATGGAGGAGCTACAACAGATGTAGAATTAAAATCCGCTAGCTAACGTTAGCATCCAGCGCAGCCTGAGAAGCCCAGCAGACATCAGCAGCTGTTGCCACTGCACACTACAAACCAGACATGGACAACATTTGGACCTTATCAGCAGCTCATCAACACCCAGCAGCAGCAACTCCACCACCACCACAGTGACCCGAGCAGTGCCAGCAGGAGCAACCAAAAAGTAAGTGAGATTAACTAAGACCATAATACAAAGTGGTTAATTGCTTCTATATTTTCACACTCATGATATTTTTACTGTTGGGGGTGAGCTGCATGTGGCGACCAGCCGCCTGTTTTGTATAATTAGGTTACTGCAGCAGCTTAAATCAAACGTCCGAACAACACAACTCGCACTGGCAGTTCTTATCTAAACTTCTAACATGCATGGCCAAACATTTTTAATCACAAAAGTCCACGGCTAACACGCGCTGCTCAGGCAGGCAGCAAGCATCAGCAGTTTGCATCCTTCTAAATCTGAGTCCACGCTGTATCAGTGTTATGGATAGATTCCAAGGGAAACTATGTTACTGGTTTTCTTGCTCGTCAGAAGCTATTGACTGCACCTGTGATGTTTTCCTCACCTGATGGCTGATGACAATCAGCTGGGCTGGGAGGCTATATAGAGAGTTTCTTTGCTCAGTTGGTTGTGTGTATCCAGAGAGTCAACACCATCAGTTGGCTTTCTGTGTTTTTGTTTCTGAATGAAACTCTCAGTTGTGTGTGTTTTGAAAATACATTTTTCTTTTGGCTGTTTTGTGACTCCTTCCATTACCCCTCTTTTCTTTGACTCCTACTGATCTTTTGTTTTGAACTCCAATTTTACGTTTGTCTATCATTTTGATAGAATTAGTGGGTGGTTTGAAGGGTTATGCTCTTCTTCCACCTTAAAGAAACCCAAGGCCCACTCACCTCCCCAGCACAACAATGCAGCTCGAGTTGTTTTGGTTTCATGCTGATGCTCAATGGCGACATCTACTGGATCAAAAAGTCACACATTGAGCATTTAAAGTCTGTGTAATCTGAAAGAGACAAAACAAGTTTGAAGAAAACCTGTAGCTTCTTGTAGCTGAATATTTGCCTTTGAGAGACTCAACAGCTTTAAAGATTGAATATGCTTTTTGTCTAACTGTACTGTGTATGATTGTTATTAGTATTTTGACAACATGAATGCATTTTTATCAGTTTTAAGTTTTCTTTATGGGTTTGGAAAAAGGCTTCAATTAGGACTGACTCCTACATGAATTACATATAAGTCTCAAAGTTCTAACTTCCGTACTCTATAAATATAGGAGAAGCTGAGGCTGTTAATCATTTAGTTTCTGATTGCTGAGCTCCACACCTTCTGAACAGACACTCTTCACTTCGTTCGACAAACTTGTTAACTGTCTTTTATTCGTTCTAAACTCGACTGCTTTCTTGAAAATGGACACCCACTTCATTTTCGAGCAAGTCAAAGAAATGAAACAGTCCTTCTCTGAAGAAGAGCGGCATCACTACCAAGCAGAAGTAAGTTACTGTAAAAGAAAATCAAGATGCAATGCTTTTAGTCGTGCTGTATTGTTTAATATGTTGTTTGTGTGAGCTGCTTCAAACTGTACGGTGCTGAATCTGTGTTGCAGAAAATGTTGCTGAGGCAGTTTATGCTTCTGGAGCAACAGGATGTGTGTCTAATAGATAGTTCAATGTAAAACCAGTCATCTATGGGCTACATAGTCTTCCTAAATGAAACATCTGTGCTGTGGTCAAAATATAACATGAATCAAGCACCAGAGGAGGTTTGTGACCCTGTATAAACCAGCTCTCTCAGAACGCTCCGTTTTGGTGTGTGTGTCTCTTTAAATGCAATAAGTCCCTCTCACCCCACCCCTCTCTTCTGCGGGGTGTGCTGACAAGTTCAGCTTTGAGCTTCCGTGGCAACTCGTCAGCGTGCCCCCTGAGAAAGACATGGCTGCCGGAGAGGACATAGAAGGGGAAGGTTTTTTTTTTTTTTTTTACCAGAATCCCATTGTGACGTCACAAGGACAGCAAATTTGAAACAATCTCTGTGTTGTAAGACTTATGCAGACCACAAACAAAGGACTGGATGGGTTTATTTCACATTTTTTGAGTCGGTAGACACTCAGGTTAGCCAAATATATGTTCAAAAACACTGTCAAAGTGGACATGTGGATGCAGGAACTGATGTTGCTCTGCTCTACGCTCACCCCGGACCTTACCGTGTTCCTTTGACCCCAGTGCCACATATTTGAGCTGGTACAAGCAGGTCGCAGGAGAGGAACCTAAAATAATATCCTCCTTCTTCAAAAGTGCTTCGAACAGCTTCCATAATCGGTCTAAAATCCAACCCCCCGACCTTCTGGTTGAGACACGACCAAATCTACAGCCTGAGCCACAGTCGCACTTAGTCTTTCTGAAAAAGACTTCTACACACACACACACACACACACACACACACACACACACACACACACACACACACACACACACACACACACACACACACACACACACACACACACACAACAAAGGTGACGTGTTCTACAGACAAAAACACTTTTTCACCATAGAAAGGTCAACAAAAACATCTGAGAAACCAAAGCACTTTCTTTGAATGAACTAAGACTACGAGTGCAGTATTGTTGTGTTGGATACACAATCTCAGCATAATGTGGCAAATCGTGGCTTTCTCACTTCCTCTAGTGTGAGCAATTGACACCTTCTTATTTGCACCGACTGGGTAAGGGGCTGACAGTTTTCCGCTGAAGAAGTAACTTCAGTCTTTGACCTCAGTCTTTGACCTCATTTCTTCATCATACAGTACTGGAAGAGTGTGAACACCAAGAGTGGAGGATGCTCAAGTTTTATGTGCTCTTTGTTCTTCTTCATAGAGCAGGTACGTCTCTGTTTGTTTGTTCATGCAGAAACAGGATTACATGTAGTGTAAATTATGAGTTTTCTTGGACTTTGAAATGTGTCAATTGGTATTTACATTTTTTGTTCTCTGTTTTTCAGATGGTACTCTGCTCTACGCTGACCCCGGACAAAATGTGACCTTATCGTGTTCCTTTGGCCCCAGTGCCTCATATTTGAGCTGGTACAAGCAGTTCGCAGGAGAGGAACCTCAAATAATATCATCCTTCTTCAAAAGTGCTTCGAACAGCTTCCATAATCGGTTTAAAATCCAACCCCCCGACCTTCTGGTTGAGACACGACCAAATCTACAGCCTGAGCCACAGTCGCACTTACAGTAATCTTTCTGAAAAAGACTTCTACACACACACACAACAAAGGTGACGTGTTCTACAGACAAAAACACTTTTTCACCATAGAAAGGTCAACAAAAACATCTATGAGAAACCAAAGCACTTTCTTTGAATGAACTAAGACTACGAGTGCAGTATTGTTGTGTTGGATACACAATCTCAGCATAATGTGGCAAATCGTGGCTTTCTCACTTCCTCTAGTGTGAGCAATTGACACCTTCTTATTTGCACCGACTGGGTAAGGGGCTGACAGTTTTCCGCTGAAGAAGTAACTTCAGTCTTTGACCTCAGTCTTTGACCTCATTTCTTCATCATACAGTACTGGAAGAGTGTGAACACCAAGAGTGGAGGATGCTCAAGTTTTATGTGCTCTTTGTTCTTCTTCATAGAGCAGGTACGTCTCTGTTTGTTTGTTCATGCAGAAACAGGATTACATGTAGTGTAAATGATGAGTTTTCTTGGACTTTGAAATGTGTCAATTGGTATTTACATTTTTTGTTCTCTGTTTTTCAGAAGGTACTCTGCTCTACGCTCACCCCGGACAAAATGTGACCTTATCGTGTTCCTTTGGCCCCAGTGCCTTATATTTAAACTGGTACAAGCAGTTTGCAGGAGAGGAACCTCAAATAATATCCTCCTTCTTCAAAAGTGCTTCGAACAGATTCCACAACCACTTTAAAAACGACAAGCGCTTTTCAGTTCACACTGGGGCCGAATTCTACAATCTGCTCATCTCTCAGGTGCAGGACTCGGATTCAGCGATGTATTACTGCGGACACACCGTCCTAGCAACCACTGAATTCTATAAAGGAATATTTTTGGTTTTAAAAGGTATTTTCACTCATGTTCTACATTTTTTTGACATGTCTTTCCTTGATTTTTTATTGTATTTGATTTTCCATGTCATGACCCATTCTATGCTTTTCTTTATTTTTTTGTTTTGTTTCAGAGTCTAGTCACAAGTCTTACATTCTGCAGCCAGCATCCGACTCAGTGCTGCCAGGAGGCTCTGTGAACCTGAGCTGTGCGGTACGCACCGGGACCTGTGATGGAGAGCACGATGTTTACTGGTTCAAGAAGGATTCAATAAACTCCCCATTGGGAATCATGTACATCAACGCGCACAGCAGCAGTCAGTGTGGTCGGGACCCCGGGGGTGAGCCTCCTGAACGCAGATGTGTGTACAGCTTATCAAAAAGGAACGTCAGCGTGTCTGATGCTGGGACGTACTACTGTGCTGTGGCTCACTGTGGAGATATTTTGTTCGGGAATGGAACAAGACTGGAAGTTGGAAGTGAGTACCAGACTTTTATAAAATATCTATAAAACAGTTTCTTGGCTTGGTTCATTATTTTGAGTACCCTAACCCTGTTCACAGGGAAAGAAGACGACCTTTCCACCGTCTTGATGTATTGCGTGGCTGCAGCTCTACTTGTCTCTGTAATCTTGAACATAATCCTCATCTGTCTCCTGTCCAAAATGATCAGGAGGAGACGTCTTTATTCTGGAGGTAAAATGAACTTATATTTATCAGTGAAAAAAAGTGTTTTCCTGTTCTATATGAGGAAAGAGTCGCCTAACTAACTTACAGAAACAGTTGTTTGTCCTCGCCAGAGCTGCTTATTGCATGTGGTGTACTGTACTGTATCTTTGACAATTCTCCACCTCTGTATAATAAAGGTGAAACGGAAATCTGTTGCTGAGGTCATGGAATTAGAAAAACATTTTTATTATGATGAATGAATAAAACCTTTACACCTTCTAGGGAAATTTGCCTTGCTTAAAAACATGCAAGACAAACGATAATCAATCTTTATTCAATGCCTTAAGAAATGTAATCTCAAGATACAAAAGAGCAGGTAAAAGACCTTACTCTATGTTCTATTATATTACAAACGAGCAGGATAGGAGCTCAAGGTGCCCCAGCAGTCTAAACCTATAGCAGCATAACTAGGAGCTTGTCATTATCTGTGCCAGCTCTAAGCTTCATCACAATATGCTTAAAAACAAGAAACAAATTCATGAATAAACCAAATACATCATTGAAGCAAGTCATGATTACATGTAAGGGATGTCAAGTAGTAGACTCATTTAAATCAAATGAAATTAACAATAACTAAAAACATTTTTCTGAGTTTTTTTTTAACGGAGTTATCTGCTTTGCAAATGAGCTCTTCTTCTGTTTAATTAAGAACAATTCAATACAGGTACGATTCAATAAGTCAACTTCTTCCGACTCTGTTTCGGGCGCGTAAGAACGAATGAAGGAGCTTGACTTTTCTTTCTTGTGTTGTGTATTTATTTAATTTGTTTTCTACAAATTATTTTTATTATATAAATAAAAATATAAATTATAAATAAATAAAATATAAATTATTTTTCATAAAAGCTACTTTTTCTTTTTTTTAGGCCTACATTTTTGTAAATTTTCCTCTGAAAAAATTGATTCAGCATAGTATCGTGATATTTAGCGTGGCGATATTATATCGTCTCATCGCAGCCAAGTATTTCTATTATTATATTAATAGCAAATGTGCTTTTTTAATTTTGAATTTCTGAAGGGGTTGCACAATTCATTTTGAACAAGTTGTAATGTTAAAAATTCAAGTTCAATTAGACTGAAATATTAACAGTTCAGATTGTACTTTTATCACAGTGTTGGTCAGTCTGTGGGCTTGACTCCCGTTGACTGGGATGAATACACTGATAATTTGTTCTTATTGAAAGAACAGGTCTTGATTTAGTTTAATTTTTGGACATTATATGATATCAAAGTTTCCACTGAGCTCGAGGGACGACAAGGAGAGACTGCTCAGAGGACCTGAGTGATGGTGTTGGGGTGTAAGGGGTTAAAAGTTCTGCTAGATAAGACTTGGCTAGACCATGCAGTGACTTTAAAAAAAGTATTAAGTTGAAGAAAGTGCAGACTTCATACAGTTTTATCAGAGGTGGTGAGCAGCTGAAAGCTTTTTCATTTCTTTTCAGGTTTTCTCTGAAATATTTCTATCATAACTCATTTCTCCCAGATAAACGGCTGCTAATTGTTTTATCTGAATAGAAACTACAATGATGATCTTTTTCTATAAATGTAGGGCTGCAGCACCAGTCCACTGTCCAAGACTTCACCGCTGACGATCAGGTATGAGTTTAATACAAAGACACGGCACATATTTAAATAAGTGCCACCTCTAATCATTCCTCTTTCTTTTTTAATGTGTGCTTTGTATCCTGCAGAATACGGACTTGGACACTTTGCAGTACGTTGCTCTGGACTTCAAAAAGGGAAAAAGAAAGAGCCGGAGACAGAGGAGCACAGAGGAGGAGACGGTCTACTCTGCAGTGAGAAACTCTGCAGATCAAGATTAATGCTCCTAACACATTTATAACCTTAAACCTACGTTTACTCCACTTCTATATAAATAGTATTTTCCTTCAAGTTTAATTTTTTATGACTAATAAGACTCTTTCTTCTTAAAATAGCACGTCATGTATCGGTCATTTAAGTCTGCGATGCTTGTTTCAGCTGCAGACCTTTATATAATATAATCTGTGCGAGTTCACTTCCAAAATGTTTGATCTGTTTTATATTTTATTAGCTAAAAAGACGAGGTAACCTGTGTTCCTTCAAAATAAAACATGTCTTCAGATTTCTATGACTCACTGTAGCAACGGCAATATTCCAAAATGATATACTGTAAAACGTTTAATATTATTATCCTGTGGCTCAGTTGGTGGAGTCGGTCTGCTCTCAACTGGTAGGTCAGGGGTTCAATCCCCAGCTCCTGCATAAACGGGTCCGATATGTCCTTGGGCAAGACACTTAACCCCAGGTTGCTCCATCTGCTTCACCGGCGGCGTAAACATGTGTAGGAATGGGATTAGTTACTCCGATGGTCACTTTACATAGCAACCACTGCTTTCAGTGTGTGAATGTGTAGGTGTGACCTGCGGTGTGAAAGCGCTTTGAGTAGTCAGAAGTCTAGAAAAGCGCTCTACACGCTCAAGTCAGGTCATCATTTACCAATATGAGACAGGCTTTTAATTACTTTCAGCAGTACTTGTGCACAGCAAAGATGGGAAAGACTATGAAAATGTAAATGTACACCAGATAGAATATTTAACTTTGTACAAAATGAAGCTTTTTAAGAGTATTCTGCTGCATGGTTGGTACACATTCTAGCATTATTCTCTTTTTTGGACAGATGTTGAAGTTCATCTTTATTTTTTGTGTTGTGCTGGTTTTTCTCCTTGTCTAATCTGCAAACTCTTTCACCACTAAATACATAAAGGCCTCAAACTGAGAGTTGCCTTTATTGTCAAAACGTGCAGCAACACCAGGCTAGAAAAAGAGACTGTGCTGCTGTCGGAGCCGTCTTTACATCATGTTTACATGGACACAGAGTGTTAAGTATAAAGCTGTTTTAGTCAAGGACTAGAGAAAAAAACAATAACATAGTCTACTCACTGTTTATTTGGATGTGACATCCAAAGTAAGTGTCTTTAGATCACGGTCATTCCATGTCAATTCATGTGCAATGTGAAACTACGAGGTAACTAAAGTGTGCTAACATTAGCCCGCTAACACAACAATGCAGACCACTGTGAATCGCAGCTCGAGCCAAGGACCATTTTGTCCGCCGCTTGCTCTTAATGTGCTTAATAATGGTGCGTTCTAATTGATAACGCCTTCGCGCAAGTGGAGGTGTCTCTGGAGGAGAGCGGAGGCTTCAGAATAGCGGAGGTGTCACCAAACAGAAGTTTGTTTTGGTTTAATACTGGTGCTCACGGGCGACATCTACTGGATCAAGAAGTCACATATTCTCCCTTTAAAGTCACGGTACACACATTTAAAACAACAGCAGCTAAAGAATTGTGATTTGTATTCTGGGCTGTAGGTGAATCATTTCTGATTCCTACATTCCCCATAATGCAACCCTGATGACATCATCCGGATAAATTATTTTTTGGAAAATATTTCAGAAGACATGCAGCTGTTTAAGGCAGAGTAATTCTCTCCATGTGTACATTTGGTGAACTGACCCTTTAAATTCACTGTCAGGTCCTTTCTCCTCACTTTGCTGTGTGCAGTTCAGCTCGTGGTCAGTAGGGAGCAGCAGTGCACCTACAGTTGATATCACACAGGTGTTAGATCATGATGGTTTCATATATGACGAGCACATTTTACTGATTGTATATTTTAAGAAAGGACAAAAGCCACTGTTACCACTAGACAGAGAAGACTGCACAGATTAGTTATTGATAGTAAAGTCACACAGAGTAACAATACAGTAGATCATTTTAACTTTTCAAGTGTGTCCTCGTAGTTCCGCCCACAGCGTGATGTTTAGATGTACTGTTGTGGTCGACATATAAACAGATCCCATCTCTGACCTATTTTCAGAGCTCAGTCGGTACCATGAGAGCAATATCTGCTGTCATTATGTGATGCTATCATGTTCCCTCAATCAGTTTGGTGAAATAGAAATATGAATGTAGCTGCTGTTTAACCACATTAATTAATTAGCCTTACAATGCTTTGGAAAAAATGACAAAAAATGGACATTTGCACTGCCACAGATTAAACCCTCGTCCTCTCCCACTTCAGTAAACAAATAAAGTTGATGAGACGTTTGATTTGCACGTTTTGATCGACTTTGGCGTTGTTTCTCCTAAATTCTCTTCATGAAAGATTTATTTAAAAGAAAGTAAAAAAAGAAAACTCATCTGAGTTCCTGCTTTGGTCAAGCTCGCCCACGTGAAGTTCAGCTCGAGTGGTTTTTTGGCCCTCCCCTCCGCCTGACAGGATGTCTATGTGGTTTTATTTGCAATGTTTGTTTCAGTTGCTTCTCAACAACGGCGTTGTTCTTTCACTGGCATACTAATTTAGTCTTACACTTTTATGAAGTTAAAGAAAAACAACCTACTCTGAGTCATAGTTTGAGACTTGAAGCTGTCGTAGTTGTGAAAGGAGGAGGGACATCTGATATTCATTTATACTGTATATTCAGATCACTATAAAAAAAGTTTTTTTGCTGAATTATTTCTATTTAGTCATTTTTCACCCATAACTGACCTGATTTACTTTCATTTCCAGGCCTAAAATGATGTGCTGCCACATATAAGCCCAATGAGGATCTCTGGTAGCAGCTCCCAATGTGTTTGTCTTATTCTCAACAGTTTTGACTGATAAACTGAGTCAAACAGCAAAGACAGCTCCTGTAAAATATATTCCTAAAATTACAAAACCACCACCTTCAAGATATTCTTTCAATTGGAGGAACTAGAATCAAAATTATGGGAGTGATACAAGATGGAAAGAGTTTCTCATTTTGTAACCCACAGCAGATGCTACTTTTTCTCTCTCCACTGACTCTCAATAGAGTAAAGTCTGCACACAAACCTAACAGTTTTGAAAAGTTGATTACAAGCAGTAGAGTAAGGTTTATCTGCCTATTAAAAAATGTAATGCTTAACATTAGCAGAAAGACAATAGAGTATAAAATCTGGAAGAACTGGCCTTCACAATCTAGAAAGACTTCCTTTTACAAAATCTGCTCCAAATAACTTTTTATATTTGTGAAGTTTTCAGTAAACTTCTCGCTTAACGTGGCCCTGCAGACCGTGGAACGACTGGCTACTGTTTCTTCTTTTAAAGCCATTTGGTAATGTTTCACAAGATGTGCCAGTGAGTTGATTAAAGTGCCGTCTAATAAGAAGCATGTCAACCCTTCACAGACACAAGAAAGAGTTCAGTTACGGAGCTCTAAATGTCAGCACAGACACTAAAGAATTGTGTTTGACAAGCAGCCGTATGTGCAACACGTCAAAACCACAGTAAACAACTCTTCTCAATATAGCAATGATCCAGGAAGTACAGGCCCATGTGAGAAAGGTGATGCTAAGACGCGCCTCTTCTCTACTGCGTTTTGTTTTTTTAAAAGCACGTACATGCAGACCGCAAACACCAACACACTTTAAAAGTCACACACAGAAGCTCGTCTCTGCTCGGTAAAGGCCTGCAGTGTGGTTAACATTGCTTTTAGATCTGTAAGGTCCAACACAAGTATATGATCTTTGAATTCTTTCAACTGTGCGTAATAAAAACAAGTGTCACTCTCTTAAACGAACTCATGTTTCAAAATGCACAACCACATAAAAATGACATGACTGCACCAATAAAGTAAAGCTCTGTATGGTTTTATACATGTCCTGCAGTTTACTCCACATAGCAAGTTGACTATTTGAAATTAGGTGACAAAACAATGTAAGGGCTGCAAAATCTGTCTTAAATGGTTTGCTTGTGAAGTGGTTGAGGGGTAAAGGAGCCCTCAGGTTGTATCTCCAAAAAAAGTCCACATTAACTTATTGTCGTTGCCAAACCATGACCTTTCCTTAACCTAACCGAACACGTGTCAGAGCCCCAATCTAATCAAACCACAAATGTCCCACACAGTTAACTACTTACGGAAGGCCTATGCACCGCCACTACATGGCAGATTCTTGTTTACAATGACACAATGAAGGGAAAAACCAAGCAGCAACCTCCGGTTTTGAAAAATGAAGCTGATGCGGAAGTGAAAAATCCTGTAGTTTATCGAGTTACTATTTGAGGCTGGCTGCAGAAACCCCAGAAGTCACAAACACACCACATTCAAAAAGCCTGTTTTACAGCAGAAATTAACATGTTTACAGCCTGATTCAAAAAAATTAGAATAGGTCTGATTAGCTCATGTCACTGTACGGGGAGGAGTTATTCACATTGACGGGTGGGCGCAGTGTAACAGTTTGTCAAGAGGCTTAAACCCTCATCAGCTCCAGCTCTTAGTCTGGCGTTATATTGACTGAAAGTTAGGGTGAGACAGGATATACAGCAGGATTTGGAGTCCCATCTCACCATTGATGGGACTTCTAAGCCCCCTGCACTAACAGATTGGGTGACATCACTCAGACTTCGCCCATTAATTACAGTCTACAGGAACAAATGAGATTCTTTCAGGAAAGGTTGACCTGATAATAAGCAGTTTATCAAGCACAATAATTGAAGTGATTAGCCTCAGCAGAGTCGTTTGGTTTTTGGTTGGCCTTCTTCCTCTTTTCGGCTTTTTCTGATCTACAACTATGCAGAACATGTGTGGTCATACTTCCATGTACAGCCCATGCTCAAAACTTCTCCACATCTTTATCTAAAGTTTTCTTTTTCTCTGTGACTATTCAGTCAAAGCAGACCAAAACCTATGGCCAATTATTCCTCTCCGTCGTCATGCTAGTGTAAATTTCCTCAAAAGTTGCGTTAGACCGTGAGAGATTTTGCGAGATTTCCATTTTTTACAGTCAGGCTCCTGTTTGTTGGGTTCTCTTAGTGTGATGTTTTGTAGTAGTCATATTGTTTCTCTCCAAAAAACTTGAGGAACAAAACTGTTTAATCTTTCATTGTCGTCATATTGTGTGTCTCTTAAGATTTCTAAAATCTTTCAGTGTGGGCCAGGCTTGACAGAGCATGTGTCATTGCAGCTGCATGCATTGAGACTTAAATCTATAATACTGTTGTTGTTTTTTTAACCAACCAACTTAACCAAGCATTCCCTTTCCATGCACTTAAGCATTTAAACTAGGGCCCGACTGATATTGGATTGTTGATCCCTCAACATGTGCATGTACGTGCATCACCGCTTGACACTCTGGAGAGTGATAATGCTTGTTGTAATCCATATAGCGCCATCTGCTGGTGAAAGCGAGCTGCTAGTGTAATACTATGAAACTCAAATGAAATGCTATTTGACTGGTGAATAAATCTAGTAATATCGGCGCATATCTGCGATAACATTAGCAGTTACCGATAGTCACTTTATACGCTAATATCGGCTGGCTGATTAATCGGTAGCGCTCTAATTTAAACACACACATCCCCGCAGGTACACATTCTAATCCAATGAATAATTGTGATCCATACACAAATCTGACCAAGAGAATGACGAACTTGTGTCATAGCTATGGAGGACAGCATGTCTGCCAGATAGAAGGAAAAAAACTTCTGAGCACAGTGTGAAGAACAAACACTGACATGCAGTTTCTTCTACGCCTCCATTCAAATGTGGACTTGAGCTGTAGAACAATGTTGTGACATTTACTGTCGTCGTCTGATGAGACTCCTCTTTTCGTAAGAGAACAAATGGGCAGTCTGCTTCTATATCTGACCAATCACGAACAGCCCTCGTCTTCTATAAGAGTTGGGTGCTTCCATCAACACAAAGAAAAGGATGTGTAGCTCTGCAGCGATGGTGCCACACATTTTTCTGGTGCTTCTTGGTGAACTGTGTAAGTACCTTCATATTTTGAATAGACTTCTTTGTGAAATGTTTTAGGTTTTCTGAGGATGTGTGATATGACTTTATACATTTCTTTGCAGGTAAAGTGGCAGCAGATTACAAGATCCCAGGTGTTACTCAGGACAGTGGGATTAAAACGGCTAAAATCGGGGGGCATGTGACCTTGCACTGTTCGTTTAAGAATGAAGCTGTAAACTTCCTTTCTTGGTACCAACAAAATTTGGGAGGCAAACCTGTAGTCATTGCAACACGGATGAAGCTCAACACAGAAGCCACCATCTCCCCTGCTTTTAAAGAACGATTTCAAGTCAAAGTAGGAGTTAACGAAGGTATCAACCATCTCATAATCAAAGACATTCGACCGTCGGATTCAGCAACATACTATTGTGGGATTTTAGAATTCAACGCAATTGAATTTGGAAAAGGAGTGTTCCTTCATGTCAAAACATCATCGTCCAACACTGTCGTCCATCAGCCAGCTTTAGACCCACTCTGGGTGGGAGAGACTGTGAATTTGAGCTGCACAGTATACGCTGAACCATGTGCAGAGGAGCAGAGCTTCTACTGGTTCAGACATGGAGCTGCTCAGCCGTCAATCATGTATCACAGTGCGGGAATGTGCCAGCTTGACTCTGAATCTCACGTGAAAAATTGCACTTTAAACCTCCCTATAAAGTCTGCGAGCTCCTCTGATGCAGGATTGTACTACTGCGCTCTGGCTTCATGTGGGGAGGTTGTGTTTGGGAATGGAACAAGAGTGGAGGTTCGAGGTAGGTTATAATAGCCAATAGGGCTTATGATGGTTCAACTTAATAAATATTGCTCCATGTATCTGCACATTGATACAAAAAAGGGATATTCGACATAGTTTTCTCTTGATTGCACAGGAGGTTCTGCAAAAGTCCCCTTTCTCCTGGTGTGTTGCCTGAGCGTGGTATTGGCAGGTTCCGTAATCGTGCTCCTCATCTTGGCTGTCATCATTTACAAGTTGAACAAGAAGGCATGTTCTCTCTGCAAAGGTACGATGATATCTTTAAGGCATTTAAAACTGTTCTGCAATCATCTTCCTTTGTCATTCATGTACTTTGATTTGCAGGAACAGTTCCTCATCTGACAGTTTCTGCAGCCTCTGACACCACGGTAGGTGAAATAACTGTGTGATAAAGCTAAAATTACTCATCCTAAATGCTGCCTTATTCACAGCTACTTTTCACCTCTGTGCTACTCCTGACTTTATTTTGTCATTACCAGAGACAAGATGCTGATACTCTACACTATGCAGCTCTAAGTCTGAACAGAACCAGCGAGCGACATCGCCAAGAAGAGAGCACGGAGACAGTCTGTGTATACTCCAGAGTTAAGAGCAGAAAAGTGTAAAGGACTTATTACTTCTTTCCTTAAGGTCACTTAAATTCACAAATGTACGATGGCAAATAAATACCAATAAAATACAATTTCCTTTGTCAATGTATTTGCAGTATTCTCATATGAAAGGTGTCTCGAGAACGTTAAGTCAAAGGGGTCATCGTGTCTGTACATAAAGTTTGATACTGGGTACAAATTTAGACAAGCAGTCACATGAAAATCCCCTGCTATCTATAAATATCTTCAATCAGAAACCAGCACAGGTTCTTTTTTTCAGCTTACAATAGTCTCTCGTTGGCTACCTCTCACGCTTGTGGTGAAGGTGGTGTGAAGTACAGAGTGCAAGTTTCCATTGGTGGAAACATGAGTCCTAGCAGACCGGCCTGCAGCTTACAGGCCACAGTATAACACCTCTACAAACCCTTTCTCACAGAGCTGTGTGAGTCTTAGATGCAGCAAATAAGCTGTTCACACAAAGTGTAACCTTGAGCAGGCAGGCTATTATCATTGCATTAAAGTTTCTCAAATTTAGCTTTAGGTTAAATAACTAGTACTTACCTCTATCACCAACAGACCACATTGAACTTGTGTCCCATGCAAAGAAACTTAGATGACCAAAAATCTAATTTGCTGATTACCATTTCCTCTAACATTTTTCAGTTCCCTAAAACTGATCTCAACCTTAGTTGAGCTTTCTAAGAATCTCAACAGCTTGCACTCCACTCCAAAAGGAGGTCATTGTAGTTTCTAAATGTAATCAAGTCACATTAATAAGAACATACAGGAGTATTGATCAAGTACTCCAAGAACAAACCATGTGACTGTGTGGTTTAAAAACAGAGGGTTGCATTAGTTTTGGAGGGAAAGGGTCAAGGCAGGATGGAAGAACAGTGGATCGAATGGGGTTGAAATTTCTCTGGAGCAGTGACCCTGAGGTCAATGTTAAAAAGCAGGCATCAAATGGGAATCATGTGTAGTGGAATACTCCAAGAAATGATTTCTCTAATACATCTTTGAGATTTTTTTTTTCTAATTGATAAAAATACAATCCTATTAAGACATGACAAATCCTCTTTGTAAGTTCTTCTTTAGCAATAGATGCTATGATCCATTGTCTTCGTAGTCTTTTCCATCTTTTCACAATACATACCATTTCACAACCATTTCAAAAGCACTTGAGATAGTGTCTTTTTACTTGAATAACTGAATGTATGTCTAATGGGGTTAAGTTTCCATTGCAAATATCAAGCGAGCTGCATACTGACAGGACATGTGTCAGTATACTAAGAAACAAGCATGGTGACAACAAGACCTGCTATTGTTATCTTGTGCTGATCTGCACTTATCTGGCTGAACAAGGGCCACACTCAGTGCTTTGATAAGGCTTTCATCATGTACAAGTTGTTTACTGTAAATGCACTCTTTGTTCCCTTAAACCCAGAGGTGTAATCATTTTTTTTGTCACTGTGTGGTCGACAGTCAGAGACTAGCTCTCAGTAAACCTTTGTTCATGCGGCCCCTCTGCTCTTTTTGTCTGAGTGGTTTCAAACAGGAAGCGACTGCAGTGTTTTCATGCAAAGTAGCCCAGCAGTTTCTCTGCAGTGCCCAGACTATAACAAGAACATAAGAGGAAATACTTTGTAAAATAAAAGTTGAACATTGAGCTGTGAACATCTGTGGATGCTCTTTAACAAATGTTCTTTACCATCCAACTCTTGAAAGCTAGCTACATTAGCATTGAGTAGGCCATGAACTGGTTTAAAAAAACCCTCATTAAACAAAAACAATGTACATATGCATTAAATTCCAATATGTTTCTCAATATTGCTAAAGAAAGACATTTACAGTTACATATTGCTGGATATCCCAAAGACCTGCCATACTGGGGAATGATTAGCTAAAGTTGGTGTTAGCCTAAATGTGTTTTCATGCCTTCATATGGAAACCTGGCAGTTCTGCCTGGCAGACAGATAAGCCAACACACTAAGTGTTTCATTTACTGCTGTATGAACCAAACACTCACCACAATGTGTTTTTTGTGAGGTGGAAATTCAAGAGTAGTACCATTTGAGGCTACTGCTGTAAGCTACATAATCTAAGTTTATCAATAATAACCACACTTACAATATTAGGTTACCACCACAGACGCTATCTTCTTTATGTTGCCATTTAATACTTATTTGGTTCATCTTTAAAGAATGTTCCTTCTGGGTTTTGTCTCACTCACTGTAAGTCTGTATGCTGTCACTGACAAAAGTGTCTCAATGATCAGGAATACTGGGGCACCGGTAGCGTAGTGGTTAGTGCTTTATGGTGGTTCATTGTTTAGGATGGAGGCTACAGTCCAAGTAGGTGGCCCGGGTTCAAATCTGAACTCTGGCTCCTTTAGTGGCTCCCTGATTTCAGACTCTATCCACTGTCCTATCTCAACAATAAAGGCACAAAAAGGCCAAAAATAAATCTTGAAAAAGGGAATATTCTAGAAACTCAACACCACCATTAATATATGACAATGGTACTTCAATATCCTCGACTCATTAAAGAGGAGGTTGTGTAGCTGTAAGTCATGTATTTGCTGTTTTTGATTTTTAAAAGGCATATGGGTAGATATTTTACATTCCATTTTTGGGCTTTTGTGTGCCTCTGTTGTAGACGTCCTGTGGATAGAGTCGGAAATCAGGGACAGAGAGAGTAAGAAATGACTTGATGAATTGAACCTGCCCGGCCCACTTCAGGGATTACTGCCTCCGTACATGGGGCACGCGCCCTCACCACTCGGCCATCGGAGCCCAAATATTTTACATACTTAATTTGAACCACCTTGGGCTATTTACAGAACACTAATATTGCCTATATTCCTTCCAGTTGATCATAGCAGTGTTTAAGGTCATACATCAATACAACCACGTCAGGTTGTAGAGTCAAAAGTCAGATGAGAAGATCGTCTCTGAAAATAGCCCATTCAGCCCTGAACAACTTTTCAGATCAGATATTGGGTGGTACTTCTGACTAGCCAATCAAATGGAGTCCTTCCTTCTTCTTCAGTTCAAAGTACTTAGATTTTCTTCATTCGACGCAGCAAACTCCACACGATGACACCCCTAAGGTTGGCTTTGTATCTGACCTATCTGTTCTTCGGAGACTTGGGTGAGTTGTTTTTTGTAAAGGTTTTTAAATTCAATAACTCACAGATACAATAATTATAAATGTTGTATTTAGTCATCATGATGAGCCGATCTCTTTCCTCTTTTCATTCAGCTCAGATGACTGATCTGAAATCGTCCCTATATGTGCGTCAAGACAACGGTTTTATACCAGCTAATGTGGGTGATAGTGTGACTTTGAAATGTTTCTCTAAAGGTAATGCAGTAATGTTTTTCTGGTATAAACAAAGTCTGGGAGAGAAACCAAAGCCCATGACTGTCTTCTATCGACATCGGACAGGTGGAATCCTTCTAAACGAATTCAAGAACAATCCTCGTTTCAGATTGGCCACAGGAAATGGTCAAAATCACTTGACAATCAGTAATTTAGTCTCTTCAGACTCAGCTACCTACTACTGTACAGGTACTCTTGAATATGATTTTGAATTTGTAGAGGGCGCTACTGTCAGTGTAAAGGGTTCAGATTTGAGCATCCCAGCTTTGATCCATCAGTCAGAATCTGAGAGCATTCAGCCAGGAGACTCTGGGGCTCTGAGCTGTAAAATCAACACTGGGACCTGTGATGGAGAACACAGTGTGTACTGGTTCAAAACTTCTGAAGGATCTCATCCAGGACTCTTTTACACCCATGGAGGCAGGAATGATCAGTGTGAGAAGAGGGAATCTAACACACAAATACACTCCTGTTTCTACAACTTGCCAATGGAAAAACAGAATCGTCCTCATGATGGGACCCACTGCGCTGTAGCATCATGTGGACACATTCTGTTTGGAAACGAGACACAATTAGACTCTGCAAGTAAGTACAAAGATGAAGATAGAAATTACTATAAATATATCATTTCTAGGTTTTGCATACACCTAAAAGTACCAGCTAAAGGCACTGCTTCACTAATAACCATATACTGCTGTTATATCTTGTGTAGACACATACTGTGTAGAGACGGGGAATGGGTGGACATGGAGCACAAGAATCTTTAAACTTTAACTCCTGTTATGATCACCTCTGTCATGTTCTAAAGTTCCCCTATGCCTCCTCTCTTCTAAATCTGCAGATGGAG
This sequence comes from Tautogolabrus adspersus, assembly GCA_020745685.1. Classification (NCBI taxonomy): domain Eukaryota; kingdom Metazoa; phylum Chordata; class Actinopteri; order Labriformes; family Labridae; genus Tautogolabrus; species Tautogolabrus adspersus. The sequence continues at coordinate 5,019,947 of CM036556.1, read as the reverse complement.
TTGACTCTTTTGTCCTGGAGTATTTCTTAATTGGAGCTTTGGCACTCAGCATTACACTGATCATCATACTGGGGTATGCAACTTATACAACGTACAAAAGTCACCGCTGCCAATGCACAGGTAGGCTTACTGTCATACTGTTAGTGTTATTAACCTATGCTTTTTTTAAGGCAACACCATATTCTAATGCCTGCCACACACTCGAAGACTTTTAAAAAACTAACCTCAAGACATTCCGCAATGATGAGCAGTAAAAAACGACCTGTTGATTTTTGCTTTCATTGGATGGTTTATCAGCAGCAAACATCACCAGAAATTAAATTTACAACCACAAATTTCCAATTCTCAAGTTGTGGAGAAATGAGTCGGGCAGCAAGAATGTTAACGTAAAAGGATAATAGGTACTGAGACATTTTAGAGTAAGAGCTTGCTAATGTTAAGGAGTTAAAATAGTTAAGTATTGGTCTTTTTTAAACATTTGTGTTCATCTGCTGATAAGGCTTTCCTTTATTTTCCATCACAATCATAAAATTGTGTATTTTATTTAAAATGTATTTAAACAGGAAAAGCTCATTGAGATTATGGATATCTTTTTAAAAGAGTGCCATGGCTAAGAGTTGAAGCAGCACATTTAAAAGTTACGGACATAAAAAACATTTTTTAAACTACAGAACCCAGGTCAAAATACCCCGGGTCACAGAGCATCAAGTCATCAGTCAAAGCATCTACAACCTTATGCATGGTGCTCCAATACCTTCAGTCTACTTTGAAAACGTAGATTGAATCAGTGACATAATAAGTTTCCTCACAATATACTGTAAGTATATTTATGTTTTGTTCTTTTCTTTAACCAGACTCGAGAACTTCAGCTGGCGTGACTTCAAATGCAGTGGTAAGTGTTTCTTTGAACTAATCATTGTCTTCAGCAAATAACATTACAGCAAGTTAACAATGTATAGGGGATGGGGTAAAAACAAAGTATGTGCCCATTAACGCAATTCAGAACAATCGGTCTTCTTACCTGGGAGCAGCTGTGGCTCAGTGGTAGATTACATTGTCTTTCAATCAAAGGTTGGCGGTTTGATCTCAACTCCTACAGTCCAGCTTTGCACTTCCGTTCTTGTTCAGACCAAAACCTTTTAGTTATTCATCATTAAATGTTAAAATGGTAAATGGACTTGAGCTTGTACTCAAAGTGCTTTTACACCGCAGTTCAAAACTACCCACTGATGGCAGAGGTTGCTATGTAAAGTGACCATCAGAAGTAACTAATCCCCTTCAAACGCCTCCGACAAAGCAGCAAGAGTAACTTGGGGTTAAGTGTCTTGCTCAAGGACACATCGGACGTGAGGCTGCAGGAGCTGGGGATCGAACCCCTGACCTTCTGTTTGAGAGACGACTGACTCCAAATCAGCCACAGCTGCGCCTTAAAGAATCTCTAAGATGTGAAGACATAAATGATATATATGAGAATGCCAGTCTTTTCTTATTGTTCACTAATTCATTCAGTTAAAATGTACTCTGGAAATGCTGTTATATTATTCTGGGTTAAAAGGCCCATTTTTCTCCGGGATCTCAATATGTAATAACAAATTGATTAATGTTATCATTTTTTAATCCCAGGATTTCCAGGACACAGACGGCATCCATTACTCTGTTCTGAGGGTACAAAAGGCCAACAACAGACCAACAAGACACGAGCGTGACAGCCTGGGTGAATGTGTGTACTCCAGTGTGAGGCAGTAGAGCTGCACATTTTGCATTTGTAAGTTGTTACTGTGTAAGAAAATATTTAAATGAATGTGTTTATCAAGATATATAATGTCAATTTTTCTGTCAGGTGTCACCTTGATTCACTGAATGTAAAGTTCTGCCTTACAATAAACTTGTATAACAAGAGCCTCCTTTCAGCCAGCTTTATTTTTTCATTGTGAGGGCACAATGTTTCATCGTTATGTTTTCCACTCTCAACATAACCGTAGTGTACAATCTACAGACACACAACCGTAATCCACAACCCACAACAATCAAATCAACTCTCTGGTTCTCTGGTGTCTGCAGTTTCTGGCACTTGGAGTGAATTCATTGTAAAAGACAAAAAAGAAACATTCAAAAATCAGCAGCAATGTTGGGCCTGCTGCAAAGCCCTTCAGAATTGAAAGTGAGAATATGGCCAATATTTACAGGCCATACCTATCTGCTCCACAGTCCCCTCTGAGTGAGAGATGCTTTGGTGAAATAATGACTCAACTCCTGGTCCTAGATTAGTAGATTTCAAGTGGCAGCACATAAGAAGATAGATTTATACATTCACATGCTTGTCAAATTGTATGGAGTTTGTAGTTCAGGTGTGATTATTCCCTTATACAATAATTAAAATCGGCATCTATTTGCTCCCAAGTAGGAACTAAAGATGGGGATTTCTATATAAAAATAAGTCACAGAAAGCGACTGAGGTTATAGAAGAGAACGAGAGAATGTGAGACCACCAAACTCGACAAAGGGAAACTCAGTCGTGGCCTCATAAGCAAATTAGTGCGTGAATAAAGCATCTTAGCAACCATCAGGAAGCTAGAAAGCTCACATTTATTGCACGAGGGCTATAGTCAGCAAAGCTCCGCAAACATCATGCAATAATTGAAACGATGGGACTAAGTAAGGCCAGCCTTTTCATAGCAGGGTTGCAACACCAACATTACCTTAGAACACATCGTGAACATGTTGGGAACCAATTTGCATAAAAAATGTGTCCACATATAGGGTGCTTCTCACTTCCCTTAATTGCATCGAGTGTCCTCCAAGTTGCCTCCTTCACTTGCGTCTTAGTCCCTCCCACCAGAGATGCATGGAGGAAACGAAGCAGAGGAGAGAGGAACGAGGAGATCTGTTTTAAGAGACGTGAGACGTCCTTTCCTCTACAGCGTCACGTGAAGCGACGTCTGTTTGTGATGATGACATCAGCTGATCACGTTCAGCTGTCAGTCGGCTTTAACAGCTGTTTATGTCCGCAAAAACACACACTGTATTATTTCTAAACAAATACACACTGTACACACAGTAACAGTGCTCAGTCTGTGTACTTTACCACATGAAGAACAACCTTTAATAAGTGTGAATGGAAAAGGTGTTTGTGACTGACAGACTCCCTCTGCATCAGACTGTCATTCTCATCATCATCACACATTCAAACAGTCTGAGGGATCATGAACATGAAGGAATCATTTCTGAACACTTCATATTAACACACTGTTTGTTTGACAGTGAAAACTCATCAAATGTGGGGAGTGATCGGCCTACACTCTTAATGATTTTATAGAACTGATGCTATATATTTGGTTGTTAATCTTCATGTCAGACACTTTTTATCCCAGCTCATCACAGACTTTTTACAAACTGACAGATGATCTGTTTAAATGTCTTTTTAATGTCCCTCTTTTCTCCGGTATTAAACTCCGCTCATGTTCATAAGTTTCACTGAAGTCTGATCCGCTGCAGCGTCCAATCAATGAGTGATATTCGATAAGGGGGCGTGTCTGTCAGTAAAAAGACTTCCGTAAAGCCAGCTCTCGTGTCTCCTCGGCCATCGCTCCTCGGATCTCCCTCCTCTCTCCTCGATCCTCTCTCCTCCTTTCAGTGTAAGAGCTTTGGGACAATCCTTAACATGGCGGGTCTAAAACTACTTCCGGTTCGGCCGAGGAGCGAGGACCGAGGAGATAGCAAATAAGAGAACTGAGAAGTACCCATATACATATTTGCAGTTGTATGTTATGTTGTTGTTATCGTCATTTTGGTTTGTTTCTTTGAGCTGTAACTGGATCTATCTGATGATGTAAACCTACAAATCTTGTTCAGAATAAATAAAAAGGTCGGTCACAAAAAAGGTGTCCATCTTTAGTTATTAACTTTTTCCAACCACTTTGCAAGTATTGTCACACTTTGTGCCAACAGAACATCACAAACCCAGAGATGTAATGCTCTATTTATATAGTCTGTGAGATTGTAAGTCTTTAATAATTCAACTATTGGTCATGCATGTCTTCAAGGCCCCCCGCTACACTCTTTGTCTGTGGTTTCAGACAGGAAGTGAACAGTGTTTTCATGCACAGCAGATCCACGGTTGAACTTAAATGTCTTTACAGTTGAAGTTTATCTCAATAAATCAGAAACAAATGGTAAATGTGGTTGATAAAATAAAAGCCAAGTGATCATCCTATAACAAATCTGTAACATTAATGTACTCAGTCTATCGTCACATTGTTTTTTGACTGTCATTTGAAGTGCAGTGTAGCTGTATTGCACAATGCTAGCAATGCTAGTTGGTTGGCTGGTCCACCACTTGGTTTCAGAACAAAACACCTCAACAGCTTTTGGATGAATGAGATACACTTTGTAACAATCCAAAGTTACAGAATTGAGTGAAGTTGGTGTCAGCCTCGGTCCTTAACTCTGTCCCTGGTTGCCAATGAATACACTTTACTGGCGCTTGTGACTTTTTTGTTCTCTGCTAAATGTCATGACAACAAGATGGCTTTCCATGGAATCAGACACTCATGGTTCCCAGAAGATGAACTCTGTTGTCTTTGGTGATCCCCATGGCTAAAAGTTGAAAAATTATCCAACAGGATTAAAGCTATCAGATATAGGGTTAAATCTAGGAATCAGGTTTTTCAAACTAAAAAAGAATTACACGATCTCAGTGTGAGAACTGAAGCAGTCTACCTTTTACTGTATGTGTGGTCTGGATGACTGTTATAAAAAATGCCCTTTGGGATAAATAAAGGTGCCTGAACTTAACTGAAGTATATGGAGTAGCCAGCCAATGAAAAATGTCTGCGAAACGTAGTAAATTATTGTAAAATAAAATGAGGCTTCTTGTGAATTTAAGTCCAAACATTAGCGAGGTAACAGGCAGTAGCTTTCTATATAGACAAAAAATGCCTATTCATGACCTTTTTTCTGTTGCTGTTGTCAGTTTATAAAAAAGCGAGTGACTTCAGATGAGCATTTAGACTGTACCATTTGACTGTGTTCATGTTGTTGGATTTGAAACATCAGGGACATCATATAATGGGAGTTGAGTCTCTCCAAGTGACCTTTCTCTCGAGAATGAATGAATGAATGGGGGGGGGGGGCGTGAACATGTTTTTCCATTCAGTGTCACTTCTTGTAAGCCAATCACAGACAGTCCTCTCTGTAAGAGTAAAGGACATTTTGAGGTTATCTTCATTCATCAAGAAAGTTCCATCATGATGACATGTCTGAGGTTAGCCTTGTACCTGACTGGTTTTTGCCTGTGGAGAATAGGTAAGTGAAGTTTATTCTGGATGTAATTCTATCCGTATGAATGTATATCCACTGATCATTTTCAATCACTAAGATAAACTTCTATATTACAGATATACCCTTTCTTTGTCTTCTTTATTTACAGCTCTGACAACTGGTGTCAAATTGTCCTTTAATGTGCGTCAAGAGAGAAGTTTTGTATTGGCTAACGTTGGTGACAGCGTGACTTTACAATGTTTCTTTGAAGGTGATGTGGCAGCAATGTTTTTCTGGTACAAACAGGCTCTGGGACAGAAGCCAAGGCTCATCTCTAGTTTCTATAAACACGATTCAAAGGGCACTTTTAGTGAAGAATTCAAGGACAATTCACGATTCAAATTGGAGACTAAAGACGGGAACAATCACTTGAAAATCTCAAATGTGATCACTTCGGATTCAGCCACATATTACTGTGTAAGTTCCTACGCATACAGTTTTCAATTTGCAGAGGGAACTACTCTAAGTGTGAAAGGTTCTGGTTGGAATATACCAGCATTGGTCCATCAGTCAGAATCTGAAACCATCCAGCCAGGAGGCTCTGTGACTCTGAACTGTACAGTCCAAACTGGGACCTGTGATGGAGAACACAGTGTTTACTGGTTCAGAAACTCTGAGGAATCTCATCCAGGACTCATTTACACCCATGGAGGCGGGAATGATCAGTGTGTTAGAAAACCCAACACACACACTTGTGTCTACAACTTGAAAATGGAGACCTTGAATCTTTCTCATGCTGGGACCTACTACTGCGCTGTGGCGACATGTGGACACATTCTGTTTGGAAACGGGACCAAGCTGGACTTAGCAAGTAAGTACAAAGTTGAAACTATTACTGTAAATACTCCTGATACTACCAGATGTTACCTAAATCTGGAAGTAACAACTAGATGGAATTACCTGACCAATATCGAGTCGAGATCAGGTCGACGTTTTTCAAACCTAATTTGGTATTTATTTGCGCATGTCCCCAGACATCTAGATCAATGAGAAATCTGCAAAAATCTGGAATACAAATATTATGGCCTAAATATAGCCAGTATAAATCTGTTGATTCTACTAAAATGCTTCCTGTTGTCTCCTGACGTCTTACTTTCTGCAGATGCTGGAAACACTTCTGATCCTCTCTTGTTTTTTTTGAGTGGATGTTTGGCATTCACCACCATCCTGGTTGTTGCACTGATTATCTATGTACGCAAAAGAAGCTGCCAATGTACAGGTAAGTTTTTCTGTTTCTTCCCAACAGCTTGGGTTTGCTGAAGGTTGCTTTTAAACAAAGAGCCTTTTCTGTTTGACAGAGTCTCAAAGAGTGTCAGCCTCCACTACAACAACTGCAGAGGTAAATATAATCTGTTAAAATGAGCTTTGATTTAACTAAGTTAGCTTTACTTGTGTTTTATGTACTCGTCATAACAACAAGAGCAAAACTCACTTCTAAGGCACGTAACATGGCGCTTTAATAGTCAACATTATTAATTGTCTTGAATCCCTGAATCAACATTTTTATGAGTATTTATGATGTAAAGTATTCTATATTTCGGCTACTGCTCTAAAAATTTAACATTTCCTACATTTTCTAAATTTTGCACATTTGTCAAAAACCCTTTGGCCAAAGAGAAAAATACAACAAAAGCTGAAAATCTGCTTTTAACTATCTTCTCGGTATGTTTTCTGTTACTAGGGTGACCAAGAGGCAGACAACCTCCATTACGCTGCCCTGAGTGATCATAAGGCCAGCAGATCGAGGAAACAGAGGGATGATAGCAGGAGTGAATGTGTGTACTCTGGTGTCAGGCAGCAGGACGGGACAGGTTTTGATCAATAAAAAACAAACGTGCAGAGGATTTAACAAGGTATATTACATAGCCATGTTTAAATATATGTAAAAACTGATGAATGTAACACCATGTGTATCTGTGAACAACTTGAGCAAGCTTGTGAAACCATTGTAAATCTGTGTTGTGTTTTTTAGGGCTGTCAGCATTAACTAGTTAATCCCGATTATTAAGGTCTGAAATGAATTCATACATTTTTTAATTGCGATTAATCGCATGTTATTATGTCCCTTTTTGACGCACTGCAGATATGTCTCCGCAGTGCCCCCTGTAGTTAAAGTGATGGAAAAGAATGTCACTAGTGTGAATAATGGAATTTCAAACATGCAATCAAAACTGCGATAAATAACAAAATGAAAAAAATGTAATCTTTTGACAGTCCTAGTTTTTTGTGTAATAGTTTACAAAGACAGCATCACTGACATGGCTGGACTACTGAAAACATATTAACCATTTTATTTGAACAAGCAAAACCTTTACAACTGACAATGTGTATTCCTGTTTACGCTTAACATCCCCATAGAGAAATATCTTTAATTTACTTTGACGTTTTCTTATTTCTTTTTTTCTTCCCATTTGGTCTGCAAAAGATGAAATATCTGTATGCGGTCTGAAATACAGTTATTGAAGAAACCTTTTTGTCTTTTGTCTCTTTTTTCAAGGAAGACTTTAGTCTAAGCAACATTGGTTTATATTTATATATGATGGTCCATCCATCCATTATCTTCTTTAGCTTTTCCCATTCGAGGTCGCGGGGGGGCTTTTGTTGGGCAAGAGGCGGGGTACACCTTGGACTGATCGCCAGTCCATCGGGGCTGACATGTAGAGACAAACAACCAGCCACACTCACAGGAAGCTGGAGTACCCGGAGGGAACCCAAGCTTGCACAGGAAGAACATGCAAACTCCAAACAGAAATTCCTGAAGGGAATAAAAACCAGGAACCTCCTTGCTGTGAGGCAACAGTGCTAACCACTATATGTAAAGCATATACTTTCAAAGACAACAATCACTGCTGTTAAAATGAAAGGTCCATAGAATCTGCCATAATTACTATCCTAAAAAGTTGCCTTTCAAAATAATTATTCAATCAAGTCCTGTGTACTCGCAAATCAATACAAGGCATACCCTCTTGGAGGGTTTGCAACCTTCCAATACTTAGATTGCATATGACCTCAGAAGGTTTATATGTCAGAGTTTATAGGCTTAGTATGGAAAGCAAAGAATCTGACCAAATTGGGCTTTCCAACTTCTCAAATCAGTCTCTGCAACTTCATAAATGCTCTCTTTTGCTTGGGCATTGACTCGCAACACCTCTGGGGACAAAGTGTTACAAAAACTGCACTTGTTAGCTGGCAGGCAGCTGCGTGTCTCAGCTTTCTTCACATGTGCATTGAAGACTTACATCCTTCCATAATGGCCACATAATCCCCAATAGACCCCCCCCCCCCCCATATTATGACATTAAGTTTCCCTCATTGTTTAGTTACTATATTGAACTACTTGTCTGATTCAGCTTTGGAAACATATTGTGCTGTTTGTATGTCAGTGCTGTTGCCCCTTATCGTTTCTGGCAGGATGTGGAGGTGTTAGAACTTGAGCAGATATCAGACCAGAAAAGTCCCTTGTAATGCATCAACACATGTAGAGCTGTGTTTGTGTGGGTGTGGGTCTGAAAGTCCCACTGACAAATGGAATCAGACCTCTTCGTTTGGGTCATATGTGAGCCAAGAGGCTGAACTGAAGATAGGTTACATCATGACATATTCAAATAAATTCAATTCAAACAACTTTATTAATCCTTCTTGGGGCAATTGGTTTGTAGCAGCTTGTACAATTACATAACTATTACGTTTTAAATAAACTAACCAATAAATACATTTTATTTGTTACTTCCAACTACACTTACCAGCTTGACCATGAGTTTTAACTTTATATTAATTTGCAATTATGCATTAGTTGCTGAAATGGCCGTTGATCTAGGGGTTACATTTCAAACAATCTGACTTGTGGCTAATTTAAATGATAAATGGACTTGAGCTTGCATAGTGCTTATCTAGGTTGCACCTTCCCATTCACAACCTGGTGGCAGTGGTTGCTATGTAAAGTGACCATCAGAAGTAACTAATCCCATTCATACGCCTCCGACAAAACTTGGGGTTCGGTGTCTTGCCCAAGAACACATCAGAAATGTGGCTGCAGGAGCTGGGGATTGAACCCCCAACCTTCTGGTTGGGAGATAACCGACTCTAACCAACTGAGCCACAGCTGCCTTGTAAGCTACGAGGACATAAGTAGTTGTATAATGAGCAGGATAATGTATAGTGAGCTTTAGGGGGAGCAAGACAACTCCGCTTTGTGTCGGGGTCCTGTTCACCCTGTCAGGGTTCTATTCCACGATAACTTAAACTCATTATACATTATCTCTTCAGACACAAATACCTGTGTGTATATACATTATATATATGTATATATTTTTCTATACTCTCTCCCCCTTGGTTGGTAATATTGGAAACAGGTAAGCTCTATCACCTGCCATCACTGGGTGAGGGGGCAGCATCTGGCTGAAGACAGGAAAGAGAGAGAGAGCGAACACACAGAACAACAACCAGGAACAGTGAGCATGTGAGTATATATCTTAACATGCTATTTCCTTTTCGGCCAATCAAACGCAGCCTGGTCTGTGAAGAGGGGAGAAACTGCCAGTACTCTTTCATTCAGAGCGACAATTTGAGCACGATGACATCTCCAAAGTTGTCTCCATCAATTCATCACGAGAGACGGGAAGCTGGTGAGAGCTTGACTTTAACATGTTTCTTAAAAGATGATCATTCTTCCACCCGAGTTTATTGGTACAAGCAAACAATTGGAGAGAAATTAAGGCTTGTCTCTGAATTCTACAAATACGGAGGAGCTGATCGTTCTCATGGTGAATTTATGAACAATACACGCTTCACAGTGGAGGCTCAAAATGGTAAAAATCACCTAACCATCTCAGATTTGAACATGTCAGACTCAGCTACCTACTACTGCATAAGTTGTAATTACTGCTCATTACAATTTCTGGAAGCTGTGATTGTCAGTGTAGAAGGTCCAGGATCGACCATCCCAGCTGTGGTTCATCAGTCAGAATCTGAGACCATCCAGCCAGGAGGCTCTGTGACTCTGAACTGTACAGTCCACACTGGGACCTGTGATGGAGAACACAGTGTTTACTGGTTCAGAAACTCTGAGGAATCTCATCCAGGACTCATTTACACCCATGGAGGCAACTGCGCTGTTTCTTCATGCGGACAAATTCTGTTTGGAAATGGGACCAAGCTGGACTTTGGAGGTATGTTACTCTTTATCACAAGTCGTCTTATTAGAAAAAAGTGGTGATAACTTGATGCATCATTGAAAATGTATACAAAGAAAAGATAGTTGCACAAGATTTAGCGAGTTGCTAATTTCCATCTGTAGTCCCACATAAAAGTGAGACAAGACACCCTGAACAATAAAACCACACTCAACAAAAAGCACAACTGACAACACAACGTTAATAAACTACATTATAAAATGCTAACAACACTAGAGAAAACAGAAGTATATCCTGCTCAGTACAAAGTAAATAAAGTTAAATTTAACAGTGACCAAGAAGTACAATAATGCACAATGACTGTATTCAAAGTTGCCAAGGTTCTCATGTAGTCAATGCCTAACACCTATCCAGGATCAGTGCTGACAATACTGATCGCTCAAAATCTACATGTAGCACGCGAACTAACCACTAAACCAGTGGTTCTCAATTATTTTTTGTCATGCCCCACCTAGGGGACAGAAATGTTTTTGAAATTCTATTGAACACCTGATAATATTTGTTTATTTATCTGAACAAACCGCTGTATGAGTTGCTAGCACCAGCATACAATCACCTGATTATCAAAATAGATTACGTCGTATTTCCTGGTGTTATTAGGTTTGCTGTTCTTGCCTCTGACACCTTTTTTTTTCCACTCCTGTCAGAAACTTCTCCATCTCTCTTCCTCCGTCAGCTCTGTACACCGGTGTTGCTGTGTACTTCGCGGTCACAATGGCAATCCGTACAGTGCCCAAGCACGCTTCAACCCTAGAGTCCATTTCGTTTGGCCAGTGTGAATGCTCAGGCACGCTACACTTCTTGGCAATCGTGCTTGAGTACGGCACAAAAATACTGAAAGTCCATCCCCTGCCTCTCACGCCCCCCCTGACACTTCACCGCGCCCCCCCACTATTTGAGAAGTACTTCACTAAACTAACAGCACCCCCCAAGTTTTTTATTTGTGTTTTTTTTATGAAAGTACATTTTTAAAATGGGGAAATGGGAGGAAAATCTTTCTATCCAAGGTTATCTCATATGATACATGATAACTGCTTAATCAAACCAAACATGATCACTGATATAAAACTCAAAGCTCTGTTTGTTATGTCTGATTTACCCACAGATGAGGTGAACTCTCCTGCCTTGGTGTATGTTTTGAGTGGAGCTTTGATATTTTCGACCATCCTGATAGTCGTCATGGCCTTCTTACTGTACAAGATGAACAAAAGAAACCGTCTCCTATCTCAAGGTATGGTAGCTAACACTGCTCGTATCTTCCTGTCTCCACTAAATTTTTTTTTTTTTTTCATGGCTGTTTTTCTGTGTTTCACCATCAGAAGCTCAAGCCAGATTTTCGGCTCCTTCCGTAAGAAACCATGAGGTGAGATTTTGTTTTGCCCGTTGAATTACCATTCAAAATCATTTTTATTGCATCTATTCACATGGTTTCAACTTTTCTCAAGAACCTAACAGTGATAGACTTGTGCATATTTCTACAGGGTCACAGAGAAGCAGACGACCTCTTCTATGCCCCTCTTAACATTAATATGCCCAACACATCAAGAAGACAGAGAAACACACCCAAAGATGAGTGTGTGTACTCCAGTGTAAAGCAGTAGAAGTCAATTGTTTCATTGTTACGTCTTCAGCATGACTTGATATTTTTGAAGACATGTAAACTTGTTGAATTTTTTTGCTTTTTTTTATAAATTGTATATGCTTTAAGATTGGGGTTTTTTAGTATCCCTTTGTTACCAAGTTCATTGGGTAAATATTTGGGCTTTTATGCATTCTCCTTTGTATTCCTCGTGTTCCTGTTGTCCACACTTCTTTGCCGCTGAGGTGGAGGTCGGAGCAGGCCGTGCATGCATGAGGACGGCGTTGGTTGTGGGGACGACAGTCTGATGGTGGCTGAGCTCAGGTGGTGGTTGGGACGGCACAGTCCGATGGTAGTGTCTGGGTGTCAGGGACGTCAGGTGGTAGTAGTGCCAGATCACCTCGCTGAAGGTTTGGGGAGCTCCGTCCACTCGGGAGCCTGGCTGCTGCTGCCGGGACAAGGCCTCCTGGGCATAAGTGGCAACCTTCGGTGTATAATTAGAAGCCAATGCGGAACTGCAAGAACCTGCAGTTCCTCGAGTTTCCACTTGAGGCTGGCTGCAGGAGCCCCTGAAGTCACATACACACCCATGTCAACAATGTCTGTTTTTACTGCAGAAATAAACATGTTTACAGCCTGGTTCAATAAATGAAAATGGTCTGAATGGCTTATCTTTAATGTCACACAATTCTTTTTATAACTCATCTGTTTTGATTTTATGAAGGATAAGAGTTATTCATATAATGTCACAAGTGAGCATGTGATTTCAAACATTTTGTAGGATATATACTTTTAAAGTACGTCTTACAATTTATCACACAGAGATGTTAAATTCATAGTGTTCATGATTACACAATGTCTGAATAGATTCTATGATTGGGCCTAATTGATGTTACTGTCCGTCTATGCCCATTATCACTGAGAGAGCACTTTTCTTTCTCCATTTTTGGGATTAACCAATCACAGTTTATGAAAAAATGTATCATACCTAGCACTGTGGTCAAGCACGCCTCCTCACTAAGATAAAAGTTTCTGTCCCTTCCTCGCTCAGAGTTGCTCTGAGAATGTTTCTAAATCACTCCTCAGCTAAAAATCCTTGCTAAAAGGCCTGGACACATGAAGTCTATACATAGCGGGACGTTTTGGGACACAGTGGTGTTCAAAGACTGCTGAATGGAAAAGAAAATGTACGCTAGCTGTTTTCAAGATGCACATGAACAGTAGAGACAGTATCAAGGTCGAGGGGTTGTGACAGGTTTAACACAGCAGCAGGGACAACAATGACAGATAGTTTTAAAGACAAGCTGATAGACCAAATCTGCAGTTATCCACATGTGTAGGATGTGTCATTACCACTGCAACGTGACAAACCTGCCTCTCAAAATAGCTGTCAACAAGTTTAATTTCTTAATCAACCTTAAGCCTGCAAAACTGAATAGAAAAAAGTCTACCACTGTTACGTCTGAGGAAATGTTGAAGAAACGGAGTGGGGACAGTGTCGACGGTGTGTTCTGTCCACTGTCATCAGTCGCCTGATCTTACGTAATGTCACTATTAGTTTTTGATGTTACCCCCTAAGTATCCACCTTATGTGTTGCCATATATGTAATATATTCATATATACTCTCGCACCCTTGGTTGGCAATTGGGCAGAGGTAAGCTCTATCACCTGCCATCACTGGGTGAGGGGGCAGCATGTGGCTGAACACAGAAAAGAGAGAGAGCGAACACACAGCACAACAAACAGAAACAGTGAGCATGTGAGTATATTTCCTTTATCGTAGATGCTGTTTCTGTTTGGCCAATCAAACACAGCCTGGTCTATAAAGAGGGGAGAAACTGCCAGTACTCTTTCATTCAGAACGACAATTTGAACAAGATGACATCTCCAACACTTGTTGTCTACCTGACATGTTTGGTCCTGGGGGAAATGGGTGAGTTGAGTTTTTATTGCTACATTTTTTTCTTCCATATAATGTGTTTAATGTAAAATTACATGCATTTGTTATGAAATGGCATCTTTATCATTTCATTTCAGCATGGACAGTTTCTCCAAAGTTGTCTCCATCCGTTCGTCACGAGAGACGGGAAGCTGGGGAGAGCTTGACTTTAACATGTTTCTTCAAAGATCGTTCTACACGAGTTTATTGGTACAAGCAAACAATCGGAGAGAAACTCAGGCTTCTCTCTGACTTCTACGTATATTTAGCTGAAAGTTCTCATGGTGAATTTATGAACAATCCACGTCTCACACTGGAGGCTCAAAATGGTAAAAATCACCTAACCATCTCAGATTTGAACATGTCAGACTCAGCTACCTACTACTGCATAAGTTGTAATAAATGCGCATTAGAAATTCTGGAAGCTGTGATTGTCAGTGTAGAAGGTCCAGCATCGACCATCCCAGCCGTGGTCCATCAGTCAGAATCTGAGACCATCCAGCCAGGAGGCTCTGTGACTCTGAACTGTACAGTCCACACTGGGACCTGTGATGGAGAACACAGTGTTTACTGGTTCAGAAACTCTGAGGAATCTCATCCAGGACTCATTTACACCCATGGAGGCAGGAATGATCAGTGTGTGAGGAAACATAACTCACAAACACACACCTGTGCCTACAACTTGCCAATGAAGAACCTGAATGTTTCTCATATTGGGACGTACTACTGCGCTGTTTCTTCATGCGGACACATTCTGTTTGGAAATGGGACCAAGCTGGACTTTGGAGGTATGTTACTCTTTATCACAAGTCGTCTTATTTGAAAAAAGTGGTGATAACTTGATGCATCATTTATTTTATTCATCAGGGGGACAGTGTGCAATGACATTAAACATTTATACAAAGAAAAGATAGTTGCACCAGATTTAGCGAGTTGCTAATTTCCATCTGTAGTCCCACATAAAAGTGACGCAAGACACCCTGAACAATAAAACCACACTCAACAAAAAGCACAACTGACAACACAACGTTAATAAACTACATTATAAAATGCTTCAAACACTAGAGAAAACAGAAGTATATCCTGCTCTGTACAGAGTAAATAAAAAAGTTAAATTTAACAGTGACCAAGAAGAACAATAATGTACAATGACTGTATTCAAAGTTGCCAAGGTTCTCATGTAGTCAATGCCTAACATCTATCCAGGATCAGTGCTGACAATACTGATCGCTCAAAATCTTATTTGTGTTTTTTTATGAAAGTACATTTTTAAAATGGGGAAATGGGAGGAAAATCTTTCTATCCAAGGTTATCTCATATGATACATGATAACTGCCTAATGAAACCAAACATGATCACTGATATAAAACTCAAAGCTCTGTTTGTTATGTCTGATTTACCCACAGATGAGGTGAACTCTCCTGCCTTGGTGTATGTTTTGAGTGGAGCTTTGATATGTGCGACCATCCTGATAGTCGTCATGGCCTTCTTACTGTACAAGATGAACAAAAGAAACCGTCTCCTATCTCAAGGTATGGTAGCTAACACTGCTCATATCTTCCTGTGTCCACTAAATATTATTTTTTATTCATGGCTGTTTTTCTGTGTTTCACCATCAGAAGCTCAAGCCAGATTTTCGGCTCCTTCCATAAGAAACCATGAGGTGAGTAATATTTTTTGCCCGTTGAATTACCATTCAAAATCATTTTTATTGCATCTCTTCACATGGTTTCAACTTTTCTCAAGAACCTAACAGTGATAGACTTGTGCATATTTCTACAGGGTCACAGAGATGCAGACGACCTCTTCTATGCCCCTCTTAACATTAATATGCCCAACACATCAAGAAGACAGAGAAACACACCCAAAGACGAGTGTGTGTACTCCAAGTGTGTGTACTCCAGTGTAAAGCAGTAGAAGTCAATTGTTTCATTGTTACTTCTTCAGCATGACTTGATATTTTTGAAGACATGTAAACTTTGTGAGTCAAATGTCTTTGAATATGTTGAATTTTTTTGCTTTTATGTATTTTGTTTAAATTGTATTATGCTTTAAAATTGGGGTCATTCTGTACATACAGTATTTTTTAGTATCCCTTTGTTACCAAGTTAATTAGGTAAATATTTGGGCTTTTATGCATTCTCCTTTGTATTCCTCGTGTTCCTGTTGTCCACACTTCTTTGCCGCTGAGGTGGAGGTCGGAGCAGGCCGTGCATGAATGAGGACAGCGTTGGTTGTGGGGACGACAGTCTGATGATGGTGGCTAAGCGTCAGGTTGTGGTTGGGACGGCTCAGTCCGATGTTATTGGCTGGGTGTCAGGGAGGTTGGGTGGTAGTAGTGCCAGATCACCTCGCTGAAGGTTGGGGGAGCTCCGTCCACTCGAGAGCCTGGCTTCTGCTGTCAGGACAAAGCCTCCTGGGCATAAGTGGCAACCTTCGGTGTTGAAATAGAAGCCAATGTGGAAATGCAAGAACCTGCAGTTCCTCGAGTTTCCACTTGAGGCTGGCTGCAGGAGCCCCTGAAGTCACATACACACCCATGTCAATGTCTGTTTTTACTGCAGAAATAAACATGTTTACAGCCTGGTTCAATAAATGAAAATGGTCTGAATGGCTTATCTTTAATGTCACACAATTCTTTTTATAACTCATCTGTTTTAATTTTATGAAGGATAAGAGTTATTCATATAATGTCACAAGTGAGCATGTGATTTCAAACATTTTGTAGGATATATACTTTTAAAGTCTGTCTTACAGTTTATCACACAGAGATGTTAAATTCATAGTGTTCATGATTACACAATGTCTGAATAGATTCTATGATTGGGCCTAATTGATGTTACTGTCTGTCTATGCCCATCATCACTAAGAGAGCACTTTTCTTTCTCCATTTTTGGGATTAACCAATCACAGCTTATGAAAAAATGTATCATACCTAGCACCGGGGTCAACCACGCCTCCTCACTAAGATAAAAGTTTCTGTCCCTTCCTCGCTCAGAGTTGCTCTGAGAATGTTTCTAAATCACTCCTCAGCTAAAAATCCTTGCTAAAAGGCCTGGACACATGAAGTCTATACATAGCCGGACGTTTTGGGACACAGTGGTGTTCAAAGACTGCTGAATGGAAAAGAAAATGTCTCTGACATGATGAGGTAGAAAAAAGAGCCGTACTGATTCATGCAGATCTGTTCACCTTGTCTCACTTTTACCATTGATGGAAATGTTAAGTTTAATGTAAGTAGTAAAAACTAGGTTAGCTTGTTTTGCAAAGTGTTCAGTTTAATGTGAGTAATAATGTGGGGCAGCTGTGGTTCAGTTGGTAGTTGGTCGTCTCTCAAGTGGAAGGTCGGGGGTTTGATCCCCAGCTGCTGCAGCTACATGTCTGATGTGTCCTTGAGCAAAACACTGAACCTCAAGATGCTCCTGCTGCTTCAGCAGCGTATGAATGTTGATGAATGGAATTAGTTACTTCTGATGGTCACTTTACATAGAAACCTCTGCCATCAGTGTGTGAATGTGTAGGTGTGACCGGAGTTGTAAAAGTGCTTTGAGAAGTCAGACTAGAAAATCGCTATACAAGCTCAAGTCCATTTACCAATACCTTTTAAAAAGTCTAACTGTTGCAGCTTTAACTGTAGTTTCTAACTGACTATTTGTTAAGCTGCAGAAATAAATCACTTTTAAATCTCATATCAAATTCCAAATCAATATTTGGGTTCACATTATTTATTAATAAGTAAGTAGTAGTAAGGAGTCGTGTAATAAGCAGGATAATGTATAGTGAGCTTTAGGGGGAGCAAGACCACTCTGCTTTGTGTCGGGGTCCTGCTCACCCTGTCAGGGTTCTATTCCACGATAACTTAAACTCACTATACATTATCTCTTACATTAATACCAAGGGGGAAAAGTAGGTTTGGAAGACAGTATTAGAAAATCTAAGACATTTATTATCAAGCTACGACCGGACATATACTTGCTTTTTACTACGTGTGAGCATGATGGCTGCTCCCTGCAATTTGAGCGTTGGCTTTGCACGTCCTCAAAAATGAACGCTAGCCGTTTTCAAGATGCACATGAACAGTAGAGACAGTATCAAGGTCGAGGGGGTGTGACAGGTTTAACTCAGCAGCAGGGACAACAATGACAGAGAGTTTTAAAGACAAGCTGATAGATCAAATCTGCAGTTATCCACATGTGTAGGATGTGTTATTACCACTGCAATGTGACAAACCTGCCTCTCAAAATAGCTGTCAACAAGTTTCATTTCTTAATCAACCTTAAGCCTGCAAAACTGAATAGAATCAAATCTGCCACTGTTACGTCTGAGGAAATGTTGAAGAAACGGAGTGGGGACAGTGTCGACAGTGTGTTCTGTCCACTGTCATCAGTCGCCCGATCTTACGTAATGTCACTATTAGTTATTGATGTTACCCCCTAAGTATCCACCTTATGTGTTGCCATATATGTAATATATTTGTATATACTCTCACACCCTTGGTTGGCAATTGGACAGAGGTAAGCTCTATCACCTGCCATCACTGGGTGAGGGGGCAGCATGTGGCTGAACACAGAAAAGAGAGAGAGCGAACACACAGCACAACAAACAGAAACAGTGAGCATGTGAGTATATTTCCTTTATCGTAAGATGCTATTTCTGTTTGGCCAATCAAACGCAGCCTGGTCTTTGAAGAGGGGAGAAACTGCCAGTACTCTTTCATTCAGAGCGACAGTTTGAGCACGATGACATCTCCAACACTTGTTGTCTACCTGACATGTTTGGTCCTGGGGGAAATGGGTGAGTTGAGTTTTTCTTGCTTTTTTTTCTTGCATATAATGTGTTTAATGTAAAATTACATGCATTTTTATGAAATGGCATCTTTTGTTGTTTCATTTAAGCATGGACAGTTTCTCCAAAGTTGTCTCCATCCGTTCGTCACGAGAGACGGGAAGCTGGTGAGAGCTTGACTTTAACATGTTTCTTCAAAGATCGCCCTACTGAAAAAGTTTATTGGTACAAGCAAACAATCGGAGAGAAACTCAGGCTTCTCTCTGACTTCTACGTATATTTAGCTAAAAGTTATCTCGGTGAATTTATGAACAATCCACGCTTCAAACTGGAGGCTCAAAATGGTAAAAATCACCTAACCATCTCAGATTTGAGCATGTCAGACTCAGCTACCTACTACTGCATAAGTTGTAATTACTGCGCATTAAAAATTCTGGAAGCTGTGATTGTCAGTGTAGGAAGTCCAGGATCGACCATCCCAGCTGTGGTCCATCAGTCAGAATCTGAGACCATCCAGCCAGGAGGCTCTGTGACTCTGAACTGTACAGTCCACACTGGGACCTGTGATGGAGAACACAGTGTTTACTGGTTCAGAAACTCTGAAGAATCTCATCCAGGACTCATTTACACCCATGGAGGCAGGAATGATCAGTGTGTGAGGAAACATAACTCACAAACACACACCTGTGCCTACAACTTGACAATGAAGAACCTGAATCTTTCTCATATTGGGACGTACTACTGCGCTGTTGCTTCATGCGGACACATTCTGTTTGGAAATGGGACCAAGCTGGACTTTGGAGGTATGTTACTCTTTATCACAAGTTGTCTTATTAGAACAAAGTGGTGATAACTTGATGCATCATTTATTTTATTCATCAGGGGGACAGTGTGCAATGACATTAAACATTTATAGGCAAGGCAATGTAAGGCAAGTTTCTTTATATAGCACATTTCAACAACAAGGCAATTCAAAGTGTTTCACCCAAGACATCAAAAAGCATCATGACAGAGGAAAGAAAAGAAACATTAAAATAGAAAATAGAAAAATCACTGAAATTATTAAATCTGAAAATATGTTCAAGTAAAAATAAATCAAATAAAATTAATTGAGGGAAAAATATAAAAATAATTAAAAGTTTGAGTGCAGAGTGAGAGATTAAAATCTTATTAAAATTGTTTCAAGGCAGCTGTAAACAGGTGTGT
Source organism: Tautogolabrus adspersus (assembly GCA_020745685.1). Classification (NCBI taxonomy): domain Eukaryota; kingdom Metazoa; phylum Chordata; class Actinopteri; order Labriformes; family Labridae; genus Tautogolabrus; species Tautogolabrus adspersus. The sequence continues at coordinate 4,999,926 of CM036556.1, read as the reverse complement.
CTTTAACCTGGATTTAAAAGAGCTGAGAGTTTCAGCAGACCTGCAATTTTCTGGGAGTTTGTTCCAGATATAAGGAGCATAGAAACTGAATGCTGCTTCTCCATGTTTGGTTCTGACTCTGGGGACAGACAGCAGACCTATACCAGACGACCTGAGCGGTCTGGATGGTTCTTAGTTCACCAGGAGGTCACTAATGTATTTTGGCCCTAAACCATTCAGCGTTTTATAAACCAGCAGCAGGATTTTAAAATCTGTTCTCTGACAGACTGGCAGCCAGTGTAAAGACCTCAGAACTGGACTGATGTGATCCATTTTCTTGGTTTTGGTGAGGACTCTAGCAGCAGCGTTCTGGATCAGCTGCAGTTGTCTGACTGATTTTTTAGGCAGACCTGTAAAGACACTGTTACAGTAATCAAGTCAACTGAAGATAAAAGCATGGACAAGTTTTTCCAGGTCCTGCTGGGACATGAGTCCTCTAATTCTTGATATGTTCTTCAGGTGATAGTAGGCTGATTTTGTAATGGTCTTGATGTGGCTTTTAAAATTTAGGTCTGAGTCCATCACTACGCCCAGATTTCTTGCCTGGTCTGTGGTTTTGAGTTTTACTGACTCAAGCTGCGTGCTGACTCTTAGTCGCTCCTCCTTTGCTCCAAAAACAACAACCTCAGTTTTGTCTTTGTTCAGCTGGAGAACATTTTTGCACATCCACTCATTGATTTGCTCTATGCATTTACCCAGTGCTTTGATAGGACCATGATCTCCTGGCGACATTGTAATATATATTTGTGTGTCGTCTGCGTAGTTATGATAAGTTGTTATATTGTTTTTTATAATCTGAGCTTGTGGGAGCATGTAGACGTTAAACAGAAGAGGCCCCAGGATGGAACCTTGGGGAACTCCACAAGTCATTTTTGTTTGCTCAGATTTGAAGTTACCTATAGACACGAAGAAGTCCCTGTTCTTTAAGTAGGATTCAAACCAGTTTAGTGCTGTGCCAGAAACTCCCAACAAGTTTTCCAGTCGGTCGAGTAATATGTTGTGGTCGACTGTGTCGAACGCAGCACTGAGATCAAGTAAAACTAAGACTGAGGTTCTGCCACTGTCTGTGTTTAAATGGATGTCATTAAACACCTTAACTGGAGCTTTCTCAGTGCTGTGATTTTGTCCAAAACCTGACTGGGAGACATCAAAACAGTTGCTCAATGTCAAGAAGTTTTTAACTGTTGAAAAACGGCTTTTATGATTATTTTACTTAAAAAAGGAAGATTTGATATAGGCCTGTAATTGTTCATTATTGACTTGTCTAGATTGTTCTTTTTTAATAGTGGCTTGCTGACTGCTGTTTTCAGGGCCTGTGGGAAGACACCTGAGGAAAGATACATGTTTACAATTTGTAACAGATCTGGGGCCATGACTTGGGAAACTTTTTTAAAAAAACCTGTTTGCAGAATATCAAGACAGCAGGAGGAGGAATTTAGTTGTTGTATAATATAATACAAAGAAAAGATAGTTGCACCAGATTTAGCGAGTTGCTAATTTCCATCTGTAGTCCCACATAAAAGTGACGCAAAACACCCTGTACAATAAAACCACACTCAACAAAAAGCACAACTGACAACACAACGTTAATAAACTACATTATAAAATACTACAAACACTAGAGAAAACAGAAGTATATCCTGCTCAGTACAAGGTAAAAAAAAAAGTTAAATTTAACAGTGACCAAGAAGTACAATAATGTACAATAACTGTATTCAAAGTTGCCAAGCTTCTCGTGTAGTTAATGCCAAACACCTATCCAGGATCAGTGCTGACAATACTGATCGCTCAAAAAAAATGTTTTAGTTTTTTCTGGGGGGGCTTTTTGCCTTTATTCAATAGGACAGTTGAAATAGTAGGAAACCAGGGGAGAGAGATTGGGGAATGAAATGTGAGAAAGGAGCCACAGGCCGGACTCAAGCTCTGGCTGTCCACCTAGAGGACCACAACCTCCGTACATGTAGCACGTGAACTAACCACTAAACTAACAGCACCCCCCAAGTGTTTTATTTGTGTTTTTTTATGAAAGTACATTTTTAAAATGGGGGAATGGGAGGAAAATCTTTCCGTCCGAGGTTATCTCATATGATACATGATAACTGCCTAATGAAACCAAACATGATCACTGATATAAAACTCAACGCTCTGTTTGTTATGTCTGATTTACCCACAGATGAGGTGAACTCTCCTGCCTTGGTGTATGTTTTGAGTGGAGCTTTGATATTTGCGACCATCCTGATAGTCGTCATGGCCTTCTTACTGTACAAGATGAACAAAAGAAACCGTCTCCTATCTCAAGGTATGGTAGCTAACACTGCTCATATCTTCCTGTGTCCACTAAATATTCTTTTTTTTTCATGGCTGTTTTTCTGTTTCACGATCAGAAGCTCAAGCCAGATTTTCTACTCCTTCCATAAGAAACCATGAGGTGAGATTTTTTTTACTCGTTGAATTACCATTCAAAATCATTTTTATTGCATCTCTTGACATGGTTTCAACTTTTCTCAAGAACCTAACAGTGATAGACTTGTGCATATTTCTACAGGGTCACAGAGATGCAGACGACCTCTTCTATGCCCCTCTTAACATTAATATGCCCAACACATCAAGAAGACAGAGAAACACACCCAAAGACGAGTGTGTGTACTCCAGTGTAAAGCAGTAGAAGTCAATTGTTTCATTGTCACGTCTTCAGCTTGACGTTTTGTTTCGTATTTTTGAAGACTTGTAAACTTGTTATGAATATGTTGAATTTTTTTGCTTTTATCTGTTTTGTATAAATTGTATATGCTTTAAGATTGGGGTCATTCTGTACATTTGTTTTAGTATCCCTTTGTTATCATGTTAACTTGGTACATTTTTGGGCTTTTATGCATTCTCCTTTGTATTCCTCATGTTCCTGTTGTCCACACTTCTTTGCCGCTGAGGTGGAGGTCGGAGCAGGCCGTGCATGAATGAGGACGGCGTTGGTTGTGGGGACGACAGTCTGGTGGTGGCTAAGCGTCAGGTGGTGGTTGGGACTGCACAGTCCGATGGTAGTGTCTGGGTGTAAGGGACATCGGGTGGTAGTAGTGCCAGATCACCTCGCTGAAGTTTGGTGGAGCTCCGTCCACCCGAGAGCCTGGGCAACCTTCTGTGTTGAATTAGAAGCCAATGCGGAAATGCAAGAACCTGCAGTTCCTCAAGTTTCCACTTGAGGCTGGCTGCAGGAGCCCCTGAAGTCACATACACACCCATGTCAACAATGTCTGTTTTTACTGCAGAAATAAACATGTTTACAGCCTGGTTCAATAAATGAAAATGGTCTGAATGGCTTATCTTTAATGTCACACAATTCTTTTTATAACTCATCTGTTTTGATTTTATGAAAGATAAGAGTTATTCATATAATGTCACAAGTGAGCATGTGATTTCAAACATTTTGTAGGCTATATACTTTTAAAGTACGTCTTACAATTTATCACACAGAGATGTTAAATTCATAGTGTTCATGATTACACAATGTCTGACTAGATTCTATGATTGGGCCTAATTGATGTTACTGTCCGTCTATGCCCATCATCACTAAGAGAGCACTTTTCTTTCTCCATTTTTGGGATTAACCAATCACAGTTTATGAAAAAATGTATCATACCTAGCAACGGGGTCAACCACGCCTCCTCACTAAGATAAAAGTTTCTGTCCCTTCCTCGCTCAGAGTTGCTCTGAGAATGTTTCTAAATCACTCCTAAGCTAAAAATCCTTGCTAAAAGGCCTGGACACATGAAGTCTATACATAGCGGGACGTTTTGGGACACAGTGGTGTTCAAAGACTGCTGAATGGAAAAGAAAATGTGTCTGACATGATGAGGTAGAAAAAAGAGCCGTACTGATTCATGCAGATCTGTTCACCTTGTCTCACTTTTACCATTGATGGAAATGTTAAGTTTAATGTAAGTAGTAAAAACTAGGTTAGCTTGTTTTAAGAAGTGTTCAGTTTAATGTGAGTTATAATGTGGGGCAGCTGTGGTTCAGTTGGTAGTTGGTCGTCTCTCAACCGGAAGGTCGGGGGTTTGATCCCCAGCTCCTGCAGCTACATGTCTGTTGTGTCCTTGAGCAAGACACTGAACCTCAAGATGCTCCCGCTGCTTCAGCAGCGTATGAAGGTTAGTTACTTCTGATGGTCACTTTACATAGAAACCTCTGCCATCAGTGTGTGAATGTGTAGGTGTGACCGGAGTTGTAAAAGTGCTTTGAGAAGTCAGACTAGAAAATCGCTATACAAGCTCAAGTCCATTTACCAATACCTTTTAAAAAGTCTAACTGTTGCAGCTTTAACTGTAGTTTCTAACTGACTATTTGTTAAGCTGCAGAAATAAATCACTTTTAAATCTCATATCAAATTCCAAATCAATATTTGTGTTCACATTATTTATTCATAAGTAAGTAGCAGTAAGGAGTCGTGTAATAAGCAGGATAATGTATAGTGAGCTTTAGGGGGAGCAAGACCACTCCGCTTTGTGTCGGGGTCCTGCTCACCCTGTCAGGGTTCTATTCCACGATAACTTAAACTCACTATACATTATCTCTTACATTAATACCAAGGGGGAAAAGTAGGTTTGGAAGACAGTATTAGAAAATCTAATACATTTATTATCAAGCTACGACCGGACATATACTTGCTTTTTACTACGTGTGAGCATGATGGCTGCTCCCTGCAATTTGAGCGTTGGCTTTGCACGTCCTCAAAAATGTACGCTAGCCGTTTTCAAGATGCACATGAACAGTAGAGACAGTATCAAGGCCGAGGGGGTGTGACAGGTTTAACACAGCAGCAGGGAACACAATGACAGAGATTTTTAAAGACAAGCTGATAGATCAAATCTGCAGTTATCCACATGTGTAGGATGTGTCATTACCACTGCAACGTGACAAACCTGCCTCTCAAAATAGCTGTCAACAAGTTTCATTTCTTAATCAACCTTAAGCCTGCAAAACTGAATAGAAACAAGTCTACCACTGTTACGTCTGAGAAAATGTTGAAGAAACGGAGTGGGGACAGTGTCGACGGTGTGTTCTGTCCACTGTCATCAGTCGCCCGATCTTACGTAATGTCACTATTAGTTATTGATGTTACCCCCTAAGTATCCACCTTATGTGTTACCATATATGTTATATATTTTTATATACTCTCACACCCTTGGTTGGCAATTGGACAGAGGTAAGCTCTATTACCTGCCATCACTGGGTGAGGGGGCAGCATGTGGCTGAACAAAGAAAAGAGAGAGAGCGAACACACAGCACAACAAACAGAAACAGTGAGCATGTGAGTATATTTCCTTTATTGTAAGATGCTATTTCTGTTTGGCCAATCAAATGCAGCCTGGTCTGTGAAGAGGGGAGAAACTGCCAGTACTCTTTCATTCAGAACGACGATTTGATCAAGATGACATCTCCAACACTTGTTGTCTACCTGACATGTTTGGTCCTGGGGGAAATGGGTGAGTTGAGGTTTTATTGCTTTTTTTTATTGCATATAATGTGTTTAATGTAAAATTACATGCATTTTTATGAAATGGCATCTTTTGTTGTTTCATTTCAGCATGGACAGTTTCTCCAAAGTTGTCTCCATCCGTTCGTCATGAGAGACGGGAAGCTGGGACGACCTTGACTTTAACATGTTTCTCCAAAGATCGCCCTGCTGAAAAAGTTTATTGGTACAAGCAAACAATCGGAGAGAAACTCAGGCTTGTCTCTGACTTCTACGTATATTTAGCTGAAAGTTCTCTAGGTGAATTTATGAACAATCCACGCCTCACACTGGAGGCTCAAAATGGTAAAAATCACCTAACCATCTCAGATTTGAACATGTCAGACTCAGCTACCTACTACTGCATAAGTTGTAATTACTGCTCATTAGAAATTTTGGAAACCGTGATTGTCAGTGTAGAAGGTCAAGCATCGACCATCCCAGCCGTGGTCCATCAGTCAGAATCTGAGACCATCCAGCCAGGAGGCTCTGTGACTCTGAACTGTACAGTCCACACTGGGACCTGTGATGGAGAACACAGTGTTTACTGGTTCAGAAACTCTGAGGAATCTCATCCAGGACTCATTTACACCCATGGAGGCAGGAATGATCAGTGTGTGAGGAAACCTAACTCACAAACACACACCTGTGCCTACAACTTGACGATGAGGAACCTGAATCTTTCTCATATTGGGACGTACTACTGCGCTGTTTCTTCATGCGGACACATTCTGTTTGGAAATGGGACCAAGCTGGACTTTAGAGGTATGTTACTCTTTATCACAAGTCGTCTTATTATAAAAAAGTGGTGATAACTTGATGCATCATTTATTTTATTCATCAGGGGGACAGTGTGCAATGACATTAAACATTTATACAAAGAAAAGAACATTAAAAAGATTCTCTGTGCAGACACTTAGATGCTTTCGCAGTCACATTGTTTTTTTGAGAGTCAAAAAGGCCTTACTACTGTGAGTGGATCCTTGCTGCATCAGTGGGAGCCCGACTCCTATGCACTTTTACCCCGTGGAGTTGCACTAGATTTAACAAGTTGCTAATCTCCATCTGTAGTCCCACATAAAAGTGACGCAAGACACCCTGTACAATAAAACCACACTCAACAAAAAGCACAACTGACAACACAACGTTAATAAACTACATTATAAAATGCTACAAACACTAGAGAAAACAGAAGTATATCCTGTTCAGTACAAAGTAAATAAAGTTACTTTATACTTTATTTCAGACCCATAGGTCCATATCATGCACAAGACATACACATAGAGGATATAAAAAATAAAATAAAAAAGGGATATAATCAATACATTTCACAGTTTGTCTGCAATTAAAATACAAAGAGACATTTACACCAGTGTTTCCAGAAACACGAGGAATACCTTGTGTCACTTAGTCTGGGCTGAGTGAGCGACATTATAATAACATTTTCTGAGTTATTTAATCGACACATAAATTTATACATAAAATTTCTCAAAACAGCGTGAAATGTGGGGACATTATTGAAAACAAACATCTGACTAGCGCTCGTCCATCTCGGCAATTTAAGAAATATTTGGAATGCATCATTATATGCTACCTGTAACTTTTCCATTTTTGCTCGACTGTAATTGCACCATAAGTGTCCAGTATACAGCGAAGTGCAGTAAGCTCTAAACAGCTCCGTTTTTACATTGTCTGTGCACATTTGAAATTTTCGTGCCAGCATATTAGCTTGAGCATACAGTTTGCATCACTGACGCTGCACATCATCATCATCACTCAAGTCATTCCTGATAATGTGTCCCAGATATTTGACTTTATCTACCACACTCAGTGCTTGATCAGAGATAGAACACGAAGGAAAATTTTGCTTTTGATCGTCTTTGGCTTTGACTATCATGACAACGCTCTTTTTACTGTTGTACTTAATGTCACACTGCACTCCATAACTAGAGCAGATACTTAAAAGTTGCTGAAGGCCAGCACTATAAGGTGACAAGATTACTAAGTCATCAGCATACATCAAATGATTAACAATTCTATCTCCCACCATACATCCAGTCTTACAAGTTTTAAGCTGTTCAGAGCGATCGTCCATATACAGATTAAAGAGAAGTGGTGACAGAATTCCACCTTGTCTGACCCCATTGGTCACTGAAAAGGGTGCCGATATACTCCTGCCCCATCGAGCGCATATGGATTGATGCAAATACCAGAAATGCAATATTCTTATCAGATAAGGGGGGACCCCTCTGTTATGTAATTTCGTAAATAATTTACCATGATTTATTCTATCAAAGGCTTTGGACGCATCGAGAAAACACATAAATATAGTTGAGTTTTTTCGCCTGTACATGTTAACAACTTCTTTCAGAGCATTTATACACATGTCTGTACTGTGCTTATTCTTAAAACCAAATTGGTGGTCTGTTGTTGAAATGTATTCCTGAAGGCGATCCAAGAGAGTTAGTTCTAATACTTTGGAGAGTATACTAGCAAGGGCAATTGGTCTGTAGTTCTCAATGCTGGATATTTTCCCAGTTTTGTCTTTGACTACTGGCACTAATAACACAGACAACATAGAATCAGGTAGGACACCATGCATCAACAAACCAGAAAAACAAATTGAAGGTAAAACTGCAGTTATATGACTGGCATACTTCAGATGTTCTGCTGTTATTTGGTCAAGGCCACATGCTATGTTTACTGCTAGTTTCCCAATAGCATAGCACACATCAGTCGGTCTAATCACCACACTATCATTGTAAGAGACATCACCAACATAGTACTCATCACTTTTGACACTGTTAAATAAATTCATATAATGCTTCCTCCACAGCTCAGCTATAGCATCAGGTCCAGTCGTCCCATCAATACTTGCTGGCAAGGGAATCTTACTGTTGTTCACAGTCCTGACGCTTTTCCAGAATTCACACACATTATTTTGTTGGAGCTTTTTGGCCATGGAGTTTGCCCTCATGGTCTGCTCATGCCTTTTAATGAATCGTAACGCATATTTAAATCTGGCAGTTGCATGTTTCCTGTGTTCAAACTTGGGACCGTGTCTAGACTTTCCTGATAAAACCCACTGTTTATGAGCATCCCTAGATTCAGTATAAAGTTCAGACACATGTCCATTCCATCGGGCAAGACAAAATTACATTTAGACCTTTTCTGGCAAAGTGGTTTGCAGCTGCTTTTTAAACAATTTACAATGTTATCGTACATTTTACATAGGTCATCATTGTGCTTTTGATTCTTACAATTAATGTCATCACACACAATGGAATCAAGAGGCAATTCAATCTTACTCAGGTTTTTATCAGTCAAAGAGTTGTAAACCCAGAGTTCATCTTCTCTTAGCCCTAACCAGTTAAGTTTCTCACTCTGCTCATAATTATTATAGATGGTCAGCTCTGGGAGACTCTTGACATTTAATCTTATAGAAACTGGCATGTGATCTGTTGTAGCCAAATCATACAAGATCTCAGCATTCTCTTTGCAATCATGAGCGTCAGCTGTACATATACAGTGGTCCAGCCAAGATGTGGAATGCCATGCTTCACTGATATATGTATAGCTATCTGCTGGCAGAAGTACTTTACTGGAAAGAACAAGCTTGCAATCTTCACAGAACTGAGTAAGGTGCTGTCCAAAAGGGGATTTTGTATCAGTGATATCAGCATTCATATCCCCCACCACAAATATAGATGTATATGCACTTTCTTTAATAAAAGAGCTTATTAAAGAAAGTCTGTTTAGATATTCGTCATCATTCCTACTACATTCATAGGGTGTATAAACATTTAGAATAATAGGACATTGTTATCTTGGACAACCTTAATTGCTACACACCAGTCGACATCTAGCCTAATCACACTGATGAGTGAGTCGTATTTCTTATGCCAGAGAATGGCCACTCCCCCAGGTATTCTACCCCGTACTATTCCAAAACTCAAATCAGTTGTTGATTCTCCAGTCCCATAAAAATCATTGTGAACAGAATTAAGTTTATGAAGGTCCTGTTTCGTTAGAAATGTCTCCTGTAGGCATAAAATGTCAGCGTTCTCCAGGAGCTTGTCTACAACAATGCGTCGGGCTTTAGCCCCTGCGCTCTGTCCAAGGGGCAAGCCGCGAGAGTTATATGACACAACTCTTAAAGTCATGCAAAATGTTCATATCTACAATGCAGCAGGTGCCGCAGGCACAAACGTATTGGTTACAGAGTTTAGCCTTTGTGCGTTTGCCCCGATCGAAACTGTGGCAGCCCTGGGCTTACGTGGTTCGAAATAACGACGCACAAAAGTCCCCTCTGGCCACAACTGAGGGTCATACATTTGGCCCACTTCCTCACATTCTGCCGTAACTTTGAATGAGCTGAACCGCCTTTGGATCGAATCTATCTTTTGACAGACCACTTCACAGCGAAGTTTGTCCTTCAGATAATTAGCAAGTGTTTCGGAATCTAGATCAGGTGAGAATTTTGTGGCAAATACACTCACCAGCTTAGTCTTTATCACTCGTATGTTTCCTCCAGCGCTAGTTCCAATAATTCCATTTGCCTTCTTCTCTCTCGGAGCATTCAAACGGAGTCTTTGTTGTACCGGAGCAGTCCCAGTTGCCTGTTTTAAGTGGCGGCCTTGCTTCACAATATGGCTCCACACAGGTGCGGCGATTCTCCGCTCTGCGTCCGGGGCTTCCTCCGCTTCGCTGCGTAAAACAGTGGGTCGACGCACTGGCACCACACTCTCAATTTCCCGGCTTGCTGTCTCTCCGCTGCACCGGGGGATGGACTCATTACCCCATCTGAGTCAGTTTGTTCGTGATCCGGGGCTCCGGCCTGAGTTGATCTCTCCGCTGCCTGGGTCAGGGCCTCCATGCTGGCCGTCGGAAAGGGCGCACCTCGTCCACACAGATCGGGCTGCTCAATCACACACATGCGTTTGTTTATATCCGAGGTCACTGTTCTTAGATCCTCACATATATTTGTCTGTGCATACATGGCCTGTTTCATAGCAGATATCTCTTTGCTTAGCCGTTCTATTTTCCCAAGCAGACAAGAATCATCAAGGCTGTTAAAAGTCACTGGCGGAAGTTCATCTAAGTGATGAGACACAAAACGAGGGATGTTTTTGCCCATCTCGTTAAGCAGTTTTAGACAACTCTTTACGTTATTTATGTCTTTTTGTTGACCTTTGTGTGCTACAAATCGTTGAGTTAACTTTGGGCAGAGTTCAAACAGCACTTTTTTGGAGCTCTCAATTCACTTGGATCCAAAGTGATTCACAGCCAGTAAAACAATATCATCCTGGCTTAGAGTCTTAAGTTTAACAACGAGGAAGTTTAGGAGTTCATCTTCCACTGTGAGTTTACCATCCGTAGCCGTGTATATCTCCGGTTTAGTCCGAGATTTGCTCAGTGTTGCTGCACCTCCACCGTCACCCTCCGCCATCTTGCTCATTAACAGTGACCAAAAAGTACAATAATGTACAATGACTGTATTCAAAGTTGCCAAGGTTCTCATGTAGTTAATGCCTAACACCTATCCAGGATCAGTGCTGACAATACTGATTGCTCAAAATCTTTCTTTAATTTAGTTTTTTCTGGGGGGGCTTTTTGCCTTTATTCAATAGGACAGTTGATATAGTAGGAAACCAGGGGAGAGAGATTGGGGAATGAAATGTGAGAAAGGAGCCACAGGCCGGACTCGAGCTCTGGCTGTCCACCTAGAGGACCACAACCTCCGTACATGTAGCACGCGAACTAACCACTAAGCTAACAGCACCCCCCAAGTGTTTTATTTGTGTTTTTTTATGAAAGTACATTTTTAAAATGGGGGAAATGGGAGGAAAATCTTTCTATCCAAGGTTATCTCATATGATACATGATAACTGCCTAATCAAGCCAAACATGATCACTGATATAAAACTCAAAGCTCTGTTTGTTATGTCTGATTTACCCACAGATGAGGTGAACTCTCCTGCCTTGGTGTATGTTTTGAGTGGAGCTTTGACATTTGCGACCATCCTGATAGTCGTCATGGCCTTCTTACTGTACAAGATGAACAAAAGAAACCGTCTCCTATCTCAAGGTATGGTAGCTAACACTGCTCGTATCTTCCTGTGTACACTAAATATTCTTTTTTATTCATGGCTGTTTTTCTGTGTTTCACGATCAGAGGCTCAAGCAAGATTTTCAGCTCCTTCCATAAGAAACCATGAGGTGAGATTTGTTTTGCCCGTTGAATTACCATTCAAAATCATTTTTATTGCATCTCTTGACATGGTTTCAACTTTTCTCAAGAACCTAACAGTGATAGACTTGTGCATATTTCCACAGGGTCACAGTGATGCAGACGACCTCTTCTATGCCCCTCTTAACATTAATATGCCCAACACATCAAGAAGACAGAGAAACACACCCAAAGATGAGTGTGTGTACTCCAGTGTGAAGCAGTAGAAGTCAACTGTTTCATTGTCACGTCTTCAGCTTGATGTTTTGTTTCATATTTTTGAAGACTTGTAAACTTGTTATGAATATGTTGAATTTTTTTGCTTCTATGTGTTTTGTATAAATTGTATATGCTTTAAGATTGGGGTCATTCTGTACATTTTTTTTAGTATCCCTTTGTTACCAAGTTCATTGGGTAAATATTTGGGCTTTTATGTATTCTCCTTTGTATCCTCGTGTTCCTGTTGTCCACACTTCTTTGCCGCTGAGGTGCCTGAGCAGGCCGTGCATGAATGAGGAAGGTGGTGGTTGTGGGGACGACAGTCTGGTGGTGGCTGAGCTCAGGTGGTGGTTGGGACGGCACAGTCCAATGGTAGTGGCTGGGCGTCAGGGACATCAGGTGGTAGTAGTGCCAGATCACCTCGCTGAAGGTTGGGGGAGCTTCGTCCACTAGAGAGCCTGGCTTCTGCTGCCGGGACAAGGCCTCCTGGGCATAAGTGGCAACCTTCTGTGTTGAATTAGAAGCCAATGCAGAAATGCAAAAACCTGCAGTTCCTCAAGTTTCCACTTGAGGCTGGCTGCAGGAGCCCCTGAAGTCACATACACACCCATATCAACAATGTCTGTTTTTACTGCAGAAATAAACATGTTTACAGCCTGGTTCAATAAATGAAAATGGTCTGAATGGCTTATCTTTAATGTCACACAATTCTTTTTATAACTCATCAGTTTCGATTTTATGAAGGATAAGAGTTATTCATAATAATGTCAGAATCAGAATCAGATTTATTGGCCAGGTATGTTTAACACACAAGGAATTTAACTTCGGTAGACTGTGCTCTCTTTGTACAAGGTAAAACATTAAATATCAACAATAAGGTAAAGATAAACAAATAATTAAAGACTAATATGTACAAGGCTAAATAAGAAAATAGTGCAGTGGTGAGTAGTGCAAAAAAGATGCTGAAGTGAACATGAGGTAGATATTTTTACAGTATTTACATTAAAGAGTGTGTGCAGATGGTAATTTAAATAAAATAAAGATACTATATATTTGCGTATATGGAAATTCACAGTGACAGTTTTGATTCAGGGTTATTTCACAGCAGCAGGTCTGACACTCTGACTGTTTAGCGTTCATCAGAGTGACAGCCTGGGGGAAGAAACTGTTCTTATGACGGGTTGTTTTGGTTTGAAAAGTTTGTGTCCGGGGTGTGAGGGGTCTGCAGCGATGTTACCTGCCCGTTTCCTGGCCCTGGACCGGTATAAGTCCTGGATGGGGGGAAGGTCGACACCGATGATCTTTTCTGCAGTCCTGATTGTCCGTTGCAGTCTGTGTCTGTCCAGTTTGGTTGCAGAACCAAACCAGACAGTGATGGAGATGCAGAGAATGGACTGGATGATGGCGGTGTAAAACATGATCAGCAGCTCCTGGGGCAGGTTGAACTTCCTGAGCTGACGCAGGAAGTACATCCTCTGCTGGGCCTTTTTCCTTAGAGTGTCTATGTGGGAGGTCCACTTCAGGTCCCGTGAGATTGTGGATCCCAGGAACCTGAAAGAGTCCACAGTAGACACTGTGCTGTTCAGAATGGTGAGGGGGGGGAGTGAAGGGGGGCTTCTCCTGAAGTCCACTGTCATCTCCACAGTCTTGAGCGGGTTCAGCTCCAGATGGTTCTGACTGCACCAGAGAGCCAGCTGTTCCACCTCCCGTCTGTAGGCAGACTCGTCACCGTCCTGGATGAGACCGATGACGGTGGTGTTGTCTGCGAACTTCAGGAGTTTCACAGAAGGGTCCCCTGAGGTGCAGTAATTGGTGTAGAGGGAGAAGAGCAGAGGGGAGAGAACACACCCCTGGGGGGGCGCCAGTGGTTATTGTCCGGGTGCCGGACGTGATGCTCCCCAGCCTCACCTCCTGCCTTCTGTCAGTCAGGAAGTTGGTGATCAACTGACAGGTGGAGGCAGGCACAGTGAACTGGGTGAGCTTACGGTGCAGGATATCTGGGATGATGGTGTTGAATGCCGAGCTGAAGTCCACAAACAGGATCCTAGCGTAGGTCCCTGGGGAGTCGAGGTGATGCAGGATGTAGTTCAGACCCATGTTGACTGCATCCTCCACTGACCTGTTTGCCCGATAGGCAAACTGCAGGGGGTCCAGCAGGGGGCCTGTGATGTCCTTCAGGTGGCTCAACACCAGTCTCTCAAAGGACTTCATGACCACAGACGTCAGGGCGACGGGTCTGTAGTCATTGAGTCCTGTGATGGCAGGTTTCTTTGGGACTGGGATGATGGTGGAGCTTTTGAAGCAGGAGGGCACTTCACACAGCTCCAGTGATGAGTTGAAGATCTGCGTGAAGATGGGGGCCAGCTGCTCAGCACAGACTCTCAGGCAGGAGGGGGACACACCGTCTGGTCCTGGAGCCTTTCTGATCTTTTGTTTCTGAAAGAGCTGGCACATCCTTTTCACAGATCGTCAGTGCAGGTGGGGGGTCAGAGGGGAAGGGGGAGGGGGTAGTGGGGGAGCAGGTAGGGCAGAGTCTAAGTATTGGGGTGATGTTGATGGGCTGGGGGGTGGGTGAGAAAATCTGCAGTAGAAGGTGTTGAGGTCGTCAGCCAGTCTTTTGTTACCTGCAGGGTGGGGGGAGGGTTTCCTGTAGTTGGTGACCTCTCGCAGGTCTTTCCAAACTGCTGAAGGGTCATTAGCTGAGAAGCTTTGTTTTAGCTTCTTAGTGTAGCTCCTCTTCGCTACTCTGATCGCCTTCGTCAGTTTGTTCCTGGCCTGCTTGAACAGATAGATAGATAGATAGATAGATAGATAGATAGATAGATAGATAGATAGATAGATACTTTATTGATCCCGAGGGAAATTCAAGTCAACAGGTCCCAGTCCCCACTCCTGTAGGCTTCCTCCTTGGCCTGACGCCAGGTGTGTGTGGCTGACCTGATTGAGAGGAGCCTGCTGCACTAGTGATTTCAAACATTTTGTAGGCTATATACTTTTAATGTTCGTCTTACAATTTATCACACAGAGATGTTAATCTCATAGTGTTTATGATTACACAATGTCTGACTAGCTTCTATGATTGGGAAGAATTGATGTTACTGTCCGTCTATGCCCATTATCACTAAGAGAGCACTTTTCTTTCTCCATTTTGGGATTAACCAATCACAGCTTATGAAAAAATGTATCATACCTAGCACCGGGGTCAACCACGCCTCCTCACTAAGATAAAAGTTTCTGTCCCTTCCTCGCTCAGAGTAGCTCTGAGAATGTTTCTAAATCACTCCTAAGCTAAAAATCCTTGCTAAAAGGCCTGGGCACATGAAGTCAACACATAACGGGACGTGTTGGGACACAGTGGTGTTCAAAGACTGCTGAATGGAAAAGAAAATGTCTCAGACATGATGAGGTAGAAAAAAGAGCCGTACTGATTCATGCAGATCTGTTCACCTTGTCTCACTTTTACCATTGATGGAAATGTTAAGTTTAATGTAAGTAGTGAAAACTAGGTTAGCTTGTTTTAAGAAGTGTTCAGTTTATTGTGAGTAATAATGTGGGGCAGCTGTGGTTCAGTTGGTAATTGGTCGTCTCTCAGCTAGAAGGTCAAGGGTTCGATCCCCAGCACTGCAGCTATATGTCTAAAGTGTCCGTGGGCAAGACATTGAACCTGAGGATGCACCCGCTGCTTCGTCGGCAGACGATTAAATTCCAAATCAATATTTGTGTTCACATTATTTATTCATAAGTAAGTAGTAGTAAGGAGTCGTGTAATAAGCAGGATAATGTATAGTGAGCTTTAGGGGGAGCAAGACCACTCCGCTTTGTGTCGGGGTCCTGCTCACCCTGTCAGGGTTCTATTCCATGATAACTTAAACTCACTATACATTATCTCTTACATTAATACCAAGGGGGAAAAGTAGGTTTGGAAGACGGTATTAGAAAATCGAAAACATTTATTAGCAAGCTACGACCGGACATATACTTGCTTTTTACTAAGTGTGAGCATGATGGCTGCTCCCTGTAATTTGAGCGTTGCCTTTGCACGTCCTCAAAAATGAACGCTAGCTGTTTTCAAGATGCACATGAACAGTAGAGACAGTATCAAGGCCGAGGGGGTGTGACAGGTTTAACACAGCAGCAGGGACAACAATGGCAGAGAGTTTTAAAGACAAGCTGATGAACAAATCTGCAGTTATCCACATGTGTAGGATGTGTCATTACCACTGCAACGTGACAAACCTGCCTCACAAAATAGCTGTCAACAAGTTTAATTTCTTAACCAACCTTAAGCCTGTGTTTGCCTCCGTTTCTTCAACCTTAATGTTGAAGAAACGGAGTGGGGACAGTGTCGACGGTGTGTTCTGTCCACTGTCGTCAGTCACCCGATCTTACATAATGTCACTATTAGTTATTGATGTTACCGCCTAAGTATCCACCTTATGTGTTGCCATATTTAGCCCCGTTTCGATCGGCATACCCCGGAACTAAATAGTTCAGGGGCTTTTTTTTAAGGAACTAAAAAGTTCCTGTTGCCCATGTTGTCCGCCTTTCGACCGCGGTCTGAAGTCCCTGGGGAAATCACGCAAATTAAGCCAATGACGTATGAGGACGTAGGAGGAAGCAATATATATAACTGCATTACACATCCAGTCCAATAGGTGGCGGTAAGAAAAAGACGAAGGCCATACAACAAAAGACGACGTAATACATGGGGCGACGGACAGGCCGGCGTCATTACTTGTGCGACACTACAGTTTAGCCCGTTGCCATGTAGAAGGCTCAGCTCGTATTGTTTTTCGACGTGCTGTATTTCATTGCAAAAGAATCTATAGACTCAGCATCGAGGAGGAGACAAGCGCTGACGGCAAAACAATTTCAAGATGCCAGAAATGCTATAATTAAACGAAGAGGACTGCTGTTAATAGTCCTTGCCGATTTGGAGCGGGACATGGCACAGGCGCAATGGCGCTTTCGGTCACGAAGAAGACTAATGGTAAGTAAGGAGTAAACGCATGCCGTAGTTATTATATTACGCGAATCCCAGCTGTGTGTAGTTATTTTAGACTGAAATAACTCACCACTGTCCCATGTTGTGTGCATTTCAGATACGCGATTACAACCGAAGGCGTCGTGTTTCTCCGTGTGTCTGGGTGCACAATAGAGCAGCGGAGTGGTGGGAAACTGTGGTACCGACTTTCACGGAGGCCCAGTGGATCCAAAACTTTCAAATGTCTATTCATGATTTTATACCTTTTATACCATTTGTTTGTAAATGTGTTACACTGGTGCAGCTTTTTTCATCAATAAAGTCATCACAACTGAATCTCTCTAGTTGTTACTAAACACAGCACCTGCAATTCAACATTATACAAACATTTATTAGCTAAATAGCTAAGTATTAATGTAAAATATCACACGCTATAGAATCTCAAATATACCATAAGTCAGTTAAAGTGAAAACATGTAAAAAGCATGTGTTATAAGGTAGTGTTTATCTAACCTTGTTTACCCCACATTATATAATGTTTTTTTTAATACAGTCTTGTCCCATACACGGTCAGCAAGGCCTGCACCTCCTCGTCAGTAGGTATAGCTTTTCTTTCCTGAATCCATGTCAAAAATGTTTATACACAGCATGATGAAAAATGTAAACAACTAGCTTGCAGCTGCACTCTTTAAACATGGCGCCAACGCTACCTTTTTCCTGGGCGTTGCCTACGCTACTAGAGCCTGGCCAATCAGACGTTACCTACGCTACGAGAGCCTGGCCAATCAGACGATCAGCCCTGCAGGCGCTGCTGGCCCCGCACAAAAAGTCCCTAGATCGTCAGAAAGTACATAACCGCTAGTAGGGTCTTTTATCGGGGTAGATTATTTACCGGGAACTACACATTTACCCGGGTAAATCGAAACATATGTAGTTCCTCAAAAAGACCATAGTTCTGGGGGATAGTTCCTCCGGTCGAAACGAGACTTATGTAATATATTTGTATATACTCTCGCACCCTTGGTTGGCAATTGGACAAATAAGCTCTATCACCTGCCATCACTGGGTGAGGGGGCAGCATCTGGCTGAACACAGAAAGAGAGAGAGCGAACCCACAGCACAACAAACAGGAACAGTGAGCATGTGAGTATATTTCCTTTATCTTAAGATGCTATTTCTGTTTGGCCAATCAAACGCAGCCTGGTCTGTGAAGAGGGGAGAAACTGCCAGTACTCTTTCATTCAGAGCGACAATTTGATCAAGATGACATCTCCAACACTTGTTGTCTACCTGACATGTTTGGTCCTGGGGGAAATGGGTGAGTTGATGTTCTATTGCTCTTCTTTTTTTTTCTAACTTGAATCTTTTGTATATTCGAAGTTTGATCCAAAGTCAAGTTACATTAGTTATGTATAATATTTCTGATGTTAATTCGATTTATTTTATCAAATGGCATCTTTTGTCATTTCATTTCAGCATGGACAGTTTCTCCAAAGTTGTCTCCATCAGTTCATCACGAGAGACGGGAAGCTGGGGAGAGCTTGACTTTAACATGTTTCTTCAAAGATGATCATTCTTTCACACGAGTTTATTGGTATAAGCAAACAATCGGAGAGAAACTAAGGCTTGTCTCTGACTTCTACGTATATTTAGCTAAAAGTTCTCATGGTGAATTTATGAACAATACACGCTTCACACTGGAGGCTCAAAATGGTAAAAATCATCTAACCATCTCAGATTTGAACATGTCAGACTCAGCTACCTACTACTGCATAAGTTGTAATTACTGCTCATTAGAATTTCTGGAAGTTGTGATTGTCAGTGTAGAAGGTCCAGGATCGACCATCCCAGCTGTGGTCCATCAGTCAGAATCTGAGACCATCCAGCCAGGAGGCTCTGTGACTCTGAACTGTACAGTCCACACTGGGACCTGTGATGGAGAACACAGTGTTTACTGGTTCAGAAACTCTGAGGAATCTCATCCAGGACTCATTTACACCCATGGAGGCAGGAATGATCAGTGTGTGAGGAAACATAACTCACAAACACACACCTGTGCCTACAACTTGACGATGAGGAACCTGAATGTTTCTCATGCTGGGACGTACTACTGCGCTGTTGCTTCATGCGGACACATTCTGTTTGGAAATGGGACCAAGCTGGACTTTGGAGGTATGTTACTCTTTATCATAAGTCGTCTACATACAGTTGACTACTGTGAGTGGATCCTTGCTGGATCAGTGGGAGCCCAACTTTTACCCCGTGGAGTTGCACTAGATTTAGCGAGTTGCTAATTTCCATCTGTAGTCCCACATAAAAGTGACGCAAGACACCCTGAACAATAAAATCACACTCAACAAAAAGCACAACTGACAACACAACGTTAATAAAATACATTATTAAATGCTACAAACACTAGAGAAAACAGAAGTATATCCTGCTCAATACAAAGTAAAAAAAAACAGTTAAATTTAACAGTGACCAAGAAGTACAATTATGTACAATGACTGTATTCAAAGTTGCCAAGGTTCTCATGTAGTCAATGCCTAACACCTATCCAGGATCAGTGCTGACAATACTGATCGCTCAAAATCTTTTTTTAATTTAGTTTTTTCTGGGGGGGCTTTTTGCCTTTATTCAATAGGACAGTTGATATAGTAGGAAACCAGGGGAGAGAGATTGGGGAATGAAATGTGAGAAAAGAGCCACAGGCCGGACTCGAGCTCTGGCTGTCCACCTAGAGGACCACAACCTCCGTACATGTAGCACGCAAACTAACCACTAAACTAACAGCACCCCCCAAGTGTTTTATTTGTGTTTTTTTATAAAAGTACATTTTTAAAATGGGGGAAATGGGAGGAAAATCTTTCTATCCAAAGTTATCTCATATGATACATGATAACTGCCTAATGAAACCAAACATGATCACTGATATAAAACTCAAAGCTCTGTTTGTTATGTCTGATTTACCCACAGATGAGGTGAACTCTCCTGCCTTGGTGTATGTTTTGAGTGGAGCTTTGATATGTGCGACCATCCTGATAGTCGTCATGGCCTTCTTACTGTACAAGATGAACAAAAGAAACCGTCTCCTATCTCAAGGTATGGTAGCTAACACTGCTCGTATCTTCCTGTGTCCACTAAATATTCTTTTTTTTTCATGGCTGTTTTTCTGTGTTTCACCATCAGAAGCTCAAGCCAGATTTTCTGCTCCTTCCATAAGAAACCATGAGGTGAGATTTGTTTTGCCCGTTGAATTACCATTCAAAATCATTTTTATTGCATCTCTTGAAATGGTTTCAACTTTTCTCAGGAACCTAACAGTGATAGACTTGTGCATATTTCTACAGGGTCACAGAGATGCAGACGACCTCTTCTATGCCCCTCTTAACATTAATATGCCCAACACATCAAGAAGACAGAGAAACACACCCAAAGACGAGTGTGTGTACTCCAGTGTAAAGCAGTAGAAGTCAATTTTTTTGCTTTTATGTGTTTTCTATGAATTGTATATGCTTTAAGATTGGGGTCATTCTGTACATTTTTTTTAGTATCCCTTTGTTACCAAGTTCATTAGGTACATTTTTGGGCTTTTATGCATTCTCCTTTGTATCCTCATGTTCCTGTTGTCCACACTTATTTGCCGCTGAGGTGGAGGTCGTAGCAGGCCGTGCATGAATGAGGACGGCGGTGGTTGTGGGGATGACAGTCTGGTGGTGGCTGAGCTCAGGTGGTGGTTGGGACGGCACAGTCCGATGGTAGTGGCTGGGCGTCAGGGACGTCAGATGGTAGTAGTGTCAGATCACCTCGCTGAAGGTTGGGGGAGCTCCGTCCACTCGGGAGCCTGGCTGCTGCTGCCGGGACAAAGCCTCCTGGGCAAAAGCGGCGACATTCTGTATTGAATTAGAAGCCAATGCGGAAATGCAAGAACCTGCAGTTCCTCAAGTTTCCAGTTGAGGCTGGCTGCAGGAGCCCCTGAAGTCACATACACACCCATATCAACAATGTCGGTTTTTACTGCAGAAATAAACATGTTTACAGCCTGGTTCAATAAATGAAAATGGTCTGAATGGCTTATCTTTAATGTCACACAATTCTTTTTATAACTCATCAGTTTTGATTTTATGAAGGATAAGAGTTATTCATAATTATGTCACAAGTGAGCATGTGATTTCAAACATTTTGTAGGCTATATACTTTTAAAGTCCGTCTTACAATTTATCACACAGAGATGTTAAATTCATAGTGTTCATGATTACACAATGTCTGACTAGACTCTATGATTGGGCCAAATTTATGTTACTGTCCGTCTATGCCCATCATCACTAAGAGAGCACTTTTCTTTCTCCATTTTGGGGAATTAACCAATCACCTATCCACGCCTCCTCACTAAAATAAAAGTTTCTGTCCCTTCCTCGCTGACAGTTGCTCTGTGAATGTTCTGAAAGAGTTTTAGCTTCGGAGTGATTAGGAGTGAAATCCTTGCTAGGATTTTTTAAGCTAAGTTAGGAGCTCTCTGAGAGGATTCTCAGAATGTGAATTCGGGCCGGGCTCTTTGCCTGGAGTTATAGGTGGACCAAAATTTAGTTTGAGATAGAATTTCCACCATGGTGACAACAACCGGCGGGCTTTCAAAGCCCCCTGCAGTAACAAATGGGTGACGTCACTCAGTCTTCATCCATTAACATTCACAGTCTATGCTCAATACTTTATTTTACATGTAAGCATCTGAGTCTTCTTGTCTTGAATGACCTGTATGCTATTTGTGTTTTCCGTGTTTTCCCCCTCTCCTCCTGTTCTTTAATCAATATGATTTTCTTTGGCTTGGCTTTTTTGTTACGTACATGTTCAGCTGCTGCTAGATTTACATGTTTGTTGTAAATAACCTTAATTGATTGATCTTGAAATCTTTTAGTTAAGGTGTAACTACACCGGCCGTGTAATGTACTGCCTCTAATGCACAGCTGCACTAAAGCTTATACAGATGAACATCTGCTGCTGCTGCTTTGCTCTGCTTTTGCTGAGTAGCTGATTTTTATCAGGTGTAGCGGTAACACCGCCTCTACAAAGCACACTTAAAGGTTTTGTCACTGTGGTTAATGTGAAAATACGTGGAAAGAGAATTACGCAACCATTACCTTCTGACCTATTCACTTTTTCACCCACATACAAGTTCTATGTGTCTTTCAGAGCATCAACGTTTGCGGTTTTTAGCAGGATGCAAAGTGTGCTTAGAGTACTTACTCAGTTTTTAAGCATAAACTCGTAATTTATACAGATATAACATTTTATTTCAATGCTGTGGTTCATTAAAATAGAGAAAGATGGGAAAGAAAGAACCAGAAACGGGTTTGATGATGGATTCAAAGGTCATCTCCTAAAATATGAACCATTTCTAAAAAAAGAAAAAAAAAGAAAAAAAAAATGGCACTGTATGCGGCAGTGAACTTGAAGTTTGCTGAGTAGGACAATTTGCAGCATCACTTCCGCTGACCAATCAGGCACCATCTCGTCTCTTAAATGTAGAGACAACCATCAGAGTCCTTTCATTTCACACCTGAGTGGCACGATGACATCGCCAGCGTTTGCTATCTGTCTGACATGTTTGTTTCTGGGGGAAATTGGTGAGTTGTGATGTTGTGACTTCTGCCTTGAATTCCATAATCACTGAGTATTTAAATGTTTGCAATATGTGTTCAGGTTGTGCTGACTTTTGTCTCGTTATATTACATTCACTTTGTCATTTCATTTCATTTCAGTTTGGACAGCTGCCGTAGATCTGTCATCTGTTGGTCAAGAGAGTGGTTTTGTATCTGGAAAAACTGGGGAGAGCTTGATCCTGAAATGTTTCTATGAAGGTAACGTTGCTGCGAGGATTTATTGGTATAAACAGGTGCTGGGACAGAAACCAAGGCTCATCTCTACATTCTACTTGTTTGATAGAAATGGCACTTTTAATGGTGAATTCAAAGGAAATCAACGCTTCTCACTGGATACTCAAAATGGTAAAAATCATTTGACAATCACAGATCTGCGTGTTTCGGACTCAGCTACGTATTACTGCATAAATTGCTACTTATCTGCATTGGAAATCTTGGAGAGCACTACTGTCAGTGTGCAGGGTTCAGGTTTAAACGTCCCAGCTGTGGTCTATCAGTCAGAATCTGAGACCAACCAGCCAGGAGGCTCTGTGACTCTGAACTGTACAGTCCACACTGGGACCTGTGATGGAGAACACAGTGTTTACTGGTTCAGAAACTCTGAGGAATCTCACTCAGGACTCATTTACACCCATGGAGGCAGGAATGATCAGTGTGTGAGGAAACCTAACTCACAAACACACACCTGTGCCTACAACTTGCCAATGAAGAACCTGAATCGTTCTCATATTGGGACCTACTACTGCGCTGTTGCTTCATGCGGACACATTCTGTTTGGAAACGGGACCAAGCTGGACTTTGGAGGTAAATATCTTCTTTTTTGTTTGTGGACATATGAAAGGAACTAGTTGTTTGTGCCTCAACAAACTTAGCAGGAAAAAGAGAACAAGAGCAAAATCCATATTTCTCCTGTCTGTATCTGCAGACTCTTCTTTCTTCTGGAAGGGAGCTGTGACATTGACTACCATGCTCTCTGCTTTACTGGCCTTCACACTCTGCATGATGAACAAGATGAACAGCAGCCGATCTCCAGGTAGGACTGTTTATTCCTGAAAGCTTATATTTTCTTTGCACAGCTGTTCACTAAAATACGATCTTCTTTGTGCCCCGACCAGAGTCTCAAAAGAGTGATCTAGCTTCATCCACCGCCCCGGCAGAGGTGAACAAAAATAGCTCACATTTAAATGACTATTGAATTACAGCTGAACATTTACTGCATGTTGCATTGTTGCCTATTTTGTCACTAGGGTTACCAAAACAGACACCACCTTTATTATGCTGCTGTCAACCTGACAGGATCAAGAGGACAGAGGGATCCAACCTGGAGTGAATGTGTGTACCACGGCTTAAGGAGCTAAAACTGCACCTGTTACATTTGTGCTTAACTCTAAAGTGAGACAGATTTTCTAACAGCCCATTTGAAGAGTTAATGTAGATCTGGATCTGTATGGTCTCCAGGAAATGAAAAGGAGAGCTTTTTTCTGAAATGAAGCAGGTTAAACATCCTCTGAAATGATTTAAATGATCTAAGTTTTTGTACATATGAATTTTCTTGTGAATCATGTTTGCAATTTAGAATATAATTACTGTGAGCGTAATATTTCCAATGTTGTTCCATTTCATTGAAGCCCTATAGAACATTGCTGTGAACTCTATTATTTGTATTTGTTTGTATGCAAGTTGTTTCTTAAATGATCCAATAAATTTAGTCAAAACTAAATCACTGTGAATATGAAACATATTTCATCCAGAGGTTACTTGGGGCTTTTAATGCACCATTTTCTTTATCAGAGAATGTGGCTCTGCTTATCTGTACTAATTATAAGTCAGAAGTTAAACGTAGTTGTTCTAAAGCCAAAGTAAAACTAAATAGAAAGGTTGTTTATAGATAGAAAAAGATTAGGTTTGTATCGGTCTAGATGTCCCCCGCAGTTTCCACATGATCCTTGTGTGCCGTGTTCTGTCCGCAAAACGCACTCCGGAGCGGATCACAGCCTCTCTAGTCAATGCTCGTGTTTTGATAGGATGCACCGTGCCAGAAGTGCCACTCCGCCATGCTCCACTTGAAATAAGTGCTGTGTCTATTTTTGAGCCCACTGACAGAATGCGTCAAGCTGAAAAAAAGAAGAACAACCTGGACAGGAAGTCAGGCACAGGAATGCATAGAGCATCAGGTCAGTTTCAAAATAAAACGCCATTTACAGACTGCCAATCAAATAACCTAGGGGTGTCCACGACAAAGGATTTACATAGTTGCACTGATTGTTCAGATTTTGCCTATACTGGACTGATTGTTGAATTACCTTTTTCAAAATCCAAACACATTGCACCCTTAAAGATTGAAGGATTGCTTCACAATGTGCCACATGCTGTTCCTGATTTTTCACTGTACTTTCTGTAATAATTTGTTTTAATGAATGACCTTTTCAACTGTGATACACTTCAAAACGGTGACTTTTTGATTGACACCTCATTTGGCCATTAATAGCCAATAAAAGCTTGAGTTGAAAGGAGGTGCTTGCCCCTGTTGGGAAGTATCTATACCCGACTATTTGCACACAACTGTGCTGATGACTGACGTTTCTTGTAGCCAATGAAATTCTGAACACATAGATATGCTGCTTCAATCAATAACTAGGCTATGAGTCATGATTTATTTTGGAGAAAACAGGAACATCTATGTCAAATTAGACATTGAGCACCCCCATATAGCTGGTTATATAGCCATGACTATTTTGGGTCACCCCTATAGAAGAAGATTTTCAGATCATTATTACTACAAACCACAGCCCTTTCTACCCTTTTCCACCTCCCCAACAAGGGCGGCGCCAGGCAGGGGCTAGGGGGTGCTGTAGCTATCGCTAGGATAGCCATGGCATCCCCCAAGAAATGTTTGTGGTTTATTTAGAATTTTAAATGTGTGACTACTATGATTAAAATAAATAAATAAAACAAATGTATTGTAGACTTAAAACATAAAACCGACACAAGATTTGGCCAATGGGCGCAGCACGCATTGAACTTCTGACCGTACTTCCCTCCACTGTTTCCTGTTAGCCAGAGCACAATTGTGTACCGTTAGCAAAGGAGAACATGGATTGTCACCTTCGCAGTCAACTACTACAACAGGCGCATTGTTTTATTATTATAGAAGTGCATGATTTTCCCCTCTGTAGCCTATTATGAATATGATGCATTTGGTGATTGAGTTGCAAATTCTGACTCCTTGGAGTTATCTCTATGTGATGCTCATTCATATGACATTAGGTGTATGTTGTTTTAATTAGGCCAAGAGGCACCAGGCCCAGACGGCATGTCACTCACCTGTCTGAAACCCCTGCATGCTTAGCTGACCTCTACAGTACCTTCATCTATGACAGATCTCAGCAGCTCCGTAAAGTCCCCTCCCACTTCAAACACTCAAATAAAAAACCCTCTGACACAGAATTCTTCGACAACAGGGCTGACTCCCTGATGTTTTCCGACCTGAGAGACATCACCGGCCCACTGTTGCACCTCTGCAATTTTTCCATGGTGCTAGGTCAGTAGTTGATGAAATTTACATGACAGAAATCCCTCGCACTTATATTTAAAAAAAGATGCAGATAAATGTCACGTCTCTTTTGGAGAGAGGACCACGCCACCTTCCCATAAGATACAATGATGTGTCAAATGCATCACCAATAGTTAACCTTTATGCAGAATGATGTATTAAATGTGTTTAATGCTTGTACATATAGAGTAAAACTCCTTGTATGTGCACACACACACCCGGCCAATAAAGCTGACTCTGACATTTTTGACTTTAGGATCTGTACGTGAGCATGAAGACTGAATATAACCAGAAGCCAGCGCAACTCCTCAGATAACCACAAAGCTGCTTTTCTCATTTGCTGCAGGTTGAGAATGGTTGACCAATTAGGTCAGACAGTGTGGCCGCATTTAGTACAAGCTGTGTATTTGTTAAGTCAGAGCTGCTGAGGAGAAGACGCAGGCAGGATGATGCTGTGCTATGTGAATGTTTGCCTGCTCTGGACTCTGTGTGAGTAATAAAAACACACTTATGGAATCTTTACATTCTCATACTTCAGCTCATTATATACCCTGTATGTCTGTGTGTGCGTGTGTTTCAGGTGTGGCGCAGTTAAGCGACATCTTTCAGCCTGTGTCTTTCCAAACTGTGACGCTCGGAGATACAGCCACTGTTGAATGTCACATAAAGAGTGAAATGCAGAGAAGAGTGTGGTACAAACTGACAACAGGGAAGAGACTACAGCATGTGGCAACGTTCAACCCTAAATATAGTCTTAGTACAATAGTCAATCAATTTGAACACCGTCATTCAGTCAAATTCAACGGAATCAGCAGTAATCTGAGTATATCGGCAGCGACCTGGGAAGACGCTGGAACATACTTCTGTGGAGTTTTGACCTCAAACGATATTCAGTTTGGATCAGGAACCTTTTTGATGCTGAAAGGTATCCATTGTGTTCACTTTATTATTAATTCAGAATGCATTTCAAGGTACCTTGAGTGAAAGTTAATGCAAACACTAATATCAAAAAAAAGTTTGGAAGTTGTGTGAAATGTAAATTAATACAGAATGTGATGATATGCAAAGCAAATATATATTGAAAATAGCACAAAGACAACTTATCAAATGCTGAAACTGAGAAGTATAATTGTTTTTTTCACATCACTTTTCTATTAACAAAACTTTGTTAGCGTTTGCGGAACGGAGGAGACCAATTTCTGTCACTTTTAAAGCGGAATTGCTTAATTTGAAGCCTATTGTATAAGGCCTTGTTCCTGCAGCAGAGGCTGGACTCTCGAGTCGACAGAGCTCCCCCAACATTCAGCGAGGTGATCTGGTACTACTACCACCCGACGTCTCTGACGCCCAGCCACCACCATCGAACTGTGTCGTCCCCACAACCACCGTCGTCCTCTTTCATGCACGGCCTACTCCGGCCTTCACCTCAGGACAACAGGAATGCGAGGAATACAAAGGAGAAATCCTTCCTGCTTCTTGTTTTCTTAACAATGAGTAAGGTCTTTTACCTTCTCTTTTGTGAATCGCCTCTGGATAACGCTTGTTTATACAAATAATGATTGACTGATTGATCAATTCATTCCAGCTGCTTTAACAGTTCAGGGTTACCGATGCAATGCAATGATTTTATGTACTGCAGATGGTAAAAATCCACGGGTTTCTTTGCAATGTTACATTGATATTTTGTTTTTAGATTGTTAAATTCTGTTTTATACCGATCAAACTACCTACCTGTTGCGAGTACATGCTCCAACAGGAGGTTTTTTAAGCATTTCTCGATTTTTCCAGTGTTTTGCTGCCAATTCTTCCTAAATATGTTGTCAGCATGAAATTCAAATTGGACATTTTATTTTCCAAAAACAAACTTCTCAATTTCAAGATTTGAAATGTTGTCTTTGTGCTATTTTCAATTTAAAATTTGGGTTTCAGTGTTTTACACATCATCAGATTCAGTTTTTATTTACATTTTAACAAACGTCACAACTTTTTTGAATTTGGGATTGTATAATTCTGCCGATTGAAGTGGTCATATTTCTTTCCCAAGGTGCCAACATGATCGGAGACTCTGTGATCCAGCACCCAGAGTCTCTGTCAGCCCAGCCTGGAGACTCTGTGACTCTCAGCTGTTCTGTTCACACTGCCCACTGTGCAGCAGAACACACTGGTGTCATGTGGCTGAAAAACTCTCCTCTTTCTGCTCCACAAATTTACCAATCCGGACAAAAGAACCAGATCTGCAGGAGGGCTGAGAGTGGAAACCCTACCTGTGTGTACAACCTTGTCATGAGGAACCTCAGCCCCGAGGATTATGGGACGTACTACTGTGTGGTGACTGCATGTGAACAATCATTGTTTGGAAATGGAACCAAACTGGATTTGTTGGGTAGGTGACTGATTATTTAATATCACAAGTTATGGTTACTATGGTTACTAGTTATGATTACTGCTTTTTTTACACACTTGCACTTTTCTTTGGATCAAAGCACCAGCTAAATAAATGACATTAAATGTTTTCTAATGTCTGTATTTGTAGAGGACATGGACACACATGCTGAAGTAAATGTTGG
Organism: Tautogolabrus adspersus; assembly: GCA_020745685.1. Lineage (NCBI taxonomy): Eukaryota > Metazoa > Chordata > Actinopteri > Labriformes > Labridae > Tautogolabrus > Tautogolabrus adspersus. The sequence goes on along the minus strand of CM036556.1, from coordinate 4,971,166 downwards.
TGTCAGATTTTTGGTTCTACTCATCATCCTGGCTGTTTTATTGGCCTTCTTCATGTGTGTGATCATCAAGAGGATCTGTAACCACTGTACAGGTAACTTTTAACTGGTATTTTCTGTATAGGTCTGAAAATAAGACTTTTTTTTTTTCCCTCTGAAAAACACCTGAAAAAGTTGGCCTGTTTTATATTTTGGTTTTAGACTTTTGGATGCCAATATTCACAACAAGAGATATGACAGACAGAGCTGCTTATCTGTATAGCAAGAGTACCGCTCACGACTAACGAGTGGTGTAACTCACAGCTGCCCCGCCACAGGGACACGTTGATTGTCCAAAGTGGCTCAAAAGTAGGTCAGGTAGGGCACGTGCTCTGCAGGTGTAGATAATCTGGAAGAGAGAGAGACATCCTAGATACATGAAATATGGCACAACTGGACAGAGGTGAGGTGTGTGTAAATGGTAAATGGACTTGAGCTTGTATAGCACTTTTCTATTCTCCGAACTACTCAAAGTGCTTTTACACAGCAGGTCACACACATTCACACACTGAAAGCAGCTATGTAAAGTGACCATCAGAAGTAACTAATCACATTAAAACACTGCTGACGAGGCAGCGGGAGCAACTTGGGGTTAAGTATCTTGCCCAAGGACACATTAACATTTAGCTGCAGGAGCTGGGGGTCAAAGGTCGAGAGACGACCGACTCTACCTATTGAGCCACCGCTTCCCTTGTGTGCGTGCGTGTGTGTGTGTGTGTGTGTGTGGATATGAAAACTTAATTGATGACCCCCCTCTCATAGGCCCCACTGCAGGAAAAACCATCACTCTGTGGAAAATAAAGAATTTCTGACAATTTAATAAGATACAAGATATTGAAAATAGGATTTTGAACAGGTGTTAAAAACAACAACCTACCTCATTAATTCCATTTGTTTTTGCGTTACCGCTATTTAAAAAAAAAACGTTTCCTTTATAAAAATGTGCTCTTAAAATGTCTTAAAATGGGGATGTCATCTTACATCAGTGCTGTCTTATATTTGGGCCACTAATGTTTGGTTACCCCTGTTGTCTCTGTTTTTCAGAACTTTTCAATCCAAACACCACCGCTGAGGTACAGTATTTACTTTAGATGAACATTTCTCTGACAGTTGAGATTACACAATGGGATTTTTTTTCTGTCAAATACAGTTTTTACATCCTAATTCTTCTCCTGTGCAGAGTCTCAGAGATGAAGATGTTGTCCAACATGGAGCTGTAAGAGAGGAAAAAATCAACAGATCAAAAGGAAGAAGAGACGATACCTGGAGTGAATGTGTGTACTTTGGTGTAACGAAGTAAGGCTGAGCATGTTTTCATTTCAATTCCTGAAATACCTTGACAATGACATATTGACAAAGTGTCAGTTTAAATACTTTCCCTGCAATAAAGCCTGTGAACAAGTTTCTCCAATCACATGTCATGGTGTACATTCATTTCTGCAATCGTTGTGACAATAGGCTCTTCAGATACTTCTGTGGTTTTTTGCTCTGCTTATCTGATGACCTGATTTCCTGATTGCAAAATAAGTGTCAGAAAAAAGAAAAGACAGTTTGTAATAATTTACATTGTCCATGTTCTCTGGCTAGAATTCTCTGGGGGACGGGGATTTTACAAAAGTAAGAATACATTTGAAGTGAAGCTAAAGTGTACAAAGTAATATTATTCACTCACTCACCATTCAGTACTACGTGCTGCAAATGCATCTTCACAGCCAGGAGTCTCTTTTTTTGCTCGAGGCTGTCAAGAGCTCGATCATTTGAGGCTCCGCCCCCCATACTACTCTGGGAGACTCTATGCTTTCTTAATAAGCCTTCATTCTCAAGGTGCAGCGTTCCATAAGGTATGTAGGGAACTCCTAGCTCTTTATGATATGATAATGCCTGACCCATAAGGGTTTTATTAGTAAGTAGAGGGATTGTAAATGTTCTTGATTTTTGCAGGTACTTGCAAAGAAACAAATATAGGAGAAATATAAAGCATAGAGCTGTCAGCTGAAACGTGTTAATCGCAATGCTTTAAGGTCATAAATGAACACACTAATGTTCTTTAAGAGCATTGATCGCGTGATATTTTCTCTCCAGCCACAGTGATTGAATAGAATGACACCGCTGCACCTTAGAGTGTCACATGTCACTTTTGAAAAACTCACAGTCTACTCACAGTTGACAAGTCAAAAGTGATATCCACCTTCAGATGTTTTCATTTACGTTTACATCTGTAACAAGTTCCTTTTCCTACGGTTAAGTTAATGTCGTGACCTTTGATCTTCCAGATGTTTCCTGTTTTCTTTCAAAATAAGAGCAGGTTCGTATTAAAACAGGAAGTCTGTACTCTTAGCTTAAGACACACCAAAAATTCAAGATCAATTCAAAACAAAAGCCATTCTGAAATGCTGAATAATGGAATTTTAAACATGTTAAAAAATGTGATTATTTATGATTAACTATTGAAATTCAGCGATAAATCACGATTAAACCAGATTAAAACTTTACATGTAGTTTGGCCTAGAAGTACCAAATACATGAACTCATTTTGCAGCATCACTTAGAAACATGCAGAATTTCATGTTTTATTGGTTCAAATGCATTTGTTCAGAGTGGAAGTTAAGGACATGTCATGATCAGAGGTCACGCCCACATTACCTGTGGTGGTTCCAAACCAGAGGGCTGTGCCATTCAGGGGATTATCAAGTCTTAATTGATGTTGTACATTTGCTACTTATGACTAAGACTTCATAAAATAGGTTAAAAATGTGATGCTCCTCATGTCTAATGTGCATCAATTGGTGTTTTCACACAAACACTAATGTCCTCATAAATGTCTCCAACTTTTCAGGGTGAGCTTCAGGTGTGATTCTAAACAGTCTTTTTTATCATCTGGACTTAACTTGCAATTTTTCATACTAGCCCGTTATTGAAATGTGTGAAGTCAGGGTGAACTGATGTGTGCATGCAGCTGGAAATATTCAGGGAAATTCACAGCATACGAGTGAATGAAGATGTTTCTATCATATCGACGAACATCATGCTGTATTTGAACAGCTGGTTCGTCCTCTGCTTTCACGTATGTACCACTCACTCCTGTGGTTTATAAGGTTTGAACTATGTGAGCAGGGTTCTGCAGGCCGACACGTCAGTCCCAGCTTAAACACAGGAAGAATAGCATGTGGCCTCTAAGCCACAGCCTGCAGCAGCTCAGACAGAAGACAGGAACAAAGACAAGACGTTTCTGTTAGTAACAGTGTGAAGTACTGCAGAAGTGCCTTGACTATTTTTCTCCTGAGTACACCTTCCACTCACCACTATCACGAACACCTTACACTAAATGATATGCAATGTAAAGTGTGATACAACTCATCTTATATAGAGTTAAAGGAGATCACAAACAAATACAACCACAGGAGATTCTTATACCTTTAACTGCCATTAATGCCAATCAGTACTGTCTCTGGATGTTTTCTAAACACAGATTGGATATGATTTCTAATGAATATAAGCCACAGATAGCAAATTACATTTTTTATATCCAAACGATTTGTTGAAATGTTTTGCCTATTTGGATTTTTTTGTAATTTAAATTAGATTAGATTTTCCAAGCTCCAGTAACATGAAAGAGATTAGATAACATTGACATGTCTGAATTAGCTACAAACCAGCATCAGCATACAGATTGGCTATTTCAATATAGTTATCTTTATGTCTTAAACAGCTTGCCTCGGGGCAGGTGTCAGTCGAGGCATCGTAAGGCAGGACATGATGTTAAAACAACCCGGAAATGAGATGAGAGATGAGATTCAACTTTATTGTCATTACACATATACAAGTATACGAGCAACGAAATGAGGTTTGGCATCTCACCAGAATTGCAATAAGCAGATAGTGCTGTGCTATGTACAAAAGTAATTACAGAATTTACAGGTAATGTAAGTTAAATAAATGCTATAAATAGAAGTATAAGTATATTCTACAGATTATAATATACAGATTAAAATGGAGTAAACATGCTATGCTAGGTAAAAGATAATATACAGAATATACAGAATATTGACAGATTGTACAGGTTAATAACTTATTGAGGGTATGAACATACTATACAGATTTTGTTGCAGTGGACAATAATACAGGTGGTGAGAGATGTGTGTGTGTGTGTGTGTCCAGGAGGGGTGATGGGGAGGATGGTGGGTGAGAGGAGATGGGGGGGGGGGGGGGTGAACAAAGCAAAAGAGGCCGAGGCTATAATGACAGATTTGCCTTTCTATTAATGCTACACTTTATTGGATGTATTAAGAGTGGAAACAAATGAGTGGAAAAGACCGTTCCTGCATGATGAACTCACGCTGTGTTCACACATAAGCTCAACCAAAAGAGCTGGAAACAGCCAGGATACTTAATGATGTGATATTTCGTAAGCAACCTTTCTATTTAGGAAATATAATCCAAAGCAAATGTTTAGGAGCTATGTTGTTCTTGTTGTTCTCAATTACCAGCATTGCCTTCCACGCTGCACTGAACGTGTGCTCACTGTTTCCAAAAAAAGGCAGTCAACCTGATTGGCCGATCAAATTCAAAGTCTCCTCTGTGAAGAGTGAAGAAGGTGCAGAGATTTCAGTCATTCATCACAGCACGATGGGACCTCCAACCTTTGCTTGTTATTTCACATGCCTTCTCATGGCCAATGTGGGTAAGTTGTTCACTATTTTATATTACTTTACAACGAACAAATGTTTAATGCATTAAGTCGTACATGTCTTTGAAAAAGACAGGATACATTTAAGATGTAACTTTCTTTTTGTCTTCCTTTTCTCCTCAGCTCTTACGGCAACTTCCAAAAGTTCATTTTTACATTTTCAAACAGTCCGTGTTGGAGAAAGCGTGACCTTGCCGTGCGCCTGTCAAGATAAAACCGTGATGTTTTACTGGTATAAGCAAACTTTGGGACAGACACCCCAGCTGATATCTTCAGTCTATAAGCATAATGATCTTGTCACCCTTCATGACCAATTTAAGGACAACCAACGTTTCTCATTGGATACAAACCGTAAATATCAATTGAACATTTTGGATTTTGGAATTTCTGATTCAGCGACTTACTTCTGCATTGGGAGTGATTTATATAACTTTGAATTTTGTCAGAGTACAACTGTCAGTGCAAACGCTTTAGATCTCCAAACCATTGTCCATCAGTCAGTGTCTGAGACCACCAACCAGCCAGGAGATAACATGACTCTGACCTGTTCAGTTCACACTGGGACCTGTGACGAAGAACACAGTGTTTACTGGTTCAAAAACTCTGAAGAATCTCATCCAGGACTCATTTACACCCATGGAGGCAGGAATGATGAGTGTGTGAGGAGCCACACTCCACAAACTCACAGTTGTGTCTACAATTTGCCAATGACCAACCTGACTCTTTCTGATGCTGGGACGTACTACTGTGCAGTTGCTTCATGTGGACACATTCTGTTTGGAAACGGGACCAAACTGGACTTTTTGGGTAAGCGACTTTATGTGAAGTTCTCTCATTTCTACTTTGTAAAACAAAACACACAGAAAGTTAAACTGTTGTGTTACCTGACATATTAATGGAACTGAGTTTCTCCTCTCTGTGTTTGCAGATGACGCGGACATTATGAAAGAATACTTAAATATTGGACTCTTGCTACTCAACACCATCCTGGTTGTTATTCTTACAGTCCTTGTGTTTGTGCTCATTAAGACAAAGTGTGACCAATGCACAGGTAACATGGTACTGTTGGTATTACTAACCTGTGTTCATTTTACAAGGCATATACTTACCCAGACTCTGACATCTCTCTATTAATGCATGTCCAAAGGTCGTGTTTGTGCATGTGTGTGATTCAGGCCTGTGTGTGTGAGAAGCATGTCTCTCAATAACAGAGTGTAAAATCCGAATGCCCCCTCTGGGATTAATAAAGTATATTAAATTAAAATTAAATTAATTATTCTTTTTTTGTTTTTCAGAGGCTGGTGCAGAACCTTCCGCCCCCACCATAACCACTGCAGAGGTATTTCCTCTTTAGATTAAAAAAAGAACTACAATTAAACTTCAGTGTGTTGATTTGACAATGCCATATAGTAATGTACTGCTTCTCATGTGCAGAGCTTCCAAGACGAAGATAATATGTAACATGCTGCTGTTAGACAGAACAAAGTCAACGGTTCAGAAACGAAGAGAGACGGCACCTGGAGTGAGTGTGTGTACTTGTATACAAAGCAGTAAAGCTGAGCAGGATTTATTTCAGTCTCTGAATAACATGACTTTTAAATGTATCATTTAAAGCCAAATAATGCTTTTTCTTTTTTATTTGAATTTGAACAAGGCTTTTCTTTAACCACTTTTGTAAACATTATTACATCCTTATATGATCAATGTAAAAACTTGACCTGCAATAAACCAACTGAACAAGCTTCTCCAATGACATGTCATGGTGTACATCAATTTCTGTTGTGTTGGTGACTCTGCATCAGCCCGTTGTTTGCAAGCTGTTGGCTATGGAGTATGTGTATTCAGCTGTTGCCATGAGGTCAATAGTTCTAGCTAAATGGCAACATTAGAGAGGATAATTTATTACATCCTTGTTGAGATAGTTTAGTAAGTTTCTAAGTGTAAATACTGTAGCCAACTTGAAGATCAGCAAAGAAAGGCATGTGGGTGTGTATATCCATGGGTTGGGTTGGGTGTTTTCATTTTTGTTTGGATTGTGTTGTCATAAAAATATGTCAATAAAAATGATTTAAAAAACAACAATGCCTACCCCGTGAGGGTTTTATTGGTGACTAGAGGGATTTTGAATATTCTAGGTCATACAGAGACCTGCAAAGAAGCGAATACAGGAAAACACTATATATCGATATAATTTAGCCCAAGAGTACCAAATACGTGACCTAGTTTTCCTTCATCCCTTTTGAACATGCATGATTTTTCTATGTTACACGAGTATACAAGACATTTCTTGAAATGTATTGTAGATATGAGTTTAATGACGTGTCTTGGTCTGAGGTAACGCCAACAATGAAGCCTGATACAGGGGATTGTTTTGGTTCATAATTGATGTAGTACTCTTGCCTCTCATGAATAACACTAAAAAGATAAGGGATAAAATGTTGACATATACATCATGTTTCTTTAGTTCAATGTGTAGCAAAGATCTGCAGTCTGAAAACATGTTGTCCGGCTGTGCAGCTACTAAGAAATCTCAATGTTAAAAAAAGCCAATTAAAAAAAAAAGGTTTTTCTTTTCCATGTTTCACTTGTAGTGTTTGTTGTTTTACCTGCCATGTGTATTTAACCTCTGATAACTGTGCCACTGTTCCACACTGGATTAAATGGCGAATCATTAAAGCTTCTAAGGCACTGAAAAATTAATTCTAGAAGTGAAATTTTTATTTTCATGAAGTTTTCTATTTCGGCCTTGAAAATTTCACAATATAATTTATTAAGTCAGTGCCATATTTAAAATATTCTTGTATCTTTCTTTTGATCTTTATTGCATGAAGGTATTAGTGGCTCACAGTTCATTGAGATAGACATTTAGAGATATGACGTAGCAACAAGCTCACTGCTCCTTTCATGTGGCATGGTGAAGTTTGAACAGTATAAGGCGGAAGGAAATACAAAGTTATTATCCTATGTTCATAAACATATCATCCTCAATTTCCCCAATTCAATCTGAAGCATCAAAAGGGATATGAAAACATCAAATATCACGTTTATATATACAGCATTGTGTGCATAGAGCAAAAATCCCCTCTGGTCTATTTTAACCTTCTTTCTTTCAAGCGGAGGAGAGGCTGAGTGGTGCAGCCTTCAAACGTTTGATCTTTCAGTGTATGACTGTTGTTCTGACTCCTGAGATGAAAAAGGTGTGAACTGCTGTGACAAAGGCTCTGCAGGCGGAAGCTTCAGCCCCATCTCAGGAGGCAGTACTTGATGTAAAAACAACAAAGTAGAAGTGGCGGACGAAACAACAAAAGTCTGACGCTACAGCAGCTCTTCATATTTAAAGACCTCTGCAGCGTCCGTCACTTCCTGTCACTTCCTGTCACTTCCTGTCTTTGTGAACACTAGAGGTGGGGGAAAAATTGATACAGCATAGTGTCGGGATATTTTGTGTGGCGATATTATATTGTCTCATGGCCACCAAGTATTGATATTTTTTATTGTTTTAATAGCAAATATGCTTTTTTTATTTTTAATTGCTAAAGGGGTTGTGCAATTCATTTTGAAAAAGTTGCATTGTTAAAAATTCCTGCAGTTGTTCAGTCGTCCGTCCATGTTTGTGTTCAGTTAAGTTCTGTGGGCTTGACTCTGATTGTGTAGAAATAAAAAGACTGAAGTGAGATGAATAGACTGAGTTTTCTTCTTTGACAAAACAGTTCTTGATTTAGTTACGTTTTGTGGACATAATAAGCAAAAAGCTTAATCGCAATTCTCAACAAATCGCAATGTTCAGAATCGCAAAAATATCGTATCGTGACTCAAGTATCGGGATAATATCGTAAATGTCACACCCTGCACACTCGACCGTGTATATTGTAGATTGATCAAACTCTCTATTTCCAGTTTAGCACGACTATGAAGCATTTTGTTTGTTGTTAAAGAGTCGTCTCTCAAACCTGCGGTGCATTCTTTGTTTGAAAGAAAGCCATTTTACTGTAAAGAAATCAAGCAGCAAAAGTGTTTCAAACAGAGGTATATATGTCTCAATGAATATACTGTAGGAAGTGATTTCTATAACTGCTACACGCCTACACCTATGTGGAAAGTAGTGACCAAACAATGTTTAGTAGAAACAGTAACTTCATGGTGAGGATGTCAAAAACTTAAGACAATGTTCAGGAGCTGTACTGTTTTTATTTGTGTTGTTCTCAAGCACCATCGTTGTCATTCAGGGCGTACGGAAGATGTTTACAGTGTTTCCAAAAAAAGACAGTCAACCTGATTGGCCATTCAAATTCAAAGTCTTCTCTGTGAAGAGTGAAGAAGGTGCAGAGATTTCAGTCATTCTTCACAGCACGATGGGACCTCCAACCTTTGCTTGTTATTTCACATGCCTTCTCATGGCCAATGTGGGTAAGTAGTTCACTATTTTATATTACTTTACAACAAACAAATGTTTAATGCATTAAGTCGTACAAGTCTTTGCAAAAGACAGGATACATTTAAGATGTAACTTTCTTTTTGTCTTCCTTTTCTCCTCAGCTGTTACGGCAACTTCCAAAAGTTCATTTTTACATTTTCAAACAGTCCGTGTTGGAGAAATCGTGATCTTGCCGTGCGCCTGTCAAGATGAAGCAGCCGTGTTGTTTTACTGGTATAAGCAAACTTTGGGACAGACACCCCAGCTGATATCTACATTCTATAAGCATAATGAGCTTGTCACCTTTCATGACCAATTTAAGGACAACCCACGTTTCTCATTGGATACAAAACGTAAATATCAATTGAAGATTTTGAATTTTGGAATTTCAGATTCAGCGACTTACTTCTGCATTGGGAGTGATTTATATAACTTTGAATTTTGTCAGAGTAAAACTGTCAGTGCAAACGCTTTAGATCTCCAAACCATTGTCCATCAGTCAGTGTCTGAGACCACCAACCAGCCAGGAGATAACATGACTCTGACCTGTTCAGTCCACACTGGGACCTGTGATGAAGAACACAGTGTTTACTGGTTCAAAAACTCTGAAGCATCTCATCCAGGACTCATTTACACCCATGAAGGCAGGAATGATCAGTGTGTGAGGAGCCACACTCCACAAACACACAGTTGTGTCTACAATTTGCCAATGACCAACCTGACTCTTTCTGATGCTGGGACTTACTACTGTGCAGTTGCTTCATGTGGACACATTCTGTTTGGAAACGGGACCAAACTGGACTTAAAGGGTATGTTACTCTCTCTCAAAAGTTGTCTAATACAAAATAAATGGTGATAAATTCTTTGAGGAAGGGGGTCTCTTATCAAAATAATAGAAAATAGTGGTCAAAATCATAACTTTACCATTACGAACCATGACTTATCATTTTACCACTGCACTGCTGAGTCAAAATGTAATCATTGCAGTCCTTAGTCCATGGTTATTTGTGGATTAAAGTATTCTGAGTAAACCAGATCAGGGGGATATCTTTGTATGGATTCCGCTTGTTTTGGGTACTGTCAACACAATTTCTATTTTCTACCAAGTATCAATATCTCTTCAACAGACCTCAGTCTGCTAACCCTTCCCCAGAAAACAGAAAAAGTGTATTTTATAGTATACCAACTTATTCTGGAAAGGAAACAGTGGATTTTTTTGCCTATTCCTTACAGTTGTCAGTTGTAGAGGAGTTTTTTTGGTCATTTAACTAGGGATATGGCATCTGCCTATGCCCTTCATCTATCCATTGTGTTGCCACAAACATCTCAACATAAAAAAAAAAAAAAAGCCCCCACAGGACCCACATGAAAAAAGTGGTCCATTGCTTTCAAAATTATCATCAATTTCAAATGTTTACCGATACTTATTGTTACTTCGTTAACATCCAAAGAGAATAGTCTTAAGCTGACTTTTTTTTTACCAAAAGACCTCCCATAAACTATCTAAAAAGTGTGTTATCATGATTTTAGTAAAAATTTGCAAATCCAATTTTGACATTCTCAGAGCAGACAAAGCCGTAAGGTTGGGAACCAATGGTTAAAGTAAAAGGGACATCAGGGGTAGAAAAAGATGATTTCGTTGTTTGCATTATCATCAAAGTTTTGGTGTATGAAAGTCAAACTTTAAAATGTTTGGAAATGCACGAGAAATGATAAGCATCTCTTGTTATGCAGACGACACCGCTCTATACATTCTGAAATCTTCTGTTCGTTTCACCACTTTGCTGATTTTGTCCCGTATCCATCCTGCCTTCTTTGAAAGTCTAACATATCACTCACTAGGAACCGATGCCATGGGAATTAAAAGAAGGCATCTTGTGCAGAGAATCCCTCATTAATTAATTATGTCAATTTTGCTCTAGCTTGCTTTTTTAGGTCATATACTGTTGAGGTGTAGCTAATAATTTCAGTCAATTTTTTAACCAGCTTCAAACTCTTCACAGGAGCTTTAATGGACACACAGGGACACACAGGCCAAGAACACATACACGCTCTGTTAATGTCTTCTTGTGTCTCTCTGTTTTCAGGTGACCCTCCTGTCTTGGTGTACATCTTGAGCACAGCTTTGGCATTCACCACCATCCTTGTTGCTTTGTTGGCCTTCTCTTTGTACAAGATGAATTGCAGAAACTGCATATGTACAGGTAACTAACACTCTTGAAGCTTACATCATGTTTGGGTGCATATTGCTAGTGCAGAATAAAAGGACTTTCATTTTGTCTTTCACAACAGAAGACTCTAGCCCAGCTACAACGGTAAGTATCCTACACTATCAAGTAATCAAACAAAACATGTCACTTTTGTGCTGTACATTTCATCGTAAAGACATTTTTTTTGTGTTATCAGCTACATCAAGACCCAGAAAACCTACACTATGCTGCCTTGAGTGTCCATAGGGCCAACAGATCAAGAAGACAAAGGGAAGACAACATGATTGAATGTGTGTACTCCAGTGTACGGCAGTGAGGCTGGCCTGGTTTCTGTACCTTTTGACTCTCTAGCAAGACGGACGCTGTTGCAGGTTTTTTACAAATCCCTGAAAATCAAAAAGTTTAATAAACATAAAGGATGTTATAAACTATTGCATGTTTTTGTTACTTTTTGCGACACCCCTCCATTTCTGTTTCTCAAAGACCTTCCATAATCTGACCAATTCTCCGTTATTGTCATCATACCCAGGGAGTGAGTACAAGTAAATGTTTTATCAGGCCTAAGTCGTCAGAGAACATTCTTTGAAAGATTCATATTCTACTGTACATGCTGCAACAGACTCGAGATGACCTCATTGCATCAGACAGTAAAGACATATAAGGCCCCTCTGTTTCTTTGTCTCCGTGGTTTCAGACAGGATGTCTTTAGTTCTTCTCTGAAATGAGCCGCTGAACAAAACCTACGCAGATCTTTGTAAGAAGGTACATAAGATATGCTTCTTTTCCTTTCCGCAGAGATGACACAATTTACAGGTCTTGCATTGTCAATGTGCATCTGTCAAGATAATCTTTCAAACCATCAAAAAATCGGGACTTGCTTGGGATTTTTGGAAGGGGGGAATATCTGATTAATTTGTAGTTTCTACCCTGATGTTTCTACTTTCTGAAGAGCATGCATTTGGTAGTTAGAGTCTGCCTCCCTCTTATCATTATTATTTTATCATGCAGAACATCATACAATGGTGTTTTTCTCTGGGTTAAACCGCAAACAGCTTGTTAGATAAAAAGCGACCAATGCTTTGTAATGCTGTTAGCAAACTCAAAATAAAGCTTATGGGTTTTGATCAAGCAGCAACCTCTAGAGTTGAAAAATGAAGTTGATTCTAAAGTGCAAAGTTCTGCAGTTCATCGATTGGTTGCTTGAGACTGTCTGAAGGTGGGAGTGAGGAGGGGGGGGGTTGGGGGAATGGACAACTCATCCAATGTGAAGGATAAGCGATATTCACAATAAGGCGTGTGGCTGATCTGATTGACAGGCGAGCGTGGTGTTGCAGTTTGTCAAGAGGCTTAAAACCCGCCTCAGCTCTCAGCCTGTCGTTCCGTTGACTGAAAGTTAGGTTGAGACAGCATGGCCACCGCCATCGATGAACTCCAAAGCCCCCTGCAGTAACAGATGGGTGAAGTCACTCAGGCTTCGTGCATTAATAATTACAGTCTATGGTTTTGATTAAATATGTTCTTACTGTTACTTACCCGTTAGATTGTTTTGTTGTCCACATATTAGTGAATTGTATGAACGTATTTACCTTCTACCCTCTGCTCTGTTAAGAAAAGTGTATTACAGACAGACTTCCATTTTTTCAAATGAAAATGTCCTCAATTCAAAGGTTATGAAAAATGTATTTCTTCTGACAATAGTTTTTCCCATGATGCAAGTGACATGAAAAGTCCTGCTTGCCTCATGTTCACCAAAGCGTTAATATTGTGCAATAGAAAAACGTCATGTGTTTAAGTGGATAAAATCACACATCATTTCTACCAATCACTCACTTCATGAAGGCGAGTGAGGTCAGCTACATTCTTTGATAAACATGGTGCGTAAAAAGCTTGAGTTACGTACTGATTAAACACACACACTTCTTTCTCTCAACCATTTATTATTTGGTCAATAAAGATATAAAATGCATGAACAAAAGGCCATTATTACCACGAACATTATCCTAAAAACAAAAGAGTATATAGTCTGCTCTTTTGTAATCTTCCAACCACTCAAAGGGCTTTAACACAACAAGTCATACTCACCCATTCACATACACGTCTATACACTTATGGCAGAGGCTGCTAAATAAAGTGCCCATCACTACTTGTCACATTGATTGTCTTGCCCAAGGACACTTTGTGCATGTAGACTGGAGGAGCTGTGAATCAACCGCCAACCGTTCCACTAAGAGACGTCCAACTCTTCCCTGAATCTCATCTTCTAAATAGACTGACAAAGTAAAAGAAAAAATCCCTTATCTAACTGTACTAAAAACACAGAAAAAAACTGAATCCTATTGAATTTTGGCGGCAGACCACACAGAAAGTAAAAAAAGCATTGTTGTTGAAAATCCTGTCTCACCAAAGAAGACGTACTTAATATAAACATCAAGTTCTAATGCTTCACACACTCATACACAGCTTCACTCCAGGTTGGATCCGTCTGCGATCTTGATCTGTTGGTCAGGTTGACACTTAAAGCGGCATAGTAGAGGTTGAGTTTGTTTTGGTAACCCTGGCCACATACGACAATCCATGTTAGCATGTTGTCATTGACATATACCCAGTAAATGAAGTATCTCTTTGTGTAAAAAGAGTAATACAGTGTTTAATTAATAATGAACAGTTCATAATCACCTCTGTGTTTGTCCTGGATGGAGCTGAAATTGTTGCTTGAGACTCTAGTTGTGAAAAAAGAAGATGTTTTTATTTTGTTGAACGCTCATGTTCGGTGCAAACAAGCTATAAAATACGACCAGTTACCTGACGATCGGCAGCTGTTTCTCTTTTTCATCATGCATGCTGAGAGAGCGATTAAAACAGCCAGGATGGTGATGAATGTCAACGTTCCCATTAAGAAATTCCCCTCATCTGCAGAGAGTTGGACATGCGAAAATATGTTTTAAATAGAGAATTAGGACTGGCTATAAAATGGAACAACCCCTTTTTTAGAAAAGTGACTTACTATGAATTTGCAGCTTGGTGCCTTTGCCGAACAGAATGTGTCCACATGCGACAACAGCGCAGTAGTAGGTCCCAGCATGAGAAAGATTCAGGCTGGTCATCGGCAAATTGTAGACACAAGTGAGTGATTGTGAGATATGTTTGCTCTCACACTGATCATTCCGGCCTCCATTGGTGTAAATGAGTCCTGGGTGAGATTCCTCCGAGTTTTTAAACCAGTACACACTGTGTTCTCCATCACAGGTCCCAGCGTGGACTGTGCAGCTCAGAGTCACAGAGTCTCCTTGCTTTGCAGGGTCAGACGCCGGCTGCAGGATGAAAGAGAGGGCACTAGAATCTGAAATCAGACATGTTAGAAAGACGTTTTAAAGGGCAATCAAAGGGAAATGTGCAACAGATGTAGTAATGGCATTGTAAATCATCCAGATACCTTTTAAAACCAAAAATATTCCCTCATGAAATTCAATGGTTGATATGCTGGTTTGTCCACAGTAGTACATAGCCGAATCAGAGTCCTGCACTTTAGAGATGATCAGATGGTAGAACCCTTCTCCTGTCTGAGCTGAAAACCGATTCTTGTCTTTAAACTGGTTAAAGAAAGTGATAGCATCAGGTAGGTGTTTGTAGAAGGAGGACATTATTTGAGGTTTCTCCCCTGCCACCTGCTTGTACCAAGACAGGTATTTTACACTAGAGGGGACGACACACGGTAAAGTCACATGTTGTCCGGGGGCAGCGTACAGCAGAGCTCCATCTGAAAGACATAGAGGTTCATTATAGAACATTTAATGTAAATATGAATTCACAGATTAAGAAAGTTCAAGTAAACGCCTAACATGGAAATAGTGCAGTGACTTACAGGATGTGTGGAGAACAAGAAAGAGCAGATCAAACGTGAACATGCTTCACTCTCTGCTGTGAAGACTGTGATGGTGCTTTTGGTATTGGGGTCATAAAAGACGTCTTCTCCTTCGGCGGAAGAATGTCTGTACCTGACCCAGATGGGCAGCTTTTTTGTGTCACTTCTCGCACAAAAGGAAGTGAGAAGTTGTGCGGTTTATTTTTATTTGTTTCTTTGATTTTGCAAGTTGAACCGTCAGTGTCTGTAAAGCATATCATGGCTATTTCTGGAATTCTAAAGCAACCCTTTGGCTAGGTTTGAATAAAAAACTTGTTTACCATGTTACATTTAATAAATTAATGTTTCTGTTTATGTCTAAAGTGGAATCATCGCTGGAGGCAGCACGGTGCAAGATGATTGTGATTACAAACGTTAGACTGCAACAACACCGTCCCTAGCTAGCATGTGCACTCCACTCAGTAGTTAGGTTTAGGCAACAAGAAGTCTTTGGCTTATGTTTATGTTATGAGGGTATTTTGGATTAGGTAAAGTAGCTTAGGAATGTAGTTTGGTTAAATTTTGATTAAAAAAAAAAAATAGCCAGGTACATTTATTGACCTCACACAGAGAGGCATGAAGTCGGGGTTAAGAGATGGTTGATGGGCAATAGTGTGTCACAAAATTATTTTATCTATCGAGTTTGAATACAAGCATTTAAGTAAATATGTCATTTTGCATACTTATATAAGGCTATATGTATCAAATGTATGCCCGACTTTCATTTACCAGAGTCTGTTGTACAGACAAGAGCATAGCTAAACATGGTGAGACAGGTCCAAAAGGCTGTAGCACACAGTGAGGTACAACTTATCCAAACTGGCCTATGAGCAGCGGGCTCCTCTGGGCTTTCACTGCAGGTCTTTGTCAGCCATCCTTGAGGCTTAACGAAGTGTTGAAGAAGCAGGCGATGAAGTGGAGGTGGGAGTCGGGATGTTTTCTTGAAGCAACTGATCCGCCTAAGTGCTCTTTTTAGAAGCGATTGGTTTACGAATGAAATTTGAAATTCACTTCTGTCACTTCTGCTACTTGACTTTTCTCTGAGACGTCCGTTGACTATGATGCTTAGCGTTATTTTAATATGAATACTTTCACAATATATTATAACTTCTCTCAATTTCTTTATTTTGCATCTGGAAAATATTGTGTAATACAGGTATCTGCCTTTTCCAGCAGGGGGGTAGCACAGCACCCCTACCAGCACACCTACCTCCCATGGATATGACCTCATTTCCACATGATGGGTTACATGTTAAAAATGTAATCATTCTGCAGAACTAGTGTCAGGCCAAAGTCATCACAGAACATTCTTTGAAGGATTCATATTCTACATGCTGCAACAGACTCGAGATGACCTCATTGCATCAGACAGTGAATACATATCAGGCCCCTTCGTTTCTTTGTCTCTGTGGTTTCAGACAGGATGTCTTTAGTTCTTCTCTGAAATCAGCCTTCACTTTTTGAAGGTCTCAGTCTGGTCTCCGATTCCTTGTCTCGGCTTAGACTGGGCAGACTCCGGATTTTAAATCAAGACAGGCAAAGAACACCACTGAGAGGCTACGTTTCCACATCATGACTGTGATTAGAAGGAAAATGCCTCTTTCTTAAAGAACAAATTACTTCAATTCACGTACAGATTTGTTCCCCCCGGTAACAGCTGTACCCTTCCCTCGTGTTACGGTCTCTAAGTGAGTGACACACCCCCTGCACACGAGATGATGATTTTTCATTGATATTTCTGGTCTTGTCTTGGCCTCACCCTGCCTTGGTCTTGGTCTTGACTCGGTCTTGAGCCCTAAATGTCTTGGTCTTGTCTCAGTCTTGGAGCACTCTGGTCTTGGGTATGTCTTCGTCTCGGTTAGTGTGGTCTTGACGCAGAAACTGAGATGTTGCATCTTGTAGTGTCTATTAGCTTAAAAAAAAAACTTGAGCCTGCAGTTCCCTTAATGTGATGACATCATCGAGGTTGCATTAGAAGGTTTTAAAGAAGAGTTACACCTGTTTTCACAGGCTCAGCATTTCTCTCTATAGAGAGTTAACTACTCTATCAGTAAACCTGGTGGGCTGATCCTTATAAATCATCAACAGGGCCTTTCACTGCAGCTTGTTGCGTGCAGTTCAGCTCTTGTCCAGTAGGAGACAGTAGTCAACCTGCTGCTGAAATTACATCATCATTACAAACTAATTACTTATAGTGAACTCACAGAAAGGCCTAAAGAAGGAGCATTTGAGAGATGAGTCCTGCTTCTTTGACCAACATCTTGTTGTTATTTGAGGTGCATTTGTGTTTGTTGGACATTGATAAAAATAAATCTTCTCTTATTGTCAGAGCCCTGGAGAACAGTAAGAATAGCTCAGCATGGAGAGTACATTCAAATACAAATATGCACACATCTTTCAGCACTCAGAGTTCCCCATCCCTCATGTGTAATTAACACATCCTGTAAAAATTGACATTTCTACTGTCACAGATAAAAACCTACATTTCATCTCTACATGGAAAAAATAAAGTGGTGAACTTTTGCATAAAGGTTGGGACATTAAAGTTGCTGTTCTCAAGTGCTCACAAAGACAAAGATGTGTTTTCAAGTTCAACAGCCAAATAAAAAAAAAGAAACTTGCTCCTCCCTGGTCAAGCTTGTTCTCGTCAAGTTCAGCCCATGTGGTTTTGTCGCCCTCCTCTCTCCCCCTCTGACAGGATGTCTATGTGGTTTTGTTGTTTTCGATGCTGTTGTTTGTTTCAACTGTTGAAAAAAAAAAAAAAACTCAGCTTGTCAACCATCAGTCCCCTGCACTTACATGTGAATGTCTTTGAATAGGTAAAAAAAACAAAATACAAAATCCAGCTTTAAAACAGAGTTCACAGGTGATACAGCTGACTTGAAGCTCTCATAAGATATAAAGAAAGATGGAGGAGGAGACTTAAGACAACGTATTTGTGGCCAGGCTTTTCCTTCTGTTCATCGCTTCTGATTGGTCGCACGAGACACACAATGACACATTATTCAGTCAATGCATGGTGTGCATGTGGCCGAGCACTGTGCAGCATATATCATCTCTTTATTCTGTCGTCTTTATTCTGTTGTCTTTCACACAAAAGCTCTAGTGATCTATTGAGTAGGATCATGTGGCTCTGTGGTTTACAGGCAGCATAGGGGCTGTACTGGGAGCATTATTAGATGGAGCATAGGGCATTAAGATATATGTCCCCTGAAATCTTAAGTAATTGCACATATATTTCTATTCCTGCACAGGTTTGTACATTTCATTATATAAGTTGTATAGGTCTATTTTTAATTGCACAGGTTTAATTTTATAGGGGCTCTTTAAATCTTTGTTGTCGGGTAATATATGTATGGGAGGGGGGACAGGGGGTGTTTATGGTAACAATTGCTATGTGTCTTGCATGTTTGTATACTGCTACTGGATGCCTTGAATTTCCCTCGGGATCAATAAAGTATCTATCTATCTATCTATCTAATAGAGTGCCGATTTGCCCCTTGCTCCCCATTCCCCGACAATGCAACATGAGGCGACGTCTGCGAGCTAGTTCAGGCAGTCAACTCGAGCTGCTCTGATTAAACACTTGACATGCCTCATTCTCAGCAATCACCTGACAACTCCTCCCTCTCCCTCTGCTCTTTCATTGCAAGCTTTGACCTGCACCAGTACTGTCTGCACTCTCGCTCAGCCCACCACCAACCCAGCATCCACCCATAGGCTCCGGCCGGGGGAGGGGTTAAGATATCAACCAATAATGCCTCAACTTTCTGCATGCAATCAAAACTGAGGAGTGATTATGTCGGAACAAAAACTATGTTCTGCGGCAGTAAATATTTTAAACGATACAAACGTGAGTTGTCTGACTGAAATGCACATACTTTGACAAGGCAGCACTTCATAACAGAACACCGGCTCATAGAGCTGACTCACAAAGGACAAGATCAATACATAAATGAAAACTTCGGTCGACAACTTCTGCCTCCGGGTTTGCAAAAACGTCAAAATATACGTCCTGACTGCTGTTGACTTGTTGGAGCTGCAGTCATATGAGGATTCAAAATCCTCTTTCAGTCTTTTGCAGAATCAAGTTTTTACTTTCTGCCCTCATCCTGGACAGTGCCAGTGTAAATCTCGACCACCATTTGTTAGAGATTATCTGTTGCAGTTGTGCAATGAAACACTGCAAACACTTCTTGTTTTTCTTACACACAGCAGATGAGCGGGAAAGTGTTTGACCAAAGTTTACTGAGAACTTAACTCTGACGTCTGACCACACAGGAGCTAGAAAAAAAAAGCGGTCCTTTGTGTTTGTTTGTGGTGTACAATCCTTTCACCTAGGGACGGCCCTTTTTACTTTCAGATATGCAGCATCGAGTCTGCAGCTCTTGTTGTTGCCATGATGTCTCTGAGCACGCCACCACACTGGTGTCATGTCATGTCTGAATAAAACACGATGTAGTTGCAATGACATACTGATTGTGTTTGCCTGACTTTGAAACAGTGTTGCTGACACTTTGATGGTAGAACACAGAGATGTTTGTGCATTTAGCAGCACGTTCTGATCTTTCTTCCTATTTATTTGCCTCTTCAACTACCAGAGCCCACAAAGACCACAGGTATCAGTTTGTGAGGTCGTGTGTTCGTGCATTGTTGAACACAAGTGTAGTGAGAGTGGAAATATAGCACCTAGATCACATGAATGAAGCATGGCTTAACTGTAGAAGATGAATGCATTTTATTTGATCTATGCAGAGTGTACATCATTACATTTACACATACAGTCCAACTTTTACTGAGTTTACTCGGCCGCCTCCGGTGGTGAAAACTGAAGCCTAGTAGCTGCAGTTCCTCAAGTTTCTACTTGAAGCTGTTTCCAAAAGCCAGAGAATCTCCATTTGGTCTCATGTTAAAAAGCTCATTTTTTACAGCAGATTAAACATGATTACAGCACTTTTTTCAAAACTCACCCGAATTTTTAAAGAAAGAATGTGCAACAGTTTACACATAAATACAGCAGAAATCCTCTGTAAATGTCTCTCTGAGTCATGACTGTCTACAATGAGTGAGAAGCGTGAGTCCCGCTGGCTGTACTGTTGTCTGAGCCGTGTTAACATCATGTTTACATGGACAGGACGGCCTTGCGTATAAATGCTGTCAAAGTCAAGGTCTAGGAGATGACAAGACTAACATACTCATTCCTTATTTTTATGTCAAGTAGGCCTAAGCGTTTTTAGATCAGTCATTCTGTGTCCATTTACATGCAATGTGAAGCTACAGGCCAACTAAAGCATGCTAACATTAGCCTGCTAACACAACAATGCAGGCCACAGGCAATTGCAGCTCGAGCCAAGGACAATTTTGACCACTGATTGGGCTTAATGGTGCTTAGTTATGGTGTGTTCTAATTGATAACTCCTTCATGTGACCGCGAGGAGAGGGGGGGTTGGTGGTGTGTCGCTGGGGGAGAGCGGAGGCTTCACTTTGGGTGAAGTGTCGCCAAACAGCAGTTGGTTTTGGTTTCATGCTGGTGATCAACATCTACTGGATCAAAAAGTCGCACATTCTTTCTTTAATGAATGCTCAGAGTTATGCATCATTTTGCATTAGATTGAGTGTCATGGAGCTGATGGACAGGTGGGCACATTGCAGTTGTTTGCCAGGAGGCTTCAGGCCCCCCTCAGTTCCACCTCTTCGCTCTTTTCTAAATTGGTTAAAAAAAGATGGAGGCAACATTTCTAATTTGGCGAAAGCCATTGTTTGACGCCTCTTCAGAAACCAAAGGGTGACATCACTGAGACTACGTCCATGTTTTATACAGTCTATGGTTTTACTGCCTGACACGGGAATAAACACATTCGCTCGAGCTCTCGTCCCTCTGTCTTGTTGATTTGTTGGTCTTGTTCCTCCTTAAGGCAGCATAATGGAGGTTCTCTGAATCCTGGTCACCCTGGTAATAGTATAAAAGAGAATCTTTGGCTTTATATCGTCGGTATAGGTTATACAGACAAGTAACCACATGTGTAAAATGTGTGGTTTTCAACACTAATGTTTTAAATGTTTTATTCATTAAGGAAAAACACACACCTCTGCGTTGGGGTCCGATTCAGCTGAGGTTCTTGCTTCAGGACCTGGATGTAAAAAAATAAATAAAATCCTGATTAAAAGTAGCCTTGCTTGCTTAGGTAGGACTAATTATTTTCATTTAATTTGGACTGAATATCAACAGAGTGCCCTTTCTTTTTAGTGTTTAACTTATGAGCAAACAAACCCGTGGATAAGTATATGGAAGCCCTAAGTGAACATCTATACATTTTATTTTACTCTGTTTCACCGTGATAAGAAGTACATTTTGGTTGCTTTCTCGATATATATCGACTTATTTATCTCGTTATCTGGGATAAGCATGCTCAGTTTTACAACAACACAAAGTTTCTCAAGAGCTTGACAAAACATTATATTAAGATATTAAGTCGTTATCACGGGAAAACTAGCATTAATATCCAGAGATAACAAGATAGATTACTTCAGATTTCTCAAAAATAAAGCGCTGAACTGTACTCATTATCACAGGAAAACAGAGTTAAATAAAATGTTTTAATTCACATCTTCCTAAGGCTGCTTTTTGGCCCTTTCTTACATTTTTTTTTTTTTTTTTTAACATAAGCTTCTTTTACGCGGCCTATTCAATACACGACTCTGTTTAAAAGTTAAGACTGAGTAGTAAGGCGAAGTCGTTCCCCCATTCATCCGGCGGCTGAGCTCGTAAAAGAGGCGTACTTGTAGCAAAATTAAGTTTCTGCAAATGGCCAATTCAAGAAAACATAACAGTTGTTTTGTTTCTACATTGATGCAAAACTGTAAAATCAAACTCTGGGACAGCAATATGATTTTTTTTTCAGTCTTATGTTGGTTCACAAAATGGTTTGTATCAATTTTTAGTTCCTGAACACAGAAACAGATTTAAACAATGTCAGTTTGGCCTACCTGTGCATCTGTGGCTGGTCGCCTTGTATGTTGTAAATGCTTTGTAAGCCAGGAAAACAGCAAGGACGGTAGTAAGAGCCAAAGCTGCACTCAATACATACACCAAGGGGAGATTGTCTTCACCATCTGCAGATTAACGTCAGGATATTTTAGAGATTTCTCATTTTCTTTCATCAAATATAATAGTATACCGCAGCGAGTCTTTGTCCGAAAGTTCCTTACCTATGTCCACCGTGGTCCCGTTCCCAAACAGAATGTGTCCACATGATGCAACAGCGCAGTAGTACGTCCCAGCAAGAGAACGATTCAGGTTCTTCATTGGCAAATTGTAAACGCAGGTGTTTGTTTCTGTGTTGGGGTTCATCTCACACTGATCATTCCCGCCTCCATGGGTGAAAATGAGTACTGGATTTGTTTTTTCAGAGTTTCTGAACCAGTAAACACTGTGTTCTTTGTCACAGGTCCCAATGTGGACTGTACAGTTCAGAGTCACAGAGCCTCCTGGCTGGATGGTCTCAGATGCAGACTGGTGGATGATGGGTGGGACCTTCAAACCTGAATTCTTTACGTGGACAATAATGCCCTCCATAAATTCGTACACATAGGAAAAGCCACTCATGCAGTGGTAAGTAGCCGAGTCTGAAATTTGCACATTTGTGATCTTCACATTATATTTCCCGGAGGTAGTTTCCAGTTCAACGCGTGAATCATTCTTAAATTCACCAATCAGAGAGCCACTTTTGTCATGCTTGTAAAATTTAGACACCAGCTCTGGTTTCTGCCCCAGACTTTGTTTATACCAAAAAAACATTAACGCTATACTGTCTTCATAGACGCATTCCAAAGTCACGTCTTCACCAACACTGACTGATAGGAAACGTGAAGACGAGGACGAGTCCAGGGTTATCGCATCTGCTAAGGAGAAAATGGAGACAAAGCAAATGAATAAGTTTGTACCTTTCCTGAGAGCATATGTAAAGACACAAAAGCATTGCAGAACTCATCAAAGACAAAGACAATGAGATAAAATGCACTTGAAAACAATGTAACTTACCCATCCTCCCCATGAGCAGACACGTCACATACAGAGCAAACTTAGCTGGTGTCATTGTTGAAGTTGATGTGGTTTCTTGAGAGAACGTTATATGTTGTCTCCTTTTCATAGACGAGACTTTGTTTGATTGGCCAGTCACGATTGGTCACATGGCTAGTGACAAGCTAGCTACAGTGTTTATGTGAAGGAACTGGAAATCAAAACAGGATTCAGATAAATGACTCACTCAGAGAGGCACTTAATCTGGATTTACTGAGTACATGTGTCATGTTACAGCCAGTTTAGTTTGCACATGAAACTGATATCTTCTAGATTGAGTTAGAATTTGCTTTTACAACTATGAGAGCACTCTTGACTTGGCTGTTTTCATAAATAAAGGAGTCTTTTATCCTTTAACCCTGTTAAATACAAATATGAATATCTCAAGACGACAATTAAAAACTGAAAGTTGCGTAAGTGTGTGAAGAGGAGGGACTAGTGAATCAGGGCTTGATGACAGCCACAGATAGCGCCATCATTTGCTGTCTACGATCTATTTCCCGAAGCATATAGCTTTATTTTAATTTTTTTCAATTGTGCTTTTTTTTGCATAGAAAGGAGGCAGTTTCCCCTGAATTACTGCATAATGTCTCATTAGATATGCGCAACCAGCACCAGGACGCTGTACGCTCTGCAGTTATCGGTGCATTTAACCCACCGTGTGTGTTTTGTGACTTTGTGTCTTTTCTTTACATATGCACAAGTTTAGCAGCGCAAATGCCCTGCATTCCTTTTGTTAGTCTTACCCTTACTCCCATAACTGCTTGTATTTAAGACATATTTCTTCTTACTACCTGGTACCAGGTTGGTAAGAACATTTCTTTAAG
The DNA here is from genome assembly GCA_020745685.1 of Tautogolabrus adspersus. Lineage (NCBI taxonomy): Eukaryota > Metazoa > Chordata > Actinopteri > Labriformes > Labridae > Tautogolabrus > Tautogolabrus adspersus. The sequence continues at coordinate 4,947,011 of CM036556.1, read as the reverse complement.
ACCTAGCACACTGACGAGGGTCTTTTATTCATCAAACACACTTTTTAGCTAAGATGAAAAGTTTAACACTAGGCAAGGCATTTTTGGCCTTTTCTTACACTTGGCAACAAACACAGTGTAGCAGTGCAAGTGTTGTTGCTATTTTCCACCTTGCACAGTAATACTTCTCATTCCTGTACCAACCTTGTGTAGATAGCATCTGCAACTGAGCCTACAATAGCATGTTGGTCTTAAAATAAGTTGTGGTCGGGTGCACAGTTGATGCATGCATGGAGGCAACAAAAGCTCTATGTTGATTGCTTTGATGCATGTTACACCTAAAACACACCTATGAATAATCAGAGTTAATCCAACCTCTTTGAGCCCTGTGCCTCTCTTAGCACCCAGATGGTGCGTTGTTTAACTAGCAAAGCTAATTAAGAAATAGACTTTGCGCCATGTGGTTGAGACCATGTGTTGTAGAACGTTTGTAAAGGGGCCTTTCCACAAAGACCTCTGATCTCCTAATGGGCCGGCTGTGGCTCAGTTGGTAGAGTCGTCATCTCTAAACCGGAAGGTTGGGGGATCGATCCCCAGCGCCTGCAGCAACATGTCCGATGTGTCCTGGGGTGAGACACTTAACCCCCAATTGCTCCAGCCGCTTCTTCGGTGGCATGTGCATGTGTATGCATGGGATTAGTTACTTCTGATGGACACTTTACATAACAGCCTCTGCCATCAGTGTGTGAATGTGTAGGTGTGACCTGAGGTGTAAAACTGTTTGAGTAGTCAGAAGACTAGAAAAGAGCTATACAAGCTAAAGTCCATTTACCATTTAATGGTAGCATGTGTTAATCATATTTTCTTTGGCAACGTTTTTATGGATGATATTTTAAAGAAGTTATTTAGTACCTGACTGCTCCAGCTGAAAATGTCTTTTTGTGTATATGATATAAAAGTGTGATGTGTCAAGTACAAAGTCGTTTTCCATGAGCAGGGATCTTTACAAATGTACTTTTTTTTAACTAAAAGATCTTCCCAGTTGATTCAAATAGATGTCATGGATGAATCATGAAAATGAGTTTCCTAAAAGCACAGTTTGAGCTCAGTTTACAGCTTAGCTTTACAGAAAGGCAATAGAAATACAGAATGGCTGTAGAGTAATAGATAGACACTCTTTTCTACTGAGTGAAAAGGTGTTAGACCATGTTCCCAGAAGCCTGGAGATGAACATGGTTCTGTGAGAGATGCAGGTAGGTCACCCTGAACTCAATTATTTTATTCTTGCTTTGTTTTTGATTTACAATTCATTAACAGCAAAAAAAAACTGCTTGCTTTTAGTTGAGTGCTGGGTCTGATGGTGTGCAGAGCTCGTTTTATTTCAAAGACATGATGCTTTTTTTCACTACGCTTTGTGAGAGCAGCTTTGCAGAGGTGTTATATGTTGAGGCCTGAGAGCCACAGGCCGGCCTTCCTGTCCTCAAGCTCTGCAAGGTCTCGAGTTTCCTCCAATGGAAACTTATGGTTTCACCACCTTCACCACATGCGTGAGATGTAACTGTTGAGAGCTGGCTGTTGATTGAAAGAAACAACCTGTGCGCATGAAGGTGGTTTAGGAGGATATTTATAGATTACAGGGGGTTTCATGAGCATGCTTTGTCTTTATTTGTGTCCAGTTTCATACTCTATGTGCAGACATGATGACCCAACTGTCATTTATACACCATAAAATCACTACAACCACATTGCACTAAATATTGTTTATTTTCATCAACTGAAATTTCTGTTGTACAATTAGACGTGAAATGACTGAACAGATTAGTTAAAAGTAATAAAAACATTAAGACAAAGTCCTTCTTCACTATCTTCTCACTCCAGAGTAAACACAGTCTGACACCACGTTCTCCTTTTGGCGATGTTGCCTACTCCTTCTGTTCAGACTCAGAGCTGCATAGTGGAGATGGTCTGCATCATGGCTCTGGTAATGACAAAGTGGAAAAGACAATAAGAGAGATATCACCCCAAAAAAGTAGCTTGTTTTTGTGAATTTTGCTTTTAGCTTACATTTATTTCACCTCCCGTGGCATCAGATGCTGCAGAACCTGCAAGATGAGAAACAGTTTCTGTAAATCAAAGTTCGTAACGGATCAAGAAAGGCCAACACAAAACAATTCTTGGCCCCCTTGTTCTAAAAATCTTACCTTTGCAGATGGAGCATGACTTCTTCTTGATCTTTTGCATGATAAAAGTCAAGACAAGTAGCACAATGATGAAAACTGCCAATGCCACACTCAAGAAATACGCAAGGAGAGGGGGGACTTTGGCAGTATCTCCTAAAATGCAGTCAAGATAAAACAAGTCTCGCATCACTATTTGTATTTGATCTGATGGATATACGATAAACACGGGCTACAAATTCCAATTTTTTATACAGAAATAGGAAAAACAAAAGCTTGCATTACAAGCTGTAAGAATTTACCTCCAATCTGGACTCTTGTTCCGTTTCCAAAGACGACCTCCCCACATGAAGCCAGAGCACAGTAGTACATCCCTGCATCAGAGGAGCTCACAGACTTTAATGGGAGGTTTAAAGTGCAGTTTCTCATGTGAGACCCTGGGTCTTTGATACACTCCCCTGCATTGTGATAAATGATTGCAGGCTGAGCTGCACCACGTCTGAACCAGTAGAAGCTCTGCTCCTCAGCACATGGTTCAGAGTGCACTGTACAGCTCAAATTCACAGAATCTCCCACTGAGAGTGGCCCTAACGCTGACTGATGGACGACAGTTTGGGTGTTGGATGATGATGATTTGACATGTAGAAAGACTCCTTTCCCAAATTCAACTGTGTTGTATTCTAAAATCCCACAGTAGTATGTTGCTGAATCTGACAAGAGAACGTCTCTGATTACAAGATTGTTGATGCCTCCTTGTCCTGCAACTTTAAACCTCTCTTTGTACGCTGGGGAGATGGAAGCTTCTTTGCCGCCTTTCATCAGAGTTGATATGATGACAGGTTTGCCTCCCAAGCGTTGCTGGTACCAAGTAAAGAAAGTCACAGCATCGTTCTCACACGAGCAGTGCAGAGTCACATTCAGCCCGAGTGTTACTGTTTTCACCCCGCTGTCCTGTTTTACATCAGAGGTAACTGCTGCAACCTGATCTGTAAAGAAATTAAAACATATTCCCACAAATGTAATATAAGAACCTCATCCCTCTAACTCCCAACTTCGCTTTTGAACATAGATTCAGGGAATAAAGTCTTGTATACTCACAGATTTCACTGAGAAGGAACAGAAAAATGTGAAGTGGCATCATCGCTGAAGCTTTGCAGTTGGTGGCTGAGCTGTGACTGACGCTCTCAACTTTTTAGCATGAGACGAAGGCTGGTCGTGATTGGCTTATGGTTTGGTTTGCACTCAGACAAGCGATTCGTCCTTTTGTTAAAGCAGAATCTGATTAGTTGACCAGAGGGGATGGGTGAGTCTCTTTAGTTACGTCATTTCTATTTGTCTGTAAATTGGAGGACAGTGGATGTGACATGTTTCTATACAATGCAAAGGTAAATTCAGCTCACAGCTGATCCCCTCAATCAGGAGAAACTTGCTCTGCTCTTCACTGATGACAAAAGTTTTCCATTGCCTGTCAGTTTAAGATGTGCTTATTTGATTATTTATAGGACGTAGAAAGAGACATGTGCTTTTGGGGATTGTGTGTTGAAATGGTGTGGGTTGGTAGAAAGGAAGAGTGTTGGATGGAGGCAGAACAACAGAAAACTGCTTATTATTCATCAATAGACTGTATAAATCTTACTGCAACCATGACATCATAAGTTTCTTACTTCATCTTTGCAGTCAGTCGTATCTGAACTGGAAGGTCAGGGGTTCGACACATAGCTCCTGCAGCCACATGTCCGATGTGTCCTTTGGCAAAACTAACCCTAAGGTGCTCCCGCTGTGTATGAATGGATTAGTTAAAACTGAGGGTCACTTCACATAGCAGCCTCTGCCATCAGTGTGTGAATGGGTGTCAATCAATCAGTCTTTATTTGTATAGCGCCAACAGTTTATTTGAGGAAGTATCATTCAGGGTGTAAATGTGTAGGTGTGATCTGCGGTGTAAAAGCGCTTTGAAAAGTAAGAAGACTAGAAAAGCGCTCTACAAGCTCAAGTCCATTTAACATTGAAAGCATCAAGCTTCAGCATTTGGTGTTATATGGCCTTTAAACGCACAGTATGTAAAATACGCTGCCAGGGGGCTCTCAATCAAAACAATAACAAAAGATGACGGCAAGTCTTGCGGGGAATCATGCAAGTGATTCTCTCTGCTACTCCCCTCGCCCCTCCCCCTCAGATGAAAACAAACTCCGTGTTGACCGTGGTCAATACGAACGAGCGAAACCGACCTGAGAAAGAGAATATGTTTACCGACGATGTATCCGAGTATAATTTACATGACGTTTGTATCACAGCAGCACATACAGCGACAGAACGGCAGCTTTCAGTAGCAGCTAGCGCTAGCTTATGCAGCGGTCTTTGACGTAACATCCCGTGTTTCCTTGACAACGATCAACATTTCCTGTCTATCATGGCGGCTCATCATGGCGTCCGCCAACAAGACACGTCCCGTTACAACTATAAAATTACGGATATCTCTGGCTGTGATAACTTTTGGAAATATTTGAGGTGATGTAAGTACTCAACAATAAAATATATATAACATGGGTTTAGTACATTTTTAATTAATCAACATATTTTAATGTAAACATTAGCAACAAAATTCTACATATTATACCTTTAAATAGGGCCAGGAGGCCACCAAGAAAAAACACAGTTTCATCAATCTCTTCACCACTGGAGCCCAACTTAATGCCAGGGAAGAGTATCTTAAAGAGTGTATCTTATAAAGACACTCTTTATAAGACTTGTGTAAATCAGTGTACTTCTAGTGATGAGAGATACAACAGGAAACTCAAAGTACTTGGTCTTTTTCAATAAGTAAGGTCTTTTACCTGCTTTTTGTAACATAACAATGAGCATGGTCTTTTTACCTGCTCTTTTGTAATATTAATAGACAAAGAGTAGGGTCCTTTACCTGCTTTTTGTAAAGCGTCTTGAGATAACACTTGTTTGTATTGTATTGATTGATCTTGCATAGGGGTCCTGGGGGGGCTACATATGCTGGGGGGATAGCATCATGGAGCCAATAACATTCTGTGCATTGTGTCCTTTTTCCCCCAACTGGATGCAGAGTACCAGATGTGGGGACAGAACCTGAGGATGTACTCAATGCAGTGATAGAAATGAGTCCACATTGACTTTATTGGATGAGATGCAGGCTGTTTGTGACGGAGCTCCTATTCAGCCCCCACTTGATGTTAGGTGGGGGATGATGGGTGATGAAGGTAAGCAGGAATTGTAAGACTCAACAGTATTGACTTGGGAGATATGCAGGGGGAAGGGTGGTTGTGCTACGCTCTGACTAAAGTACTAGCATTAAACGTATTGAACATATATTAGTTCTTTTTTTTAAGCTACGTTTGTGATGGTTTTGAAAAGCAAACACGAATGATGTTGTTATTTCCAATACGTGCATCAGATCAAAAACAAATCTTTGTGTCATGAAAAGCTATGCTGTATGTACCTTCATTTTTAATTTAATGGACTTGACATGTGAAGTAGCAAGAGAGGAGCTGCTGCAGTTTACTTGACCTTTTGTACGCTGGATTAACCTTTTAAACATTTTACAAAGTTAGCAACCCTAATGACGATCAGTCCATCCCTTATATTAGAAAAAGATTAGACATTACTGTACAACATTACTGTATACTCTATATAACTAATTTTAAATATCCTACCGAGATAAAGAGCCGTTATATTCTTCATAAAACTCTCCCCAAACCAAACTACAAAGTATAGGAGTCAGTGAACATGTGATCTTGTTTCCTGAGTAGGACGTACTGTTTCAAACCAGGCTGACCAATCAAACGCAGTCTTGTTATTCAAGAGTGGAGAAGGTATTGAGTCTTTTCATTCAATACAGGAACTCCAACACGTCGACATCTACAATGTTTGCCTGCTTTTTGATTCATTTGTTCTTGGGAGGAATGGGTAAGTTGTGTTTTTAAGACTACACTTTTTATACTTCAGTTTTCAGATTTCTGAGTATTCTTTGGATCATTGTTTGAATCCATTTCACTGATTTTGTATCTGTTTCTCTTTAATTGACTTCAGCTCAGCTGACTTATCAGGAATCATCCTTCTCTATTCATCAAGAAAGTCGTTTTGTCTCAGCTGAAGTTGGAGACACTGTGACTCTGCGATGTTTTTATGAAGGTGAAGATTCAGCATGGCTTTACTGGTATAAACAAAGTCTGGGTCAGACACCAAGGCTTGTTTCTACTTTCTACGTGTATGATACAAGAATAACTTTCCACGATGAATTTAAAGACGAATCACGCTTCAAACTCCAGACTAAAAATAAAACAAATCACTTGACAATTTTTAATTTGAAAGTTTCAGACACAGCTACTTACTACTGCGCAAGCAGCCACAAATTTGTATTAAATTTTACGGAGGGCACTATAGTCAGTGTAAAAGACTCAGGTTGGAACGTCCCAGCTTTAATCCTTCAGTCAGAATCTGAGACCATCCAGCCAGGAGGCTCTGTGACTCTGAACTGTACAGTCCCCACTGGGACCTGTGAAGGGGAACACAGTGTTTACTGGTTCAGAAACTCTGAAGAATCTCACCAGGAAATCATTTACACCCATGGAGGCAGGAATGATCAGTGTGAGAAGAATACAAAAACAGACACCTGTGTCTACAACTTGCCACTGAAGAACCTGAAGGTTTCTAATGCTGGGACTTACTACTGCGCTGTCGCTTCATGTGGACGCATTTTGTTTGGAAACGGGACCAAGCTGGACCTTGAAGGTAAGACACTTTTTTGTGGGCATATGAAAGGAACTCATTGTTAGTGGCTGAACAAACTTAGCAAGGAAAAGAGAACACGAGCAACATCTCTGTTTCTCCTGTCTGTACAGATTCTGCAGACTCTTCTTTCTTCTGGAAGGGAGCTGTGACATTGACTACCATGCTGGCTGCTTTACTGGCCTTCACAGTCTGCATGATGAACAAGAGGAACAGCAGCCAATCTCCAGGTAGGACTGTTTATTCTTGAAAGCTCATATTTTCTTTACACAGCTTTTAATTGAAAAACTGCTTTCTTTGCGTCTCAACCAGAGTCTGAAAAAAGCTGTTCAGCTTCATCCACCGCCACGGCAGAGGTGAGCTCATCTATTACATTACCACTTCATATTTATAATTTCATCAATATTGCCTTAATTGAATAAAATGAATTTTATGTCAAATATATTTTGTCGCTAGGGTTACCAAAACACACACCACCGCTATTATGCTGCTGTCAACCTGACAGGATCAAGAGGTCAGAGGGATCCAACCTGGAGTGAATGTGTGTACCAAGGCTTAAGGAGCTAAAAATGCACCTGTTACATTTGTGCTTAACTCTAAAGTGAGACAGATTTTCTATCTGCCCTTTTTAAGAGTTAATGTAAATTTGGATCTGTGGGGTCTCCAGGATATGTAATGGATATTTGTTTTTTCTATAATGAAGCAGGTAAAACATCCTCTGAAATGATTGAAATTATCTTTATGTACATATTACTTTCTTATGAGTAAGGAATGCATTCTTGCATATTATTAGCCTTATTTTGAAGTTCCATTATTTGATGCTGTAGAGGCTTTTAGTGACTTGTCGTAAACTGTATTATTTGTTTGTCCTTTTCAGATTTTAACTAGGCCAATATCTTTTTTTGTAAGTTGTATGACATAAAGGATCCAATAAACTGTTCATTAAAATGGAATCACTATAAACTTGAAGCAATATGTGTTTGCAGTCAGAGAATGAAGTTGACTTCACCTACATCCTTTAGTTAGTGCAAATTGAAATTTTCATAGAATTTTTTTTTGTACATATAGCAGAACAACTTTGTATTGGATGTTCCGGTTGTGTAAAATGTTTAGCTTCAGGTTTAGAGGTGAATCGCTGTGTTTGGATCCAGTTATCCACGGGTGTTTGTTTCAGGTTGGTAAATGTATTTGTATGCTACTTTTTTCTATTCAGCTTTTGTCTGCAGTGTGTGGGTTAGATCATGGCTCAGGCCACAAAAGATCCAGCACAAACCAACCCGAGGTCGGGCTTTGGGTTGCAGACCTCTAGTGTGTGTACATTGAGAAAAAAATGCTGCACCCAGTGTCTTCTCCAGAGCGCTCAGTCTTTGTTTAGGGATTTTTTAGCCTCTCTGGTCGCTACTACTGAGACATCTTAGCCTGCACAGTTCAGAAAGGCCCCATCTGGCCACTCTTATGAAGACTTTCTGGTGGCGCCGCTGGCCATTGGAAGACGGGTTCTCTGTTGTCATAGAGGTGATGGACTTGGCTCACCTTAAACAAGAAAGTTTCTGTGAAGTACTTTGGGTTTTTCTTTTTAGTAGAAAAAAATGTGTATCTGAAATTCTTCTGCATTTTTTTTGCAATAAAGCCATTCCATTAAGAAACCAGATTTCTCTGTACAAAAAAAAGCTTCTCTTACACGGTGATGTCCATCAATACCAGTAAGTGGTAATGTTCCTTTTTTGATTTTGAGCTTTTTTATTCATCAGTTGTTAATGTGACTGTGTTTACTGGAAACGTGTCACATCATACACATACACAGGAGTAACTTACAATGTGACTATGTTTATTGGAAAAGTGTGTCATATCATACACATCAGAACACAGGAGAAACTTACAAAGACAACTTTAACTGATGAGTGATATATGGTAAGATTAGTTCAATTATTTTTTTACATAGCACATTTGTAATGTTCTTGGGCTTGAAGGACATCAGATCCTGATAAAGTGGCCTTGGCAGTGAAGACCCAGAAATATTTTCAATAAACAAGCTGGAGTGCTGTGGCTCAGGTAACATTGCAGAGGGTATATATATCTAAGCCCCCCTTTTGGCCCGTGTGTTGGGGGACAATAAGTTAGTTAAACAGGGCAGAGTCTTGCAAAATAGAGTGATTTGAAAAGACTCCTTCCACATCGTGGTTTCACTCCACCTGCCAAACTGTTTTAGACACTGTGGCCCCATTAAAAACCAGGCAGCCCAAAACTAAATCTGAGCCCTGGCTAAAAGACACGACTCATGCTGTCAGACGTGAGTGCCGTAGAGCTGAGCGCAAGTGGAAAAAGGGCAAACTGCAGGTGTCATTTCAAATGTGAAGGGACTGTTGGCGTCATTATCAGACAACTGTGAAAGATGCTAAAAGAAAACATTTCTCTGATATTATTCTGTCAAACTGTCACAAGCCTCGTGTTTTGTTTAACACTATTCACATGCTTCTTAATGCCCCGCAGACTGTCTGCATGGAGGCCTCTCCTGCTGTTTGTGAAAACTTTCTTCACTTTTTTATTGATAAGGTCACTCGTACTAGGGCTCTAATCTCACTTCCTGCTTATGACCCCTCAATCTCTGTCCCCTTCTCTGCTGTCTTTGCCCAGTTTGAGTCTGTGACTCCTTTTTACAGGAATTGTTGGTCATTTGAAGACCTCAGGTTCTCCTAATGATGCTGTCCCTCCTCGGCTATTTAAAGAGGTATTCCTCACTGTAGGACCGTCGGTAACTGCAGTCATTAATAGCAGTCTGTCCGCAGGTTTGGTCCCTCAACTATTTAAACATGCAGTAGTGCAACCTCTGATTAAAAAACCTGGTCTTGATCCTGCAGTTCTTGCTAATTTCAGGCTGATCTCCAAACTGCCCTTTCTTTCAAAAACCCTGGTAAAGATAGTTCACAGTCAATTAAAGGCCTTCCTTGAAGAACATAATATTTTAGAGGTTTTCCAATCTGGTTTTAAAACCCTGCACAGCACCGAATCAGCTCTCATAAGAGTTTTTAATGATATCTTTTTAGCTACAGACTCTGGTGACTGTGTTGTCTTTGTTCTTTTAGATTTAACTGCTGCATTTGACACTGTGGATCATGATATCTTGATCTCTCGTTTGGAGCATTGGGTTGGCATCAGGGGTATAGCACTGGATTGGTTCAGGTCGTACTGGCTGATCAAACTTTCTGTGTCAGCCTTGGTGACTCCTTATCCTCCTCTGCTCCTCTCTCGTGTGGAGTCCCACAGGGCTCAGTTCTAGGCCCTCTCCTCTTCTCTCTCTATTTGCTCCCCCTCGGTTCAATTCTTAGGAAGCATGGCATCTCATTCCACCTTTATGCAGATGACAGTCAGATTTATGTGCCTCTTAAAAAGAACAATGAATACTCTGTTTGACCGTTATTTGAGTGTCTTGACGACATAAAGGCCTGGATGGCTCTGAACTTTTTCAATTTTAATGATGAAAAGACAGAGGTGATGGTTTTTGGTGGTACCCCTGGGACCCCCCCTGTAGATCTGGGTTCCTTGGCCCAGTACACAAAACAGTCCATCATGAACCTAGGGGTTAAAGTGGACCCTGATCTTAGGCTCGACAGTCAGATTAGGGCTGTGGTTAAATCGAGCTTCTTCCATTTGAGGCAGCTGGCCAAAATAAAGCCAATTCTTTCAAGGCAGCACTTTGAGACGGTAATCCACGCCTTTGTTACCACTCAGCTGGATTACTGTAATGCATTATATGTTGGGGTTAGTGGGTCCTCCATTGCCCGTCTCCAGATGGTACAGAATGCAGCTGCATGTCTTTTAACTGGCACTCGTAAATACGACCACATTTCCCCCATTTTAGCCTCACTCCACTGGTTGCCTATACAATTTAGGATCCATTTTAAAATTCTTTAATTTGCTTTTAAATCTCTCAATGGTCTTGCCCCGCCCTACCTCTCTAAGCTTCTACACCCTTACACGCCCACCCGCTCTCTCAGGTCAACTGATCAGCTGCTTTTGAGGGTGCCGAAAACCAAGCGGAAGCTCAAAGGGGACCGTGCGTTTGCTGTTGCGGCTCCAAAATTATGGAATGATCTGCCTCAGCACCTTAAACAGGCCGTTTCTCTGTCTGTTTTTAAATCTCGTCTTAAGACGCATCTCTTTTCCTTGGCCTTTGACACATAGTAGGACGTTGACTTCATTTATCTGATTTCTTTACTTGCGTGTCTTTTAATGTCACTCATGTCTTTTTATTTATTCTTCTGTAAAGCACTTTGGTCAACTGTGGTTGTTTTATTCGGATTGGATTGGATCTACCTTAGCAATCATGAAGATATTATTGTCTCCTTCTTTGTGTAAACCCAACTACGCTTGAGGCTAAAGGCAATATATTTTGTCCGGCAGAGATTATAAAATAATTATATTGAAGGCTTAGGTAAAGGAACAAGTAGTGAAGTAGTAACCATCTAAACCTTGGCCTTGCATGCAGGCGGGAGCATGTGATGTTCCTTATATGGGCATATTGTGTCACTTCTCTCTGGCCAATCAAATCGTGTCCTCCCTCTTAAAAGTGAAGAGAGTACTAAGTTGGGTTTCATTCGACACAGTAGTTTGAACACGATGACACCTCTTATGATTGCGTTCTTCCTCGAATGCCTGTGCTGGGGGGAGATGGGTGAGTTATGTTTTAGAATTGTGTCTTAAAGACTGTTTGGTCACTTTTCATGACATTTACTTAAAGTTGTTTTATGTGCTGATTAAGAACATTTTTACGATGTGAAATCATTTCAGAATTTTGTTTTTCTTACTTTTAGCTCAGACATCGGATCCAAAATCGCTTATGAATGGGCGCCAAGAAAGTGGATTCAAATCAGCTAATGTTGGTGAGGAGGTCACTTTGAATTGTTTCTATGAAGGTGATATTGCAACAAAGTATTACTGGTACAAGCAAACTCTGGGACAGAAACCAGAGCTCCTCTCTACATCCTACAAATATGAAACAAGAGTAACTTTTCACGGTGAATTCAACAATAATTCACGCTTCACACTGGATAATAAAGTTGGTCATAATCACTTAAGGATCACAGACGTGCACATTACAGACACAGCTACTTATTACTGTGCGTTTGGCCTTTCCTCCATGTTTGAATTTATGGAGGGCACTACTCTAAGAGTAAAAGGCTCAGGTTTGAACTTTCAATTGTTGATCAATCAGTCAGCATCTGAGATCACCAAGCCTGGAGATGATGTGACCCTGAGCTGTACAGTCCACACTGGGACCTGTGATGGAGAACACAGTGTTTACTGGTTCAAAGACTCTGAGGAATCTCATCCAGGACTCATTTACACCCATGGAGACAGGAATAAGCCGTGTCCGAGGAAACCCAACCAACAAAGCTGTGAATACAACTTACCAATGAAGAGCGTTAATCACTCTCATGCTGGGACTTACTACTGCGCTGTCGCTTCATGTGGACACATTCTGTTTGGAAACGGGACCAAGCTGGACCTTGAAGGTAAGACACTTTTTTGTGGGCATATGAAAGGAACTCATTGTTAGTGGCTGAACAAACTTAGCATGGAAAAGAGAACACGAGCAACATCTCTGTTTCTCCTGTCTGTACAGATTCTGCAGACTCTTCTTTCTTCTGGAAGGGAGCTGTGACATTGACTACCATGCTGGCTGCTTTACTGGCCTTCACAGTCTGCATAATGAACAAGAGAAAAAGCAGCCAATCTCCAGGTGGGACTGTTTATTCTTGAAAGCACATATTTTCTTTACACAGCTTTTAATTGAAAAAGTGTTTTCTTTGCGTCTCAACCAGAGTCTGAAAAAAGCTTTTCAGCTTCATCCACCGCCACGGCAGAGGTGAGCTCACCTATTACATTACCACTTCATATTTATAATTTCAATATTGCCTTAATTGAATGAAATTAATTGTATGTAAAATATGTTTTGTCACTAGGGTTACCAAGAAAAACTCCACCTCTATTATGCTGCTGTTAACCTGACAAGATCAAGAGGTCAGAGGGATCCAACCTGGAGTGAATGTGTGTACCACGGCTTAAGGAGCTAAAACTGCACCTGTTACATTTGTGCTTAACTCTAAAGTGAGACAGATTTTCTATCTGCCCATTTTAAGAGTTAATGTAAATTTGGATCTGTGGGGTCTCCAGGATATGTAACGGATATTTGTTTTTTCTATAATGAAGCAGGTAAAACATTCTCTGAAATGATTGAAATAATTTGTATTGTACATATTAATTTCTTGTGAGTAAGAAACGCATTCTTGCATGTTATTAGCCTTTTTTTGAAGTTCCATTATTTGATGCTGTAGAAGCTTTTAAGGACTTGTTGTAAACTGTTTTATTTGTTTGTCCTTTTCAGATTTTAACTAGGCCAATATCTTTTTTTGTATGTAAATTGTATGACATAAAGGATCCAATAAACTGTTAATTAAAATGGAATCACTATAAACTTGAAGCAATATGTGTTTGCAGTCACAGAATGAAGTTGACTTCACCTACATCATGTAGTTAGCTCCTGAGGTAACCATTGATTAATAATTAGCTCTCTAGCATTATCCGCAGTTAGCTTGCATGCTACTTTAGTCTACTCAGCATTTATCAGCAGTGCAAGGGTTAGATCATGGCTCAGGCCAAAAAAAATCCATCCCAAACCAAATGAGACAGAGGGGATGGACTTGGTCAGTTAATACTCAGGTTTTCTGAGGCATTTGAATGAGGCAAAGCTGTTGGGTGGACAAAGGGGGGCCGATGTCATTCATTGCATTGGGACCTTGTTTTGCAAATAATAGCCTGATGGCTGATAGTACTGATGGGTGACAGTTGAACACTATCAACCTTTGCAGGAGGTGCATGCTTTGTTTTTATGATGGAGCTGATTTTCAGCAACAAATGCACTTCAATTTTTGATTTGGTGGACTTGAGAAGTAGCATGAGAGGAGCTACTGCTGCTACTTGTCATTTTGTATGATAGTTGAACTTTTCTGGGTTTTTTTGAGTCTCTGTCAGAGCAGCTACTGTTGTTTTCAGCAGGAAGTGGAAGTGGTCCACCCTCACATAGACGCCCCTTAAATCAAAGACCACAAAGCATCCAAAAACAGATTTTATCTGTTTGCCAACACTAGCAACACCATGAATGCATTTCTTGACTTATCAAACCTGTATGTGAAAGATGCTATGAAAGAATGTCGTACAAACAAGCAAAAACTTCAAACCTCACCAAGCACCTCAGTGACAGACACCCAGGCTTCTCCTTGTAGTATAGAATGTGAAAGATTAGCACATTATAGATAGCTAACCCACAAGTACGAAAGTGATGAGCTGCTATATTATGTTACATGTGATATGTAACGTTAGCGTGTCAGTATCATCCTGCATCGTAAACAGCATGAGAGGCGTATTAGAACCTGTTCCAAATGATGCATATTATTAAGCTACAGATATTCGGGGTCTCATTTGGTTGCTTCTTAAAACGGTTGACAAGCTAAATAGCTTAGGGCTATTCGCTTACATTACATATCACTTCTACTACGGTGGCTCAATAACATCAGGCTGAACGGGCAGCAAAAACGCAAACTCCAACCGTTAATTAAGCAAACGTGACAATGCCCATAGTGAAGATAATGTTCCTGGTTTAAAACAAAGACAATGATTGGATTGCTGGAGCAACGTTTCAGTTGAAACGGCTTTTTAATGATATTTATTAAATAATATATGGGCAATGTGCAGGGCAGGTCGATAATACATACATATATTAACAATGTCCCAATTAATATGACCACAAATCAGAAATGTGCCCTGATATATATGAAATCAAAATGAGATGAGAATAAAAAATGTTTTATCATGACAACACTTTTAGACATTACTGTACAACATTACTGTATTCTCTATATAACCAATTTTAAATATCCTACCGAGATAAAGAGCCGTTATATTCTTCATAAAACTCTCCCCTTAACCAAACTACAAAGTATAGGAGTCAGTGAACATGTGATCTTGTTTCCTGAGTAGGACGTACTGTGTCAAACCAGGCTGACCAATCAAACGCAGTCTTGTTATTCAAGGGTGGAGAAGGTATTGAGAGTCTTTTCATTCAATACAGGAACTCCAACACGTCGACATCTACAATGTTAGTCTGCTTTTTGATTCATTTGTTCTTGGGAGGAATGGGTAAGTTGTGTTTTTAAGACTACACTTTTTATATTTCAGTTTTTCAGATTTCTGAGATTTCTTCGGATCATTGTTTGAATCCATTTCACTGATTTTGTATCTGTTTCTCTTTAATTGACTTCAGCTCAGCTGACTTATCAGGAATCATCCTTCTCTATTCATCAAGAAAGTCGTTTTGTCTCAGCTGAAGTTGGAGACACTGTGACTCTGCGATGTTTTTATGAAGGTGAAGATTCAGCATGGCTTTACTGGTATAAACAAAGTCTGGGTCAGACACCAAGGCTTGTTTCTACATTCTACGTGTATGATACAAGAATAACTTTCCAGGATGAATTTAAAGACGAATCACGCTTCAAACTCCAGACTAAAAATAAAACAAATCACTTGACAATTTTTAATTTGAAAGTTTCAGACACAGCTACTTACTACTGCACAAGCAGCCACAAATTTGTATTAAATTTTACGGAGGGCACTACAGTCAGCGTAAAAGACTCAGGTTGGAACGTCCCAGCTTTAATCCTTCAGTCAGCATCTGAGACCATCCAGCCAGGAGGCTCTGTGACTCTGAACTGTACAGTCCCCACTGGGACCTGTGATGGGAAACACGGGGTTTACTGGTTCAGAAACTCTGAAGAATCTCACCAGGAAATCATTTACACCCATGGAGGCAGGAATGATCAGTGTGAGAAGAATACAAAAACAGACACCTGTGTCTACAACTTGCCACTGAAGAACCTGAAGGTTTCTGATGCTGGGACTTACTACTGCGCTGTCACTTCATGTGGACACATTCTGTTTGGAAACGGGACCAAGCTGGACCTTGAAGGTGGGTAACATAGAGAGAGAGCTTGAGTCATTTGAGGAGTAGTTATTCGTAACTCTTCAGGAAGAATGCACAAACTTAGAGATGAAAACCTGAAATCTGTTTCCGACGTCTGTCTCTCTACAGATAGCGTGACCTCTCCTGCCTTAGTGTATTCCTTGATCGGAGCTTTGATATTCACCACCATCCTGGTTGTTGCACTGGCTTTCTCATTATACAAGAAAATCAAGGGAAACATCTGCCAATGTAGAGGTAAGTGTGACATTTTTTAGTTTTGACGTATTGTATTTACAGATATTAGCTTTAGAATAAAGGAACATTTTCTGTGTTTCACATCCAGACTCTCAGCCAGGATTATCTGCTCCGTCCACTGGAGACGACGAGGTAAATGTAATGTCTGTTCAACCTCCTATGTTCATAATTTCTGTAAAGGACTATATAGTGATTTAATTTTTACATTTCTCTATTGCTAGGGCAACCTCCACTATGCTGCTTTAAGTGTTCATCAGCCTGATCGACCGAGAAGACAGAGAATCATCGAAAATGGTGATTGCGTGTACTCGGGTGTGAAGCTCTAGGATCGGCATTTTACGCCTATATTCATATTTTTAGAAATAAATGATCTCCTCTACAAATGAAGTGTTTGCCTATAAAGCAGTGAACAATTTTACCCGTAATTAGAGTGATTTTATTTTATAACTAACAACAATGTGCACCAAGTGGAAATATAAAAATGTTTTGACTGTATTCATTATCTTATTGGGGAAACATGTGATCTCTGGTTTTAATCATTTAGATGTCACTGTTTCCGGGACACATGTAGAAAGATTTATCTTCTTTACAATCAATCACATCTCGGTCATCGATCTGGTTATTCTGTGTTTTGGATGGAGGTTAAAGACGAGCAAAGGCAAGAACAGACGTCTCGGACATAGGGAGTCATTTTTAAAAAGACAACTTTTGAGTTGTGAATTTTTGATGAGACTTCAGTGTTTTCAGTGCGTTAAACCTCACAACACCTATCGGTTTACTGAAGATACTGTCGGGGATAATTACCCAAATGTTTAATTTGATGTACAAGAACGTTTCTGTGGGTTTTCTCTTTATTAGAACAAAACATGTATATGAAATCTTTGTACCTTTTTTACTTTTGCAATAAATCCATTCCATAAAGAAATCTGAATTCTCTGTTTATTCTGTACCAAAAAAAGCTGTTCTTACACGGTGATGTCCATCAATACCAGTAAGTGATACTGTTCCTGAACCTCAATATTTATATTGTACATTTCTAAGTACATTTGACATTAAAACATGTTTGCTGCAGCATTATATTGTCTTTGTTATTTTCAGTTTTTAATGGGACTGTGTTTACTGTAAAAGTGTGTCATATATACACATACACAGGAGAAACTTACAAAGACAACTTTAACTGATGAGTGATATACGGTAAGATTAGTTCAATTAGTTTTTTACATAGCACATTTGTAATGTTCTTGGGCTTGAAGGACATCAGATCCTGATAAAGTGGCCTTAGCAGTGAAGATCCGGAAATATTTTCAATAAACAAGCTGGAGTGCTGTGGCTCAGGTAACATTGCAGAGGGTATATACACTATATTGCCAAAAGTATTCACTCACACATCCAAATAATTGAAATCAGTTGTTCCAATCACTTCCATGGCCACAGGTGTATAAAATCAAGCACCAAGGCATGCAGTCTGTTTCTACAAACATTTGTGAAAGACAGGGTCGCTCTCAGGAGCTCAGTGAATTCCAGCGTGGTACTGTGATAGGATGCCACCTGTGCAACAAGTCCAGTCATGAAATTTCCTCGCTCCTAAATATTCCGCAGTCAACTGTCAGTGGTATTATAACAAAGTGGAAGCGATTGGGAACGACTGCAACTCAGCCACGAAGTGGTAAGCCACGTAAAAAGACTGCGCGGGGTCAGCGGATGCTGAGGCGCATAGTGCGCAGAGGTCGCCAACTTTCTGCAGAGTCAATCACTACAGACCTCCAAACTTCATGTTGCCTTCAGATTAGCTCAAGAACAGTGCATAGAGAGCTTCATGGAATGGGTTTCCATGGCCGAGCAGCTGCATCCAAGCCATACATCACCAATTACAAGGCAAAGCGTCAGATGCAGTGGTCTAAAGCACGCTCCCACTGGACTCTAGAGCAGTGGAGAAGTGTTCTCTGGAGTGACGAATCGCGCTTCACCATCTGGCGATCTGATGGACGAGTCTGGGTTTGGCAGTTGCCAGTAGAACGGTACTTGTCTGACTGCATTGTGCGAAGTGTAAAGTTTGGTGGAGGGGGGATTATGGTGTGGGGTTGTTTTTCAGGAGCTGGGCTTGGCCCCTTAGTTCCAGTGAAAGGAACTCTAAATGCTTCAGGATACCAAGAGATTTTGGACAATTCCATGCCCCCAACTTTGTGGGATAAGTTTGGGGATGGCCCCTTCCTGTTCCAACATGACTGTGCACCAGTGCACAAAGCAAGGTCCATAAAGACATGGATGAGAGAGTTTTGTGTGGATGGACTTGACTGGCCTGCACAGAGTCCTGACCTCAACCCGATAGAACACCTTTGGGATGAATTAGAGCGGAGGCTGAGAGCCAGGCCTTTTCGTCCAACATCAGTGTGTGACCTCAAATGCGTTTCTGGAAGAATGGTCAAAAATTCCCATAAACACACTCCTAAACCTTGTGGACAGCCTTCCCAGAAAAGTTGAAGCTGTTATAGCTGCAAAGGGGTGACCGACGTCATATTAAACCCTATAGATTAAGAATGGGATGTCACCTAAGTTGATATACGAGTCAAGGCAGGTGAGCGAATACTTTTGGCAATATAGTGTATATCTAAGCCCCCTTTTTTGGCCCTTGAGTTGGGGGACAATAAGTTAGTTAAACAGGACAGATTCTTGCTAAATAGGCTGATTTGAAAAGACTCCTTCCACATCTACCTTAGCAATCATGAAGATATTATTGTCTCCTTCTTTGTGTAAACCCAACTACGCTTGAGGCTAAAGGCAATATATTTTGTCCGGCAGAGATTATAAAATAATTATATTGAAGGCTTAGGTAAAGGAACAAGTAGTGAAGTAGTAAACACCTAAACAAGGTGGGAACTGATCCAATTGATAAAACACAATCACATATATTTGAACATATAGAAGCTTATCCAAACTAACAAATACAATGGTTAAAGGGGAAAATCTGCACTACGCCCATTACACGGCAGAACATGTTTGGCCTTGCATGCAGGCGGGAGCATGTGATGTTCCTTATATGGGCATATTGTGTCACTTCTCTCTGGCCAATCGAATAGTGTCCTCCCTCTTAAGAGTGGAGAGAGCACTAAGTTGGGTTTCATTCGACACAGTAGTTTGAACACGATGACACCTCTTATGATTGCGTTCTTCCTCGAATGCCTGTGCTGGGGGGAGATGGGTGAGTTATGTTTTAGAATTGTGTCTTAAAGACTGTTTGGTCACTTTTCATGGTGTTTACTTCAAGTTGTTTTATGTGCTGATTAAGAACATTTTTACGATGTGAAATCATTTCAGAATATTGTTTTTCTTACTTTTAGCTCAGACATCGGATCCAAAATCGCTCATGAATGGGCGCCAACAGATTGGATTCATATCAGCTAATATTGGTGAGGAGGTCACTTTGACTTGTTCCTATGAAGGTGATGTTGCATCAAAGTATTACTGGTACAAGCAAACTCTGGGACAGAAACCAGAGCTCCTCTCTACATCCTTCAAATATGAAACAAGAGTAACTTTTCACGGTGAATTCAACAATAATTCACGCTTCACACTGGATAATAAAGTTGGTCATAATCACTTAAGGATCACAGACGTGCACATTACAGACACAGCTACTTACTACTGTGCGTTTGGCCTTTCCTCCATATTTGAATTTATGGAGGGCACTACTCTAAGAGTAAAAGGCTCAGGTTTGAACTTTCAATTGTTGATCAATCAGTCAGCATCTGAGACCACCAAGCCTGGAGATGATGTGACCCTGAGCTGTACAGTCCACACTGGGACCTGTGATGGAGAACACAGTGTTTACTGGTTCAAAGACTCTGAGGAATCTCATCCTGGACTCATTTACACCCATGGAGACAGGAATAAGCCGTGTCCGAGGAAACCCAACCAACAAAGCTGTGAATACAACTTACCAATGAAGAGCGTCAATTACTCTCATGCTGGGACTTACTACTGCGCTGTCGCTTCATGTGGACGCATTCTGTTTGGAAACGGGACCAAGCTGGACCTTGAAGGTAAGACACTTTTTTGTGGGCATATGAAAGGAACTCATTGTTAGTGGCTGAACAAACTTAGCAAGGAAAAGAGAACACGAGCAACATCTCTGTTCCTCTTGTCTGTACAGATTCTACAGACTCTTCTTTCTTCTGGAAGGGAGCTGTGACATTGACTACCATGCTGGCTGCTTTACTGGCCTTCACAGTCTGCATGATGAACAAGAGAAAAAGCAGCCAATCTCCAGGTAGGACTGTTTATTCTTGAAAGCACATATTTTCTTTACACAGCTTTTAATTGAAAAACTGTTTTCTTTGCGTCTCAACCAGAGTCTGAAAAAAGCTTTTCAGCTTCATCCACCGCCACGGCAGAGGTGAGCTCACCTATTACATTACCATTTCATATTTATAATTTCAATATTGCCTTAATTAAATGAAATTAATTATACGTCAAATATATTTTGTCACTAGGGTTACCAAGAAAAACTCCACCTCTATTATGCTGCTGTCAACCTGACCAACAGATCAAGAGGTCAGAGGGATCCAACCTGGAGTGAATGTGTGTACCACGGCTTAAGGAGCTAAAACTGCACCTGTTACATTTGTGCTTAACTCTAAAGTGAGACAGATTTTCTATCTGCCCATTTTAAGAGTTAATGTAAATTTGGATCTGTGGGGTCTCCAGGAAATGTAACGGATATTTGTTTTTTCTATAATGAAGCAGGTAAAACATCCTCTGAAATGATTGAAATCATCTTTATGTACATATTAATTTCTTGTGAGTAAGGAACGCATTCTTGCATATTATTAGCCTTATTTTGAAGTTCCATTATTTGATGCTGTAGAAGCTTTTCAGGACTCGTCGTAAACTGTTTTATTTGTTTGTCCTTTTCAGATTTTAACTAGGCCAATATCTTTTTTTGTATGTAAATTATATGACATAAATGATCCAATAAACTGTTAATTAAAATGGAATCACTATAAACTTGAAGCAATATGTGTTTGCAGTCACAGAATGAAGTTGACTTCACCTACATCATTTAGTTAGCTCCTGAGGTAACCATTGATTAATAATTAGCTCTCTAGCATTAGCTGTAGTCAGCGTTTATCAGCAGTGTGTGGGTTAGATGATGGCTCGGGCCCAAAACAAACATCCCAAACCAAATGAGACCATGCCCGAGGTTGGGCTCCGGGCTCCGTAGGGCTCAGGTCGGGTTGCAGACCTCTAGTGTGTGAAAAAAAATGCTGCACTCAGCTTCGTCTTCAGAGCGCTCAGGGATGTTTAGCCTCTCTGGTTGCTACTACTGAGACATCTGGCCACTCTTATGAAGACTTTCTGGGGGCTCCACTGGCCATTAGACGATGGGTTCACTGTTGTCATAGAGGGGATGGACTTGGTCAGTTAATACTCAGGCTTTCTGAGGCATTTGAATGAGGCAAAGCTGTTGGGTGGACAAAGAGGGGCCGATGTCATTAATTGCATTGGGACCTTGTTTTGCAAATAATAGCCTGATGGCTGATAGTACTGATGACTGACAGTTGAACACTATCAACCTTTGCAGGAGGTGCATGCTTTGTTTTTATGATGGAGCTGATT